>JALPQD010000225.1:182933-1382933 GCA_023101885.1 Typhlomys cinereus | reverse complement strand
AGGCCAGAGACTATAAAAACCATAGTTGAAAGGATAGGGAACTCCCTCGAGCTGATTGGGCTAGGCCAACACTTCTTAAACAGACATCCAATGGCACAGTCACTGCTACCAACTCTCAACAGTTGGGATCTTGTGAAATTAAAGAGCTTCTGTTCAGATAAAGAGATTGTCACACGAGCTCAAAGGCAACCCACAGAATGGGAGAAAATCTTCACTAACCACATATCTGACAGAGCTCTACTGTCCAGAGTGCACAAAGAACTTAGAAAATTAAACTCCAAGGAAAACACTGGCCCAATTAAAAAATGGGCCCTGGAACTTCAAAGAAACTTTACCAGGGATGAAATTAAAATGTCTAACAATTATCTTAAAAAATGCTCCACTTCCTTCGCCATCAGGGAAATGCAAATCAAAACTTCCCTGAGATATCATCTCACCCCGGTCAGGATGGCAAAAATCCACAATGCAAACAACGACAAATGCTGGAGAGGATGTGGAGAGAGGGGAACTCTCCTACATTGTTGGTGGGAATGCAGGCTCATACAGCCACTCTGGCGAGCCGTCTGGAGATTCTTAAAGAAATTAAAGATTGAAATGCCGTATGACCCTGCTATCCCACTTTTGGGAATAACCCCCCATGCAGCAGAGGTTCGCCTCGATAGCACAAGCTCGACCATGTTCATAGCAGCACTGTTTACAATAGCAAAGTCATGGAATCAACCTAAATGTCCAACAGTCGACGAGTGGATAAGGAAACTGTGGTACATCTATACAATGGAGTACTACTCAGCCATCAAAAATGATGAATTACTGGAATTTGCTGGGAAATGGATGTCATTAGAAACAATTATACTAAGTGAAGTATCCCAAACCCAGAAAATTAAGTGCCGTATGTTATCCCTAATAGGTGGCTCCTAGTACCAAACCCACCCAGCCCACCTTGAGACACTCATAGGTAAATCTATGTATTACCTACAGTAAATGCAAGGATTATGAACAGGAGGGTTGGGGTTGGAGGGCCACACCAGAAACAAGGAGAGAGGGGACCATGTTACAGCAGAGAAAATAGGCCTCCATCAAGGTCTGCAAGTAAGTAATGAGAAACCTGGTTAAGTTCACAGACGTTCTTTCCTGATCTCACCAGAAGGGGAGGGCATATAGTCTAGCAGATAAAAAGTAATCATTTTGCAAATGGGTGATGGACTCCTCCCTCAGTGAGGTTTCCTACTCTTATTACATTTACCCTTGAATGTGCTATTACAACAAGACTCCAGTTTAACAGCTTTTTGTCTCTGGCCAGGGGGTGACATACAGTGCCCAGCAGAATGGAGTGAAGGGAATTGCAGGAGCAGCAAAACTGCAAAAGAAAATCAACAAACCACAATCCAGAACTTCAGAGACTCTATATCAATCACATAGAACTAGGCCAGCCTAATCTCTCCCCATCCTGGAGCTCAGGGACATTTGCGGAAGAGGGGGCGGTAAGATTGTAAGAGCAAAAGGATGGGAGGAGCAACGATTTGCAAGATTCTCAACAATAGTTGGGGCCAAAGCAATCATAATGGGACTTTGCATGCCCTGCGCAATGTCCAGCGCACTGTTGCCCTCATAAAGTCTAGCATCTGTTAAGGGCACCGAGACCCCTGGAGGCAAGGGATTGACAGCCATAGTAGTGATCTTATGCTTAAGGGGAACAAGAGAAAGGGCTTATGGAAATGCCACTGGGTCCTTATATGTCATCGGAGAGGAGGACCCAGTGGAGAGTTAGGCGTACACAATAAAGGACTCTCTGGGAATTGGGGGGGAGGCACTGGGGGAAGGGGAGGGGGAGGAGGGAGTTCGGGGGGAGGAGGGGGGAGGGAGGGAACTGGTAAAAATTTTAAAATGTATAAAAAAAAAGAGAATTAGTGTTTTCAATGTTCACAGATAACAGTCATACAGACTCTAACTTGCTGATTTTTTTGTTCAATAAATCTATTTTGAAGTCAGTTTATTAGTTTGACATAATGAAAGACGAAGGGCTAGGAAGTAAACCAGACCTGGGCTAGTTTTATTATTTCCTTGTTGGGCTGAGTCCCTTCCTCTTCTAGAGTCTGCTTCTACACATGAAAAAAAGGAATAATATTTTCCTTACTGAGTTGTTGTTAAGACTAAATACAAGAGGAAAGCACAATGCTTGAGATATCCTGAACATTCACTTAGAAACAGTAATTCCACAGTTACAGATGAAGCTCTAGTTGTGAACAGAATTTAGAATTAACATCAGAAATACAGGCTACTGGGGCTGGAGAGGTGGCTCAGGGGTTAAGCCTGTGCCTTGCAGGCAGAAGGTCCTGAGTTCAGATCCTAGATCCCACTATAGACGCCAGGCGGAAGCGGGGGCGGTCTGCGTTTCTGGTCCTGGTAGGGTGGAGCCTGTGAATCCCCGGGCAGAGTAAACAAGGAAGAGGTGGAAGTGGTCCATGGTGGTTCCCAAATTCGTCCGTGGTTCTACACACACACACACACACACACACACACATACACACACACATACATACACACATGCACACACCTGCACAATTGAATAAATAATTTAAAAATTAAAAGAAAGAAATACAGGCTACTGTGCTATCAATTAAAATACATTTTTATAAGGAACACAAAGTTTTTAATGCTCAATTCTGAAAAAGAAAAGTCAACTGAGTTCTATGCTTTTAAATGCTGTAGGAAAATTACTTTCACTTAGGACAAAGAATAACTTTACAAGCCGAGGAGCTTTTGTTTTGTTCACTTTTTTGAGACAGTGTCTCAGTCTGCAGATAAGGCTGTCTTTCGATCTGTACAATCCTCCTGCCTCAAACTTTGGGGTGGACCACCCTGCCAGCCAGAGAAGCATTTTTGGGTTAGAGGAAAGATATTGATAGTATTGCCCATATTTAGGAATAGATAATATGGAGACAACTCTAATTCTTCATTACTTCATGTGCTTAAAACTTTGGGGTGCATGCAGTGGGGGGGGTCACATCCACTTCGTAGACAGGAAAACTAGCGCTCGAGGAGAAGCACGTGCCTGCTATTGCTTAACAAGTTCACCACAATGGGAACTAAGATTGGTTCGGCTGTTATGAAGATATCTGCTAGGCACACACCAATCCTGGCGGTTAGAAAACAAACACAACTCGAGTCTGCCAGCACCACACACAGTCTGGGTCCTCTCTCCAAGGAACTAAAATATCTTCTCTGCTGGGCAATTGAACCATAGCTGCCTCTGACTGTGCCAGTGACAGCTGCCAAGAAACTGCTTGTCCCTCTGGCCCCAGTGCACATCCCAGAAGTTCCAAGAGCTGGAGTGGACAAGTGACACTGAGATCCTTCCAGAAACGCGTGGCGCTCACACTCAGGTGTTTGGTTATCTACTGTGCCACTGTTACTCACCTCTGAAATCATCACCCTGGTACTATGTCAGGTACCAGTTAAAGCGTCTTATTTCCGTTATTCAGTGATAGCCTATGGTAGCGATCTATAGTATAAAGTTTTGTTTATACTTTAAATAACTTCCGGTTTTGCCTTAGAGAACTCTAACACCAAGTTGAAACAACATCCAGACAATGTGTTGTGCGTTGAAGTTCCCATACAAATGCATTAGAACGTCACTGAATGTAGAAACCTGGAATGTTGCAAGGGCCAAACCATCTGGAGCTGTCTTTAGTGTTACATAATAAACACTCATTGCCCACCTCTGCGTCTAACCTAACATGGTTTTGAATATATTCATTTAGTATGTATTGTCTTAGCAGATCACTAGCCACCAACCGGAGTGAAGAATGTAATGGGACAGCATCTGAGACCTATAGCAGAGTTGTCTTTGCTTTGCTGTAGCCTGTATTTGAAAACTTCCTTGATTTATAACTGTCTTTGTTCTGCAGCTATGAAAACCTCATGAACCCATTTCCATGTTGAAACATGATATTAGGGTAGCCTGAGTGTGTTTCTGGCCCGTGATCACTTAATTGGCTCCAGTCAATCCTCACTTCCTTCAATGTAAGAGCCATGTTTTGAATTGGAGTGTTTAGAATAGGTGCCCAGTGTTTAGGAGTAGAAGGCTGTTTTTACCATTTCTCTTTTTTGTCAGTGTTCACAATATCTGAAGAACAGAGCCTACAAATGCAGGGTGTGGTGGAACGTGCCTGTAATCCCAGCTCCTGAGAGACTGAGACAGGAGGCTGACCACAAGTAGTTCAAGACCAATCTGGGCTATAATGTGAGACTTCGCAGAGAAAAACAGAAAGAGAGAGAGAGAGAAATAGACAGAAAGAGATAGAGTGAGACAGAGAGAGACAAAAGAGCAGTGATTACATGACCATGATGTTAGATTTTACGAACTCTGATCATGAATAAATTTTACTACCTTTCTCCAAAGCTTAATATATTACTGGGTTTCCCCCATATTTTCCAAATAGCTAACAGCTTTGCTGAACTGTGCTTTCTCCTCACAAAAGAAGATTCTGATTAGCTGGAGCACTTTCATTCAACCTCTAAGCAATTTACAACCTGGGGGTTACACTACAGTGGGCTTTAGCTTTTCTGACATCCGCCGGCCTCACGTGGATATGAATCTTCCTGGAGCTCTGCTCCACTCACCTTTCACATTCTTGCTTGTCTCAGGGGAGTGCTCCAGCGTGGCTCTGGTGGTCTGGCCTGCAGCTGGAGGGAGAACGCCCCATCTATGGGAGGAGGCGCCTTTCTGCTGCTTCCGGCTTCAGCCAGAGACCTGTGTCCTGCAACAAAGAGGTTTTGTGCTAGACTTATGTTGTAGCTATGTATTTGGGCAGCTATCAAGGCAGCCCGTCAAATTTGGTCTCAACTGTAAGGAGCTTATTTTGTGCAGGAAGGAGGCAGAGGGACAGTCCACCTTGAGAATATCTTCTTGGTCTTTCCTCTCCCTTATTTTCCAAAGGACCAACCTCCCCCTGGGAGTTAGTTATTTGGGTGAAGGAAGTATGTTTTCAATCTAACTTGATTACTAGAGGTGGAGACTGGAACCCTGGCAGGCTGTATTATATGAGGGATACATATCGGAAAGGGACGTTGAGCAACAGATCTGATGGAATGCTCCTTGGAGACAGCACACCCCTTGACTTCTTCCTTTCCAGCAAGTCTCTCAGCTCGCCCATGGCACAGCATCCACTTAACATGGACCCTGAGCAAAAGAATCATTTCAGTTTCCTCCTTATGCCACGTTGCTTCTATCCCACACTTGTAGATCTGAGTAGCACCTAATAATCAGATGCTAGTGAGAATGACATGGGACAGCTCCTTCTGCCCCATGACCTCTTTCCACTCTGAGATTGCCTGGATCCCACACCAGTTTCCTGCCTTTCCAGGAAACCCTTCGGCAGTGCTGCAGGCCAACTCTTAGTTCTAGGCCTCATTCTGTGGAGGTAGATACTCCTATGCTCACAGGTGGCCTATATGTCTCCCAAATCCATTCTTTCCTTTATAGTCAACCAGGATCCTTGAAGTGAATAAATGCCACAAAATCAAAAGTTAATAACAGGCTGTCCTTTGCCTACCGTGGCATCTGAGTCTAACTGGAGCCCAGGGCAGTGAAGGCTCCAGGCTTCCCTGCTTTGCACAGTAGTTTCATGTGCTGCCTCACTGGCTGCAGAAGGCCAGGCTTCATGATGAGACATGCTCCTCAGTTATTAGGCAACATTAAGATGCTAGCCATGGGTCAGGACTAAGGAGAATGACTGAGATAAGTAATGCCTGGGCGTGCTGTTTTCTTTATATGTGCTGGATGCCTTTGAATTTCTGGCATAACCAGTTTCCCTAGAGAGTGCACAGATCTAAGCTCCCAGGCTGCCCCATTCCTCCCCCTTCCACCAAGTGATCAACTTGGGTTTGAAGGATCCTGAGTGTACGCTTTTGGGAAAAGGGCCCTAAGAAAACATTAATTTCCTTTGGGATTGATGTAAAACAAGTAGTGTAGTGACTAGGAAGAACGGGATTATGTTCCTATTCTATGAACTATGAAATGATGACTTTTCTACTTCATGTCATAATACCCTCAATTTCTAACAGAACACTTAGGAAATTTGTGGCTTCATGACAAGGATGTTTTCAAATGAAGAAACATCAATTATTTTACTTGAAGACTTCTGTGACTTGGATCCTATAACAAGTTTTATTTTCCCTTTATAAGACAACCCAACTTTTAAGTGTTTTTATTTATTGAACTTGGAAATTCATTTCAAAATTATGATCACAGCATTACAGACTCTCAAGAATGATGAATGCTCTTGGGTCAGCATGGCAGTGCATACTGAAGCAGAAAGCAGAAAGATATGAATCTGAGGCCATATGGCTAAAGAATGAAATCTTCTTTCAAAAAACAAAGAAATACAAAACCAAACAAAATGACAGCAAAAAGAAAAGAAGATCCCAAGAAGAATACTTGAAAGTTGTTTTTAAAAAGTGTACTATTGCGTTGGGGGGTCTCTGAACCTCCAAAAAGAGAATGAGCGATGTAGGGGCAGAGGTGTAGAAACCTTAAGGTGAGGTGAGTGGAGACTCCGGAGTTCTGGGAGGGGCCAAGCGAACCTTGCTGTAACACAGGCGGCCCACCGGAACTATGGAAGTACCGTTCTTTCCAGCCCACTGCAGCCTTGACCCTTTTCTGATGCCTCCCAAACCTCACCCCAAACGTCACTGCCCAAGTTTGTTTCTGGGACCATCGTACACTGGCCTTGCGCTTGCTTTCCCTTCCTGGGACACCAGCCCCCTCCCATGCCCTCGTTCCCTCTCCTTCTTCAAGTCTCTACCCAAGTGGCGGCTTTCCAAAGGGCCTTTCAGGACCCCCACAGATAAAAGTTCATTACTTTTCTCACTTTCTTTGTTCCAGCACCAGACCTGCCTCGCCACCATCTGCTATCGACTTGCTCTTTACTTACGGGAGTTGGGACATTTATATACACCTGCATTCCCAGCCCCTGGAATAGATGGCTTCCAGGTGCTCAATAAATAGTGAATAAATGAAGAAATCAGTCTGTGTGGTGTGAGAGTGACGCCAATTGAATTGAGAGGAGCCACGTGCAGGCCTCTGGACATCATGGGTTTACTAGAGGCCTGGCTTGTGCTGGGGATCAGTGGGATGTGCCTGGAGAGCCAGTGAGGTCTGGCAGTGAACCAACAGCTGGAAAGGCAGGAGATTCCCTTGGAACAGCAGCTTGAGACCCAGGCACAGGAAATGGGCCTGTGAAGGATACACGGACACGCTTGTTTATTAACAAGTTGATAAATAAACCCGGGGGACCGTCATCATGAGAGACTAACAGCTCAGTCAGCTGAGGCAACAGCAGAGGTTATTCAACTGGAAAGGATCGATGGAATTTACTGATGTGCGGGTAGCGATGGGCTTGAGTGTGCAGGGGTGATGGGGGTGATGTCCCTCATCTGTGGGAAGGCCGGTCTTGCTGGCTGTGGAAGGGCGGAAGTGAACGCAGGCAATAGGAGCAGTGATGGGCCTGGAAGGAGGACCTGGCAGGGAGGCTGAGAAGGAGAACTTCCTGCCCCAGCTTTTGATGGTTTTTAATTCATTTATTTTACAGTAAAAGAGGCAACATTATCCACAGACAAGAGAGCAAATAATGTATGTGTCGCCAAATAAGGGACAGTGTTTGCCAAGTCTGCTCTAGGGAACAAGTTACATTCTGCCAGAGGGACATGGGTCAGCTGAGCAGAGGTTGGCTGCACCTAGACATTCTAGCCCTGGAACTTCCCGTTAGTGCGGCTGGTTTCAATGGCAGGGCCGACAACTACCGATCTGGACCTGTCAATTGTGTTTCCTCCTGGCTTCCTCCGGCATTGCCGAGGCTGGAGCTTTTAAAGTCTTTCCCTAGGTGGACAGGGGATGGGACTGGTATGGTCCGGCTGGTTGGGTCTGGCTGGACTGGGTGGGCTGGTCTGAGATTTTGCCAGGTGGTTCAATGAACGGAAAAGGAGGGAAGGGAAAGGTAAAGCAGGTCCTAGTTGTCAGAGCGGCTTGGCGAGAGTCAGGCAACTATCAAGGGTCTTAAGGGCTGATAGAAACACGTAATATTGTGGAATAAACTACTAAACTTGGTTTATACTCTTCCCAAGCACACCAAGGCTAAGCTAGGTACTTTAGAATTCTCCTTTTCCACTTACTATCTCCTCTTCTCCTTACTTTGGGATTTGGACAGCTCTATCATGCCTGGGAAACTTGGCCAGTCAAGCAACATAGCCACAGGCTGAGTCTCAGGCAAGTAGGCAGCCTTTCCTGATGCATAGATATGATCTTCATTTTGGGAGAAGCTTCTGAAGTGGTCCAAGCAGTGTAAGTCGTGTTCAGCCGTTTGTCTACTGAATAGAGGCATCCTTCCCAGTCTTGGAAACACAAGGCTGAGGAGTAACTCAGCTTTCCTTTCTTTTCTTTATGTGCTTGGGGCATCCTGTACCACTAACCCACAGCTCAACCTTAGCATAGGCCAAGCCTTATTAAGATATCCAACAGGCTCTCAGGGATTGCAGGAGGGAGGAGCTAAGGTTCAGAGTCCAGTCACTCCAGTTGAAAGGGAAGCTGACTACAAGTAATAATAAAAAAAAAAGTTTCCAGAGATTTTAACTTCAGGAATTATAAGTCCGGGGAATCTAACCTTTGCTCTGTACTGTATTTTCTTTGGAACTTGAAATTAACAATACAAATGGCTATTATCAACTAACACTTAAAAGGAACAATTTAACAATCTAATCCTTTATTATAAAATATTTGAGACCCAAAAGGCACAGGTAATATATATAGACTATCTTTCATATTCACCCAACATTTTAACCTAGCAGATACTCAGCAAATGTATGCTGAATGAATGAATTATTCTCATTTATTTTTAAATACCTGTCTCCATACTTAAAACATCCAAGTCAAGGACAATACTTTTATCTCAGGGTATACAGCACAGTGCTTACTGTTGTAGTGAATCAATAATCAATTATCTGCAAAGACAAACAGAAAGGGTTTTTTTAAAAAAAAGTAGGATAAATTAGTATGGTGGATTAAAGAACTACTTGGAGTGACATTGTATGCTTTATTTATTTTTATTTATTAATTTGAAAAGAGAAAGGAGAGAGAGAGAGAGGACACTTGTATGCTGCAACTCATTGGTGAAGGACAGAGTTCAAATTTTTCAGAAGTTAGTCATCTCCTTCCACCATTTGGACTTCCAGGGATTGAACTCAAGTTTCCAGGTTTGCAAACAGGCATCTTACTTGCTAAGCTATCTCACCAGAGCCAAAGTATGCTTTACAAATGTTCTTGACATTGCATGCTGGTATGAAATTAATAGATTGGTATGCAGGTCTCATGTCTTAGGATAGTACTGATGGCTTTTTAATTCTTAGGAATTTGTGTGTTAATGCAGATGATTTTGATAGAATCACATGGAAAATGTAATGAAGCATCTGGATAAAAGAGTAGTACTGCCTTTGAGAATTGAGGCCACTTAGCTCTACTTTGGTTTAGTTCGACTTCTATCATTTCTTCTTTCTCTCTTTTGTCTTTTTTCTCTTTTTTGTGTTTTTAGTAGGAATAGTGTTTTTTGTAGGAATAGTGATGTGGAGGCTGTCCTCATATGTGTTTAATAGGAGAATTAAAGCAAGAATAACTGAATTTGATACTTCGTGAGACTCCAGGTACTCACCACATCTTCTGCTTCCTGGCACCTAGTCTGCATTAAGGTAACAAACCAAAGAATTGTGAATTTTGTTGTTTTTAAGTCACAGCAGAAATTAAAATAAGAAACCCAAAACAGCCACTCCCCTTGAATGATTTCTGCCGATATAATTTCATGTAACATGTGCCAATTTTGGCTGTCACAAAAACTCAATAACCCTACCTATTAATATTGTTTACTCCTTTTAAATAGCTTCAGTGAAGCACAATTGACATACAATAAATTGCAAATTATTGAAAGTATCTATTTGGGGTATTGAGGTGGGCATGTACTGGGTGATAGAGTGCTTGCCTTATATACACGAGACTCACAAATAAAAATTGCAAAATGAAGCACACAAGTGAAGCCACACAGGCAAGAAAATGAATAGCCTGCATTTCTGGAAGATTCTTCTTGCCTCTCTGTAGTTGCTTTTTCCACCACCCCTCCTTCTCTTGCCTCCGCCAGGCACCTCACGTGCTTTCCACCTTTTTAGTTCAACATTTAGAACAATACTGTACATATTTTCAAGAATAGTGCTTTAAATTTGGCCCGGTAATGGCCCTTGAGCGGCTTGTGTCAAAAGCCTGTAGATTTTTTTTTTCCCACCTGCAAAAACTGGCCTCCCTGTTTGCAGCTCTCAGTAAACTTAAGTTGCAATGCTTGGCTATTTACCCTGATCTGTGGAAGCTCCCTGAGATTGCTCTAAGTCTTTAAGTGGGGCCAGTACAGTTCTAATTGTGAACAGTGGAGTTAGACTGTGACTCCAAGTATTATTGTAACATACATGATCACTACATCTGTATTTGGTGTTTGAATCACCATTACTTAACGTTGTTAAGTTATGTTAACTGATTGTCTGCTTAGGATAAATTGAAAGTTGATGTGGAGAGGTCAGTCTTGACTGCCATCTTCCTGTGACTTCCAAGGTGATATCGTCTCAGACCAGAAGCTCTCACAGCTCTTTCCACTTATCCCTGTGGTCTCTGCTTGCCTGGACACTTAGGGTTGCTGCCTCAGATGTGTCCAGGTGTGTTCCCTGGGTCCTCTGCCTGGCAGTGTCTGCTGGCCCCTCTGCCTGCTGCCCGTGCTTTTCACTTCAGAAGCTGCTTGCAGAGGCCACTTGGTCTTTCCGCTCCTTTGGCTCTTGTCTTTACAGTTCTTTTCTCCCTTGCATCCCAGCATTGCTCCTGCTCTGGTTTGTCTTTGCTGGTATAGCCTTCATGATCACTGTTCTCCTGCCAACATAGACACTTCTGAGTCTCTGAGTGTCTTCTGAGTCTCCCGACTCGTCCACCTTACCGAGGTCACAGGAGCCCCAATCTCCAAGACACTGGAAAGCCAGGTTTAGTGTGGGGGGTAAATTGGTACTGCTCACAGTGTTTGAAATCTTGGATAATAAGCACACAATTTTTCTGAGGAAATTGTGGTATAAGTTTGTATTCAGAGGCAAGCTCCTTAGCTGTTTGTGGACTGGTAACAGATGTTTCCGTGGAAGGAACCTTCTGTTGATGGCATTTGAAGGCCTATGCTGCAGAGTTCAAAGGAGAATGACCTTACCGAGAGTGAATTCCTCTACTATGCAATTCACCCATTTAAAGTTTACACAATGTGTTGGTGGAATTCAGTGACACTCATCATCAGTTTCAGAATCTCAGGTGGGGTCGGTGAGTGGAATGTCATCGCTGGGGTCATCAGATTAGCAAACAGGATGTTGTCTCTTCCCAGCTGTTTCATTATTCTGCTTTGGGTCTCCATGTTTGTCTGAGGCGAATATTTCATATAAATGCAGACATTTATATGTGATCTGTGAAGATTCCTTTCACTTCCATTGCTAATTTTATAGCTTTCCCATTACGTTGTAGCATGTGTTAGTACTTCATTTGTTGTACAGTCAAATGATATTTCACTGTGTGAGTTAATATTTCACTGCATAGATACACCATCTTTGTTCATTAGTTACATTCAAGTTATTAAGGCATTCGAGTTATTACTACCTTTTGAATGCTATAAATATAATGCTGCTGTGAAAATTCAGGTACAAGCTATAGTGAGGACATGTTTTTCAGTGTACTAAATATACAACATAGAAAGAGAACTGCAGAGTCAAGTTCTCTTTGAAGTTTAAATTTTGAGTATCTGTCAAACTGTTTTCCAAAGCAGTTTCATCATTTTATATTCTGACAAGTGGTGTAAAATGTTCTGATTTCTCCACATTCTGACTAATACTTGTTACCTTTTTGATGATGGCATCCTCCAAGATGGGAAGTGGTACTCATTGTGGATTTGACCTGCAGTTCCTAGCAATTAATGATGCTGAATTTTTTTCAGGTCTTTATCAACCATTTGTTTGTCATGTTTGCAGAAAAGTCAATTCAACTCCTGCGCATTTTAAAACTGGGTTTTATATTCTAAAAACAAACCTATCATTATGAAATATATTCATTTGCAAATTATACATGTAATATATAGCCAGATATATATATGTCTTTGGTGACCTCAGCCACAAATCTGATCACATCCTAAGGAAGATCTGGACCCCACTTGCATTTGGAACATCATTTTCAAGTGGATGAAAGATTTGAATTTACATAGAATTTTAGGCTTGAAGGAACTGCTTGACTTCTAAGGTTCACGTATATGGGAATTCCAGATATACTAACACATATACATCTATATATAATATATGTAAAATATGAAACATAAATTACATATATAATTTATAAATATATTTCCCCTCTCCATAGGTTGTCCTTTAATGTCTTTTTTTGTTTTGGTTTTGATACAGGGTCTCATGTATCCCAAATTGACCCTCTGAGCCTCCTGCCTCCACCTCCTAAGTGCTGGGATTGCAGGTGTACATTACCACATCTGGTTTATGGGACCAAAATCAAGGCTTATGCTTGTTAGGTAAGCAATCTACTAACAAGACTCCATTTTCAGTGGTATTTGTGTGAGTGTGTATACATGTGTGCACATATGTGTGCATGCATGTGCATGTATATTTTGTGTGTGTTGTGTGCAGTTTTTTTATATACCAGAAGAGTGTGTCTGTGGAGGACCAAGGGTGACTTTCAGGAATCATTCTGGATTGCTCTACCTACTTACTACTTTGCTCTGGGGTTTCCTAGGCTCTGCTTTCAGGATTGGAAGTGTAGACCACTGTCATATCTGTCTGACATTTTTAAATGCTGGATCTGGGAATCAGAACTTGGGTCCTTTTGCTTGTGAGGCAAAAACTTTAATCCCTGAATTTTCTCTTAAGCCCCTCAATATTTTTTCACTGCAAAGTTTTTAATCTGGCTGAATGTTTTTAAGAATTTGTTACCAACTCCAAAGCTACAAAAATTTGCTCCTGTTTTGCTCATAGTTTCATGCTTTGAGTCTCCCATGAAAGTCTCTTTCTTTCTTTTGTGAATGTCTGAGCATGGTGTGCAGGACCTAACTTCAATCTCCCGCATGTAGCTATCCAGATGTTCCAGCACTAAGTCTCAAGAACATTTTCTTGAAAGAGATTGGCACTGGTTTTAAAATGACTATAGAAACATGCATTTATTTCTGGAACCTCTACTGACTCCCTGATTTATGAATTATCTAATGCTAGTTCCATAGCATCTTGGTTACTTTGGCTGTATAGTGAGTTTGGAATCAGGAAGTATGACTCCTCCAGTTTCATTCTGTTTCAATTTTTTTTTAACTAGCCTGGGTCTTTTGAGTTTAATGTAAATTTTAGGATCAGCTTTCTAATTTCTACAAAGAAGCCATCTGGGATTCTGCCAAGTATTGGATCAATTTGTAAATCAATTTGAGGAGTCTTGCCATCTTGGCTATATTGTCTTTCAACTGTGAACATGGAAAATCTCACCATTCATTAAAATCTTTTAAAAATTTCTTTTGGCAGTGTACTATAGCCTTCAGAGTAAAAGTTATATAATTCTTTTATTACTTTAGTCCTACATATTTCATTATTTTGATGATCTTGTAAATGGAACTGTTTTCTGAATTTCGCCTTGAACCATTCAGTTTTATTCTTTAAGGATGTGTAGGAGACAACTCAGTTTCTGCTAAACTCGTGGTGGTCTTGAGGCAGAGTTTTCAGACATGTTTTTCTTGAAATTTGGTGTGGAGAGAAGTGATCTGCACTTGAATAAATTTAGCAAATGCTGTGTCATGTACTTTTGATCCTCATAAACATCCAAAAGGATCTTACAAGCCAGGAGGCCCCTTCAAGCCTGAAATTCCATGAAAATCCAAGTCTTCCATCTATTTCAAAATGCTGAGTGCTGAATGCAAATGTGCTCCAAGTCCTTAAGATGTAGTAGAATACAGAACTTATGTGACTGACAACTCCAAAGATCAAGTTAACCTATTTGATAATGACAATTGTTAATGGTTAATCATCACATCTGTTTTAAATGTAGTTTAAATGCCAGTAAAAATTTTTTTAAGGGATAGTTAAATTTGGCCAGGGAAATGATGTATTTTATAGAGTATTTTCTTTTGGTTAGGTGTTCTAAATGAAGGTTTCCTAATCATATATCTGCATCAGTATTCTGTTATGGTAAAAGTAGAATATTTAGGAGTAGGGAAAATAGATTTGGGGTGCTACTATAAGGATAATTAATGCAGTAATTGAAAGAATGGTTTAAGAAAGAGCAATGGCCTTTCTTAGCTTGAATATAGTCTAGTGCTCCCTATTCTTGTGCCAGAGATTTAAAGGATGGCATACATTGAACTCTTGCATCGGCCTTCAGTGCTTAAGTGGGTGTTGCAGTCTGCCTGCATGGTTGCTGATAAAGGACCATCAAACAGCTTGAGGGAACAAAGGGTTTATTTCCCTATGACGGTCCAGTTACAGTTCTCAGTCCAGCTTGACGGCAGGGTAGACACTAACACCAGGGCCGAGAGAACTAGCCACATCATCTCTACGTAATAGCTGAGAGAGGGAGGGTCCTCACTTGTCAGAACAGCATGTCTGGCCAAGAGTACAAAAGTATGCCAACTCTCTCAACTGATTCTTAGTATCTTATTCATCTATTCAGAGCCTTGTCCCACCCATCACAGGCTGGGCCTTCCCTGTCAGCTAGACAATCTCCACAGGTTTGCTCTGGGCTTAACCCAACCACTAATTCTCCACAAATGTGCCCAGAGCTCAAACCCTCTAGTCAAATTGACATCTGTGCCTAACCGTAACAGGGGGGTAGGTGGGGTTGAACCATCTGAGCTACACCCCAAGCTAACCTCACACAGAAGCCAACAGTGTAAGTTTCTACTGCCATTTCTCCACTTCCCAAGAAACTCATTCCTTGCTGCTCTCAAACACTAGGTAGACCTAGCAAAGCTATCATTATGTGGAACATAAACTACAGTTGATCCAATGGGACCTTATGGCAAAATTTTTTGCAATTGCTCTGTGCTTCTAAAAAGAGACCGACAGGCATCTCTTGAAGCTAGAAATGTTTGGAGCTTTGTTACCAGTGGTGGTGAGAAGGCATGGATTCGCTTGTCATTTGGTGTTGGTTCTAATGCCCTGGTTTCTTTAACATTGCCTTGAGGACAGCATCCATCACATGCGTTGTTATTCTGAGTTAAGTTGCCACTTTCTGAGCTAAGAACAACATCAGTTTGGGTTTTAGTTTTGGTTTTGGTTTGTTTCAGTTTCTTCTGTGCTGTGGGAGGAGAAAGGACAGTTTCTACAGGGGCACTTGCTAGAAAAATGGAAAATAGTCACAAAAGTCAGGCCCAGCAGACATAAACAAGAAGACATAAAACAGAGCTGCATTTCTACATTCCTAGAATTTCTAGAAGCTTCTTTTTAACTAGAGATAATATCCCAAACATCTGTTTATATCAAAATAGAATTGTAACAAGTTACTTAGGACTATGACATTGATGCTTTCTATTTTTTAAAAAGAAATTATGAGAGGGAAGGTGCATGTATGCCACAGTGTATGTGTTTAGGTGGTGGTCAGAAGACAGCTTCCAGAAGTCAGTTGGCGCCGTCCTCCTTCCACCATGTACACTTTGGGGATCAAAGTCAGGTTCGTGTGCATGTGCCTTTACCCACTGAGTTATCTCACAGCCCACATTATTTATTTGTGACTGTTCTATGAGAATATTATTTAAGTATATTAATAAATGATTTAAGGACCTGTTTTAAAGTGACAAAATTTAACATTGAAAAGAAATCTAGCCAAAGGGCAGAAACCAGGAAGCAGCAGCAGAGAAAGCAAAACCAACCTCAAACAATCCATGCACCGAGTGTGTGCAGAGTCCTTGCAGAAGCTGAGATGCTAGCTCTGGAGCCATGGGGCAGCTCGGGCTTGGCTCTCCCCTGGGACTCAAGGCTCAGCTCCCTCCTCTGGAGAACAGTTGGATAACTCTTCCCGAGTTTGCTTTCGTTTCCCAAGTTTGACTTTCGTCGCCATGACCCCTCATAAGGACTCCCTAACGAGAAGGCAAGAGACCAAAATGACTTTTTAACAAGCTGAAGGCATTTTCAAAATTTCCAAAACCAAGCACAGAAGTGATTCTGTCTGTCTGTCTGTCTGTCTGTCTGTCTGTCTGTCTGTCTCTCTCTCTGTCTCTCTCTCTCTGTCTAGCTCTCCCTCTCTCTTCTTCTTTATTGTTCCTCTCCCCCTTCCCCACCCTCCTTCCCTTCCTCATTCCGTCTTCCGCCCTCTCTGTCTCTCTTCCTCCCTCTCTCCTCTTCCCCCTGTCTTCTCCTCCCCCTCCTCCTTACTACTCTTCTTCTCTCTCTCCCCTTCCCTCCCTCCCTTTTTCTCCTTCCCTCTCTTAACTCTGTCAAGCTAGAATGTCTGCCCTGGCAACCCTGCTGGTAAACAATGGTGCTCTCATTCGGTCTGTTGAAAGAGCCTGGCTGAGTTCCTGAGAAAAACACTCGTCAGATATGAAACATCTGGTGTCCGGTTACAGAGAAGAAGACCCCCAGAACAGGCTTGGAAGGGGCCAGCAGCTCTCTGGTTGTATTTCCCAAACTGTTACTCTTACTTTTGAATAATAGGAAGAGTGAAAAAGTCATTGAAACACTGAGCTGGAGGGGAATAGCACGGATGAAGGAACTGGAGGTTTTGAGAGTTACACTTGGAAAAAATCAATTAACCACTCATGTAATGTTGAGTCTGGGGAAACTTATGAACAGTTGTGGAAGTGAGTCTTGGGAAACTTATGAACAGCTGTGGAAGTTTTCAGGTGTTTTTTTTTTTTTTTTTTTGAGACAGTTGAATAAAATAGGAGATAAAAAAGCGAAAGTGGTAGATAGTTCACCAAAAAGCTAAAACTATATGGGATGCAAAACCCCTGGAGCCAGTGAGGGGATGGCTCAGCAGATAGGGGCGCCTGTGTGCAAACCTGGTGACTCAGTCCATCCCAGAATCCGCATGGTGGAAGGAGAGGTTGAGCTCTGATCTCTACCATGGCATTGTGGCATGGCATGGTATGCATTCTCTCTCTCTCTCTCTATAAAAAAAAAAAATATATATATATATATATATATATAAACCTCCTGGAACTGTTACTGTCTTGTTTCGAGTAAAGTCTTGTGTGGTTGTCAGAAGCTCTCAGAAGAACCAGCACAAGGCTTGAGAAGATGCTTCAGAAGTTAAAGCCTTTGCCTCAGAAGCAAAAGACCTGGGCTCAGATCCTAGATCCCAGGTAAAAATGCTGGCCTGATATGGCAACAGTCTGTAATTCTGACCTTGGAAGGCAGAGCCTGGGAAACCCCAAAGAAAAGCAATAAGGAGATAGAGCAATCCGGATGATTCCCAAAGTCACTATAGGTACACACACTCACGTGCCCTCTGGTACGCCTACATACACGCGCAATCACACACACATACACAACGGGAAAAGGGGGGGTGGCACAGCTTTACAGGGAATTTTATGAATACAAATAAGAATTCATGGAAGGCATAGTCAGAACAGGTCTTTAAATGACATAGTGATGTTTACCTGGAAATCACCTGGGAACCTGTGGGAGGTTTTGGTTTTGCACTTAGCATTTTGTACAGTCATTTTCACTCAGAACTCTTGGCAACTGCTCTCAACTATTTTTCAGGTTTGAAATTTAAAGAATAGATGGAAATAGGATAATTTATACCGTCTGTTGGTTTTTGAAGGTTTTGGCTCACTGGTTGAAGGCTCTATCATCATCAAAAAGAGAAATTTAAATTTTCAATTAGCATATAAGATATGTTCATTATACACTTTCATACATGTGTATCATTGTCTTTAGCTCATTCTCTTCTTTAGCCACTCCCTGCTTTCTGACCCTCTTTTACTTTCATGTCTTTTACATGTATTTTTCTATCTAGACTGCATATCTTGGGAGATCATGCACTGTTTGTCTTCCTATTACCCTCTCTTCTTCCCTTAAGTCTCCCCTTCTGCTTTCATGTCTCATATGTTAGTATATATAATTTTAAAAATCTAGACTGCACATATGAGAAACCATCATGAAATAGTTGTCTTTCTGAAACCGGGTATTTCACTGGACACAATAGTAGCATCCAGTTCTTTCCTTCATCCTCCCTACTTCCTCCTTTTCCTCTACCTCCTCTACTTTCAGACAGGATCAGACTCTTGAATGCAGGATTCCAGGTGTGAGTTGCCGTGAAGACTTTCTGAACTCAGATCCTTCTGTGTGTGAAGCAAAGCCTTTAACCCCTGAGCCTTGTCCCCAAGCCCCAGCTTGTTTTTAGGGACAAGCTATGAGTACACATGTGGAGACCTCTGAGTGGAGGTCAGAGGTTGACATCTGGTATCTTCCTCTATCACTTTCCGCCTTACTTTTTTGAGACAGAGTCTCTCAGAACCTGAACACGTCTTTTCTGCCATACTGGCTGGCCTGCAAGCCCCCAGAGATCCTTCTGTCTCTGCCCAGGGGGTGCAGTCACACACCACTACACCTGGCTTTTAGGTTAGTGTGGGAGTCTGAACTCAGGTCTCCATGCCTATGCACCAAGCACTTTACTTGCTGAACCATCTCTTTGATCCCTCGAAGTAGTTTGGATTTGCGTTTTCCTGGTGTCTAAGAATGCTATTTTTTTATGCTTACTGGCCATTTGTATTTCTTCTAAAAATAATTATCTGTTCAATTAATTTGCTTATTTATTGGTTGCATTATTTGGGTTGTGTGCGTGAAGGTTGGAGGTATTGTTCCTTAGGTGCCACTTTGCGTGTGTACTTGTGTGTGTGTGTGTGTGTGTGTACAAGGGCACTTGAGTGTGTGTGCCTGTGCCTGTGCCTGTGAAGGCCCAAAGGTAACATCAGGAATTTCCATTGCCATATCCACCTGGAACTTCTATATGGGATCTGGGGACCTGAACTCGAGTCCTTTAGCGTGTAAGGCAAAGGTTTTAACCCCTGAGCCATTTTCCCAGTCTTCACCTTATTTTTAGAGACAGGAGCTCTCGCTGTCCTGGAGCTTGTGGATAGGCTAAGGGGGCTGGCTTGCAAACCCTAGAGATCTTCCTATTTTTGCCTCCCCAGTGCTGGATTAAAAGTGTGCACCATCATACTTTTATGTAGATTTAGAGGGTAGAACTCAGGTCCTCATGCTTGTGCAACATATATGCAGGCTTGTATGCTCGCTTATACATATATGTGCCTCCGTGTGGAGGCATGAAGTTGATGTTGGATGTCTTCCTCCATCACTCTCCACTTACTAAAGCAGGCTCTATCATTTTTTTATTATTATTTATTCAATTGTGAGTTTATGTGTGTGTGCGCATGTGTGTATATGTATGAGTGTGTGTGTAGAACCACGAATGAATTCGGGAACCACCATGGACCACCTCTACCTCCTCATTTACTCTGCCCAGGGATTCACAGGCTCCGCCCTACCAGGACCAGAAACGCAGGCCGCCCCCACTTCCGCCCGGCATCTATACATGGGGTCTAGGATCCGATCTCATGACCTTCTGCCTGCAAGGCAGAAGCTTAACCCCTGAGCCACCTCTCCAGCCCCAGCAGGCTCTATCATTTAACACTGAGCTTACTGATTGACTAGTCTAGCCAGCCAGTTCCATGTCTCTGCCTCCAGATTTCCAGGATAATAGACAACTACAATACCTACTGGATTTTACATGGGTTCTAGGGATCCCAATTCCTATACTCCTGCTTGCATAGCAAGCACCTTTTCCACTGAGCCATTTCTCAGCACAGGGGAACAATTTTGAAGGTGATATTGTAAAGGACTTCTTAGCTACTAGTAAGTAGGAGACAGGAAAATCCTGACCACTGTGTCTCATTTTCCTAGGAGTAAAAGGAAAGAAACATAGGTTAACCAGTTAGTTTAATGTCTAAAAGCTGATGCCTGATTTTACAGTCTGTAAGAGTAAAACAGTACAGTAAATTAGAACAAAGCAGATTGATCACTGTTGAAAATCTATCAATGGTTCACCTTTATTTACTTGTAAAATGTATTTTTATTTATTTTTTCACGTTTGTGTGCATAGGGTGTGTGTATACATGTATGCGTATTTTTGTGAGGGTGGTGCACGTGTTTGTATGTGCGAGGTCTGAGGGTGATAGTAGGAATCATTGAATCGTCCTTTATTGCTCTTCTGCCTTATTCTTTCTAGATTAGTCTCTAAACCTAGAGTTCACTGATAGGGCTAATCTAGCTGGCCAATTTGCTTTGGGTATTCTAGGATCTACCTTTAGTGCTGGAATTGCAGGTAGGCTGCCACGCTTACCTGGCATTTTAAGTGGACTCTGGAGTTCCAAACTCTGGTCATTTTGTTTATGCAGCAAGTGTTTCTGCTGCTAACCCATCTCCTAGACCCCCACTCCCTCTTCTTTTTTTTTTGCAGAAGATAAGAATCCCTAATGTGGCCTAATCCTGCTTGATCCACCTCCCTTCGCCGTGGTGATTCTCTGCACTCAGCCCGATCGGCTCCCTCCTGCCTCAAGTCTGGCTGCTTGGGTGGTTTTGGTTGTTAACTGCTGCTCCATCCCCAGGAGCAGAAGTGTTTTCCTCCGAATGCCCCTAGCTCTGCAACCCGTTTTTCTCCCAGTTGCAATTACTTCTTTAACCGTCAGTTATTTCCTGTCTGTCTTCAGCACGCTTCAAAGAGTTTGTGCTCTACTTCTAGTTAGTCTTCTGTAGCACCTGCTGCTGCCCTGTCTGACACAGAAGGTGTTTAATAAATATTGGTAGAATGAGTTATGATGTGTCAACAGAGGTCAGAGAACTTTACATCAAATACCTGATACATAATAATTAATATTAGCAACTATAATAATGCATCTTTCTCACTCCCTCTGTTACTTTAACTTTTTAAGTCAAAACTGGAGAGAGAGAGAGAAAGACAGAGAAAGAGGAGAGAGACAGAAAGAGAGAGAGAAAGAGAGAGAGAGAGAGAGAAAGGCGCACAGGTATGTATGTACGACATCAGTATATGTGGAAGCCAAAGGACAACTGTGGGAGGCTGGTTCTTTCCTTCCACCATGCCAACTATAAGGATGGAATGCAGGTTGACTTTACTCACTGAGTCTTTACATGTGATCAGTCCCATTTGAGGTATGTATCCAGAATGTGAAGAGCTCGCAATGCCCTTTGTACAATGGAAGCTTCATTAGTAAAGAAGGTGAGGCCTGCGTGCCTGGGAGGTAATGCTCTTAGTCTGGACCTTGAACCTCATCCCTCTATCCTGGTTTCACTGCCAGGGTGCTTTGTCTTGGTTGGCCATGGTCTGTGGCGGTAGCTATTTGTTTCAAATTCCTTGACGTTTACTACTTGGCTTACACGTTTATTGTGAAGACTTTTTATTCTATGTGCCCCTTTGGGAACCTGAAGACAATTAATTCCTCCCGTTCCTCAGAAGCAGTTGACAGAACTGGTTTAACATTTGCTTTTGGTCTTGACATTCACTGTTATGGTTATTCTCTCAAATGCACTTGCAGGGCATTAAGTAGAATTGAAAGCTAGATTTGCACTCAGATCTTATATCTACTAACAACACCAGAGCATCAGACGATCATTCTTGAAGCCTCTATCTCCTCGTCTCCAAAATGTGGTTTAAAATAATGACAAGATGTTCATGAAGTCCTCTTACCCTGTTGAAAATGACACAGAGGGAAGCCTTTTTGTCTTTCTAGAGGCGCTATGTCTGGAGACACGTTTGCCACGGTGGGGGTGGGGGGTGGCTGACATTATTCTTCTGGTTTTGAGGGGTAAAAAGCAGGAGTGTCCAGTGTACTGTGCACATACCGGTGTTATGAGAAGCATCTCGGGGCTGGAGGACAGCTCAGTGGATAAGCTGCTTGTCCTGAAAGCTTACAAACTAGAATCCAGATTCCCATAACACTAATAAAAGATGGGCAGGCATGCCGGCTGCCTATAATCCCAACACTCAGAAGGCAAAGACAGGGAATTCCCAGGGAGAGCTGGCTAGTTAGCTAGTCTGGTTAATTGGCAAACCTTGGTTCAGTTGGGAGACCCTGCCTTAATAAAAAAAAAAGTAAACAATGATTCAAGAAGACATCCAGTGTCAACTCTGGGTCTTACAATCATGTGAATGCTACATGTTCATGTACTTACACCCACATCCACACATTTGAACACACACACACACACACACACACACACCCCACACACACACAAGGCAAGATAAACTCATGCATCACCAAAGCCAGCCATGTTCCTAGATAAGAGCCCATGAGAGCAAAGTGGCAAGCTCGGTGTCACTAACGTTGCAGTACAGTCAGCTCTGGAAGGACTCTGGAAGATGCAGGTGACATGAATAAAGCAATGTGCTCAGCAGAACACCAGTGAGACCTGCCAGTCTTTCTACATGGATGTGTGGATACCCATGCAGCTGTATGCTCTGCAAGAAGGCCTACCCTTGGCATGAGATCAGTGGGGAAGGACTGCTAAGAAGGAGCTTATAATCAGAAGGCATGGCATTATGATTTGGGGAGTTTTTTAAGCAAATTCCTAATCCAGGTTTTCGGTAGAGGCCTTGGGAAGCTGAAGCAGGAAGACTTGAAATTTTGATGCTAAGCTAGGCTATTTATGATGCTAAGCTAGGGTACACAGTGAGTTATGGTCAGCCAGGGTCTGCTAGTGGGAAACAGCAAACAAGCAAAACCTCAAAGAAAACAACCGGTAAACAAATCCCCGCTTACCCAACCTCCGCTTACCCAAATTCTATGTAGTCCCTGTAAGGACTGAAGTAAAGTGTGGTCACCATGTCAGGAAATAACAGTTATAAATATTAGGGGAAGCTCTTTGTTTTCTACATTTTTCCTCTTGAAAACTGAGTTCAGGAAGCAAGGTCTGCAGTTAAATATGGCAATTTAACAGTGCTGCTAGCAGCTGTGCAGAGCTCGCGTGGGCAGCTCCATCCATCACAAGGCTGACTTGCAGGATCATCCTGGATTGTTCTTCCTCCTTATTGCTTTACTCTGGAGTTTTCCGTACTCCGTCTTCCAGGATCAGAAATGCAGGCTGCCACTACCTGGCATTTTGGATCAAAAAATGAGTTACTTTTGCGTGTGAGGCAAAGCCTTTAACCTCTGAGTCATCTCTCAGGTCCTGAGGCAACATTTTTTTTAAATTTAAATTTTTTTTTACCTAGTTATACAAGCTCAATGGGTAGGTACCCTCGCCCCCTCCTTTTCCCTTCCCCTCTCCCTTCCCCCTCCCTCTTGCTTTCCCCTCTTTCTCCCCATCTCTCTCCCACACCTCTTTCTCTCCCTCCTCCCTTTCTTTCTTTCCTCCCCTCTCTTGGTGTTTCCCGGTCTCCCTCCCACCCTCCAGAACTTCAGCTTATATGGGCCCTGAAGTTCCCCTGAAGCAACATTTTTAAGTGAATTTTTTTCATAATACATAGCAGCTATACACAAATATGTAACATGCACTTTGTGGGGATTTAGAATAAGCACATGTGTGTGCTTGTAGTTCCCCAGAACTATAATAGAAATAACTAGTAGCAAACCCACTCCCATAGGCCACAACATCTGGTTTCCAGCACTGTAGGTTAGAGTAGTATGTTTTAAAATACTCTGGATGAAGGGCATCTTTCGAAATAGTCTTTCCATTTGCCTTCTTTGGCTTAAGATTAAACTGGCAGTGTGTAGCAGTAGGTATTTTTAGAGTGTGTGTGTGAATTCCTTTCCTTGCACAATGTTCCCTCCTGTCATTGATACTGTTTGACTTGCTTCTGGTCTGGGGCTTCTGCTAATAGTCTATCTATGTGCATTCTGGTGTGTACCTTCTGGTATGTGTAAAGATGTGTTTCCATTTGTATATGCCTAAGAGTGGAGTTTTTGTAGTTCACAGGTGTCATAGTTAGATACTGGTGTCATCTTGACAATTGAAGTTTTCTGTGCTGGGCACAGTTGTGAAAAATTGGTAGTTAGACAAGCTTGCAGAATATTATCTACTTGATGGAGAAGGCCCAGTCCACAGCGGGTAGGAGTAGGTGCTGGGCAAGTGAATAAGATGGAGGAAACTAATTGAGTAAGTTGGCATTCTTCAGTGTACGTGACAAATGAGGTTTGCCCCTCTCAGTAGTCTTGTGGATGTGGTGCAGTTAATTCTCTCAGCTCCTGGGGTTGGTGTGAATTTTTCTGCCAAGCTGGATTAAGAACTCTAACTGGACAATTGTAAGGGAGAATAGAGCCCTTTCTTCTCTTTAAATCATATGATAATGAATTTATCAGCAGCATGCAGGGCAGCTGCAACACTGGATGATTTACAAGTTGCATGCACTAGCAGTGGTGGACTTGAAATGGGTTTATTAATACTTATTACTCCTTTTGCCACAGGACATGATATGTAGCACTGGCTAGCTCAGAACTCATTATGTTGATCAAGCTGATCGTGGACTTGTAGGCATCTTCTTTGCTCTCATACATCAGAATGTATGACTGCTTATTCTTTGTTTCAAAGATGTGTTTTCAAATACTTTCGAAAGGAATGGAAAGATACCAAATTGTTAATAATGAGGAACTATGGATCTTTTAAAAATTTGTCTATTCTTTAAACTAAAATTGTGTTCTAATAACAGATAGCACAAAGCTTTTTGGTAAGCTACATGCTTTACAGATGCTAAAAGACACTCACTCCTGCAGAGAGTTTCAAGAGCAGCTCATTTGAAATAGGATTGTTGAGACATTGAAATGGGAATGGGTTTATGAATTCTTTATGCATGAGATCCATGTAGCAGTGTGTATGATTTTGTGACAGAATTTTTGAAATGCACAGTTATATCTCAGAAGTCTAGTGACTTCAAAAGTATCCTTGTAAAATGTTGGAATGGGAGAAGCAAAAATGAAAGATGTAAAGCAAATTATAAACAGCCCTGTAAAGCTCATTATAAATCGAATATTGCCAACTGATCTCCATAAGACTAAGCACCTTGAAAACTTTCTGTGCTGCTTAAAATAGCTTCTGTGCATTGGAAGCTATGCAAAATGTGAATGTGAGTGCCCTCTCAGAGCTTGCCTGCCTACCTCCTGTGCATCTGACAGCGAGGGGCTGAAGAAAGCTGGCTTTAACTTCAAGAATGAGGAACTTGGATTATGAAGTTTGAAATTGCACGTGTGGTTGCCTGCTATAAGACCCATAAGAACTTGAGCCTCAGATTCTCTGATATTTTGGACTTTTCTAAGCACTTTACTTTGTAATAACATGAAACAAGCCAGGTGCTGGCTGGTTTTGAAAGGAAGTAACACAAACTCTAGATATTTGTCACCATAGTCCAACAATGAACTTTAACAACCCAAGGGATTCACTGAGGGCAAATGGTGAGGATTATTCATTATGTTGCCAGCTTCCTAACACACTGCCAAATATTCTATATTGCCAAGTATGCTAGCCAACTTGGCTGTGTGGCAAAAGGGTGTGGTTTGGAGTAGGAGAGGCTTGGGTTTGAATTTCAGCTCACTAGCCACCCGGATCTGTGACTTTCTATGAACTTTCAATTTTTGATTGAAGAAACAATGCTAATGCTACTTGTGTCTTAGTGTTGTTGAACATACATGTGGAAGGGCCTGCTCAGTACTGCACCAACTGGGGTACCTCATGCATGAGGATTTCCTGAATGAAATGAAGGGCAAGCACTGGCGAGGACATAGCTGATCTTCAGGTTGGATTGACCAGTCGGATGGATTGTTTACTCTTTCACCCTCTGTTCCCCCTTCATTCTTTCTTTTGGTATCATGACCTTTCTTTTTCCTTCCTCATTGTACCATGGAAAAGCTTAAGTTACTGCTACCCTCTCTGGAATTTAACCAAGAACACCTGCAAATAGCAAAAACACTTAAGATGCTGACTGTGAACCTCACACGGTCAAGTTTGAACACCGTCGTGCAGAAGCCATTGCTTTGCTGTGAGTGGTGTGAGCTGCCAGCACTGTGCGGTGTAGGAGTCACTGGGCAGGCAGGACTTGTTCTAGTTTTCTGAAACATTTAAGCCAAATGTACATTTAAAATGTATATTTTTAAATTTTATTAAGTTTTTAAATTTATTTTTTAATTATTTTTTAAATTTTTAAATTTTATTTGTTTATTTTTATTTATGTTTTGTTTTCTCACTTATACAAACTTAATAGGTTCCCTGGTCCCCTCCTTCCACCCCTACCCAGACCCCTTTACACCCTCCCATCTTTTCCCCTTCCTTTCACACCCGTACCTTTCCACCAATGTCCCCCTTCTCTCCCCCAATCCCTGGAGCATCCTTTCGTGTAAATGTCAAACTTCTCTCTGCTCCCTCCACTCTGATGAGGTGTAAGGACTCAGTAGCATTGCCTAGAGCCCTTTCTTGTGCTATCCTTTAGTATGGGAACACCATTGTGACTGTTAATCCTTTGCCTCTAAGGATCCTAGTGCCTGTGATCCACGCTAGACTTTGGGGGATCATTGATATGTAAGTCATTGCACAGGTCATGCAAAGTCCAATTATGGTTACTTCGGCCCTAACTTGTGTGGAGTATCTTGCATATTGTTACTCCTCCCCATCTTTAGGCTCTTACAATCTTACTACCCCCTCTTCTGCAAATTTCCCTGAGCATTAGGATGGGGGGAGATTTGGCTGGTCTGGTTCCAGGTGATTAATGTAGGGTCTCTGATGTTCTGAATTATGGTTTGTTGTTATTTTCAGTTTTGCTATTCCTGCACCGCCCTTGGCTCCATCCTGATTGGTATTAGATGTCACCTCCTAGCCACAGATAAAAGGCTGTTAAAATAGAGTCTTATTATAAGAGTAGATTCAAAGTTAGATGGAATAAGAGTAGGAGACTGCGGTGGGGGGGGTAAGTCTCCCATTTTCAGGATGGTTACCATCTATCTGCCAGACTCTATGCCCTCCCTGACTGGTGAGATCAAACCCCTTCAGTTGCAAGTGACCAGGAAGGAAAGTGAGTGAGCTTAACCAGATGTCTCACTACTTACTTGCAGTACTTGTTGGTGACCTATTTACTCTGCTGTAGCTTGATCCCCTCTCTCCTTGTTTCTGGGGAGCCCTCCTTCCCCTTCCCTCCTGTTTATAATTTTTGCAATTACTGTAGGTATTACAGAGATTTGTCTTTGAATATGTCACTAAGTGGGTTTGATACTAGAATCCACCTATTAGGGCGTACATACGATGCTTAATTTTCTGTGTCTGGGATACTTTACTCAATATAATTGTCTCTAATTCCATCCATTTCCCAGCAAATTTCATTAATTCATCTTTTTTGATGGCTGAGTAGTATTCCATGGTATAAATGTATGACATTTTCCTTATCCACTCGTCAACGGTTGGGCGTTTGGGTTGATTCCATGACTTTGCTATTGTGAATAGTGCTGCTATGAATATGGTCATACTTGTGCCATTGAGGTGAATTTTTGCTTTATGGGGGATTATTCCTAAAAGTGGAATAGCAGGGTCATATGGCATTTCAACCTTTAACTTTTTTAAGAATTGACAGACTGATCGCCAGAGTGGTATATAAACCTGCATTCCTGCCAGCAATGTAGGAGAGTTCCCTTCTCGCCACATCCTCTCCAGCATTTGGTGTTCTTTCTATTGTGGATTTTTGCCATCCTGACAGGGATGAGATGATATCTCAGGGAGGTTTTGATTTGCATTTCCCTGATGGCTAAGGATGTCGAGCATTTTTAAAGATATTTGTTAAGCATTTCAATTTCATCCTTGGAAAAGTTTCTTTTGAGTTCCTAGGCCCAATTTTTAATTGGCCCATTTATTTCCTAAGTTCTTTGTGCACTCTGGATAATAGAGCTCTATCAGATATGTGGTTAGTGAAGATTTTTTTTCCCATTCTGTGGGTTGCCTTTTTGCTCAGGTTACAATCTCTTTATCTGAACAGAAGCTCTTTAATTTCATAAGATCCCATTTGTTGAGTGTTGGTGGTAGTGACTGTGCTATTGGATTTCTGTTTAGGAACTGTTGGCTTAGTCCAATCATCTCGAGGGAGTTCCCTACCCTTTCAACTAGGGTTTTTATAGTCTCTGCCCTTATATTGAGGTCCTCGATCCATTTGGAATTAATTCTTGTACATGGTGGCAAGTACGGGTCCAGTTTTAATCTTCTGCATGTGGAGATCCAGTTTTGCTAGCACCATTTGTTGAAGATGTTGTTCTTTTTCCATTGGATTTTTTGGGTCCCTTTTTCAAAGATCAAATGGCTGTAATTGTGTGGCCTTATATCTGGGTCTTCAATCCTTATCCATTGAACTATGTGTCTATGCTGTTTTTATAACTATGGTTTTGTAGTATAGATTAAGGTTTGGTATAGTGATACCTCCAGCAGTTTTTGTTACTTAGGATTTTTTTTTGCTATATTGCCTTTGGTAGGATGGTCATTTTTATGATATTGATTTTGCCAATCCAGGAACATGGGAGGTCTTTCCACCTTCTGATGTCTTCTGTAATTTCTTTCCTTAAGGTTTTAAAGTTTTCATTGTAAAGATCTCTTACTTCCTTGGTTAGGTTTATACCAAGATATTTAAAATTTTTAGGGGCTATAGTGAAAGGGATTGTTTCTCTTAGGGCTTTTTTACTTCTTTCATTCATTGGCTTTAATGACCTCTTCCATTGAGCTGGTTAGTTCTACTACTTTGTCTTCTAGATCTGAAATTCTATTTTCTGCGTCGTTAGTTCTGCTGTTGAATTCTGGGTTGAAGATAACTTGTCTTTTAGTTCAATTTTTAAACTCTGCTTAAGACTGTTTTAACTGCTCTATGCTTATTTTTGTTTTTTCAACTGTTTTTCTCATCTCTTCCAAGTGTCTGTTGTGTTCCTGTTCAAAGTGGTTGATGTGGTTATTTAACTCCTCCAGGATTTCCTCTTTTATAGTATTGATCATAGTAATGATCATGCTTTGAAAGTCGTTATCCTGGGTCTGGCTTTCTTGGCTATTTTCTGTGAATTTGTTCTGGTTGGAATCTATCATTATAGGGTTAATTCTTTTGTGGGAGACTTATTTTCTTGCATTTTGTTTTTCATGGATTTGTGCTGTGACCTGGGCATTGTTTTATCTCTTAAGACCTTCTTTCAGTTTCTGTTTGTTTTTGATTGAACTAAATTAGTTGGTATTACTACTCTTAAGCAGTTATTACTATTGTTTGCCTTGGAGTTGGGTATGCTTGTCTGTTGTTGTTATTTCCTAGATGAGGCTATTAGACTGTTACTACATCAATTAAGACAGGTTTAGTGGACAGGGAGTGAAGATTAGTATGATAGTGTACTTTTACAATTTAGTATCTTGGTGATATGTGAGGGTGAATAGTATAGTTCCTGAAGTTGTATACGTTTTGAGGTTGCTATATGGAAAAGTTAAAGTACAGTGACTAATAATTGAGAGGGACAGAATGGTTAAAAAGGGGTTTACTTATCTTTGAGCTGGTTGCGAAGAATCTCTCCCATGTAATAGTATGGTTTTAGAGGACTTCAGATGTATGGCATTTGTGCCCTAGAGCTTTGCTTGGGTTTTCTTTGGACCCTGTTGAATTCTGAGGAGTAGTGTGACTTCATTGAACCTCAAAGGAGTCTCCTGGCTTGTAGTGCTAGTACAGTTCAACTGGGACCTGGGATGTGTCCTAGGGTCCTTCCCTAGCCCAGAGCTGACTGGGTGCTGCTCTGGCTGGCTGGTGGGAGGAGCTGGGACAAGCAGGTGACCTGGGGCCTGGGGGTAGACCAGGGGGTTTACCTGAGGTGCTGGGTGTGCAGAAATGTATTTCTTAAATGATCACTCTTCTTCAGCTTTCTGGATCTTTCTACCTTCTGACAGCCTTCTTGGAGCAAGCATGAAAGATGCTGGGCAAGAAAACAGCTATCTTAAGTAGTAGGGCTAATCTATCAGCTTTTGAACTAAAGAATAGTTTGCTTTTTTGCTGTTGGTACATTAAAAGATGGTGTTCTTCAATATTTTGGTTTTTAATTAACACCTTAGATAACTTTCAAGTACCATTTTTTTTTTTCAGTCCTACACTAGAACCCTCTCTAACTTAATAGGCTTTCTTTTCTGGACTTCCCTTACCATTATTAAATTTTTAAAATAGATTGCAGAATGAAAGCTCCTTGGCAACTTTAGCTCCAAAGTTCCTCACTCTTCAGAAATGGGACCAGTTGAATTTGGAAAGCGGTTGCCATCTCATTTCTTCACGTGTTAATCTTGCAGATTTTACAGACCTGTAGAATAAGATGAACAGGATCTGCCAGAGACTGAGTAAATGAGTTAAGGGAACTGAGTAACACATACATGCTAGAATTGTGTAACATTCTGTTTGTGAGTCAGATGGGTGATCATATCTAGTGTTCCCAAAGCAGAGCTTCTTTAGAATAAGGTGCTTGCAAGAGAAAGTCTAGTCTTAGCCTCCTTTGCAAAGGTTTGAGTCAGGCATATGCTGATTACATTCTCTTCATTATTTAATTCAGTAGAGCAGTTAAAAGGCTCAAATCGTTATTGATTTCTATGAAGTGAAAAAAGTAAAGGTATTCCTTTTGTCCACACAAGTAATTAGAAACTTGCCAGAGGACCAATATAATTTATCAATCCCAAACCAACAAAAACTAAATTCCCACAAAATAAAAAACAAATATCTGTACTCATTACATATATAAATTAAAAAATTGAGGATCTTTAGTTTTTGCCTGTCTTCCCAATGGTGAAAATGGTGAGAACCACAAATAATTGCACCTTTGGTACTTAAGTAACTTAAACAATACATACTTAAATATTTGAAGCAATGAAAGAGTTTATCATTATTACTTATGGACACCCTTATAAAAAGAAAAAGCTACATTGATTGCAACATTTTTTCCTTGATTGAGTTGACTTCTAAACAATATAATTAAATTACATGCTGACCCCTGTGATTTCCCCAAATGTGGGAAACTCGACTGCATAATTTGTGGTAGTGGGGGACTGGGTGCACAAAAAGAAAAAAAATTACATTTCAAAGTTTAATTATCCTCTGGATAACTACTAAATATATTGCAGGTGAAACATTGTGACTTCTCTTATTGCTCTCGACCTGGCAAGTTTGTATCTACTAATTATTCACAACAACTAAGGGGGAGGAGGATATGTGGCTGGGTGGCATGGGATTTAGAGCAGGAGCTAGCTGTTCTAAATGCTTGCTAGTCTAACAATCAGTCCTTCTCCCTGGTATTGAATTTCAACACTGCATGATTTTTGTAGAAACTCTGCTGTATGAGACAGTATAGTTTTAAATTGTAATCTTAATTTACTGATCCATTAAATTAACTACTGTGTTTAGTGATAGGTATGACTGGCTAAATAGACTACTTAACAGTATAGCAAATGAGTAACTTACAAAATTGCTTTTGGACTTAAACTATTAGCTCAGGATTATGAAACATAGGCCTGAACTCAGTGTAGAAACTTTCTTTATGGCCTCTTTAAAGTTCCCAAGTACTCAATGTTGCAGGCATTGGATGATTTCTTGATTCCTACAACAGAGAAATATACAGTCAAAAAATCAAATTTCAGCTGAGCCGGGTTGTGGATTCCTATAACCTTAGTGCTGAGGGAGACTGAAGCAGGAAGATCACTAGTGTGAGGCTTACCTGGGTTACACAGTGAGACTCAGTCTCAGGCAAAACTGCATCACCCCAAAGCAAAATGGAAGCAGTTGAACTCTCAGTTACTCAGAAAGTTGGATTAAATAAAGAAAAAATTATTTGTATAATTTTTCATTTGGACCCATGCTTGTTATGGAATGGAAGTTGTCTTTAAGTGTAATATACATATCATATTACGTATACAACCTTAGTTGGCACAGATGTGTAATCCTACCTTTTTAGGTTGCTGAGGCAGGACATTGAAAATCCAAGACCAACAGCCCTGAAAGAAGTGAGGAGTGTTTAAAACCAGCCTGGGAACCTAGGGAAACTCTTATCTCAAATTAAAAACTAACAAAAACACAAAAAAGGAAAGCATACTGGGACGGCCACCGCAAGACAACCTGTGAAGTTTTCGTTTTTGTAATGGGCTCTTGCTGGCCTAGACTCAGGGTTCTTCTGTAACACTCCTGTTAACAGTGCCAGGACTGTAGTTGTGCATCACTGTACTAGTTCTCTTGTGTATTGCTATGAGAGAACACCCAAAGTCAAACAATGTAAGAGAGAAAGGAAGATTTATTCAGCTTATGGTTCCAGAGGGAAGATACAGTCTTTCATGGCAGACGTGGTGGCATGGTTGGCTGGCATAAGCTGGAGGAGACCTACCTAGGTCACTGCAGACATCTTGGAGACTGAGAGTTACTAGACTGCTTGCCCTGTGACCACCTTCTTCCAGCAAGGCTCCACGGTACCATGACCTTCCCAAACACATGAGACTGTGGGGGACACATTTCAAACTATGACAACCACTTCACCCTATTACTGAGTAGAAGTTTTGCAATGGAGCAGTTATTGCTATAATTATTCAATAAATTAAATTTATTCAATGATACCCTGGAGGGTAAAGTTGTGTTCAGGTCATGTGGAATTTTGTCATAAAAACATGTTCTCTGCTGGACACACATACTCAGTCTTTTACCAGCTGGGATCTCTTTGATCCAGATGCCTTTTACCATTCATCACAATTCTTTGCTTTAACATGTTGATTCCCTCCTGTACATTCCATAACATTCATGGTCCTTTTAGATCAGTGTTTAAGAGTAAACAATTCTCAGAAGGGTTTATTTACACCAGAAGATTAAAGGGCTCAACAATTTCTCACACACTGCAAATGACAAGATGGGCATGATTTTCATTATCAACTGTTTGACTTTCAAACATATTGTTTACTCATCTCAAAAGAAAAATCTAAAGTGTGTTTCAAAAGTGAAGGATTTTTTCCCCTCATTCTGATGATTATATTGAGCACACCAGGAACGGTACTAACACAAAGTGAAATTTTAAAAAGTAGACCGCAATTAGCTGTGGTGGTACATCCCTGTAATCCCAGAACTTGGGAGGCTGAAGGAGGAGCAAGAGTGAGGTCAGCCTAGTGGTCTGCAGAAAGATCTAGCAATCAAAATTCTAGGGGGTGTGTGTGGGGGGGACGGAGGGAGAGAAGGAAGGAGGAGGGAGAGGGAGAGAGATTTATAGTTTGGCATCTACCTAATGCACATATATCTTTATCAAGTCCTCAGCCTAAAACCATGTTTTCAAATATGAAATATACGTGTATTTAGAGATGGAAAGCCACAGTAAAATAATAAAAATGTTCAGCTTAATAAGGCGTAAAATGGGACTTGAGGGCCGTAATGAACGAGGCCATGGTTGGTCAGGTTCAGCGTCCAGAGATTAGACAAACCCTGGTCTGTGTTTTATATACTTGCACCCCAAGTTCAAGGTAAAGAAAGGCTTTAGTGTTCGGAGTCAAAGTCCTTAAATATGCCAAAATTTCATGGTCTCCAGAGAGCTAATTAAGAAAAACTACATTTAAATTGTTTCCATGTTTCGGCATTCCCCAGCAGGGGACTCGGAATTCTGGAGAGGTGTGACCCCAGGCTTTGTTTCCCCTTAGGGAGCAGGGCGGCCCCGCTGGGAGGGGGTCCCCAGGAACGCCTTCCCCCCGAGCCGCAGTCCCGGTCTGGAGGAGGTGCGAGGGGTCAGCTCCGTCCTGGGTCTTCATTTCGGCAGCAGTGGCTCTGTCTAGTCGGTCTCCGCGGGCTGTCGCCGGGTTGTCATTTGGGAACCACGGCCGCGCGTGGCACGGCGTGGCGAGCTGTGCCCACGGACGATGTTGAGCGCAGCCTAGGCGAAGTCAGGCGCCTTCCATCTGCCAAAGACTTTGATGCGGTCTGGTTTTGTTCTCAGAAAGCTTTCGCGGGGTTCTTCGGGGGACAACGCCAGTGGGAGTTTAGGGGGCAGCGGGTTGCTTCGGCGCGGAGGGTGGCGGTGCAGCTCTCCACGGAAGACCCGACGACGACGGGCACAGGCCGCATTGTTCTCGCAGCGGAGGGTCGACCGAGTGCACAGCGCGCTCCCGGGGGCCCCGCATTCCTTCCTGGAACGCTCTGGGGGGCCCCGCACCTTAGGTTCTCTAGCGCGGGGACTAGCGGGGAAGGGAGTGGCCGAGGCGGAAGAGCGCCGGCCAGCGCGTCCCGCGCCCGGGCGGCCCGTCCCCGGCCTGCTCCGGCCCCGGGTGGCGCGCGCGGTGCACAGCAGCTCGAGCCCCAGCGTTTCCCCTCGGGGCGGCCCTGGGGCTTCCTGCCTCCCCGCCCCCACGGCGCCCAGGCCCGCCCGGGCCCGCCCGGGCTCCCCGGCCCGCGGCCGCACGCGAGCTCCGGGCCGTGACCCCGGCCCAAGTGGCCTCCTGCCTGGGCCGCCCTCGGACGACCCTTGACGGCGGCCTTGCGCTCCCCTGGGATAGGGACCCCTCAGTTACACACAAACAAAAAACCCCAAGTCTGCCTCTCCGTTGCTACCCGCAATGACGTTTTCCCCTCGCGTCCCGCCCCTCCGGGGGCTTGGGATTTTAGGATAGGTGGAGAAGCCGCGGCGACAAGGCCGCGATTGGACGGCGCGGGCTTGACTGACAGCGAGGGCGGCCGCCGCGCCCTCCCCCTCCCGGTGCGCCGCTGTGTGTGTGGTGTTATGCCGGACGCGAGGGAGGCGACCGCGGCGGCGGCGGCTCTGTTTATTGTCCCTCTCGGCCTGCTCGCCTGAACGGCCGGTCCGCGGCGCGGCCGCCCGGGAGGCCCTTCGCTTCGAGGCGGCGGCGAGCGCGGAGGACCCGGCGGCCCGCACGGCTGGGCCGGCGGCGCGAGGAGGACCCGGCGCCTCAGCTCCGCGGCGCGCCCGGGCTCGCGCCCGCCCCGCTGCGGCCCTCGCCGCCTCGCCCGCCACCGGCGCGCGCTAGGCCCGGGCCCCGCGCATCTCGAGTTTGAGGGCGGCGAGCGGCGCGGCGTCCTCGGCGGCTCGGCCGCGCGTCCGCCTCGGGGCCCGGCGATGGGGCGCGGCTAGGCGCGTTCGGAGCGAGCGGCGGGACCACGGCCTGGGAGCGGCGGCGGCGGTCCGGGGACTGCGCGCAGGAGTCACCGCCATGGCCAAGTCCGGTAGCGCGGGCGGCAACGGGGCGCTGACCTGGGTGGTGAGTGGCGGCGCGGCGGGCGCATTGTTCGCGGGCGGCGGGGGACGCGGCGCGGAGGGAGCCCCCGGGGCGGCGGGGCCCCTTCCCGCGCGCGGCGCTCAGTGCGCTCGCGGCCTGGCCGCGGGCTCGGGCTGCGGGGAGGACGCGCCCCTCAAACTTTGGGGCGCCCGGCGCCCGCCTGGCAGCCGGGAGCCTCGGGCCTCTGCGCGCGCCGCGCCGGGGAGCGCGGGACGGAGCGCGTGTGCGCCGAACGCCGCGGCCGCCGGGGTCTGGCGCCACGGAGCGGGGACTCGGGAGGCCGCCGCTGTGCGCTGCTGTTGGGGGGGCTGCGGCGGGAAGAGGGGTCCGGGGTGACTTTCCCCCCAGCTCGGACACTGCCGCCCGCCCATCTGCCGGTGGGATGATTAAAAGACGATCCGGGTGTCGGCGTCGCAGGTGCAGGGGGGCCCGAGGCAAGTCCTCGCAGGTGACTGGGGGGTCCCGGCGGGAAGACGCGCCCGCCGCAGAGACGGGCGGTGAAGCCGGTTCCCGCGGCAGACGGATCAGTCGCCGCGTCCGGCCAGGTCGAGTCCGGCACAGACTCCGGCTCAACGCCGCCCGCTGACTCTCCTCTCCTGCGCGCAAGGAAAAACGCTTCTCGAGGCGGAGCCCGCGACGTTAAATACCCCGCGGGAACTTTGATGAGGACATTTTAGCGCATTTTCTCTTTGTTTGGTTGCGGTCTGCATGAGTTTTGGTAGCAGCTGGATCTGTTGAGGAGCGTTCCTTGTAGAGAAACATTCTAGCCGTTTGCTATGTGCACAGCGCAGTTTGCACAACTCTGCAGACTGCTGTTGTCGAGTCTCTGTCCCTACAGGGTTAGAGTGTGAACGCAGAGACGTCAGTCAGTAAGCGCGTGGTTATGCACACATGAAAAGAATGGTGATTAAACTGACGGCCCTGACCTTTGTCACTAATGCCAAACGTTCTAAAATGGAGCCAAATGGTGATACAGTTTCACTCGTGGTGGATGTGGAAGTTGAGGTCTGAGCAGAGTTTCTGTTCCTAAAAGCAAATATTTTGCACCAAGATCGGTCGTTTGCTTTTAACATTTGGTAGCAGTATTTTAGTTTGTTGTTAATGTTGTAGATAATTTAATGACCACACGGGAAACTTTCATTTACATAAGAAATGGACAAAATTTGGAGGGTTTTATTCAGAGTATTTGAAAATCCATTTGAAATGACTTTTTGATTAAATTATGAATTGATTATGGATATAGAATAAGATATAGAGAAATAAAAAAATTTACAGTTATTAAGGTAAATTCTATTGAATTAGAAGTTTATTGCAAAGATAACCACCCAGAAGAAGTCCTCTTTTAGGTTAGAGGCTTTCTTGAGGTAGATAATGAGCATCTTCATGTCTGTGATAGACCCTGCAAATGGCTGATGTCCGTAGCCCATTTGGCCTTGAACTTGTGGATCCTTTTGCCTTCGAGTGAGTGTTGAGTGTTGTGTTGAGATTGCAAGTGTGTGTCATTCCATGGGGCCAATCATTTTATAGAAGTTGTTATAATAGGCTGGTTACTGGCTTTGATGTAATTTCAGATCCTCTCTGCAATCAGTATAGTAGAACTTGTTGCAAGGAATTTAACCTTTTTAGTCCCTGTGATGGTTTGAAATTTGTCCCCCACAATCTCTTGTGTTTGGGAAGGTCATGGCACTTATAGGAAGTGGAGCCTTACTGGAAGAAGGAAGTCAGGGAGTGAATTTTGAGATTTAGTCCCACCCTATTTTTGGGAGAGGTCTGTTCTTGCAGCAGGCAGCCTTATAGCTCTCAGCCTCCAAGATGTCTGTAGTGACCTAGGCCTACTTCAGTGTCTGTCTTCCAGCCGTGCCATTTCCACCATGAAGGATTGTGTCTCACCTCTGGAACCATATGCTGAATAAATCTTTTCTCCCTGAAGTTGCTTGACTTTGGGTGTTCAAGAAATTCACACTCTGGAATAATAGTTTGCAGCCAATTTCCCTAGGTGAATGCTGTTTCTTTGTGAGATTTTAGGAACTGATTGTAGTGTCATCCATTTTGGAGGAGTGAAGCTTTACATTAGTGAGCTTAGTTTTTCTATTCACTCCTGCTTATATATAGAGTAAAATGGAGTGTTGTATTTTGGGTGAGGAGTTGCTTTACTAACTTCTGGTAGGATGTATGTCAGTGTGCATTGTGTTAACCCTATCCTTAAATGAAAGATTACCCTCCAGTGGGACCTGTGAAGTAGCTCAGTGGGTAAAGCTTGCAAACATAGTGATGAGTTTAATTTGTAGAAGCTCACATGGTGGAAAGAGAAAACTGACTCCTAAAGTTAGTTCTCTGACTTTTTCCCCTGTTTCCTTGGCTCACATGTGCATCTCCTCTTTCTAAAATAAGTAGATTATATGTATATATTTTTAAATTACCATTCAGGGTCAGAAGTCACATAGCAAAGTAAAAGATTGTTAATTTCTACTCTTGATAGTTTGTTTTTGGTTTGCAGTGTCTTTTTTTAAGGTAAGCATTTCTTGAATTTTTATAAAACTGGTGGAATACTTTACTTTTATTTTGCCAATCTTTATCAGGTTGTACCAAATGCTTGTAGAAATGTTTAAATATAGTTATATGAGCAGTACCGTAGAATAAAAAAATATGGTAATGGATATTGATAAGTGTCTAAAAAAGTGGTAGCCAGAATAGTATAAGTCTATTAAGCTTCAGTAAAATTCAACTCAAAGTCTTTCACCTTTTTCCTTCCCATTATTTTGAATTTAAAGAGCTGTTTCTCTTGAAATATAACCACACCATTGCAATTCCCTTAAAAATATATGTCACATTTTTTTACTGTGGATATTTGTAACTAAAACATTATCATGTATTTGAACATAGTTTAAAAATTTCATGGGTCATCATTGAGAATTTACATTCCTCAGCCAGATGTTCATAAACTGTGTTTCCTCATTTTTGTTTTTGAATAGTTCCCATAGTTAGGTTTTTCTCTCTCCTGTTTTCTGTACGAGTTTTTCTTGTTTTTTTTTTTTTTTCTTTTTGGTCAATTTTCATCAGAAATGACTCATTATCTTCTCATTAAGTCTAAAGCTGAATTGTCCTTTAAGGCTTAGAGTCTGACCAAACATATTTTTCAGTTAATTTTTTTATATTGAACTTTTATGTTCTTATCAGTAGCAATACATGAGTTTTAAAAGAACATTCGTGTATGATAATTTTGTGTTAATAATATAAACTCCTGAGATCAGAGACCATGTATTTTCCGTGTTCATATCATTTAAATTTTTATTATTATTATTATTTATTCAATTGTGAGTGTGTGTGTATGTATGTACGTGTGTGTCTGTGTGTCTGTGTGTGTGTGTGTGTGTGTGTGTGTGTGTAGAACCACGGACGAATTCGGGAACCACCATGGACGCCGTGTCCACCTCCTTCTGCCCGGAGATTCACAGGCTCAGCCCTACCAGGACCAGAAGCTCAGGCCACCCCTGCTTCCGCCTGGCGTCTATACATGGGATCTGGGATCCGAACTCAGGACCTTCCGCCTGCAAGGCAGAGGCGTAACCCCTGAGCCACCTCTCCAGCTCTCCGTGTTCATATCATTTATAGTGTTTAGCAAGTCTCAGTTGGCAGATGATTAATTGACAGACTTTCTGAGATCTCAGTAAGGCAAGTGTTTAGGTAGAAATGTTCTTTAGATACATTATCAGATAAGGCATTTTAGCAGTATTTAGAATACTTTTTGTAAGCTGCGAACTTTTCTGAATTGATCTGAGATTATTGTTCAAATCTAGTTTCAGGTCTGTTTCATTCTACTGAGTACACTTTTAAAAACAAGCCCCTTATGGTTATTTTAGCCTTAATACAAACAGGACCCCTATTTTTGTATGTTTTTATTTATGTGTGTGTTCACGTGTATGTGTGTACACGTGTGCTGTGGTGCATGTACCCGTGGACATACATGGAGGGGTATCCCATCACTCTATAATTATTTCTCTGAGGGAGAGTCTCTTCTTGAACCAGGGGCTTGCATTTCTGCTTGGCTGGAAGCCAGCAAGCTCTGGCCATCCTCCTGTCTCTGCCCTCCTCAAAAGTTAGAGTCATAGGCGACTGTGGAAATGCCTGGTTTATTATGTGGGTTCTGGGATATGAGAGCTCCAGTCCTAGATGGAACAAACACTCTTAAATCACCGAACCATTGTTCCAGCCTTAGAACCTGTATTTCAAAGAGCTAAGAAAACCATAGTTATTCCCATTTAAAGGAAAAGAAACAGGATGTAAAGAATTTGTCATTTGGACTGGACTATTTCTTAACCATGGTCCTTAGCACAGCTACTTTCTAAAAATATGCAGAACAAAACAACTTTTGTATCTTAGTATGACAGAGATGTACTGGTCTCTGTCAAACTGACCTTTTATTTTTACACAAAAACTGAAAAGTATATTTCCTTTTCAGGGCATACCTGTCTAGTGTAATACAATGTAAGGGCTATGAAATCAGATTACCTGATTTCATAATTTAGTGTCTTCAAGCATTACTTTGTTAGCTTTGGGAAGATGCATATTTTTTCACTCTTCAGTTGTTTCACCTGCTGTTCCATAGAAACAGCATCTTTTGGTGGAGCGTTTCCATAAGGATGGAGATGGTCTATGCTCTTCCCATGTGCTGGCACTTGGGAGTTGCCAGATGAGTATATGTACATATCTTCAATCTGGTGAAGTATATTCATGTCTTTCAGAGAAAACTGGTCTTTGGAGTGGAAATCTAAGCATTCTTTCACTCTCTTTGTTCTTTGTTTGAGGAAGGCATTTCTTTGGGGGGGAGGATAAATAGGAGACATTGCTTTTTTTAAAAAAAAAAAAATTCATTGATGATGGATAAAGTACCCCTTCAACATCCAAGGAAGATGGCTACTTTGAGGAAGAAAGGTAAGAATGTTTTAGAAGGTCAAATCTGAGGAGACTGTCCATAAGGTAAGAGCAGGGTCTCCTTGCTACATTGACAGCTTCCAGACCACTCTAGTTGGCTTGGTGATAGTACAGTTTCTTTGCTGATTTTCTAAATGAGTGGCTTAATTCATTCTTAATACCAACTGGAGAACATCACTTTTCCACTCCTTGGCAGTGATGTTCTGTCCCTCAGAAAAGTAGGAACTGTGAATGATTTTACTAGACTGCTGTATCTCAAGTGACCTGTCTAAATGTAGGAGTATTTGTTTAATGCAGTGATCTTAGTAATATGTACGTTGAAGGATAGTTTTCCTTTGTTTTCTTTTGTGGTGGTTGAAAAGTATTCTTGACAAAGATGGAGTCACATAAATATTGTTTATTGGCTTATTGTTCATATTATACAATATTTTACATATAGCTTTAAATTTAGAGTTAGTGTTGCAAAAGTGCTACAAAATAGGCTTCATTTTCAAATGATATTTGTGTGTGTGTGCAAGTGTATCAGAAGGCACTGTGTCTCTGTGGAGGACCAAGGGTGACTTTGAGAATCATCCTGGGTTGCTTTTGTTTCCCTCTGGGATTTCTCAGGCTCTGCTCTCCAGTGCTGAAAGTTTAGGCCTCTAACATTTCCACCTGCCGTTTTTATGTGGGATCTAGGATCTGAACTCAGGACCTTCTGCTTGCGAGGTAGAGTCTTAACCCCTGAGCCACCTTTCCAGACCGATATGTGTTTATTTATTTTTAATTGTAATTTAAAAATCTCCAATAGTTTTTTTTAATTTGCTAGCCAGCTTTAGAACTTTAAAAGCAGTCAGTTTTGACATAGAATAGAATTAAACTTCCAGATATTTGTAGAATGTTTATCCTGATGTGATTGTTTTAGGTTTTTTTTTTTTATTGTCTTGAGTTTTATAAGGGAATGAAAATGCTGCCTGCTTTTGTGGAGTCAATGAAAGTAGGTGCTGAAATTTTTTTTTAATGTATATAGTTGGGTGATTTATCTGCTCAGATTTTAAGTCGATGAAGTAATTGCAAGTAATCTTAAATCATAACGTTTAAAATTATTATTTATCACACTGCATGTATGTGTGATGTGTGTGGATGTGTTTGCCACACTAGAGTTGTTCTCTTCTTCCACTTTTATTGTGTTCTGGGAATTGAACTCAGGGCATCAGGCTTACGTGACAAGCACCTTTGTCCACGGAGCCATCTGCCCAGCCCATGGATGTTTCTGGTGGGTTTTTGTTTTTGTATGCCTGTGTCTGTATATTCAAGGGCACTGCGTGTGCTTGTAGAGACCTGTGGGTGACTTTGGTAATCCTGGGTTGTTCTACCTCTTTTTTGTTTTGTTCTGATGTTTTCCAGGCTCTGCCTTCCAGGGCTGGAAGTGCAGATCAGGTCGCTATCATTTCCACAAGGTATTCTTATGTGTGTTCCAGGATTTGAACTCAGGTCCTTTTGCTTTTGAGGCAGAGGCTTAACTCCTTAACCATCTCTTCAGCCAACTGACAATTATTTTTAAGGCACATTATTAATTTTAATCGACTGAAGCACTGAATACTTATACTCTATTCATGTAAGAATAAGAAAGGTTAAATGAAAGTCCCCTTCTTCTCAGTATCTAAAGTGGGTGTAATTCTCTTCTTCCAGAAGTGTCAAATATATCTCCTCTTCCTCTGCCATCTGTGGAATTGAGAGTACCTTAATCAGTGTGTGCATATGTGTTTGATGGTCTGGTTTCAAGCTAGCTTCCTATATTCTTAATGTTTTCAACAACTCTATTAAATTGAATAGTTCCTCAGTAGCTTTTTGTTTTAGAGAGGGTGATAGATAGTGAAGATGGACAGAAGAAGGCCCACTTGCTTCTCCTTTAGCTTTTTTCTTCCAAGACCAATTTGTGTGTAGATCTGTTAACAAAGGGGCAGTTTTTTTTTTTCTCCCTTTACCTCCAGATTTTGAATTATAATGGCATAGACAGAATAATCTCTGGAGCCAGTTTCTGCTAATCTTCAGGAGCTGCATGAGATCACTTTTTGCAGTTTTCTGTTTGGAAAGTTTGTAGACATTTTAGGAAAAAACGTCTTGTTGGCTGCTAGCAAGTTTGGACAGTGCACAAACTATTTTTGAGAACAGGAATATAAAAGATTAGTCCTCTGAAATATTGATTTCCCTTTCTGCTGGGCCAAGGCTGCTCATTTTGGCTTTACTTACTTTTTATTTAGAATGTAGTACAGTTTGGGCTGCAGAAGTAATAAGTAGGTATAAATAGCTAGGTATAATAGGTATAAATAGCTAGGCAAACATTCAGCATGGGTTAATAAACTTTTATATTCTTGTATGAATTAATTATGGATAGTTAAAAAATACAGACTCCAAAAGACACATATTTTCATATTTCCACTTCCTGTAGATAATTTTTATTAATATTCAGTTGGATATGTCTCATTTTTCTTATGTATAAATACATATTGAATTTTTTCAGACAAAATAGACTTATATGTAGTTTTTTATAACTTTACTCACTAAAGACTATTGTTACTTATTTTGAATTTTTTTAAAAACCAGTATCTTGCTATGTAGTACAGCTAGCCTGGAACTCTGTGTAGCTGGGACTGACCTCAAACTTGTACCAGTTCTCCTTTCTTTGTCTCTCAAGTGCTGGAATTTCAATCATGTATCCTCATGCCCATCTTAATATTTTAAGTTTTATTAGCTGTTAAAAAATTTAAAAATAATTCTTGTTATAGATGTAAATTTATATAAAAGTCATAGTGATAGGAAATTTTATTTAGCATGGATATTTTTTAATATAAAAATCATTGATCTATCCATGTTTAAAGGTTAATGTCAACTTTTAGAAATTTTAATATCCTAATTGAGAGTTGATATGAAATAACATATCTTCAAAATATCTGTATTATTATGGTATGTTTACAGTAGTATGTATCCCTGACACACTAAGTATAAAGATATCCTTTCTCCCTTAACACCTGTCATGTTATTTTCATATTTATTTTATAATGTTTGTTTATTCTCACACAATTAGACTAGCAAACTACATTTTATGTTATCTGATTATGTTATCAAAAATATAACATTCAATTTACTATCAACCATTTTGCAATGTAGAATTAAGTTGTATTACATAAATAACATGCTATAATCATGTAGAAGATCTTTTTTTTTTTTTTTTGCAAAATGGAAACTGCACTTTGTAAGCACTGTTCCCTTTATTTCTTCCCCTAAGTCAATGCTAATCACCTTTCTGTTTTCTTTTTCTATGATTTTGATAAGTTGGATACTTCCTAAAAGTAGAGTCATATGGGATTTGTTCTTTGTAACTGGTTTATTTTGCTTAGCATAATATTTTGAATGTTCATTTATGCTGTGTTTCCTTTTAGGGCTACAAAACATTCCACGTTCTATAAATTTACCATATTTGCTTTATCTGTCTGTTGTCTCTGGATAAGTTTGTTTCTGCTTCTTGACTCTTGTATATGACTTTTTGATGAATACTGATGTGCCAGAATCTCTTTTGAGATCCTGCTTAGACTTGTTTTAGATGTGTACCCAGAAGGATTCTGATTCTTCGTTAATTTTTGGAGAAGTCTGTACACTGTATTCTATAACGATGGCAGCTTTTTAAAAAAATTTCTAATAGCAATGTATAAGGACTTCAGTTTCTCCACATTTTCACCTCTACTTGTTACTTTCTGGTAACTATCTTGAGAGTTCCTGTGGGTCTTTTGTTGCTATTGTTAATTGTTGTATTGTTATTGTTGTTACATAGTCTTGGCTGACCTTGAGCTTATAAGCAGTTCTATAGCCTCAGTCTCCTGAGTGTTATGATTAAAAGTTAAAAAAAAAAAGTTTTAACTACCTCCACAGCCTCAAGGTTTTGATTGCATTTTTTATTATTTAGTGATACCAAGGCTTTTTTTTTTTTTCCTATTTGCTTGTTGGCTAGTTGTTTATCTTATTGGAGAATTGTCTATCCTTTGCCTATTCTTTATTTCAGTTATCCTATGTTGAAGTATGTAAGTTCTTCATATATCCTGGATATTAACCCCTTCCATGATTTGCAAATTTTTTCTCCCATTCTATAAAAAGGATGGTTTAGGGTTATCCTATTCTGCTTATTCCTGTTTTAATGTAATGTTGGACTATGTTATCATTTTCTTAGGAATTAGTTTCATCCCAGTTTATCATTCTGTAGTTTTACTATTGTGTCTTCATCTAGTTTTGTTAACAGTTATTTTGGCCTTGTAGAATGACTCTGGAAATGTTTTCTGCTTTGTTTCTTTGGGGAGAAGTTTGTTACAAGGAAAGCTGCTATCAAATTATTTTAATACTATCTAGCCTATTCCAGTGATTTCTTCTAATTCTGAACTTTTGCTTGTTGGAGTTTTTTTTTTTTAATTTGCTTTATGCTCCTTTTTTCTAAGTATTAAAATTTAAAAAAATTTTCTTCATAATGAAGTCATGGTAAATTTGTTTTTCTAAGAAGTTATTGATTTCTTCTAGGTTATCTAATTTGTTGATTTTAGAGTCCTCTTAGAGGCCTGTTATTTCTTAGACACCCATTGCAATGTCTCCTCTCTTGTTTCAATTATATTTTTTTTCAATAAAATTTGGATAGGTCAATTTATGTCTGGCTACTTTACAAGTATAATTTTGGAAGGGCTATTTGATAAGTTTCAATACTAACTGCCAATTCTACAAACATCTTTTAACCTAACGAAGCATGTACTAGTGGTTCTTTTATTTTTTTATTTTTTTATTATTATTTATTCAATTGTGCGTGTGTGAGTGTGTGTGTGTGTGTGTGTGTGTGTGTGTGTGTGTGTGTGTGTGTGTGTGTGGTGGTTCTTTTAATACAGGGAAAGTGTCCAACTCATCTTTCTGGGAGGGGAAGGGACAAACAACAATGTTGCTAAATGTGTTAGTTACTTTTGTGCTGTTCTCAGAGAATATTTGCTAGAAACAAGGGAGAAAAGATTTAGTTTGGCTTATAGTTTGAGGGGATCTGGGACGTCTTAGTGGGAAGGGTATGGTAGCAAAGCATGTAGCTGTTCACATAAAGGCAGACCAAGAAGCAGAGGAGGCACAAGCCACAGGCCGACTACAACTTTCAGAGCCCAGTCTAGTATCCTATTAGACTCCATCTTTTAAAGGTTCTACAGCTCCTTAAAGTAGCTTCACCAGCTTCACACTGAGCGTTTAAAACTTGAGCCTGTGAGAGTACATGGCAAACTGTAGCAGTGACATTGTCTGCTCTTTGTATTTTGCTCATCGCACAATACAAATGTCCATTGCACAGTACAAAATGTACAGCCCAGCTTCAAGAGTTTCCAAAATTTCAAGGGTTTCAACATGTTAAATAAGTCTAATTCACAGCTCTACTGAGATGAAAGGCAATCTCTTAGTTATGACACATACCCATCTCCTTCCACTCACCCAATAATATTTAAGAAGTTTCAGATTTCCAGTATACAATGGTACATAGTTAATATTCCTGTTCCAAAAAGGAAGAATGAGACTACAGAAGGGAAAATTGGACTAAACCAAGAGCAAAATCCAAGCAAGCAAACACTAAATGTTATAGCCCATTAAATTACTTTCTACAGCATTTTGGACATCTCTAGCTTACATATATCCACATTATTCCAGTTTCTTCCCATAAATTAGTTCCAAAATATTAAACCATGTTCAGATTTAGCCACAGCAACCACCTGACTTTTTTGGTATTAGGTCTTTTTTTTTTTTTTTGGTAATTAGTTACCTTTGCATTTCTGTGACCAAAATATCAGAGGGATGAAACAACTTCAGGGAAGAAAGATTTGTTTTGGCTTGTAGTTTTAGAGGGTATCAGACTGTCACAACAGGTTGCAGAGTGTGTGGCACAGTATATTTGCATCATGGCAGATCAGGAAACTGGGTAAGGTAGGCGATATTAACTTATTTTCCAAGGTTCCCTGTAAAGCTTGCACAGCCTCCTGAAATGGCACCACCTGATGGAGAGCAGTCACTCAAGCATGAGCCTGTACAGAACATTGTATATTCAGACTATAATGTGAGAGTGCATCAAGTTTGTTGATCTTTAAAAAAAGAAACAAGAATAAAAAGACCTCTTGCTTTCATTGACTTCAATTTTTTTGTAAGCTCTATTTTTTAATTTAAACTTTTATTATTTCCTTTCACTAATTTTGGATTTAGTTTTTTAATTTTTTCATTTTTTTGCATGTGCATGTGAAGGTGGGTGCTTTCGTGTGTACATATTTGTATGTGTGTGGACGTGTAGACTAAAATTTGACAATTCATTATCCTCGTTGATCTGTCTTCAATTTTAAGGAAAGGTCTCTAAATTGAACCCAGAGCTCACCGATCAGCTAGGCTGTCTGGCCAGTTTGCTCTGAGGAGTCCCTGTCTTTATTTCTTGAATGCTGGCATTACAAGACAACTGGAGACTTGCCTGACTTTTATGTGGCTTCTCTGGTCCTCAGCCTTGGTGGAGCAAGCCCCTTATTCACTGAACCCTCTCCCTGGCCCCTAGTTCTTTTTAGACTGTTTAGAAGTTGTTTGGGATTTTTTTTTTTTAAAGTGCAGCAGTACTTTTATTTGCAGCCTCTGCTTGGTGTATTTGTTTTTGTTTTCACTCATTTCCACTATTTTTATGTTCTCTTGTGAGTTGTTCTTTGACTTATTTGTTTAAAAGTATATTGTTTAATTTCCACAAGTTTTGGATTTTCTATTTTCCTTGTATTGGTTTCTAGTTCCATTGCATTGTGGACAGAGAAGATATAGTATGTCTTCAGACTTCTTATACCAAGCTTGTTAAGACTTGTTTTGTGGCTTAATGTGATGAGTGTTAGAGAATGTTTCATGTACATTTGGATAGAATGTATATTCAATTGTTGTTGAATAGTGTATGCTGTTTATGTCTACTAGTTTTATAGTGTCGTTCAAGTTCTTTGTTTCCATACTGTTTTTCTCTCTGGTTGTTTTATCCATAATTGAAAGTGGGTTATTGAATGCTTTACTATTATTGTGCTATTTAGTTCTGACTGTAAGTGTTTTATATATCTTAATGTTGTAATATTAGGTACATACATATTTATAGTAGTTGTATATTCCCGGGGAATTGTTTTCATTTCTTGTCACAGTATATTTCGTCTAAAGTAATTATGTACCTTTGCTCTCTTTCAATTCCTGCCTGCATGCAGTATCTTTTGTATGTTTTCTATCTTTTCACTTGCAGCCTGTGCATGGTCTCAGATCTAAAGTGCTTTCTTGTAAGTAGTATTTTTTTTTAAATCAAATTGGCTAATTTGGTTTTGTTCTTTTTTTTTGTCAATTTATATTTTTAACAGAGACAATTAGTCCATCTACCCTTTGCAGTTTTTGATAATGAAAGATTGGCCTTGTAATTTTGTTTTCTTTATGTCTTGTAGCTTTTGTTTATCAATTCTTTTCTTTTTATTTTCTCTATCTTTTTTGTGATGATGTTTTGATTCCTTTCAGTCTTCCTAATACATATTTTGTAGACATTTCTTAGTTATTATTAATTACATAAAACATCTTAAGTAATCCTCCTTTCCTTTGAAATTTCTGCCCCACCAAGTCTGATGTTTAGTCTTTCTAGTATATTTTCAAATACTCTATTCTTCACTTTCAGAAATATTTGATTCCTTCATTTTTTTAAATATGTCAGTCTCATCATACCTATTATTTTGTTGATTTTCTTGTTTACCTGCACCTTTTTTTCCTTGTATTTGTTGTATTTAGTTCATGCATGTGTGTTTGTGTGTTTGAATGTAGGCGATCTCACGTGTGTACAGATGTGTCTGCACTTTGGCTTCTGTGTGTGTGTGTGTGTGTGTGTGTGTGTGCGCGCCAGAGACTGATATCAGGCACCATCCTTATTCACTCTTCCACTTTATTGTTTTAAGGCTAAGTCTGTAATTAAATCCAGAGTTTGCCAGTAGGATTAGCTTGGTTATCCAGCAGGCCTCTACAGCCTCCTGGCACTAAGGTGGGAATTAGAATTCTGGTTGTTCTTTTGTTTCCATGAACATGTTCTAACTGCAGAGCCACCTCCTCAGCTCCTGTACTCATTTTATTGAGAACCATCACAACAGTTACTATTTGGTAATAGACATATCTTCATCTCTCCCTTTCTTTCTTATCCTCTATTCCCTTCTCTTCCCCTTTCCTTTTTTTCTCCCTTCCCCCTCACCCCCACTTCTCTCCTTTTCCCCCTTTTCTCTCTGATTTTCCCTTCCTTCTCCTTCCCTCCTTCCCTTCTCTCCAACTGTTCCCATCCCCTCTTTTCCTCTCAGGGACAAGTTCTCAGTGTACATCCTGGATTGGTTTGGAACTCATTGTGTGTGTAACTCATGCTCTCATGCTGGCGTAACATTTGCAATTTGTAGTAGTTCTCTTGCTTCAGCTTTCCATGGGCTGAGTTGGAGGTTTTTTTTGTTTTGTTTTGTTTTTTGAAACTTGTATTTCCCTATTCCTTTGTATGTGTAGTCATCTGTTGGGACTTCAGCATTTAAAAGGTCAGCTGTGTCTTGTCTCTTATAATCTGGTTTTGTCCTTGGAGGAATTTCTCCATTAGGTTAACCATCTAGAGAATCCAGGGACTTTACAGTGTTCTGGGCATGGACCCTGGATTTGTTCATATAACCGCTTGGCTTAAGAGGTTTGCCTGTATCTAATGCTTAAGGGCATTGTCTTGTCTTGGAGTTCCACCTAGTGTCTACCTCTGGTATTGCAGACCGTGGGTTCAGGCTCCTATCATTTTGATTTCCTTTGTTTTCTCTTGCTCCCCACCTAGCAACCTGCTTTTGTCAGTGCTTGATTCAGGCAAGCTAGAAAAGCAGTCCCTCAAGTAGCATTACTTCTACACTTCCCTTGCAAGTGCAGTCCACTCTTCTTTGTCTAAGGAGAGAGGTTTTACCTGGCCGAGCAAGGTGGTAATCATGGACTTTGAAGTAGTTTTATGTTCCCTGGTATGTAGGATCTCTTTAAGTAGTTTCTGGATCTCTCACAAGGGTAAGTGGTTCATATATTGCTATTTATATTTTTGTGGGGGAAAGAAGATTTGGAGTTTCTTATTGTGTTATCTTGTAGACCTTGCACATAAGACATCTTAGTAAGACACATGATTATTTGAACTTGAGAAGGATATGGTAGACTCAGGATATACCATCATTTATCCATTTGGTAGTAGATATAAAGAGAGGAAGAGGTGGCAGCTCTTTTTGGGAGGGTGTGGGAAATGTGGTAAAATGATGGGAAAAGGCATGAGGTAGTGCTTTACCTCTTATCTATCTTTGAATGCCTGTTTGCCTTAGTGATATTCATTGGGGCCAAGTTTGAAATCCTAATTAGGTAGACAGGAAGTTCTGAATTAATCTTGAAAATATTTTCTTTGTCATCATGTTTGTTTTAGAGAAGAAGGCTGGGTAAAAAAGCTTTTCCTGGCATGGTTCTTACATGTCCTCAACCTTTATTCCAGTAATCATACACTTAGAGTTGCAATTTTAAGTTAATGGTGGGAAATTACTTGCCTTTGATTCTAGAGTGTCTGTCATCTTTAAGTATTTTCTTGAAAAGTGTGATTTTAGTTATCATGATATTCTTACTATTTTGAGGATCTGTTACTTTTATTATTACTGCAGCAAAATACATGACAAAAGCCACTTGAGGAAGGAAGGGTTTATTTTGGCTCACAGTTTGAGAATGCAATCCATCATGAAGGGGAAGGCATATGAGGGAGGCTCAGGTATGCTGACAGAAACTTTAGGCAGCTGGTCATATTGTTCCACGTCAGGAAGCAGAGATGAATGTAATATTAAAGGTGAAGGTATGTTTATATCAAGGAATTAAATTGTATATTGCCTTAGGCTCACGAAATCTATCTTTTATTGTTTGTTCTACATTTTTCTACTAAAGTCAGAGGCCTGTTGAGATAGTAATTGTTAATTTTCATTGTGTCTTTTGAATTATTTTTGAGCAAAAAGAATAGTCCATCTTTTGTGGGGAGAAGAGAGAGACTTAAGAAAAAATATGGAGCACTTCTCAAATTTGTGTGTTATCCTTGAGTAGGGGTCATGCTAATCTTCCCTGTGTCATTCCAGGGTTAGTTATATGCTACTGAAGTGAGCCCAGAATAGGCCATGTTAAATACCTACTTTTTAGTGAGATGCCCTCTTTGTCAGTATTAAGGGTATCAGAAGCAAGATGCTCTCTGTTACTATATGCTGTATTATATAGGGCGTTCAGGAGGAAGATGTTCGTTGTTATGTGGAAGGCAGGGAAACCTTTTATTTGGGGTCTTCAGCTATTGTAGAAATGGTTAACATTAGTATCACCAGCTTTTACATCCTTGGGACTGTTATAGACACAAGATACATAGAGTGCCTCAGTATTGGGGTACCCAGAGCTGAACTGGCAATGACTTCCTAATATGAAAAACTAAGATTTTATAGACTACTATGCTCACTCATATTGTTTATATGAATTACGTAGATATAATGTTTTCTGTAGGTTAATTTCGTGTATCCTTTTATTTCAGTCTTTAGTAACGTAGTATCAGGGACCACACATGCACCTGAATGCATCTGGGTCTCCTGAAGCCATTCATATCTAGTCACTGTAATTCTGTAATCTGACATTTCTCAAAATTTTGAGGAACACAAAAAAATAACTCACGTAGTGAATTAAGAAATGTTTGTGCTATGGTTTGAATCTATGGTTTGAATCTACTGATTCATATTATAAAAAGAGCTAGACTGTCAATATATAGAGCACCGTTCCTTAGAACTTAAACATTAGTGAGTCTGAAAGGTAATTTTTCCATTTAAAAAACTGATGTCATGTGTCCATACACATTTTAGTTTACCCCTTGGTAGGTTATTTAAATTTGATTTTTTGGTTAATTTTAGACTCTTTTTGATCAGAACAATGCTGTGAAAAAAGAAGAGTCAGAAGCAGCTAACAAAAATGATTCTTCAAAGAAGTTGTCTGTTGAGAGAGTATATCAGAAGAAGACGCAACTTGAACATATCCTTCTTCGTCCTGATACATATATTGGATCAGTGGAGCCATTGACACAGGTCATTATTGCCAAGGTTGATTAAGATTAGAAAGTGTGAAATTTATATCTACTTTTAAACACTTTGTGAAATTGTGCTTTTATGATTTATAAGCCTTTAGTTTCATGTCTCTGTGATGACAATTAAAGAAGGAGACAGGAATTTGGGGTGTAACTTAAGTGACAGAACACTTGCTTACATGTATAGGGCCCTGGGCATGATCCTCATTCCAAAAGCAAAAAACCACACCTAAACTCTGAGTTTGTAAAAGAGATTATCTTCTGAAGATGACTACCTTCGGAAGACAGAATTATAGAGCAAAATGGTGCCATGACGACTTTTTAAAAATTAGTTTGTTTATATGTAATGGTAGTACTTTCTACAATTTATATGTATTCATTGATCATTATTTAATACTGGGTGAACTTGGCTTATATATGTCTTGCTTAATCCTGTTTTCAGAAGTCTGAAGTCATACTTAATTCATGTTACTTACTCTGTGCTGCCTAGTCTATTGAAAAATGTAAAGCGTGAAGTAAAAATGTAAAATAAATATACTTTCTTATATTTTATTTTATTTAAGTACTGATTCTAGTGATTCTTGGTGTCTTATAGTAGACAGAGACATCTGCAGACCTTGGGAATTTGATCTGGGGTTCTCATCTGCTATAAGAATGGTTAGAATTAGAACTAGTAATCTTACTTCCTGAAACTGGCAGAGAAACCAAAATTATAGATGTTTTGTTTGTTTGATGTTAGGGATTGAACTCCCCACAAATTACCATTAAGTCACAATCCTGGCCCTACATGTCCTATGTTAAAACTGACACGAATAAGAAAACAGACAATATGAAATGAACAACTTTTCATGTCTGAAATTATTAAAATTCATTGTGACTGCTGAACTTCACTATAGCTGAAATTATATGTGTTCTGCTTTCAGTATCTATTTTAAATAGAGTAAATAATATAGCAGTTTTGTTGTGGTTGTTGTTGTTTTGATTGATTGATTGATTGCTTGAAACAGGGTCTCATTTTGTAGTTCTAGCTAGCCTGGAACTTTACTTTTAGTCAAACTGTCTTAAAACTGTGGCAGTTCTCCTGCCTCAACCTGTCATGTGTTGAGATTAATTATAGGTGTGAACTACCATGCTGGTTAACAATGTGAATTTATACTATGTAAACTTGACTGTAAGAATTTATGTTAAAAAAAGTATTTTTGAATCATTCTTCCAATGCAGTTGATGTGGGTATATGATGAAGATGTGGGGATGAACTGCAGAGAGGTTACCTTCGTTCCTGGTTTATACAAGATTTTTGATGAAATTTTGGGTGAGTACTTGCTTAGTATTTGTTTAATGCCATTATCAGTACAGTTGCTCTACTTATTAAGCCAGACTTCAATTATCAATTGAAAGTATTTTGCCAACTCTTATGCTTTATATGAGTTTTTCAGAAAATTTATCCATAGCTATATAATATTTTCATATTTTTGTGTTTCATGTACTTGTTTTTGTTCATGTGCAAAGTAAGTATGTTGTATCTGTAATCCCATAGCTAGTCTGTACTCTTATATGTGATCATCTTGGGTTTATTAGTATCACTGTTAGAAGTAGAGACTTCAGGATTGAACTTGGAAGACTGTGTGGTTTGGAAGTGGCACATAGAACTGAGGTTTTCATTAACTAATCAGGTATTCTGTTGGGCAACTAGGTTTAGTACCCATTACTACTAAATCATAACTAATATACCTCTATATCTTTTTGCCTTGTAGACAATGCTTATGCTTTGAAAAATGTTTGTAATTTGGATTTTGTAGATGTTTTCTGTTCTCCACTTCATTAGTGATACTCGAGGTTTCTTTGACTGACGTTTTAAGCACCACTCTGCTTCTTCCTGTAATTACTTGGGAAAAATGAGTGGTGCACAATGCTGGTTATTATTTGCATTCTCACACTGGGTTTTGGGTTTATTCCATGGATTTTTAGGTTTGTTACATGATACTTATCTAGAAATTGTGATTGAAGTTCAATTTGATGGCTTCCTTATATGGTTCATATATTTTTTAGACACTAAAGCAAAAATAATTTTGTTATCAATTTAAGGTTTAGTATTTACAGTTCTAAGATGTTGAAGACTTCAGTTAAAAAAAAAAAAACTAATTAGGGGCCAAAGAGATAGTTCAAATCTGTCATTCTGAGTTCAGGAATAAGAAGCCCACATAAGGAGAATTGATTTCTGAAAGTTGTCATTTGACCTCCATTCATGAAATATATAAAGAAATAAATAAATGAAATATAACTAGTTTATATATGAAATCACTAATTTTCTGAAGATGAGTAAGGAAAGGTAAAGATAAAAAGTAATTAAGTTTTGTACATTTGACGGATTGGGGGTAAGGTTCAGATATTTTTGCTCGTATATTTGTTTTTATATGTTACCAAAACTGCCCCTCTTTTATGTGTGTATGTAGGTGGGGGTGACCTGAAAGTAATTTGGTGTGATCTAGAATTTAATTTAGAAGATAAATTAGTTTTTGTAGTTGAAATTAACAGTAATGAACTATCATCATATACAGATGTTAATGTTAAATAGGAGTATACATGTAGTTGTGTCTGTATGTTAACTCTGTATTCTTTATTACTCATGGAGATTTTAAATTTTGTAGTTAATGCTGCTGACAATAAGCAGAGGGATAAGAACATGACCTGTATTAAGGTTTCTATTGATCCGTAAGTATATTTCAAGTTTGTTTTTATGCTGAGTTGCTTATTTTATTCAGGTAACTATCTTTTTATGATGACTTTTCAAGTAAGTTTTGTATACATATGGGCACTACTGTTTCCCTATTGCTTTAGTCTTTGCTTTTTTAAAATCATTTTTTAATTTTTTGCATGTGTGTCTATGTGTATCAGAGAGTACTTACTTGTGTGTGCCTTTGGAATTCCAATGGTGACTTCTGGAATCACCCTGGATTGATTGCACTACCTCTCTCTTCTTTGTTTTGCTCTGGAGTTTCCCAGGTTTCACTTTCCGGGGCCCAGTTACAGGCCACAGCTATTTCCATCTGGTATTTTCATGTGAGAATTCAGGAACTTCAGCTTGTGATCAGAGGCTTAACTCTTAAACCATCTCTCCAGCCCAATCTTTGCTATTTTACCCTTTTTTTTCTCTGCGACCTTTCCCACATTACTTCCTTGTGGGAGCTGTTGAAGACCATTTTTCTCTTATTATTATTATTATTATTATTATTATTTCCGTTCATACAAACTTAACAGGTACACCGGTTCCTTCCCTCCCTCTACCTACCCCCGAACCTCCTGCTCCCCCCTCCCTCCCCATCCCCCAGTCTTCCGCCCCCCAATCCCCGGAGCATCCTTTACTGTGCATGCCAAACTCTCCTCTGGGTCCTCCTCTCCGATGAGGTGCAAGGACCCAGGGGCATTTCCCAGAACCCTTTCCTGTGTTCCCTTAAGCTTAGGAACACTACTGTGACTGTCAGTCCCTAGCCTCCAAGGATCCTAGTGCCTTGAGTCCATGCTAGACTTTGTGGGGTCAATAATGTGTTGGACATAGTGCAGGTCATGCAAAGTCCTATTATGATTGCTTCGGCCCTAACTTGTGTGGAGTATCTTGCATATCATTACTCCTCCCATCCTTGTGCTCTTACAATTTTACCGCCCCCTCTTCCGCAAATTTCCCTGAGCTTCAGGATGGAAAGAAATTAGGCCGACCCAGTTCCAGGTGGTTGATATAGAATCTCTGATGTTCTGAATTATGGTTTGTTGATTTTTTTTTTTTTTTTCGGTTTTGTTGCTCCTGCAATGCCCTCGGCTCCATCCTGATGGGTATTGGATGTCATCCCCTGGCCAGAGATAAAAACCTGTTAAATTAGAGTCTTGTTATAAGAGTATATTCAAAGGTAGATGGAATAAAAGTAGGAAACCGCGGTGAGAGAGGGGTCAATCACCCATTTGCAAAATGGTTACTTTCCATTTGGCAGCCTATATGCCCTCTCCTTCTGGTGAGATCATATCCCATCAGTTGCAAATGATCAGAAAGGAAAGTCTGTGAACTTAACCAGATGTCTCATTACTTACTTGCAGTCCTTGATGGTGGCCTGTTTTCTCTGCTGTAACATGGTCCCCTCTCTCCTTGTTTCTGGTGGGGCTCTCCTTCCCCTTCCCTCCTGTTTATAATCTTTGCAATTACTATAGGTATTACAGAGATTTATCTTTGAGTGTGTCTCTAAGTGGGTTTGGTACTAGGATCCACCTATTAGGGAGTACATATGGTGCTTAATTTTCCGTGTCTGGGTTACTTCACTCAATATAATTGTTTCTAATTCCATCCATTTCCCAGCAAATTGCATTAATTCATCATTTTTGATGGCTGAGTAGTATTCCATTGTATAAATGTACTACATTTTCCTCGTCAACTGTTGGACATGACTTTGCTATTGCAAACAGTGCTGCTATGAACATAGTGGTGCTTGTGCTATCAAGATGAATTTTTGTTGTATGGGGGGTTATTCCCAAAAGTGGTATAGCAGGGTCATATGGCATTTCAATTTTTTAACTTCTTTAAGAATGGCCAGACGGCTCGCCAGAGTGGTTGTATGAGCCTGCATTCCTACCAGCAATATAGGAGAGTTCCCCTCTCTCCACATCCTCTCCAGCATTTTTTGTTGTTTGTATTGTGGATTTTTGCCTTCCTGACAGGGGTGAGATGATATCTCAGGGAAGTTTTGATTTGCATTTCCCTGATGGCTAAGGATGTGGAACATTTTTTAAGATATTTGTTAGACATTTTAATTTCATCCCTGGTAAAGTTTCTTTTAAGCTCCAAGGCCCACTTTTTAATTGGCCCATTTGTTTCCTTGGTGTTTAGTGTTCTAAGATCTTTGCGCACTCTGGATAATAGAGCTCTATCAGATATGTGGTTAGTGAAGATTTTCTCCCATTCTGTGGGTTGCCTTTGTGCTTGAGTTACAATCGCTTTATCTGAACAGAAGCTCTTTAATTTCATAAGATCCCATCTATTGAGTTGGTAGTAGTGACTGTGCTATTGGATGTCCATTTAGAAACTGTTGGCCTAGCCCAATCAGCTAGAGGGAGTTCCCTCCCTACCCTTTCAACTACGTTTTTTTATAGTCTTTGGCCTTATATTGAGGTCCTTGATCCATTTGGAATTAATTCTTGTACATGGCGACAAGTATGGGTCCAGTTTTAATCTTCTGCATGTGGAGATCCAGTTTTGCTAGCACCATTTGTTGAAGATGCTGTTCTTTTTCCGTTGGATTTTTTGGGCCAATTTGTCAAAGTTGTGTGGGCTTATATCTGGGTCTTCAACCCTTATCCATTGATCTGTGTGTCTATTTTGGAGCCAGTACCAGGCTGTTTTTATAACTATGGATTTGTAGTATAAACTAAGGTTTGGTATGGTGATACCTCCAGCTGTGTTTTTGTTACTCAGGATTGTTTTTGCTATCCTGGGTCTTTTGTGCCTCCATATGAACTTTGAGATTGTTTGGTCAACTTCTTTGAAGAATTGCTTTGGGATTTTAATTGGTATAGCATCGAATCTGTATATTGCCTTTGGTAGGATGGTCATTTTTACGATGTTGATTCTGCCAATCCAGGAACATGGGAGGTCTTTCCACCTTCTGGTGGAAGACCATTTTTCTTTAATGATATTATTCCATTTTCATTGCTTTTGTACATTGCTGTTCTGGGTATTTTATGAGTTAAATTCATTTTTCATGACGAATTTTCCATTATATATGACATGGGTTTGTAGATTTTTAAGTTGAATACTTGTGGTATTACAGAATATTTACCAGGTGGTTAGAAAATTATGGAGATTTTTAAGAGGGTGAGTGGTTTATAGCAAAATAATTATTTTAAATTAGAAACACAGTTTTTCTTATTTACATGCTTTTTATAAAAGTTTATTCTTTTTAATTTTAGTAATACTTAACACTTTGCTTAAATAAGGTTGACAGACAGTTTAGAAATGTAGTTATAGTCTTACTGTGAATGTTAGATGTATGGCTAAGATTTAGTAATATAATAAAACTATAAAGTAAAAATATTTTGTATATGGTTAAACATATGAACTACATATATGAAAATATTAATATACACAGAACTATGCTGTTATATTTTGTGATTTTCCTTTTGTTATGTTCATTTGCACCATTTCTATAATAAACACATTTTTGAGAATGTATGTAGCTAGATTCATAGGTATTTTAGTTTCTTGTCTTGTCGCTATGAAAAGATGTTGTGATAAAAGCAGCTTAAGAAAGAGAAAGGGTTTATTCTGGCTCACAGTCCATCACAGCAAGGAAGTTAAGGCAGAGAAGCTTGAAGCAACTGGTTGCATTGTATCCATAGTCAAGAAGCAGAGTCCTAAGTGCTTGCTAGTATGCAGCTTACTGTCGCCATATATACAATTCAGGATCCAGACAGGGAATAGTGTCACTCACAGTGGGCAGGTCTTACCTCATTTAAGACATCATGATGATTCCCCCACAAACATGCCCAGAGGTTCATCTCCTAGGTTATTCTAGATCTTACCAAGTTGACAGTTGAGACTATCATCATAGGATACATACAATTTAAAGTTTATACAGAAGTTTGATTTAAGATGGTTATCAGAATTTGAACTTAGCAGACAGAAGACAAAATGCTGTTTGGACATTAAGGAAAAGGACAGTTGATTACTGATGTGGGAAAGGAAGACAATGTGTGCTTGCAGATCTTAACGATTCCTGAAATAGGTGCCCTTAGCAAGTATTTCTTGAGAGATCAGTCAGTGTCTTCCAATTGATAATTTAGCCTCACATCTTGCTTGTGATCATTCAGGTTTATTTTAGATTTAGCTATTGTTTTTTGTGTGAGAATTAGTATGTTTGATTTTAAGTTCTAAATTCTCCTTATTTATTTACAGTGAATCTAATATTATAAGCATTTGGAATAATGGAAAAGGTATTCCAGTTGTAGAACACAAAGTTGAAAAAGTTTATGTTCCTGCTCTGATTTTTGGACAGCTTTTAACATCTAGTAACTATGATGATGATGAGAAAAAAGTTACAGGTAAAGTCTGAATGGAATTTTGATGGAAAAGTTTTGGTTTATTAATGTAAAATATCTAGATTATCACACATAAGGAAATTCGTAATGTTTTATTTTGAGAAAGTCCTTTTTGAGAGTTAATATTTATAAGTCTGTCATGTGTCTTGACTTACTAGTAAATGTGATAATATACTGGCTTTTAAATTAGACCTACTAGAATTATGAGCTGGATTGGCCTTGAGTTTTGAGTTAGAATTCTGTAGTATCCTTACTTGTGTACATATCTTTCTTTACGAAAAATACTTTAAAACTGTTTCCTTAAGTAGGTCAAGAATGGAAATCTAGATTTTTCATAAGTAATGTTGAAAGTTCTTTGAAAAATGTAGTGTTTCCCAAGAAGATTGATAGTACCTTTTAAAATCAAGGCTTTGAGAAGTTTGATGTAGATGTATACAAGTGATTTTGTTAGGAAGTTAAGATTTCATACTTACTTAGATTTAATATGTCATAAGATGGCAAGCTTAATTTTCTTAAATTGTGAAAGTAATAAATATGCAAAAAAGACTTGCTTTAATTATACTATACTATATCATTGTGTTTTGTATACTATATACTACTAAATTTTAGCATTTCTTTAAATAAAGGTCTTAATATACTTGTAATTTGTCTGCATATTGCAGGTAAGTTGCAATTAGGGGAAAGGGAGGATTTGTTCTTGTTTACAATTTTTGGCTACAGTTCATAGTCCAACTTGATAGGCGATTTCATACCCATATCAGAAGCTGAGGGAACTGTCCACACCATATCCACAGGAATTACTAAGAAAGTGGCAAACCTCACTTGCCTGACTGCCAGTATGCCAGAGTGTGCTGACGTACGCCAAATTGTTAAACCAGTTTCCTGCATCTTATCCACCAGCTCAGGAAATATTCCCACCATGGGCTTGGTGTTTCCAGATTAATTATAAAATATCCTGTAGCCTTAACTACTGATTCTTCACAAATAGACTCAGAGCTCAGCCTTCATATTGGACTAGCACAACAGTCAAGGAATATTGAGTCAGTAATTGATACTATATAAGTAGAACTGTTTTGAATCAAACTTACCATATGATAGATAAGTTAATGACTTCCTTTAAAATAATTTAACTGGGTGTTTCACATTTAATTTGTTTTACAGGTGGCCGCAATGGTTATGGTGCAAAACTTTGTAATATTTTCAGTACAAAATTTACAGTAGAAACAGCTTGCAAAGAATACAAACATAGTTTTAAGCAGGTATGATAGAAACATGTCCTTTCTTTTTATTTTATATATTTCTTTTATAAATAATGTGATATTTTATTGCCTTGCTTAGGCAATAGAACTTTAGCTTTTTCTTTTTTTATATTAAGCTAATCTCCAAAGAGATATCAGAATACCTGAAGATTTTCTAAAGCCTCTTTATCATTGCTTTAAGGCAGGGTGTTTTATTGTTGCAGTCATTCTTCTTTGGCTGCTGTGAGACTGTGCATTATATACTCATATGGGAAAAAAGGGTATTTTTTTGACTTACGATTCCAGAGGAATTATCATTTATGGTGGAAATCTCATAGCAAAAGGCAGAATATTGGTTCCAGTCACTATAGCCTTCAGAAGGTATAGAGAACAAGAGGAAGCAGGGCCAACTACCAAACCTCAAATCACTCCCCCTTCCCTCACATGCCTTCTTCAGTAAGGATCTACTTCTTAAAGGTACCACAACCTTCCCAAACATTAACATCCACTAAGACATTTAAACCATGATATATATGTAACAGATTTCAGTGTAGTCCCTTGTCAGTGAAAATGTTCTAAGTGCAGTCAATTAGCAACTTGAAAAATACTTTGTTCATGATGAAGTTCATATTTAAAAAATGATGTCAAGTCTTTAACTTTATGTAAGCTAAAATAATTTTTTAAAGAAAACTCATTGTGTGTAGGGATTCTTTTTTAAAATTCTTTTAGTGCTTCATACATGATTATAGTGAATTTATGATATTTTCACATCTTAATCCCCAATCCTGTCACCAACCTTTTCTCATTGCAACCCTTGTCTCCTGCCAGATTCCCTCCTATTTTCAAGTCTTTTTAGCATGTGTGACCTATTGAGTTTCATCCGGTTTGTCTTTGATGACATATGCCTGAGTACTTGCTGAAGTATCAGTCATTTGTCAGTGGGTATACCTTTAAGGAAAGCATCTTCCATTTTCTCCCTCATCAGTATCCTAGGGAGGCCTGGAACCTCTTGTGATCTTTCCCCTCCTGCGGTGAAATGTTGATAGGACAATTCCTGTGAAGGTCTTGTGGAAATATGCATAGCTACAGTGAATTCTTGGATACAATAGCCCTGTCATGCCTAGAAGATAGTGTCTGACCATACCCTTGCCCCACTTCAGATTCTTACAATCTTATAAGTTAAAATAATTTCATCAGAAAAGTATGTCTATTTACATTTGTGAAAATCCATGTGACATATTACATTTGTAAAATGTTTTATTCTAGTGTGTAAAAGTTTGTGCATCAAGTTGGTATGATTATGATATTTAAAATTTTAACATTAATGTTAATCAAGTTTAAATTTTATGTGAGGTTTGAAAATATGTATGTTATATAAATAACTGAGTATATTTTGTGAGCTGAGTCTATTGTGTTATGAAATCTTGAAGCATTATAGAAAAATCGTATAGTGTTATACTATATAGAAAGTATTATAGAAAGATACTCCAATTTTTTCTCTTTTAAAGACATGGATGAATAATATGATGAAAACTTCTGAAGCCAAAATTAAGCATTTTGATGGTGAGGATTACACATGTATAACATTCCAACCAGACCTACCTAAATTTAAGATGGAAAAACTTGACAAGGATATTGTGGCCCTCATGACCAGAAGAGCCTATGATTTGGCTGGTTCATGTAAAGGGGTCAAGGTCATGTTTAACGGGAAGAAACTACCTGTAAGTATCATTTGTAAAATAATTTAATACAGTGTTATTTTTGTACACTACATATAGTTGAATATTGCTTTTTTTAAAAGTGTGTTTAATCTGAAACCTCATTTAACTGGGGTTGGTATTTTTAAGTGATTATTTAGAAAAAAGTCTTGTTAACTAGTTTCTATTACTTATATATGTTCTTTGGTTTTTGGTCTTATTCTGTCTTCTCTGTTATTAATTCATCATTTAGAGTATGATTCTGTTTTCTTTATTATTTATCCTTTGAAAAGCCTTTTTAGTAGATTGCATAGGTTTTGCAGTAAATAGCATTTTTTTTAAATGGAAGCAGAAGAAATAATGACAAAATTTTAAAATAATGACACTTTTGTTGCTTCTTTAAGCAGTTCTTTTTTTAGAGCAATTAAAAGCATTTTATTAATTCCATTTCCAATATTCTTTATTTCTTGCCATAGATAGCAGTTTCTGAGACATGCAAAAATGTGTATATACACACACTGACTGTTTTTGCTTCTTTACTTTAGTTATGTGGCCTGTTGTGTTCCCTAGTCTGGTCTTCAATTCCTGCACTCAAGTAATCTCCCTGCCTCAACCTCTTGAGTACTTAAAAATACAGAGGTATACCATTACATGCAGTTTTAGTTTTGGAATTTACTCTTGTTCTGCTGCATGAAGATTGTCTTTAATTTTTTCTTGTAGGACAATTGATGATGAAGTCTGTTTTTGTCTGAGATCATCCTTCTTTCTTCTTGTCTTTCGAACGATGTTTTCAATAGACTTAGTTGTGGGTTGACAGTGGTTTACTTTTCAGCACTAAAGATACTACTCAGCTGTCTTATCGCTTGCACGCTTTACGATCTTTATTGTGCCGTTCCTCTTCATGTTTCACTGTTGGTAAGGTGTTGTGTCCAGCACAGCAGGTCATTGGCAGGGTCTGAAAAGAGGGCAGTGAGGCATAACAGACACAAAAACACACAAGCTGAACATTCAGAAAAAGAGAGACAAGAAAGCACTTCTATCAGTCAAACAGAAGCTGAGGCGCTGGGTCTACTTCCAGCAGAGCTTTCATTAGCAGAGATTCAACAGACAATATAGCTAGTGTCTTTGCATAATACAGTCAAAGAAATATTCCCTCATGATTTATTGTCATATTAGTAAAACTGAAGCCTTGTTTCTAAGGAGGAATTGGTTAAACTTATCAACATCAATGTTTAGTAATTAAATTGTTACTTATTTATCTGTAGCAGAGAGCACTGTATTCCTTATCTTTTTCAACACACAAGCCTGTACAGCTTTGCTGCAGGGAACCAAGAATGCCTTCAGTAGGAATTAGAGATGGCAGTTGTCTCTCACAGTAAATTAAGGTGTTTCTCCTTTGGCTATCTTGATGATTTTCTTACATTATGTGCTTACATGTATTTTTGTTTGTATTTTCATTTATTTTCTTAGATGTTCTTTGTTTCTCTTGGATCTTGTATCTGTCATGAATGTTGAAAGTTTTTAGCCACTTTTTCTTCATATTTCTTCAGACCCATCCTTTCTTTTCTTTCTGGTGTACAGGATACATGTTTTTATCTGCTGGTATTTTCCATACTCTGATAATGTGTTTTATTTCATCTGTTGTTTACATTTCAGTTCCTTAATTTCTGTTACCTTGTTTCAACTTCAAGTGTTTTTTTTTTCCCTTTGTGCATCAAATATACCGATGAACCCTGTTCATGGACTTTCTGTCTTTTGTTTTTGATTTTTCCTATCTCCATTTGATTCTCTTTTACTTGAATTCCTTCCCTCTGCCGAAGATGGCATGCCGTCTTTTTCCACCAAGAGACTGTGACATGTTACTCACAGTTATTATTAAATTCTCTATTTAAATATTATGATGCATCTGAACTGGTCCTGATGAAATTTTAAGTTCTTTTGGTTATATTTGAAAGTTTGTGTGAAAGACTAGGTATTTTGTATAGGGGCAGTGAATGCTAAGGTTAATTGGTTTTATTATTAGACTTCTGTTAATCTACCCAGGAGTTGGGCTGTGTTTAAAGTTTTCTTTCTGTTGTGTGTTCCAAGGATTTCCAAATTCTTGCTTATGTATGTCTTTCTATTGACTGTGGGTCTTTGAGCTTTTCTTTGAGACAAAGATAGTCTGTTTCTTGTGGCTATGCTGGCTGAAGCTCATCGTTGTTATTAGAGGCTTATTAGCCTGGAAGTAAGTATAAGGGAGGAGTTTTCTAGTATAGGATTAAATTGCACAATGAGCTTGATTTCACAGATGAGCTCTAGAAGTGCTTCTATATACTCTTCCCTCAGTTCTCTCTCTCAGATGCAGCAGCTCTCCACCAGTGACCTCAGTCTTATGTTCTGACCCTCTGGGGTAAAATATAGTGTCTGGATATATTTCCCACTGGCCACTGTTCTCACATAGCCAACACCATGTTTTGGTCCTGATCCTTTTTGATATTTGCTGCGAGGACTGGTGGAGTTCCTGGAGGGGAAAGCCTGTTAGAGTAGGAATTCCTCCTGATGATGCCCCTGGGAACTTCCCATACTCATACCCTCACTGTACTGATTAGTTAAAATTTGTAGTTTAAGGTTCCTAATGGTTTATTAAACTTTTACCTTAGCAAGCAAGTACACAGGTCCTACAGAAAACTGTAGACATGTTTCTCTTCAGATTTTAGGATGTAATTATCCTGCAATCTCAGTTCTTTGGTAGGTTCATGAAAACCATTAACTTGCTTGATCAGGTGTTTCTTATAAGGATAGAGGTGCCTTTTTCTTTAATCCTGTGCATGTCTAAATTCACACTGGGAAGATAACTTTATTATTCATAAAAAATAGAGTTTTGAAAGATCCAGATCTCCTTTCTTAACTTCTTCATCATGTACACATTGAAATGAAATATTTTAAAGAACAAAGGTCAAGAAGGAATATAGCAAAAATGCACGAAGGTTTATGAGATAAAAGTATGAAAAGTACCTAATGACATGCAGGTATTTATGTCAATGATAGACTGATGTATTTATCGTCTTATAAATTAATAGGTAAATGGATTCCGCAGTTACGTAGACCTATATGTGAAAGACAAATTGGATGAAACTGGGGTAGCCCTGAAAGTTATTCATGAACTTGCAAATGAAAGATGGGATGTTTGTCTCACATTGAGTGAGAAAGGATTCCAGCAAATCAGCTTTGTAAATAGTATTGCAACTACAAAAGTAAGTATGCTTCATTGATGAAGCAGTGATTTATTTTAAACAATGAGGTATATAGCAAAGCCTATTTTTTTTCTACGTTAAAATTAACTTATGAAAATGAAAGTTATTTTTTAATAGCTGTGGTACAACTTATTCAGAAATCCATTGAAAAGTAAGTTAATGCACTTAGTGTTTATTATTTAGGAAGGTTATAATGGTAACACTTTTTATTCTGTGTTTTGAATGTAGGTAGAGTAGAGAATAATAGGAAATGACTGTTTTTTGAGTCAGGCTGTGGAACTTGTTACCTGCTGTTAAAAGGAGTTTGAACCGCTTTCTGTAGATTTTGGATTTCATAGTTAAATGAAATTTGTATCTAAAAGCATTTATTAGCTAGAGGTGTAGCTCAGTGGTAGAATGCTTACTTAGCATGAGTGAGGCTCTGGATTCAATCCACAACATTGCCCAAAAAGAAAAAGGCAAGTGAATGAATGAGTCAATATATTTATCCTGTGACCACACAATAAACTGTTGAATAATACAAGCATGAGCTCTGGAATAGTTGAAAACAGTGGTTTGTCACTCTTGTTCAGTTTTATCTTTCAGTGTTTAATGTGTCATAGCATCATTTTTTTTTCAGTCAGCAGCAAAACAAGTTTTGATTGCATTTTGTTACATGTAATATAAACTTATAAATTTATTATTTTTAATTTTTAGTTGGATTTTTAAAAATTTCAATTTCTTTATTCTTTGACAGTTTCACATATTTTTACAATGAATTTAAGTTATTCTCACCCATTGACTTAACCTTTCCAGTGTTTTTCTTTTTTCTTCTCCTTTTCATAACTGGGGCCTGGGAATAGGCAGTCTTAGGTTACTACTGAGCAACATAATGTCATTGGAATCTTCACTTTCCCACTTTATTTTCTGCCACCTGTGGCTTATGGCGCATGTCAGGACAACTTTCAGGAATGAGTTCTCTTTCACCTTGCAAGCTCATTAGGTTTGTGCAGCAAATGTTTTGCTTGCTGAGTCATCTTCCTGGCCCAAAGTACATTGCTGAACATTCAGTTGATACACAGATAATCAGATGGTTATGGATATTGGTAAATATCTGTGAACTGGTGTCAGAAGTAGTGAGAATAAAAACCTTAGAAGCTACTTTATTGGTTCTCTGGCCAGAAATATCATCATTTTCAGCTATATTACTCCTCTAGAAAATAGGGTTAATTTTGAGATCATTCAGTTGTTGGCTACTCTAGCTATAGATGATTTTAATTTCTCTATTTTGTTCCCTCTCTTTAGGGTGGACGACATGTGGATTATGTAGTAGACCAAGTTGTTGGTAAACTGATTGAAGTAGTTAAGAAAAAGAACAAAGCTGGTGTATCAGTGAAGCCATTTCAAGTAAGTAATGCTGTATGTATTCTGCTGAATTGCTAAATCATAGCATTTTTGATGTTGACCTTTCTTGGTGTTTTCTACAGGTAAAAAACCATATATGGGTTTTTATTAACTGTCTGATTGAAAATCCAACTTTTGATTCTCAGACTAAGGAAAATATGACCTTACAGCCCAAAAGTTTTGGGTCCAAATGCCAACTGTCAGAGAAATTTTTTAAAGCTGTAAGTAAAACTTGTGTTATTTTTCAGTTGAGAACTGCTTAAGTAGTTTTCTTGATTTATCTGTTGTTTGTGACTTGATCCTATCTTTCATCATACTGTGAATATAGTGATGTTTAAAGTATGAATTATTATGCTTAATTGATAACTTCAGGGGATTTTAGTCATAAATCCATTAATTGTTTTGGCAAGAATGAAAATCATGATTTACATAGCCGTGTTTAACTTTGTGCTGGCTCGTGAAGCTCCATGTTCATTCTTGCAAACCTGCAAGTCCTACAGGACTCCTAGGTCATGGTTTTTGTTCTTCATTCCAACCTTTATCTACTGATTTTTTACTTTACATATTTTTTTGTTGTAGTAAAAATTACCTAACCCAAGATACAGTGTTTTCTGTCTTCTTTAAATTTTTATTTGACTTTGTACATATTTATGTAGGCTACTGTAAAAATAATGCTTTTAAAATAAGATGAAGGTACAAGTAAATAATAAATCTTAGATTTATAACTGAGTTTTATAGGTACTTTATAATGTTATATATTTACTGGGATCTGATTTGGTTCCTTTGTTCAGCAGTACCGTCAGTAAATATTTATAGTAAACATTCAGTAGTATCAGATATTTAGTAGTGGTAGCCCTCCTTTAGGAAGTTCATAGTGTGGTGGAGGAATAGTTATAATTTTCATGGAGAATGTGTTTGTCAAATTCTAATATTAGAATTTTCAAAGGTAGATTTTAAGAATTAAAGCTGGTTTTTAGGTCCTTGAGCAAAGCTTATAGAAATAGTCCTTTGAGATCTAATGATAATTAATTCTGAGCACAAATCACCCTATATTGATGTTTCCTCAAATTTCTATCCTTGTAACTGTTGCTTTTATGGAGTGATGGGATTGTAGATGTTATGTTTTTCATTTAAAGTGAGTTAAGTATAGATTTGGCCTAGTTTATTTCTTCGTTATTTTAAAAAATTAGATAATTCAGAAAACTATTTCATACACCTTAATTAAATCACCAAAGATAATAAATAAAGAACTCTTGCTTTTTGTGGGGTCTGTTGATATCTTGCCACATACTGTATATTGTAAACTGTTTATTATATTGACGTTTTCATTATCAATCTGTTTAAAGAATAAGGACTGTTTCTAATGTTGCAAATTTATCCTAATGGGTCTTCATATATTTCTTGTCTTAAGATTTCAAGACTCACATTTTATATTGAAAGACATTGAAGTTGTAAATATCTGAATTTTTCAGTTAATTGAACATAGTATGTTAAGATTGTAACAAAAATGACTTGTAGTTACAAAAGTGTATATTCCTCATGAAGTTTATTGCAGCAGATTTTTTTTTCTCAATATAATATATCATTGTATACATAGCTGTTTGAGTTAGATTTACTGGTATAATTCAGTTCCACTGTCATATGTCCATAGCCATTTGAGTTAGTTTTGCTAGTTATAAATACAGCTTTGCTGTCATTGTGTGCATAACTAATTGAGTTAGTTTTATAAATTGTGATACAATTTTGTTGTCATTGTATATATGCTTAAGTTTTATTAGTTAATAATTCAGTTTTACTGTCATTGAATAAAATTTACTATCACATATTATCAGCATTATGATTTTACTTTCAGAATACCCAGATTGCAATTATCACAGAAGTCATATAAAATTTAGTTGAATGTATAAATTTATTTGTATACCATTAATATTTGATTTTTCCCCCCAAGGCCTCTAATTGTGGCATTGTAGAAAGTATATTGAATTGGGTAAAGTTTAAGGCTCAGACCCAACTGAATAAGAAGTGTTCATCAGTAAAATACAGTAAAATCAAAGGCATTCCTAAACTGGATGATGCTAATGATGCTGGTAAGATTGAATTTTTTTCCAAAGATTTTGATTTAAATTTAACTTTTTCATTTACTTAGTTATAGACAAATTTTCTTTGGACTATGATTTTTCCTCAGAAATATAATTGAAATTGGCTCATGTGCCATATATTCTAGTCTTCAGGGTGTTGGGAATTCAATAAAATACATTTAAAATTTACTAAGCGTAGTATAATATTAACTGTTACAATCAATCTTTCACTATCATAGTTGTGATCATTTTTCTCATCAGTAAAAGAATTTAAAATATATATAATTTTCAATTTTCTTAGGTGGTAAACATTCTCTGGAGTGTACATTGATTTTAACAGAGGGGGACTCTGCCAAATCGTTGGCTGTATCTGGATTAGGTGTGATTGGGAGAGACAGATATGGAGTCTTTCCACTCAGGGGTAAAATTCTTAATGTAAGAGAAGCTTCTCATAAGCAGGTTTGTATATGTTCCCTCAGATATTTATATCATTTCTAACATAACTGTTAAAACTGTTGAATTTTCAAATGTAAATTCTGATTCACTTTTCATGTACTTTAGCACGTTAATATATCTTTTTTCTTTTGCATAGATCATGGAAAATGCAGAAATAAACAATATTATTAAAATAGTTGGTCTTCAATACAAGAAAAGTTATGATGATGCAGAATCTCTGAAAACCTTACGTTATGGAAAGATTATGATTATGACTGATCAGGTTGGTATGAAAGCTATCATGACTTAATAATTCATACATTCAGACTACCATATATGTATTTATTAGTACCGTGTCATGGACAATCCTCTACCATTGAGCCATATTGCTAACCCTTAGATAATGCTTTGGTAATTGTTTTATGAAATTTGTCTGTAAATATCATTATAGACATATGTCAGGAAGAAAACACATTGCTTAATGGAAATATTTATGTAAAGCATATTTTTACATTATTCAGTTTTGGGGGGTACCAATCAATTTACTGATTATTTAAAAAATTTTTAAATGAAGTAAATATGAGACGAGCAGGTCGCAGTGACTAAGGATTATTTTAAGTGTAAAATAGTGATCAAAGACTAGCTTATTCTATTAATGTACACTGGCTTATGTTGGGATTTGCAACCAAACCTATGAGGACTTCACTGAAATGAAAGTAATCATGGAAGAACTAGAAAACTGAAGAACTTCCTATGCATCCAACTTTGTCTCTTATATAGTTGAAGTGAAAGCATTGGTAGAGTAAATCTTTAGCTAAAAAAATTGCTGTGTCTGGATTAAGTGATTGGGAGAGACAGATATGGAGTCTTTTCACTTGGCAGTTTAGCAGAATTTTTGCAGTTTTTGTGTCAAGAAACGACACTTAAATACTGCACTCTATGAACTTACTCCTCCATTGCCCAGTCAATGGCACTAAAACTTGGTTTGATGGGTTTTCCTATCTTTAAACAATTGTGTAATCTGATATATTATAAAAGTATATAAGAAATATTTTATAAGGACAGGGTAGATTTAGTATAATGTCAGCTTTATTTCCATTTTGAGCACTCATTATTATGGTCATATAATTACATTGTTTTCTAAAATGCAGTTTTGTCTCGGCTTCACTTGTACATTCTAAAATTTGATTATACATAGTTATATTTTATAAAATTATTATCGGACTTTTCCTTTACATTGATTTAGGATCAAGATGGTTCTCACATCAAAGGCCTGCTTATTAATTTTATTCATCACAATTGGCCATCACTTTTGAAGCATGGTTTTCTTGAAGAGTTCATTACTCCCATCGTAAAGGTACTATTTGCAATGTTTTAATTTTATACTGTTATCTTAAAAGTTAGAAGAAACACTGATTTCTGCTTCTTTTTTTAATTAATTGAAGGCAAGCAAAAATAAGCAGGAACTTTCGTTCTACAGTATTCCTGAATTTGATGAGTGGAAAAAACACATAGAAAACCAGAAAGCCTGGAAAATAAAATACTACAAAGGTTTGTATTATAAGTATGTAAGTCTTATGAAGTGACTACTTTGTGCATTCTCCCATCGCCTTTTCAGTCTTCATGTGTATGTGTGTGTGAGTACACACATTTGTATGTAGAGGCCCAAGGTTGCTATTAGGAGTCATCCTTTATCACTCTTCTACCTTAATGTTTTGAGACTTGGTCTCTCACTAAATTCACTAAGGCTAATCTGGCCTGCTAGACTGCTCTGAAGATCCCAGACTGCCTTCCAGGGCTAGATTTGAAGGCAGACTGCCTCACCCACCAGAATGTGTGTGTGGTGTATGGAGATTCAGATTTGAGTCCCGTTACTTGTACATCCAGCACTTTAACTCTTGAACCTCTCCACCCCATACTTTTATGAGAACAATGTGGCAATAGTTTGAGAGTTTGTCTCTTAAAACTTAAAAATAGTCATTACTACTTAAAATGTTTTTTTCAGAGAAAAGTACTGTAAGAAATGTTCCACAATAAATTTATAAAATTGCCTGAGAATTTTTTGTTTAGCTTACATACATACATACAATTTTGTAATAGTAGAAGAGTAATGTAATCAATTCTTTATTTATCTTAACAGCGACTATTTAATAACTATCTAAACTTTTCTCATGACCACCATGTTAATTTTAAATAACTTTAACATAGTATTTTTCTTGTAGCTACTTTATATCTAAAAGAATAATCATATTTAAAAATAGAGCCAGTGTTGAAATTTTTCATGATTCTATCAATATATAAGCATTATTATCAAATATAAACCTTCAGTAAGTCATAACAAATATATATATATTTTATACTTTGATTCAAAATCAAAGCAGTTGCACTTTATTGATCTCTTAAATCTAATATTTTGTTTCTCTTTTACATCTGTTCCTATGATTGCTCTGTATACTTTTCCACATCTGAAGTTTTGCCTTATTATGTATATGCTTTAAGTTCCATTTAAAATACAACATGTGCCTCTGTTCCTGATTTTCTATTAACTGGCAGTTAACTCAGAGGTCTGATCACATATGGGTTAGATTTGTTTGGTAAAACATTTAGTAGATAGCGTTCTATATTTATGTCAGGAACCATGGAACATTTAGTTTGTCTTTCGTTGGTTATTAGGATATAAGTGTTGCAGATTACTCTGTCTTTTAATAATTTCCCTCTTCATTTGATGGTTTTTAAATTATACAGGATTGGGTACCAGTACAGCTAAAGAAGCAAAGGAATATTTTGCTGATATGGAAAGGCATCGCATTTTGTTTAGATATGCTGGTCCTGAAGATGATGCTGCCATTACTTTGGTAATTATGCTAATAAAAAAAATTTTTCCCTAGCCATTTCCTATAACATACCTTTCCTCTTAGACGTGTGATGTCTATTTTGAAAGACCCAAAAATAGTGAATTTTGTGTATTCTTGGTTTTTTTTTTGCATTTCTTTAATTGAAAGACTCAAGTCTAGTTTTGATTAAAAGAATTAGTAATACAACCTTATTTTCCAGAAGTCAGTTAATTGCCATTCATAAATTCTATAATGAAATTGCTTTTATTTTAATGCATGTGCTATTACTTGGACTTTTCAGGCATTTAGTAAGAAGAAGATTGATGACAGAAAAGAATGGCTAACAAACTTTATGGAGGATCGGAGACAGCGCAGGTTACATGGTCTACCAGAGGTTAGTTGTGAAGATGCGATCTGGGAAAAAGAGAGAATAAGATTCATGCAGTGAGACTGAAAAATATTTAATTTTTCTCCTAGCAATTTTTATATGGTACAGCAACGAAGCATTTAACATACAATGATTTCATCAACAAGGAACTGATTCTCTTTTCAAACTCAGACAATGAGAGATCTATACCATCTCTTGTGGATGGTGAGTAAGCTTTGTTTAAAAATCTTTCATATACTTACATGTTATTGAATATTATTTAAATTTCCTGTACTTTGGGTGATTTTTATGATCCACTTTAAAATTCTTATTTTAAATCTTACATAACATATAAACCTGATTCAGAGGAATTTGAAATTTTTCAGATATCATTTGGTAGGGCTGAAATCTTTAATATTCCTCAGACTTTTAAACTCCTTAAGTTTTTCAGGAAAATTAAAGTTAGCCTTTAACACTTTTACCAACGATGATTTCTGAAGTTAAATATAAAACTTTTACGTCTAAAATATTTATCAAAGAACACATTTTTAAAAATACCTTGATGCTTCATTAATGAGAACCTAGAAACTGTTTCCCACTACCTAGAATAGATTTTGGTCTCTTCTTTGGAACTATTCTCCTACCCAAATATGATCCAGCTATCATATCTGTGATGCTTGGATTTTCAGTTAATAGCAGTTTTTTTCTATCATTTTTAGCTGATGTTGCCTCATGTTTAGTCTGAAGTTGCCTCTCATCTATGAAGACTTTCTTCTAGTCTAAGTTGGTTTCAGATACCTAACCTTCTGTCAGTTATTATCTCCTATTTTACCTGTGTGAATTTTATTTAATTATGTTATGCAATTTTCAGAGAAGTTGTTACATTTTATCATTTTTAATGCATATTTATAAATGGAATGAATGCATGTATAAGTATTTCCATATGAGTGGGCATGTATGTGTGAGTGTGCACACGTGCATGTGTATAAGTGCATGTGTGTGGAGATCTGAGGGTGAGAATGGTATTTTGAATCATTGTTTTTCCATTATAATGTTTTGAGCCTGAATCTCTAAAATCAAATGAATCTTTAAGGCTAGTTTGGTTAGCCATTGTGCTCTGGGGATTCCCAGGCTCTTCCTTCTGGTTTAGGTTGGTCATTTATTTTATATGAGATATGCATATCTAAACTGTTTTCATGGCAAGCACTTTAACCACTGAGCCATCTCATTACTGAGTCATTTCCCCAACCTCTATTTTATCATCACTCTGTGATCACAATGATGATGACAGTAATGCAGATAAGATTATATATTATAAGAGTTCATTGTACTTAAGCAAGGAGAAGAAAGCTCATGATCTCATATAATCTCATAGTAAAAGTTATTAGAAAAGTTATTTCAGTTATTCTGAGAACCCTTGAAACTGTTTTAGTAATTTGCTTATTCACATGGTAAATGGTCAAGTTAAAATGAGTAATCAGTAATAAGATTCTAAGGCCTGCATTGTTTTAACTAGCATAGTAAACCTTTTCTGACAGGGCTATTTTAATAATCATTAAACTGTTTGCTATTGGTTTACTAGTGGTGTTCGATTATGTGAAGTGGAAACTTACAAGGAAGGAATGTAGCACTACTGGGCTAAGTCCAGAAGGTCGTCCTCAATTGGTACTTCACTTTTATATTTGAAAATGTATCAATGAACTCATATTGTTGGAGAATATCAAGTAATAGTTTTAATCAGTTATTCTTTGAGGACATACCATGACCTTTTTTTTCTATCAGATATATAAAACGTTGTTGCCAACCAAAAGAATATTATTTTGAAGAAGTACTTTTGAAAATACAGTTTTGGATCGGTGAGATAGCTCAGAGGATAAAGTGCATTAATAGTTTAGATTTTGGTACAAATGAGGAGTAATTGCAGATATGGCAACCTGAGTGTGATCCCTGGAAGCCCACGTAGTAGAAGGAAAGTTGCCATCCTGACTCCTCTGTGCACCATGGCATGCATATGTGCACCTTCAATCTCTCTCTCTCTGTCTAATAAAAAATGTTAAAAAATAAAAATAACTTTTGTTTTTTTTAATATCAGGCTTTAAACCAGGACAACGAAAAGTTTTGTTTACCTGTTTCAAGAGAAATGATAAACGTGAAGTAAAAGTTGCCCAGCTGGCTGGATCTGTTGCTGAAATGTCTGCTTATCATCACGGAGAAGTAAGCATTAAGACTGGAGTCAACCAAGAACCGTAAATATGGTCATATGGAATGCTTTTTTTTATTTTTATTTTTGCATGTGTGTGTGTATGTGTGTGTGTGTGTGTGTGTGTGTGTGTGTCTATATCTATGTCTATGTGTATGTTTATGTGTATCAGAGGGCACTGTGTATGTCTATGGAGGCTTAAGAGTAACTTTGGGAGTCGTCCTGGATTGCTTTAAGCTCCTATTTGCTTTGCTGTGGAGTTTTCCAGGCTCTGCCTTCCAGGACCAGTACAAGCAGGCATTTTTTTATGTGGGACCTGGAATCTGAACTCAGGATCTTCTGCTTGTGAGGCAGAGGCTTAATCCCTGAGCCATCTCTCCAGTTCGGAATGCTTGTTTTGTATAATGAAGTAGTTTTCTTTTTGTGAGGTCTTTGGAAATGTAATACTATTAAGAGTTTAGATTTTAATACAAATGTGGATAATTACAGAAAACTTTGGCTATTAATTTTATATTTTGTCTTTCCATTACTTAGCAAGCACTGATGATGACTATTGTGAATTTGGCTCAGAACTTTGTGGGAAGTAATAACATTAACTTGCTTCAGCCTATTGGTCAGTTTGGAACACGACTTCATGGTGGCAAAGATGCTGCAAGCCCTCGTTACATTTTTACAATGTTAAGGTAAATAATTTGTTGACTTACTGATACAATGTTTAGTTTGAAGTTTATTAGTATCAGATAAAGATTAATAGAATTACAGCTATGAAGAGATAGACTTATCTACTTTTTCTGTTGAGAGTGAAAGTTCTAACATTATTGATCATAGACTTCATGCTATTAACCTTAATTTTTAAAAATTCTTAGTGAAATCATTCTTAATGTACAAGTCTATCTTTATTCTTTAAACTGAAATTAAGTTACATATTTTACTCAGGAATTTCTCAAAAGTTATTTGTCAGTATTAAAGAGCTTATGTGGTTAAGCAAATATGTGAGTAAAAACAAGGCTATTTTATCCTGTCCTGTGTTTGAGAAAAGTCTTTTTTATATGTTAAGTGAATTTATTGTTGATAATATTTAGTCAAAAAATCATAAAAAAATTCTTTTTGGGAGATCCTCTTAAAATGTCAAGTCTTTATATTTAAATTTTCATTTCTCAAAGCCCTGTTCTTCCTGTTTTCTTTTGTTAGCTCTTTAGCAAGACTACTTTTTCCAGCTGTGGATGATAACCTGCTTAAGTTCCTTTATGATGATAACCAGCGTGTAGAGCCTGAGTGGTATATTCCCATAATTCCCATGGTTTTAATAAATGGTGCTGAGGGCATTGGAACTGGATGGGCCTGTAAACTACCCAACTATGATGCTAGGGAAATTGTAAACAATGTCAGACGAATGCTAGAAGGACTAGATCCTCATCCCATGGTAAGGTTTTAAAACTTAAGGTTTATGTTGCTAACTTTACACATAATAATAGATCAGTTTAGTCTTTGTAGATAAGCAGGCCTACCGTAGACACTAAGGACTTTATTAGGATATAATTTGGTATTTGCTCATATTAACAGATAAAAAGGAATGAGTGAGAGTAAGATTTATTTGGAGAAACTTTGCTGAGATTTAAAAATACCTCATACTTCAGGCTTCTAAATCTCTGACCTATGAAGAGAATTGTGTTCTGATAAAATCTGGAAAATTTTTTTCTCAAATTGACAAGTCATGACAATTTTCCTAGTATATTTTATTACAAAACTAATGGTGCTAATTGTGGAAAATATAATAAGCAAAGAAAAAAAGCCACATTTCTACCATACAGAAACTATTAGTTTTATTATTTTCGTTTTTTAAAAATAAAATTATATGTGTGTTTATATTGTTTCTTCCCTTAAGTACTTCAGAATATTTTGTAGTGTCCTCAATAGAAGCATTAAACTATTTTCTATGATAGTGTGTTTATTTAAAGTGTTTTAGATACATTTTAGAAAGGTAATTGCTGAAGTATCTTATTAATATATGCTTCTACTGTGCCTAGTTCACTGATTCTGGATATAGAGAAATTATAAAGAACCAGTGCCTCTGTCTCCTTAAAATTAATCTCTTATCAGAATAAAAAAATACGATGTGAAATTTACAGTGGTCAAAGATGATAATCCTTGGTTAGCAGGTACAGGTCATCATCATCCTGTGCCATATGCCTAACTTCTTAGTGATAGTACCAAATAAATTTTGAAAGTGGGAACAATCTCTTGTAATTTGTTTAAGAAGGATCAGAAGTTTATACTGATAAATCTAATGGGAGCTGAGTTTATGTCAGAGCTGGTAATAGTTCATATATATTGTTATCATAATGTAGCACCCTAGGCAGGCTACTTTTTTTTTATTTCCACTCATACAAACTTAACAGGTACAACGGTCCCCCCCCCCCATGCCCCCTTCCTCTCCCTCCTCTTTCCCCATCCTCCAGTGCCTCCCCCTCCCATCCCCGGAGCATCCTTTAATGTGCATGCCAAATTCTCCTCTGGGTCCTCCTCTCTGATGAGGTGCAAGAACCCAGTGGCATTTCCCAGAATCCTTTCCTGTGTTCCCCTTAAGCATAGGAACACTGCTGTGGCTGTCAGTCCCTTTAGGCAGGCTACTTTTGAAGAAGCTTGTTTTGTCTCATAGCTCTAAAGTTCCAAGGTCTGGAAGCCTTAAGTTGTAATGACCTTCTTGCTGGCAGAATCCTAAGGCAATGCAAGGCATCATCATGTGGCAAGAGACAGGGAGCATGTGTGTGTGTGTATGTGTGTGTTCACTCGCGGGTGCACATTTGTGACTTCTGGCCTCTTTGCCACTTTAAAGTAGGTAGCTCTCAGGATTTTTATCATCCACACTGATGACTTCTAGACAGTACAGTCAGATTGTTTATGATGGTGAATATATTTTCATATGAAACCTCCAGGACATTGAAACCATATTAAAGCATAGCACAAATATTAAAAATCTTTTAAGAAAAAATGTAGAAGAGTAGTAGATAAAAATTAGAAAGTTAGGTTAGATCTAGACTCAGATGTTACTCAATGTAAAACACAAGAAGTTTGATTTTAAAGACTGAATATTGGACTGGGAAGGTGGCTCGGGGCCTAAGGCCTTTTCCTCACAAGCTAGAAGACCTGAATTCAAATCCTCAGATCCCACATAAAATATGAGGCAGAAATGGCAGGCATCTGTGCTACAGCAGAGCCAGGGAAACCCCCCAGCAAATCATTAAGGGAGTAGAGCAATCCAGAAAAATTCCAAAAGTCAAGCGCACACACTCAAGTGCCCTCTTGTAACACACACATATAAAAAAAAGAAAGAATGAATGAATGAATATTAATCTAAAGGAGAAGGAATTGTGGAGTCAATAAACTGAAAAGTACTATTCTAAGAAGATTAGAAAAAAAATGTGCAAGTTTAGAGATTGGGAGTTGTTCAGATTATATTAACAGTAGCCAAGAATAAAGATTAGGAGATAATTTAGTGTGGGACAGCTGAGAATAAGGAGTTGGGCTTCAGTTACATTAATTTGTCCTATCATTAGATCATACACTAAAAGGGCATTCAACTGTGGTATGGCACTCAACAGCAAAGTCAAATTCTAAGTTTCAAATTATTTCTGTTTTCTCTTACAGCTCCCAAACTATAAAAACTTTAAAGGCACCATTCAAGAACTTGGTCAAAATCAATATGCAGTCAGTGGTGAAATATTTGTAGTAGACAGAAACACAGTAGAAATTACAGAGCTTCCAGTTAGAACCTGGACACAGGTTAGTATAAAACTATGTGTACATGCTGCCATGTATCTATTTGTGCTTTGGATTTTCAAATTTTAAAAGCTTTTAAATTTATATAAGTAATATAGTGACTGCTTTACTTTTCTTCTTTTAGAGACTTTATTTTCCTTAAAATGAATATAATAATTCATAATATTTTGAGTCTATAAAATATGGTCAGTAGATTCAGGTTATAACTCTAAAGGCACTGCACGTCCCCTCTATCAGTTCCAGCTGATCTCATCCTGTTTTACCTTAGGTTTGGTATTGCCCTTTGGAGTATGAGTAGAACAGAACTATTACTATTGTATGTTTTTGTTTTTTTTCACTATTGAGCATATCCTTATAAGCCTTTGAAGTAATGAACAAGGACCATAGAAGTGGTGATTTCATTTCTGCCCATAGAAATTAAGATTATGTGACTTATTAGAACATAACAGTATTATAAGAATTACTTATTTTTCAATGTTTTGTAGGTATATAAGGAACAGGTTCTAGAGCCTATGCTAAATGGAACAGATAAAACACCAGCACTAATTTCTGATTACAAAGAATATCATACGGATACAACTGTGAAATTTGTGGTGAAGATGACAGAAGAGAAACTAGCACAAGCAGAAGCTGCTGGGTTACATAAAGTTTTTAAACTTCAGACTACCCTTACTTGCAATTCCATGGTAATTTATGAAGATGTATTATTTAAGTTAATCTTTCTTGAGCTTCCATCTGTTTGATTTTTTCATAATGAGAATAGCTGCAGTAAGCCTGAATGCTTCCTTTCTCCTATTATTACCTATCTATCTGTACTTTCAGCTCTGTGTTTACGGATCTGGTCTTTAACACATGATATATGTAACACAGACTAGAAATTATAAATGTGATTGTTGTAAGATTTATATGTGCTTTATGCCCATCTTTGTTAGTATTTTAACTTAAGAGTACTTACCTGTTTATAAATCTACTTCATTAAACTTGTATATGTGTTTTTATGTATACAGTTTGAGAAGGTAGAAAGTTAACTAACTACACAGGAAGTTATAAAAGGTGGGGCACATCTCTACCATGAAGATGTGAGGGAGAGAAAGCTTGACTTCAACATTTTAAAGCTTAGAGAGGAAGAATGGAAATTTTTAGTTTCCAGTGGTTTTATAGCTTCTTTAAGAACCTCTTTTTAAAAGGACTTATTTTTATCTCTTATAATTACCATTACTTTAAATGTTTTGAGAACTGAATTTATAACTTTCTCAAAATATTTATAGAGATGTACCTAATTATTTTGGTTCTGTTTATGCTTTTAAGGACAATGTGTGTTATTAGAGTTATTTTAAGTACTGTAAATGTCATAAATTAAAATGCCAGTACAGATTTATGAGAGCTAAAGAAAAAAACTGTATTTTGCCTAGGTACTTTTTGATCATATGGGGTGTTTGAAGAAGTATGAAACTGTGCAAGACATTTTGAAAGAATTCTTTGATTTACGATTAAGTTATTATGGTTTACGAAAAGAATGGCTCGTAGGAATGTTGGGAGCAGAATCTACAAAGCTTAACAATCAAGCCCGTTTCATTTTAGAGAAGATCCAAGGGAAAATTACTATAGGTAAGACATAGCCTTTAAAGATTTAAACATTAGTTAAAATGGAAGAAATCTTTATTAATAGAAGACATTTTAATCAGTAGAATATAAGCAAATACAAATTGAATCTCTTTTCTTGATCCTAACTTTATTTTTCCCTCACATAGAGAATAGGTCAAAGAAAGATTTGATTCAAATGTTAGTCCAGAGAGGTTATGAATCTGACCCAGTGAAAGCGTGGAAAGAAGCACAAGAAAAGGTAATCATTTGCAGAACAAGACACTCAGAGAAGCTCTGAAAAGCAACTCCCCAAACAAAATCCCCAACCTCCAGATTTTAAATTTTCCTAGAATTGGTAAAGGTGCAAAGTTGGCTGTTTAGAGACTGAAGTCTTCTGTTTATCCACAGAGCAGACACAGAACAGGAATTTTCAGGGCACACCCACCACAAAGTACTTTGCCAGTGTGACTCCACCAGGTCCTGGAGAAATGATTCCAGGTTTAAGAAGGTAGCTCAGTCTCCTTGGCATTGGCTTTTTTTTTTTCCTGAGTCTGCCATTAAGAGATATCATTTGTGGTGGTGGTTTCTGTGAGGTATCTGGAAACTACTTTGGTAGTCCTCAGAATTATTCCAGTGTTCAGTCTATGATCACAATGTGGCATTTGGTCTGGTTGTGGTTAAGGATGGGAAGATAGAGGCAAGTGTTCATTTATTGTTTTACTGAACACCAAACATGTGCACTGCTTGTGCTTAGATTTTTTTTAGAGATTTAGACCTTGCAATTTCAGATTAAAAGTCTGCTGTTTTAATAATTAAGTTGTCCATTTCAGATCATAAAGTAGTATTCAGTAAATGAAATACTGAAATTTTGAATCTCCTCAAGAATTAGTTTCTTTATATTAGATAAATTTAAAAGGAAAATTGAAAAAGTATATAGCATTGTGATTGAGAACAGAAATGTAGAAAAAATTTGGAATTATTTTTATATAGTTTAATTTTTTGTTATATACTATTGATATAGCATCATTTTAAAAGTTATTTCTGCATGATATAACTTAATTGAAAATTTAAACTTTTCTAAACTTCAAGTTCTTATCCATAATGTTTTCCTATTTTTCATTAACTGCGTTGAAATACTGCTTTCATTCATATTATTTAAACTTATCTTGAAATCTATGCAACATGTTAAAGTGAATGGAATTAGAACAAATTATATAGGAGGATAGCATATGAAGATGATAGGCTTAGCCTCCATTTGAAGAAATAGGGTTGGACAAGATGGACACATTTAGAATTATGACTGTAGCAGTGTTTTTCTTTCACTATGATTATTATAGTCTTAAATCCAAATTATGCTTCATATACTACTTACACTTCTGTATCATGTTGATTTAAGCTATATCTTTTTTTTAAAAAATTACTTAATAAGCAAATGGATTTAATTCTTTGCTTTAAAGAGAAAGATATCTATGGCTTGGGAGGAAGCAGGATTCACAGGTTAAAAACTAGCTTGGTTTTAGTAATTGTGTTATCAACAATTGTGGCTATGTGTACACTTGAAGGGAGTTCATGTACCAAAAACAGTCATTCTTAAAAGAGACTCCCTTTTACTGTAGAGTGCTGGGGACAAGAGAATTTTAAAACAGCTAATTAGAAGTTTAGGTTAATTCTTAAACTATAATGAAATTTTATATCATAGAAAACTTGATTTACCCTTACTTATATACCTGTTAGTTGTAAATACATACATTCATTGAGTGCTCATTAATAATACCAAAAACCTAGATCAAATGGACTTCTAAAGTGTGGGTCTAAACAGGATTTTATGGTATTTTACTATCTCATAGTAATTTAATAACCTAAGTACTACATGACACATTGTTTCATGAAGAATTTTTAAAGTGGTAGAACAGTCTGTCAGACATTATCTAGGACTTATCAGTTATTTGTCAACAGCATTCCTTATTCAACTAATGTTGCTTAATTGTTTTTTATAGTTTTATTATTGTAATAACTCATTCTGCTTTGCAATTTTAATTTTTTTCCATTTTACATCTAAAGTACATCTAGGCCTAACTTTGTATGTATATATATAATTTTATTTAAATGCTTTAAGTTGCAAAGCTAATTTTTTAGCGTTTTGCTTCATGGCATATCATGATTAACTTAGTTATTTTTAATTATCTGAGTGTCTTTATTTAGATTCAGTTTTATATAGTGTCTAGTTTTATTTTTAGGTCTTTGAAGGCAGTGCCACCTAAATTTGCCTTTATTAAATAAGTTCATTTTTTAAATTTGATATTCACTCAAGAGATTTTTTGGCTGCAGTTATTTTCATTAAAAAATTTTTTTTAGAAAATCCTGTCACTTGAACTCATCAACTCCTAGTGTTCAGTGAACTTATTTTCTGAATTCTCAAATGAATAGTCTTACCTTTAAGAATTTTATTAAGAATCCATTCTTAATAAATATATTCTATATTTTTGCACCTATTAAATATTTTTCATAAGTGCTTTAGTTTAGGTTTGAAATTGCACATTCAGTGTAAATAATCTGATGATGTATGATGACAAAACATTTTAATAATTTTAAGTATTCATATCCTGTAACTTAATTCCTAAGGAAAGCAGCTGGCTCTTCTTAGATACCTGGGCAAATAGGAATAGACCGTACCATTCCTTTTGAAAATTTTTTTCTGCACATCTGTAGAAAATCTTGAATTTTTTTGTAGGAAATATGTTTTAAGGGTATTCTTGCAGGCAGTTTTAACTCAACCACCCTGAAGGTGTAGCGTTAACCATGTAGCAGTGGTAGATAGAACTTTTAGTCTGATATTCATTAAAATTAAACATTGATTTGACATTATAATGGACTTTAATATCGAGTTTATTGTTTTTTGCAGGCATCAGAAGAAGAAGAAACTCAAAACCAGCATGATGATAGTTCCTCTGATTCGGGAACTCCATCAGGCCCTGATTTTAATTATATTTTAAATATGTCTCTATGGTCTCTCACTAAAGAAAAAGTTGAAGAACTCATTAAACAGAGAGATACAAAAGTATGAACTTTGTGGGTTAAATTTGTAACTGTATCAGTATTACCCATATCTTTGATAGTCTTTTTCTAAATTGTTTTTGATTTACCCTTTACACATTTAAAAGCTATTAAATATTGAATTGTACTACTTTGTTTGTTTGTTTGTTTTTAAATAGGGAAGAGAGGTCAATGATCTTAAAAGAAAATCTCCTTCGGATCTTTGGAAAGAAGATTTAGCAGCATTTGTTGAAGAATTGGATGTATGTTAAGTCTCTATTAAAATTATTTCTTTTTTTTTAAATTTTTTTATTATTTATTCAATTGTGCATGTGTGCGTATGTATATGCGCGCGCACGTGCGTGTGTGTATGTATGTGTGTCTGTGTGTGTAGAACCAGGGACGAATTTGGGAACCACCATGGACGCCTCCACCTCCTCGTTTACTCTGCCCCGGGATTCACAGGCTCCGCCCTACCAGGACCAGAAGCGCAGGCCGCCCCCGCTTCCACCTGGCGTCTATACGTGGGATATGGGATCCGAACTCAGGACCTTCCGCCTGCAAGGCAGAGTCTTAACCCCTGAGCCACCTCTCCAGCCCACTATTAAAATTATTTCTGACAAGGGATGTAGCTTAGTGGTAGACATGTGCAAGACCTTAAGTTTAACTGCTGATACTACTAGATATATAGATAATTTTTTTAAGATTTATTTTATTATCTTTGTGCTTGTGTGTGTGTGTGTGTCTGTCAGTGTATCAGAGGGCACTGTGTGTGTGTGTGCCTGTGGAGGCCTAAGGGTGACTTTGAGAATCACCCTGGATTGTTTCTACTTTCTGTTTGCTTTGCTATGGATTTTTCCAGACTCTGCCTTCCAGGACCAGAAGTACAGGCCACATCCATTTCTGCCTGGCATTTTTTCTATGTGGGACCTGGAATCCGAACTCAGGCTTCTGCTTTCGAGGAAGGGGCTTAACCCCTGAGCCATATCTCCAGCCCTAGACGAATAGTGAATAAAATATATTTGGAAATGTTTGAGATAACAGTGTTTGAGATAACAATGAAAATTCTTATTAATTTAAATTATCTGAGAATTACTTCAACCATATTAAAGTGTCTATAAAGAAGATTAAGCTAGCTATTCATATACTTTGCAAAATTATGAAGAAAGGACATTTCTAGTGTGGATGAATGTAAGTGTTATGGAATTAAAATTTAGAATAAATTGTTTGAATACTTTCTTTTGGAGAAACTGTCTTAGCTAACTTCCTGAAATGGCTTAGCTGAATTGATTTTTGACTTCTTGGACAGAGGTAAAGCCAGTGTATGAATGTGATTGAATATGGATATTCTGACTTTATTTTGATTTATAAAAAAGTCAGCATTTTTACATTTGTAGAATTCTAATTTAAAAAGTAAAAGTAGAGAAAGATTTAAAATGTATACCTCTTAAAGTATTAGAATTAAATAAATGATAGCAGAATGGACATCTGATTTTGAGCAGCAAAAGGTAAACTGTCTTTATTTTTACTCAAATGACACTGCTTTTCTTTCATACTTTTTAATTATTATACCATTTTAATTTAATAATGTTATTTCATTATTTCACTTTATTTCCATACACTCTAATCTTCTGTCGGTGACTCCAATTGGTATTGGAGCAAGTGTTCTTACTGCTTTCTTGATGGAATTTCTGGAATTTTTTTTAGTGGTACGGTTCTCAAAAATTTTTCAAGTGCTACTGTGTCAGTAAACATTGACTTAACACTTAACATACTGATCGTTAATTAGATTTTTTTTTTAAAGTAGAGGCACATTTTTCCTGCTGGCTTATATGGTAAAAAAAAATTAATACTAGGTTATAGGCACTGCTCAGTAGTAAAACACAGCCCATAACAAGGGAGGCCTTGGGTTCATCTCCAGCACCACACAGGAAAAAAAAAAAAAAAAAAAAACCTATTTACAGTTAAAAATGAAAGAATATGTATTACAAGGAAAATTATTGCTTAATATTACTGCTATTCTGATACTGCTTTGAATTTGATCACTGACAAATTTTAGTAAAACATAGACAGCAAATTCTAGTAAAACATGGTTAGGCCTGTAAGGTTTTTCATGCTATACTTTTTGGTAGCACATATTGTATAGTCATCAGAGCAGTCTCAGCCATTAAAAGTGTTTTTAATCAACCACTTTAACTACTTTATTATTTGATAGTTCATGATATTCAAACAATGTATTAAATTGTAGATATACCACTTTTTTAATATCCAGAGTTAGACTTGAGTTTTACAACTCTGAGTCATTTAAAATCTGATGATACCATTAATTGAACATCTGTTTTATTCTGGCATTGCTTTGTATTTAATCTCGGATTGATCCCGCATTCAAAATGAAAGAGGTTCTTAGTAAACTGTAATATAGATTCTAATTTAGAACCTAGAGAAATTAATTAACTTGCTTATAGGAAAGTATGTCAATATGGTAAACTACTGTGCATCCTCTCAGCTCTACGTTTTCATCCATAAAATATTTTTGTCTGCTGTGTTGTGGTGCACAATAAGTTATCTTTTATTAAGAATATCCAAACTGGAAGTTCCAACTCAGTGTGTCCAGTTTCAAAGCCTATCTTATTTTTATGCTACTATACAACAACATCTCTTTTAGTGTCTTTCAAAAGCTGTCATTTTCCTATATTTTCAAAGCTTATTATCCGAAGAACAATTTTGTAAAGTACAGATCCTGTGACATTTATTGTAGTTAACCCTCATTCATTTTTATATAGAAGTGTCTAAATTCAATGGAAGTTTATTTGGACTTTAGTTTTTCTGATTTTCTGATATCATATTTGTGAACTACTATTATGACTAAAGCAATGGAAAATAGTCTTGCATCCTTTAACAGAAGTATCTTTGTATGTGATTTGCAAGAACATCAGCCATCCCAGTTTCTTAATATTACATAAGACTGGTACTAGAAAGGACCACTTTAAGTCGTTTGGTTACTACTGCTTACTTATATTATACAAAAGAAGCTACATAAATGAATTGGGATTACAATATTGATTTAGAATTATTTTTCCCGCATTATGTTGTCTTACCTTAGGTAAGAAGAAAGAACAGCTTTATTCCTTAATGAGTGCATAAAATTTGTTTTAATTTCTTATGCAGTGGTGACTGTTTTTTATAAGGGTTTATCTCCTCCTCCTAATTTCAGAAAGTGGAAGCACAAGAACGAGAAGATATTCTGGCAGGAATGTCTGGAAAAGCAATAAAAGGTAAAGTTGGCAAACCTAAGGTAAAGAAACTTCAGTTGGAAGAGACAATGCCCTCACCTTATGGGAGAAGAATAGTTCCTGAAATTACTGCTATGAAGGCAGATGCCAGCAAAAAGTTGCTGAAGAAGAAGAAGGTAAGACACAGTCCTTAAGTCCGCTCACTGGTAGACTCTACCTCTGTTGTGTGCTTAATCATGCTTTATATTTTATAGTATGTTTTGATGGTGATAAGGGAATCTTACTCTTTTTATGAGAGAGAACAACCACCTGTTTGTCAAGGATCATGTGTGTTTGGAGTTACTCACTTAATGCTGAAGTTACTCACTTCTTTTGTTTGCTTTCCCAGACTGACCTGCCAAACTCACTGGCTTAAGTCATCCTCCCACCTCAGCCTCTTCAGTAGATGAGAATATAGGGATACCTGGCTTAAACTCACTTTCTAAAGACAGAGAGAAATACTCTACTTAGCAACTTTCTTTTTTATTATTTAGTATTTATTCAATTGTGCGTGTGTGCGCATGTGTATGTATGTGTGTGTGTGTGTAGAACCACAGACGAATTCGGGAACCACCATGGATGCCTCCACTTCCTCCTTATTTACTCTGCCCCGGGATTCACAGGCTCTGCCCTACTAGGACCAGAAATGCAGGCTGCCCCCGCTTCCGCTGGCATCTATGTGGGGGCTAGGATCCGAACTCAGGACCTTCTGCTTGCAAGGCAGAGGCTTAACCCCTGAGCCACCTCTCCAGCCCCTCTATTTAGCAACTTTCTAAATCTGACTCTCTAGATAAAAGTCTATTTACTTTATAAATTTCATTTTTATATCAAAAAATAAGAGTTTTATAGCAAAAAGTTACTGGGGCTTTCAAAATAGCCTATCATATTTATTTATTTTCTTGTGTTTTTTTTTTCCTTTTAGTTAAACAGTTATTAAGCACATCATTGGAACTGACAGTTGCTATTAAGAACTTCAGAACTATATTTACTGCCTCCAAGCAGAATGGGCCAGGGTTAGCCAGGAGCAAAGGCTTGGAACAGTGCTCAGAACTGAGAAAAGATGACTGATGCTCTTAAAAAGGCTAATGTTCTGGTCAGGTGGCCTTAACAGCCTAGGGATTGTGCGTGAAATGATATCTGACGAATAGTTGAGAACACAGGCCCAAGTCTGATCTGAGCTTGAGAAATGAGCATAAACTGGAGTTACAGGTCAGAGAGTTTTCTGTGTACATCTAATGTTTGAACCACAGGAACATTTGACACTAAAGCAGGTGCTGTCTTTGATTTGGTAAACTGAGGTCTATGTAACTTTATTCTCCCTGTCTCTTTACCTTGTGCCTGCATATTTACCTTTCTCCTTAGAAGGTCGCTTCTGTCTTTGTCATTTAGTATCTGTTAAATTCATTTTTCAGCACTTTTTCCATTTTTTTAATTAATTTTTATTATTATTTATACAGTTGTGCATGTACGCGTGTGTTTGCACGCACGTGTATGTGTGTGTGTGTGTGTGTGTGTAGAATCACGGACAAATTCAGGAACCGCCATGGACACCTCCACCTCTCCTTGTTTACTCTGCCCCGGGATTCACAGGCTCCACCCTACCAGGACCAGAAATGCAGGCCACCCCCGCTTCCACCCGGCGTCTATACGGGGGGTCTAGGATCTGAACTCAGGACCTTCTGTCTGCAAAGCAGAGGCTTAATCCCTGAGCCACTTCTCCAGCCCCACTTTTTCCATTTTTATGAGTGTCCATAAACCTCATCCTTTCTTGCCCACAATTTGTCTATTTGTACAACTCTTAAGTCCCTGCACCTAAGGTATAATGTCTCAGGTTCATGTGTTCCTGTAACCACCAACTTCTCCAACTTCTTCATGTTGATTTCAGAAAAGCTTAGCACTTTTCTTAGAGCTCTTCTTACCTGGGAAATTTACATGCCTCTCTGATCTTTTTTAGCAGAGTTCCTCCCTTTAATCTTGAGCCACTGTGCTCTCTCACTCTGTGTTCGTTATTTGTATTGTAATGACTGACATGCTTACCTGCTTCCTCTCTTGTTCCTCACAACAGTCTCCCAAGTTGGAGCACGCTAACAGGGCCCAGAAAAACATGCCATGCAGTGTTCATTTTCCTTCAGTAGCTTAAAATTGTTTTTCTAGTATGTAGTGGCCTTAGGCATATGAACTGATATTGTAATGTACAATTTTTATATTGAAAATATAAAACTGCCTTAATTTTTATTTTTTTAAGTAGCTGTCATTTCTCTGAGTATCTAAAAAATTAGAGCTATCAGCAGTTTTTTTTTTTTTTATATGGAACGCTTCACGAATTTGCGTGTCATCCTTGCGCAGGGGCCATGCTAATCTTCTCTGTATTGTTCCAATTTTAGTATATGTGCTGCCGAAGCGAGCACAGCAGCTTGTTTTGTTATAGATAAATGAAGTCAAGTGAAACATGATGTGGTCATTTGTATCTGTTGGGATCTCAACAGGATCACACTTCTTAAAACTTTCTGATGTGAAGAAAAGTATTGAGTGAAGCTTTCTTTAAAATTATTATGTACTTTTTTGTGGTTTTTTTTTTGTACTTTTTACTTTTGTTCATGATTTGTTTTGGTTTTTAATGTGTTAGGGGGATCTTGATACTACAACCGTGAAAGTGGAATTTGATGAAGAATTCAGTGGAACACCAGTAGAAGGTGCAGGAGAAGAGACATTGACCCCATCAGCTCCTATGAACAAAGGTCCTAAACCTAAACGGGAGAAAAAAGAACCTGGTAAGGAATTACAGCATTTTTGTGCATATACATTTGTGTGTGAGAGAGGACTATGTGGGCAGTGCATTACTAGACTCTGGATTTTTTAAGTAGATTTTTTTAAGTAGTTTAAATAACGCCTTCTATTTTTAGATATATTTGTTATTTTGTAATGAACTTTTCACTGAAAGAATTTTATTTTGCTAGCAACTTTGATTAATGTGTATATTACTATTTTTTGCTTCTAGGGACTAGGGTTAGAAAAACACCAACAACACCTGGTAAACCTACTGCAAAGAAAGTGAAGAAACGGAATCCTTGGTCAGATGATGAGTCCAAATCAGAGAGTGACTTGGAAGAAGCAGAGCCTGTGGTTATTCCAAGAGATTCTTTGCTTAGGAGAGCAGCTGGTATTGATACAATACATTTTATATTTATTTTATTCTGTATTGTGGGTGGATCTACAAATTGATACTATTAGCTTTATTAGTATTGCTAAAATAATAAATCATCACTTCTCAGAAAAAAACAAATGCTTATAGAATAATCTTTTTTAAAAGTAAATCACATTTTTTTACTGAATTTTATTTTGAAGTTTGCATAATGTTTTCTCGTGACTTTTAAGATATTTATTACACAAGTGTATACATACATATACTCATAAACACACACAGGTAGTATGGCAGCAATGAAATGTGTAATAGAAGTCTGTTTTTTCTTAACCCTTGTATCATGAATTGTGAATAAATTTTTGAGATAATCAGTTCTAAGGTCAGGCTGCAGCATCTCATCTCACTATTTGATATTGCTGCTAAGCATATGATTTGATCTTTCTTGAATTTTCATTAATTTGAAGTATTCAAATAATTAAAATTTTAGTTTCTTATTCTACAGATTCTTCCAAATTTTATTATCTTAATTTGTTAAAATGAATGTTACATACAATACTGTGGTTATTTAACTCTGACACATACATTTTTCATTATATGCTAGGACTCAAATTCTTGAAATTGAAGACATTAGAAATCTTAAGTAGTGCTTTCTTTATAGACTAGATGAATCAAAGACATACTGGCCACTTTTTCTGTGTCTTTTTAAAAAATATTTTATTTATTTATTTCAGAGAGGGGATAGGAGGGGCTAGGAAGAAAACATGGAAGATAGATAGATAGATAGATAGATAGATAGATAGATAGATAGATAGATAGATAGATAGATAAGTAGTTGGATGGATGACACATACATGCCTATGGCATATGGGCAGAGAGAAGTTACAGGATAACTTCAGAAGTCAGTTCTTTTCTACCATGTGGGCTTCTGGGATTCAAACTTAGATCACCAGGTTTGCAAGTAGACACCTTACTTACTAAGTCATCTCAGTGAGGTAGGGGTGTGTGTTTGTGTGTGTGTGTGTGTGTGTGTGTGTGTGTGTGTGTGTGTGTACACCAAGGGTGACTTTGGTAATATTCCTGGATTGTTTCTTCCTCTTCCTCGATTCACTCAGCGGTTTCCCAGGCTTCACCTGTCAGGGCCAGAAGTATAGACTGCTGCCGGTTCTACTTGACATTTTTACTTAAGACCTTCTGCTTGGGAGACAGAACTCTCTCTGCAGCCTTAGTTCTATCAGTTTGTGTTCTTCTAGTATACATAACCTTATTCCTAGTCTCCTGGAAGTTATAAGATATGTCAAACGTTAAGGCCAAAGTTGTTAGTTTTACTCTTAAAATGTTTATCTGCTAAGTGTTTAAAAATATTTCATGTGATAAATCTAGGATTTGAATTTCACATTCTTTTGTTGTTTTTGAGATGGTAGTTTGCTGTATGCCCAGACTGTGTACCCTAGGCATCTCCTTACTTACCCTCCTGATTATGATTAGCAAGAACTACAGCTGAAGGTCACTAGCCTGCTAACATGTATTTTTAATTCCTAGCAGAGAGACCTAAGTACACATTTGATTTCTCAGAAGAGGAGGAAGATGATGCTGATGATGATGATGACAATAATGATTTAGAAGATCTAAAGGTTAAAGCATCTCCCATAGCAAATGATGGGGAAGATGAATTTGTTCCTTCAGATGGCTTAGAAAAAGATGAGTATACATTTTCCCCCAGCAAATCAAAAGCTACTCCAGAGTAAGTAATAAAGCCACTGCAGTTCAGTAATGTGACATTAGTATTCAAGGCATTTGCCAAAAATCTTACAGCTCCAAGAAATTGTATAACTAAAGTTTTCTTTTAAAGTAATCTCATTAGTACTGCAGCTATTGCCGTAGTTCAGTAAACAGATTGACAAGCATTTTCATAAAGGGCTTGATAGTAAATATTTTAGCTTTTGTTGGTCATATGGCTTTGTTACATCTATTCAGTAGAGCCATTGTAACAAGCAAGTAGTTACAGACTACATGTAAAAAGATAAATGTAGTCCTGTTCCGATAAAGTATTACTGGAACATGCTTATGGGATGCATTTGAACACCTCCTGATTTAGAGGAGTTTCTAGATCTTTACCGTTGGGAAATTTGCTTTTTTCCAAGATTTGGCATTGATTGTTTTTTTTTTTTTTTTTTTTTTTTTTGCTTTTTGCATATAAGACTTCTAAACTATTTTGGATTGTTTTTAGCGAAATATTTTTTTACTTGTCGTGATTGGCTTCTACAGCTTCTGAAATAACTGCCCATGTGGTCTCAAGGAGTTGGGACTATGCTAGTTGTGAAGTGGATTCTACCTTTTCCTTGGGATTTTGCAGTTAATATTGAATGATTATTTCTGTTTACAGAATTTAGTTTAGTAGTACTTTAAATAACTTTTTGAGCCATTGATTGGTTTCTTATTTTATGATAAATCATTGCTTTTATCTCATGTTTGCTTATCTATTGCTTACATAGGTTTGTGGAAAAGTGGAGATTTGTCTTTTAACAGAGAGGTATAAGAAAATGAAAGAACTAAGTTTTAACCTGTGATTTCAGTTCTGCAGTACATATTATGTAGAATACATAAGTATTGCAACTAAATATTGAAATTACATCCTTTTTGTGGTATTTACTTTTAATAGAAAACCTTCACATGACAAAAAAAGCCAGGATTTTGGGAATCTCTTCTCATTTCCTTCATATTCTCAGAAGTCAGAAGATGGTATGTTCTTTAATTATTTTCATGAATCATTATTGCTATGCTTCCTAGAGAGATAACTAGAGATATCATTAGATTAAGATTTACTAAATTTCTAAAGAGTAAATGACATTTTTGCATTTTGCTTAGTGCAATATAGTTTATTTAAATTTTCGGAGGTGATTCTCAATTGATGGCCAGAACAGGTATTGTAGACAGCAGATGAGTAGCCTGCTATGTGTAGCATCCATATGAAATGCTTTCATAATGAGGGAACTATATTAAAAAAATTTTGGAAAATTGAAATTTGATTTTCATGATGATGTTAATGTTAAAACTATAAAGGTACCAAAATGGATACAAGTTTGTTTTATCCAGTCCTTGCAGCTGAAACTTTCATAGGAGAAAGTTTAATCAGAGTGGCTTTTTTAGTACCTACATTTTTCTGTGTGTGAAATTTTTAAGGTTACTTGCTTTATTCACTGTCTCGTATTTTTAAATACAGACACCTTATGTAGATTTGGTAAATTTTCCCATAAGTCTAAATAGACAATTATTTTTCATAGTATACCAGTACAGTTATGCAAAAAATTTACATAAATTTAAGAGGTGATTTAAAATTTTCCTGCTATGGTTTGAGGGAGGAAAGATTGATTGTCAAACTAATTTGTGGTGAAAAGTAAACTGAAAGCAGTCATAGGAGCCTGAAAAATCCCAGAGTGAAACAAAAGAGAGATAGAAGCAATCCAGGATGATTCCTGAAGTCATCCTTGGTCCTTCATAGGGACACACAGGTCCCTCCCCCCCCCCCCCCCCGTAAATAAATAAATAAACAAGTAAGTAAATAAATAAATAAAGTTGCTTTTAGATTCGAATGTTGGTACTAATATTCCTGAAGGATTAGTAGTATTTGTTTAGATATTGAAGTAATCATCATAAAGTCTTTTTATCTCATTTTTAAAATAAATCATCAAGATACACCTTTAAACTGCCCAGTTGTGTTTCCAGTGGTCAGGTAGCCCTTAGTTCTCTCAGTGGCTAGCCTTTAGTTCTCTTAATCTTCCCTGCTCTGTGCATGTGTACATTGTTTCACAACAAAGTTAACATTTTTGAGGTATACCACTGATATATTTTCTATTTTCATCTGTTTATATACTGTGGATTATATGCAAAATAGAAACTTATAAGCAATTTATTAGCTCAGGAGGAGTCATCAAAGAATCAGGTATCCCAGATGTTTTCATTAAGTCTCTTTATTAATAAAAGCTTTGAAATTTTAGATTCAGCTAAATTTGACAGTAATGAAGAAGATAGTGCTTCTGTTTTCTCACCATCATTTGGTCTGAAGCAAACAGATAAAGCTCCAAGTAAAACAGTAGCTGCTAAAAAAGGTATGTACTCATGCGATTGTATTTAAGTATTACATAGATTATGAAGAGATAATTGATAGAAATTTAATGTAATTTGAAACTATGTATGCTAGTACTGTGCTGTAAAACCTAAAAATATCTATTAGCCTGTATTTTAAAATTTTAGAACCCCCTCTCTTAAGTGTTCATTTTTAAGTCTAGATTCGCATATGAGAGAAAACGTACTAAGATTACATTTTAAAGCTGTTGTAACTGTAAAATAATGCTGTGCATTGATGTCTAAAGATAGCTTTCATGTGAAGCTTTTTCTAGTTTGAAAAGAAGATGCAGACTGATGCAGATTTTGTCTGGCTTTTCTTACTTGGTAATCATGCTCCGCGTGTGAAAGGTTGGTCAGTACAATTAGGATTCTCCTGTGTGTGTGTGAGTGTGTGTGCACGCGCACATGCGCGCACATGCCTCATAGCTTCTTTCCTATTCATAGTCTATTACATATCAAATATAGATCTTATATTATGGCCTTTTGAAGGAAGTCAGTTTGAGTGCTTTGCTTAGAAGAGTATACATCTAGTTGAGATTTATACAAGACAGCAGTCCTATAAACCACATGAATTGCTCCTTCCAAAACAAATCTGTGACGCATATACCTCCACTGGAGACATATGTGTATTGAGTATATTAGGACAGTAATACTAATATTATCATCAATCCCTACTTGATCCATATATACTAGAACTTTTGTTGAGATTGACTATAAAAGTCTATAGCCAACACCCTGGGCGACCACTTATGACTGATTGTTCCTGTTTCTTCAGTACTTTTTTTTTAAATTTTTTTTTTATTTATTCAATTTTGTGTGTGTGTGTGTGTATGTATGTATGTATATGTGTGTATGTGTGTGTGTGTAGAACCACGGGCGAATTCAGGAACCTCCTCCTTGTTTACTCCGCCCCGGGATTCACAGGCTCCGCCCTACCAGGACCAGAAACGCAGGCCGACCCTGCTTCTGCCCGGCATCTATATGTGGGGGTCTAGGATCCGAACTCAGGACCTTCCGCCTGCAAGGCAGAGGCTTAACCCCTAAGCCACCTCTCCAGCCCCTCTTCAGTACTTACTTTGTATTTGTACTAGAATTTTAACCTTCAACGAGTGTTTGAGAAAAACTCTTGAGTTCTTGTTTCTCAGGTAGACTGAATCTGGGATGTCTTATATTGGTTCCCCAAAATTCCCAGTGGTACTTAATTAATATATGTACTCTTTGAGAGACGAGTGGCAAGATAACTTGCCCCGAGTTGCTGCCCTTGCTTCCCTGTCTCAACTTGGTGCTTACATTTGTACTTCAATCCAAATCTTAGAGTCAGGCAGATTCTGCTTCTGGGGAACCCAAACTGAGACAAACATTGTAATTTCACTTTAACATCTTTTTCTTCTAAGTCTTCACATGAGTGTCTTACAAAATATCCTGTGCTCTGTATTCCTTGATATATGTCCTCCTTTCCTTTGATATGCTAATGAGTTAGATGTAAACATTAAAAAACCAGGCTATCAGTCTACCTAGCCCATTTCATTATTTTTCATTATTTCATTATATAAACTGGCCTCTGTTAATCTCAGTAGACTCTCCCCCTTCCTCTAGCTTCCTGCAAAAATTAATTTACTTACAACATCTCTAGCAGAGAACATACCATTTCTTTCTGTAGGTTTGTCTTCATTAAATATTACAAATATTACAAGTCGTATTCTGTCTTTCTGATAGTTTGCTCAAAAAAGACAGTCAACTGTTCTTAGCTACCTGTTCTGTATTTACTGGGAATGTTGAAGTGTCACGTAACAGTGCAAGTAAGACACTGACAGAGAGAAAATCTTCTTTGTCATCCCACCCTGTCAAATCTGTATTTCTATCACAAGGTATTTGTCCACTAACACTATATAGAGTCCTTAAGCTGTTGGTAATACAGGAGAATCGTCTTATATTTAGTATCTCAGATTGAGAGTATGCATACATTTTCCATAGACTCAGTACTGCTTTTAAATTTTTAATGGAGAAATCCAGTTCATTTGGATCCATTTGTTTGTTTTCCTAAGTAGGTTTTATTGTACAAGTAAAAAGTGACAAGTTTTTTGTAGAAATGCAGATAAAGCATAAAAATAAGGTCTGTTTTTAAAACAGTACAACAAAACAAGGTCTTAAATGGACCTACTAGGATTTTTCATAGTACTTTCTATATAAAAATACCAAATCTGGATCTCAACTGTTGATGGGAAGTGAGTTAGTTTTTATATATTATATTTAAAGGTCATATGTAAATACATTTTTTTCTACTAAATTGTTTTAAAAGCTACAACTTTCCCCAGATCCCATGTGAAAAAAAGTGTTGGGTATGTGGTGACCTTCAGTTCTGACTCTGAAAGGCAGAGCCTGGGAAACCTCAAGGCAAAGCAATAAAGAGAGCAGTTCAGGATGATTCGTGATGTCATTCTTGGGTACACATACTCAGGTGACCCCTTGTACACACACATACACACACACACACACACAAAGTTACCATTCAATTCATTTTAATGATCTTTTTAAAAAAATGTCTCAATTGAATTATCTAAAATTATATCTGATTGAATGGAAATTTTATTATTTGCGGATATAGTGGGCACAGAGCAGAGAGAGACCATTTTATTGTTAAGGTTACTCGCTTTCTGACAGCATTGTTAATAGAGCTCACCTCAGCATGGTGTGTTGGTAAAGATACTGTTTTGGCCAGTGAAATGGATGTTTGCTTCATAGGTAAGCCCTCTTCAGATGCGGGACCTAAGGCCAAAAGAGCTCCCAAACAGAAGAAAGTAGTAGAGACTGTAAACTCTGACTCAGATTCTGAATTTGGCATTCCAAAGAAGACTGCAGCACCAAAAGGTGAGGATTGTTTTTGTGTAGCCCTTGGACACGTGCCATGTGGAAGAGAATTAGTTGCTTTTACTTTATTGCACTCTGAGACTGGAATCTATTTTATTAAATTTTAATTTGGGTCACTTGTCAATAGGCAGTATTGCACAGCAGTACTTCATTAGAGTCCAAAGGAAATAGAGCAGTTTAGTCCAGTAATTGTTTGACGAGGCAAAACATTGACGGGATTAAATAAATAGACCTTAATAAGGCTTAGACAGCTTTCAAAAGTTTCTGTAGTGAGTTTTTTTGAGATTGTTTCACCCCACACACATCCACACACTTTTGGTTTGGTTTATTTGCCATTACTGTATAGCCTGGTAATTAAAATAGAAGAAAAATCTAAGAAACTGGGAAGGTCATTATTCATTATATACATTATACATAGGCTGAAACTTTTGTAAGTTTACAAGTGCTGTTCACTGCTTTATCTGATCAACTGTGACTTAACTTTTCTAAGAGGTTTCCTTCCCGGTCCAAGAACTGTATTTGCAGCGTGCCACTGTTTATCAAGCCTGAGTCATCAGACTTTGTCTTTGGGATTTTCTCCGTTGTTTAAATGTATCGTTTAAAATATTCTGCAGTCATGATATGAGTCAATCCCAGAAGTAAAATGTGGTGCTGCTATATTGTGTATGGTGTTCATAGTAAGAGGAGGACTATAGGACTCCACCTATTGGCCACGTGTGGGCATTTACCTTTGGGAAGAAAAACCTTTTTATGTCTTTTAAGGTAAAGGCCGAGGGGCAAAGAAAAGGAAAGCATCTGGCTCAGAAAATGAAGGCGATTATAACCCTGGTAGAAAAGCGTCCAAAACTACCAGCAAGGTAAGCCAGGACATGTTTTGCCTTGATGCTTGGCTGATGATTGATACTATAGTCTTGGAGAGATTTACCTAGCCCCACTTACCAATGGGAGGCTTATATGCCATTAGAGAATTATAAAGGATTGATTTATATAAGTGGGTTTAGTTCTTATGTAGGATACAGTAGTCTCAACCTTATTTAAAATCTTCCATTTCATCCATTGAACTGTTATAGTTACATGCTACTTGAATATTTCTTAGAAATTTGGTTTAATTTTATTTTTAATTGAATTTATTTGGTTGTTGACTAATAATTTTTAATGAATTGTCCTTTTGACTCTTCTCCAGAAACCCTCTCTCTTTTGGGTAAACAGGTGACATGATATGCCCCATTTCTATTCCCTATTTTCTCTTCCTATTAAAACTAAGAAGGCAAATGTAGATGATTAAATATTGACCTCTTACATTTAGTCTCCTTCTGTGTCTCCCTGCCCTCTCTCCATGACTCTCTGCATTTTTAGAAATACTTTTGGTAATGTGTACTACAAGTTCATGGCTTTTTTTACTTCCATGAATTCTTAATATGTAGAACTTGTTGAATGATCAATTAAGAATGGCGATGTTATGAGGCTATGACTTGGTAATCAGGAGAGCATTGAGGGGGATTTCTGTATCTAATCTTTTTCCCTCTTCCAAAATTCATGTTAATTTTAGACTGCTGTTTCAATTCTGACTTTAAAAACAAAATTATTTGTAATATTTCTTAAGTGTATGTGTAAGGACTAATAATAGTTCTTAATAAATTATTACACTTATCCTTAACTTTGATATTGTAAATCTCTTTTGAATGCCTAGAAACCGAAGAAAACATCTTTTGATCAGGATTCAGATGTAGACATCTTCCCTGCAGACTTCACTTCTGAGCCACCTTCTATGCCACGGACCGGTCGAGCTCGGAAAGAAGTAAAATATTTTGCAGAGTCTGATGAAGAAGAAGATGTCGATTTTGCAATGTTTAATTAAGTGCCCAAAGTGCACAACATTTTCAACAATATTTTGTGTTGTCCTTTTGTCTTTTCTGTCTCAGACTTTTGTACATCTGGCTTATTTTAATGTGATAATGTAATTGATGGTTTTTTATTGTTGTGGTAGGCCTTTTAACATTTTGTTCTTACACATACAGTTTTATGCTCTTTTTTACTCATGAAATGTCATGTGCTGTCTGATTGGCTTGTAGAATTGTTATAGATTGCCGTGCATTAGCACAGATTTTAATTGTCATGATTGCAGACAACAGACCTGCTTTTTGAAATGAAATTTAAACATTAAAAATGGAACTGTGTTCTCAGTCTCTTTACTGAAGGTAAAAAAGTAGTAAAAGCTCTCACACACCTGTAAAATAAATATATTTTATTCTTTGCCAGGAGACTCCATGGAAAAAGGTAAACAGTATATGAACATAGAAAGCACTGTTAAACAATCTCAATGTACAAACAGAGCCAGTGAAGATATATCACAGACTTGCTAATATATCAAAAACAAAAAACTTCACTAGGGCTTACATGAGAACTCAGAACCTGACACTCGAGTCTGTCAATCACTCTGCCACAGCTGTCACTCTGCGTCATAGTGATTGAACAAGACCAGGGCCGACTACCCATGCCTTCAGCATCCAGACTGGGGAAAGCCCAAGATCAGGCATGAGTCAGGAAGGACACTGGAGCTTCTAGACTCCAGGTGGCAAACCAACCTGCTCGTTATCCTGTGAAATTTCTCTAATGGCTTGTGAACAGGTAAACAAACTTATTAACACTGAAAAGTGTTTCTGCCTTGGAGGCTATCGTGACTGTAAAAATGTAGCATTTTTTTTTCGTTCAGTAATTATGTCATTAAGTATTAAACCACTTTTAATTTAAAGTGACATTAACAGTTGAACAAATGATATTTGATTAACTGAACTGGCAGTTACACTGATACAGAACTGTCTTCTGCTAGTGCAGTGAATCGATATACTTTAACTGGGCAACATGAAATAAAGGATGCAAATGAGAGCGTCACAACGCAAGGACAACTTCCATACTAACTAAATTAGGGTATCTTTAGTCTTGTCATACTGTACAACAGTCCTGGCTCCTTACCTTGAGGTCTTGATTATCCAGGAAAGTAAGACAGTTATCTTTCTGAGCTTTTCCTAGTGGACGTGTACAGCAGTCTATTTCGTGACCTCAGTTGTGTCAGTTATTGAGTATGCAAGACAAAAGGAAAGCACCAAACATACAGTGTAGAAAGAACAGAGCCATATTTCTGTATGTACAAAGTCTTCAGAAACTTAACCCAGGCTAAGTCATCTCAACTGGATCTTTGCCATGCATCTTGACTGTTCAAAGAGGAAAGAGAAGCTTGTAACTAGTTTCTGGTTGCATGAAATGGCTGATTTTCAGAATTTGAAAGTTTGTGATTCTAGGCAAGTTACACAGTGAGGAATATATATGGATACATATGAAAACTTCTTGGTCCTTCTTGGGTTTAACATATTTCAGTCCAAAAACTAAGCAGCAGTAAAAATGTTTTTCCTTGCATTTTAAGTCCCAGAACTGAAGGTCCTAGGGAATGTCTGCATTAGCCGGGGAAGGTCTCATTGCACCAGTGGTGACTGGCTGACTCCACTGTTCTCCACTGAGCTGGGCGAGATACTGGGGCTGTGCTCTGCTGTGTTCCCACTTGAACTTGGGGTCAAGGGTTCATGTCCTTCAGAATTCTCCAGCATTTCCTGAATGAGAGGTGGCATTGATCCAGGAATTTCCATTTTCAAGGTAATTACACGTTCTGCACCTTTTTCAAGAGATAATAGGAAGCCAGTTAGATAAGGCATGCATCCTCAAACTTAAGAGTTACAAAATGGAGATATCAAGTGGCTTATGTCTTTGTTGAAAAGAATCCAGTTCTTTTTTTTTACCATGGCTCTCAGCAATACAAATGCAAGGGTGTTTATAGTGGGAATATAGCCACCGGAAACTTTGGTGTCACATGTGTTGTCAGATCACAGGTGAGTTCTTAATTTGCTGTGCCACTGTGTGCCAAGGTCGGTCTCTATCACAGAGGCTGATCCGAGTCCTGGAACACAAGCTGCTCATGGACCGTGCACCCCAGAGAATGTCTTAACGTTATATAAAACATGTCTCTTTTAAGGAAGAGCATGGAGATGCATAAAATATGGTAGTCCTAATGCTTCAGTTTCAGGAAATGACATCAGCGAAAAATCAGAAAACCAGATTGGTGAAGAGATGCCAGTTCCCCACAAATGGAGGAACTGACTTGAGTCACCAGCGTGTGATGTTGTCGACAGCTTATTTCAGCCCTGCACAGTCCCAGTCTACAGACAAATGGAAATGTGTCTGTGGCTGGAAAAGCTGCCTTAGCTGCTTTTTACACATTTCTAGCCCCAGAGGACTGTGTGGCTAGTGGCGGCTGTCCTAGTGCTGATACAAGGTATTTCCACGGTTGTGGTCAGTCCTGTTAGACGCTAGCCTAGCTGTCTAAGTGGAGAATGATGTGTAACTTAGCCCTTTTCAGAAAGGCATCCTGTTCAGTTAGATCACTCAAGCACTGGCCTGCTTTTTGCTTCTAATTGTGTGCTAGGCATGAACTCCGAACGTGTCACTGAAGAAACCATGGAGGAGGAACTGAGAACTGAGTTTTCTTGTTAAGCAGGTTTGCTGTGCTTTTAGTCACTTTCTGAAGTGTTCAGTTTGCTCCTTAGTGTGCCAAGGTCTTCAAGTGTAGTCTGCTAATGGAAGGAGAGTGTCAGTCACACATTTGGCACTGCGACAGTAGCTGAGTTGTCTGTAGAAAAGCCCTTCTGTGCTCAGCCATGATATGGCTCTAAGTGTTTCTATAATTGCCTGAGTTGCCACCTAAACTGAGAACCACTAGGCAAGGAATATTTCCATCTCTCAGGAAGATACGAATAACAAGTGCATCTGCTTTGCTCAGAAGTGTGCAGAAGTAAATATCCCTGTACCCAGAACCACAGCCACAGTGACAAGGAGACCTTAAACCGATGGCAGTGACCCTAAGAAGTATTAGTTGCTACTCCTGAGGTTTAGATGCCCATGAAAAACCAAAGGCAAATGTGTAAGCCATAGATGTCGGGAAAGCTGGAAGAAATATTTAACAGAAATTGAGAAATACCTTCTCTGAAAAGCAATGTTTTTCTTTTTTATTATTATTATTATTTATTCAACTGTGTGCATATGCGTGTGTATGTGCGTGCGCGCGCGCGTGTATGTGTGTGTGTGTATGTAGAACCACGGACGAATTCGCGAACCACCATGGACGCCTCCACCTCTTTCTGCTCAGGGATTCACAGGCTCTGCCCTACCAGGACCAGAAGCGCAGGCCGCCCCCACTTCCGCCTGGCGTCTATACGTGGGATCTGGGATCCGAACTCAGGACCTTCCGCCTGCAAGGCGGAGGCTTAACCCTTGAGCCACCTCTCCAGCCCTGAAAAGCAATGTTTTTCTAATGAGCCATCCCAGCCCCAGAACTGTCAGTGAGTAGTGAGATCTCTGGGTACTGATCTACTCAGTACATTGAGTACTCACTGGGTACCAGTGTCATGCTTTGCATGTTAGTCTCACACCAGAGTTTCTAAGAAGAGTAGGATTTGAGGTGCTAACCATATACATATGTTCCTGAATGCCACTTAAGTCTTTTGATTTCTGAGGGATGAATTCTGACTTTAAAAAAATGTAAAATCCCGAATTATAACAGAGTTTCTAAAAACAAGGTTTCCTTGACTCTTGGCTCACCTTTAGCGCTGATGCTGCGAAGATCCGTGATTTTCATTAAGATCTTTGGAAACATGTGAGGCTTGCTCGGCCGTCTTTTTCTAATATAAATTTTTAGTGCTTCCAGCAGTGGCTCTTGTAGCTTATCTACTTTTGTTGGTTCTTCCAGGTCCTGGCGGTCTGGATACCAGGAGAAAATATTTAGCATTTAGTGTCAGGACAGACACGGTTCCAGCAGGTATATAATCTGGAAGTTGGTTGTGCATTGCCCTCCTTGTCTCTATCCTTCCCGTATGATGTTATTAATTTACTTATCTGGGCGCACATTAAGTTATACCTGTGCACTTGATTTAAGCTGTGACATGTTAATAACAAGTGCATCTGTCTGATGCCACTTGATTTTTGTCTGAGAGAAAGAATTACCTGTTCCGGCCGGTAGGTGTCAGTACTGAACTGACTGACCCAAAGCCCTCGAGCAGACTGGCTTTGGAAGCCAGGTAGGTCTGGGCCTTAACTAAAGCCATTTCTTGGGAACCACTGGAGATTCAGGCTCCAGTGAGCCAGCAAGGGTCACTACATAGAAAATCATTTGGTCCTTCCGGGGATGAGAAGTAACTCGAATTCCCAGCCACTGTATTAACACAAGTCCTTAGGGTTATCACTTACAATGTCTCTAAGCAATTTATTTTATAGCAGAATGATTCTGACTTTATAGTCCCCCCATAGGAGAAAGTACATCATGACATTCTTTCAGAACAAAAGGATCTTAAAGTACCCCAGACATGCAGGCTGTGTCCACATGCCTTTTCCCATGCAAAGAGCCCCTTAGGGAGCCAAGGGCTCTCTGGTGACTTATAAGTCACTCTCTGTGAGTCTTAGGGGGAGCGTCCCCAGGTGGGTGGTACCTCCGCAGATTAGGCAGATGGCACTGAGAAGGCCTGTTTCCGTGTCATCCATTTCCAAAGGCAGGAGCTGGTTGGCAAAGGTGAACACAAGATCAGTCAGAGGACCAAATCCAGCATTGTGCATCTGAGTTCGATTTAGGGTGAGACCATCTGAAAAGGTCATGGTGTCTTGTTCTGGGGTATACCTGGTGCAAATTCTGAGAATCTGAAAGAAAAAAGAGAATAGGTCATCTGAATTGTCCTGATGGCATCGGCCAAATGTGTATGGGAAACAGCCAGAAAACGTAAGAGCATGTGCCACATGTGGGCGTCTGGCCCCTGTGGCCTCCCGTTGGAAATCTAAAAACACCCAGACACAGCTTGAAGTTATTTAGGAAGCAATAAATAGACAAGACATCTTGGGAAATCTGTATTAAAAGTAATTCATCATTGATTGAAATAAACACTTCCTGAGTACTTATCTCTTAGGCACTAAGCCAAGTGCTAAGGATAAAACGATGAACAAGATTCCATTTTCAAGAGTTTACAGTCTACTGAAAAGAAATGAGGGCAGTCCTCACCAACTAAGTAGATGAGCCTGATGGGATTTAGAATCGCCGTGGAAACACACCTATGGTGTATCTGTGAGCGAGTTTCTAGAAGGCTTAACAGCAAGGTAGATGTACCCTGAATGGAAGGAGAAGGAGCTGAACAAGCAGCAATATTCATTTTTCTGTTTGCTGTTGTGAATGTGACCAGCAGCCACATCAGTAGTATCATCTTTCCCCACCGTGATGGACTTCACCCCCAAATCCCAAACTCAAATAAACCCTTAAGTAGCTCTTTGCCAGTATTTAGTCACAGCGACAAAGAAAGTTACTAATACTAATAAAATCACTCTTTATTAAGTGCTTGGTGTATACCAAGTGTTGTATATATCCTGTATTCAATCTTTTAAACAAAATCCTAGTATTTCCAGGTGAGGGTCATAAGCCACATAACTGGCTTGAATCAGATTCAGACCCAGGCTAGGTGCTGGTCACAGTCATACGGACATAGTACAAAGCACCAGACCAGAATCAGCAGGCGCCAGGAACAGGAGGAGGTCAAGGACAGAGTCGCAGAGAAGAGGACTTGGACCCCCCCTGAAACACAAGCAGGAGCTGCACTGAACAGCTGTAAGCTGCCTCATCCTCACGGGCACTGGCTGCACTGCCTCATCCCCACACATGCCTGGCTTCGCTGCCCAACCTCGCCACAGACAAGTGCCCTTCTAGCAGGTGCTCTTACCGCTCATGCTTCCCCTGACCCTCTGCAGTCACCAGCACGTCCCCCACCAAGAACCATGTGCTCTGCACCCCGGAGCAAGCTTAGTGCTTCTCTGCAGATGCCTCAGAGCTCTAGAAGCAGAGATCGTCAGCCCAGGCAGAAGTGTCTTCCCAGAGGTGGAGGGAGCTCAAGGCTTTTCCTCACACAGCTTGAGTAGAGGTAGATCCCAGAATGTCTACCATTCTGGGTGTAGTAGAAAGCCTGTTTTCCACTTCAAGGGGCCCCCAGAGGGGTCTAGGCCCCTGCCTTAAAGGTCTCTCCACCTATCCTAGTCACATCATTTCAAAACAGTACTTTTCTGAAAGCTCACTGCTGCCCTTCAGACCCTCAGGGTTGGGGAGACAGCTCAGTAGTTGAAGATACTTGCTGAATAAGCGAAAAGATCACTAGATCCCACGTGTTAATGTGGTGGGCTGCCCGTAATTCCAGCTCTAGAAAGTGAAGACTGGGAATCTGGGGAGGGAGAGAAATGGAGTTTCTTCAGGAGCTCTTGGAAGTGTTCCAACTGTGACTTCCCCTCAATGTCCCTCTGTCCTTTCCCTTTCCCTTCATCATCTGAGAGTTCAGAAAGGCTCTTACTAGGATGTCCAAGCAGGCGGCTTTGAGCAGGGTGATTTGGTCTGCGATGGTCAGGCCCGTGAAGCCCGGCAGTCGCTTGGCGAACTCCACGATCTTAATAATGCACTTGGTGGCCAGCTCGCTGAATTTGTCCCAGAGGCCCAGGTCCAGTCGGACCCGGTGGTCAGCGCTGGAATTCTAAGGGAGAGAGAGAAAACGTCACAGGAGGCGGGACCTTGATGCGCTTCCTGCAAATGGGCTGGAATACAGCTTCGGCAATAGCCAGACTTGGGCTTTCAGACTGCACTGACTAGATATTCAAGGGGACGTGGAAGGCAAGGCTCCTGTTCACACTTATTCAGTTGTTGAAGACAGGAAGCCAGGTCCGCTGCTTTGTTGCTCTGGTGAATTGACCGCTGCACACATTGACCTTTGCTGGTTCATACAGCTTAAAATGAACCGATCTGCCATGTGGGAGTCCTGAGGGAGAACACACCCCAGGATGCAGCTTGGTGACTCAAACTGGAATTAGGATTTAAGTGCAGCAGATGTAAGAACATGGTAGGTTCCACCACAGGGAGGCAGCCATCCGCCTCCCTAACTCCAGATGCCATTTAAAATCATGGAGCCACCCAAAACACTTGCATGGTGGACAGAACCAGAGAGGAGTTACAGACTGCAAGGACTCGTCCAATACTAGGGAATGGTCAAAGTGTTACAGGGACAACCATGCAGTAAATAGGAGGTGCCATCAGCTGGGAAGGGACAGGCACCCCTACTTCAGCGGTGAGGAGCATGGCTTTCAAGGGAAGAAGGTAGGCATGAAACCCTGTGTTCAAAACTGTCCTACCCAAAACATTCTGGTTTTGAACTATCCTATTCCAGAACATTCTAGAAAAATGGATGCTGTAGTAATGGAGAGCAGGTCAAATAGCTTCCAAGGATGGGGGAGACAACTAGTTACAGGTAGGCCCGACATATTTCTGGAGCAGAGGGAATGGTCTTACACCTAGACAGGAGTCCTGGTCACACAACTGTATACTTCTGTCACACATGTCAAACTATGTTGTTACAAAAGATGACTTGCATTATACAAACGATATTCTAGACACATAGGAAAACACAGTATTTAGAGATTTTCATCAGCTGAGGTTAAAAATCTTCTGTGAGCTCCATTTCAAACAAGTAAACTGGAAAGTTGGTGACATACTTGAGAAAAATTTGTAAAGTTTAGACTGTTAAGGCACGAGAGAGAAGCTTTATTTATTTGGTGGTGCATTGTGGTGTGTGGAAGTCATGTTCAGAACATATACTGAAGGCGACATAAGTACAATCACCAACTTTGTAAGACTCACCTGGCAACCAGATAACAGCCATGAGGGAGGCCACAAAATAATCAATGTTTCAGCCTAAAGCTCAGGCGCTCCAGGCGCCAAGAGCTACAGAGGTCTCAGCATGGTGTGTGAGCCAGTGGTGCCAGACACGCAGCCTGGCGCACTGGCAACCAGACCTCTGGCAAGTGACTCTAATCCGACCATTCAGGGTGTTCCCTGCCTTCCAGACACAGGGTACTGATTAAGGAAAGAACATGTGTTTCCAAGCAGACCAATCAGATCCGTTTCAGGCTTCTGTTTGGGAGAATGGAGGAGGGAGAGTTCTCAAGTGTTTTGGGGGACTAGGACATGGAGCAGTCCCCCTAACACTAGGTCTACCAAGAGAAGAGCCAAAAAGTAAGGTACTAGGACAGAGGAGGAGCGAGCCAGCACTATAGACAACCAGCTGTTATATATGACGATGCCTGATTTCCAGGCGGGCTTTAAGTCTCAGTTGAAATGAGTTTCATTTCTATCCGTTCAACAGGAAAAGTCTGCATTTGGAAATGCAAAGATTTAGTTCTCGGAATTGTACATTCTCCCCACCCCACCTCCAATAACTTTTGGAACTCAAGAGAGAGCTCTTGTATCCATTGTTCTACCCTGAGCTAGATTATTATGTCTCCTAATCAAAATTCCTTTCCCACCAAGCCTCAAAGAAGCAGGCGGTCTTTCACAGTGAGATAATAAGGGGTCCTTTGATACCCAAGTTCAGCAAGTCACTGCTCATAGTCTCCTCTGCATCCTCATCTTCATCTCCCTCATCATCTCATCAGCTTTTCATCATCTTCGTCTCCTTGTTCATGTCCTTCACCATCTCCTTATCATCTCCCTCGCCATCTCCTCCTCATCGCCATCCCCTCACCTTCCTTATCTCTCTCGTCATCTCTTTCACTTTCCTGAGGATAAAAGCCAAAGTCCTTTTGGCGTTGGGAAGATATCGTGGCCCACTCTCAGCTTCACCATCCGTGTCCCCTTCATCTACCGGAAGGTCAGCCACGACCCAGCTCTGGCTGTTTCCCTCCTTGCTGCTCATCCTTATCTCTGTATGATGGGCTCACTCAGGTCTTTGATCAATGACTGTCTTCTTGCTGCTTTCCTTGGCCCTCTGTGAAGATTGTCCCTCGGCATTCTCCACTCCCCATCCTGTACCTGACTACAACGGTGGATTCGTGTGCCATATCTCCTCATCCACGCATACCTCCGCGTCTGATTCTTTTTGCTCACAGCGCGCCTACCACACAGCGTCGAGTGCATCTCACAGACCTTCCCTTGTCTGAAATGTCCCCTGGTAACTCTCCTGCTGAGGACGAGGCTCTGAGAGGCCATTCCCTTTGGTAGGAACCTAGACCTCTTCATAAGCCTCTTCTCCCAGACAGGACCTTGTCATCCAAACGAGCTTCCTGGGGCTGGTGTGTGGCACTTTGCTCCATAAAGGGCAATCCGCATCAGCTTGCGTCCTGCCTCAGTTCATTAAGATCACTTTGCAGTAGTCAAACTAGCGCTTTGCTAGTGCGGACACTTCCTCAGCGGGCGGAGGCTCATGCATGTGCTTCCCCAGGCTGATCGTACGCCGTCCTCGAGTCCTGTGTGGGATGCGCTGCACTCAAAAGGCGCGAGATCTCTGTGCATGACATCCAGGTTGTAATTAAATTTAATGGGCAGCGTATCCAGTCCATAGGAAGACTCCACAGAAGAGGGTAACAGAGACGAGCTCGGTGGGCAATCATTTTACAATGAAGTATCCATCTGGAAAAAACACCATTGCCAGAGCCAGCCAGTGTGAAGGCAATCTTCCTGAGCACCGGAGGAGGCCACTCCATCATGCGGGAGAGGGAGGGGGTCACGGCTCCTTATTAACAACAAGGCACAGCCCAGTAATGGCCTGTCAATCTAACTCACTATTATGAAAACTGAAGGCAAGAGGCAGTTAATAAAACATAAAATAACCCCCTGCTTTATTATCCCGGACTCTGGATTCACAGGCGCGAGGCTTGAAATGACTTTTATATTATCTTCCAGCTGTGGCAGGTGGGAGCTGTGTCTGTGGGGGCTGATGAAGACAGTGGTGACAGGGAGCAGGACGGACGAGGCCCTTTGGGGACGGCTGAGGATGTGCAGGGAGGGAGAGGAGGCTAGAAGAGAGGGGGAGATGGGGAGAGGATGGTGCAGGCTTTGTCAGAGGCTGGAGGGGCTGCCTGAGGTGGGCCGAACCCCACAGGGTTCTCTTTCCTCTTGCCTGCTCGGGAAGTCCTCTGGGTTTCCTCGGAAGGATGCCACCTTTCTGGAAGCTGTGCCCTGTGGACCTCTGCAATCCTCTTGAGAAGATATCAGAAGATATCCAGTTAGGTGTGGGGGTTCTCTGCTGCTTTTCCAGCTGGCACCTCTTTCAGAACAAGAGCCGTCAGTGGAGGTGGGATCTCCAGTGTCTTTAGTCCTGGTTTTCTGAGTCACGGTCTTACAGCAAAGCCACATCTTGAGGTGACCTCCTCCCTGCTTAGATCCTCTCATGGGCCCCAAGATCACAGAAGCAATCATGCAGGTAATGCCACGGGCCAGGCCAGCATGTCTGGTCAGCAACCATGTGGCTGGGCACTATGGCATTTTGACTTCCAGTATGTGCCATGTATGCCAGTGGGAAGACAAAGTCAAGAAGGCTGGAGAGAGGACAGAGAAGGTGGGCACAGGATGTCAGAGAAGGCCTTAGATTGCCCCCAGCACAGAAGCTGTGAGAGGTGACACTGTTTGTGTTGAGTTTGTGTGACTTCCTTGCTCCAGTGCTAGGAGACTAATATGCTGGGTATCTAGTAAGCTGAGCTGAAAAAGCCACAGGATGGGTGGGAACATGGACAGGGCAGTGCATATGCTGCAAGAGACGGAGGCTCATGGAGTTACAGGTAGATTTCAAGGTGACAGAGCTGCGTGCTTCTCCTAGTCTCTTACCCACAATCTGAGCACATCTCCCAGCATCCCTGAGTTTTGGATTTTGCTTCTCTGGCCAGTCACTTGTATTGTTCTAAGCAGAAAGTCAGGTCTGCAGATAAGTGGAATTCACTCACATTCCCTTGCTTTCCTACAGCATGTCTTCTGCCTGCTGGTTAATGATTCTGTTTGTGGCCACTGTTCCAAGTAGGTTAAAGTTCTTTAAATCTTCTTTATGGTTTTAATTTACAAGCCCCTATCAGGACAGCTTGTGTCCCAGTAAACCTTGAGAAGGGATATACTATATGTGGCAAAACAGCCAGACTGGGGGGTGGGGGGGGCAGAAGCCCTGGCTTGGCTTGCCAATTCCCTTTGCCAGAAGCTGGGCACATGGTTCTAACTGAGGACAAGTAGGTGTTCCTAGGACCCAAAAAACAGCTCACCATTCCACATGTCTCCTCTCTGGTACCGACACCACCTCCAGAAACCACAAAAGACTCTCTGGAGACATGTTTGTCTCATGGAACCATTCTGGTTATCCATAAAACATATCATCCAGATTCCTGTTATACAGATAAGGAGCCCAGGGGGAAGGACAGTGCAGCTCTCCATGGTCACGGCCCTCAGAAGCAGCAGAAGCAAGAGATGAGCCCAGCAATGCACTTGCTGGGGTGCACATCACAGAGCGAGGTCCTTTCCTCTGGTTCATGGCTGTTTTGCTGTGCTTGGCTGTATAGCGCTGGTTCCTCGCTTCCTCCTTTCCACATGGAGAGCAAGATATTGGCTGTTGATTAGAAACTTCCCCATGAGAGAGACTGGAGCTTGAAGGTGCATGTCTTTCCCACACTTGGGTAGAGAGTGAGAGTGAGGGGGGCAGTAAGTACCCCTAGACCCATTCATTCCTGACTCTTTCTGGAAGCTGCTAATTTGTCCCAAACTGACCCTAATTACGGGAGGACAAGAGACTACTGTGAAGGATCTGCAGGTGGCTGCTGCCGGCTAATTCCGCCCTGCCCGGGCACTCCACAGGCTGCGGCAAGTAGGTAGGCAGCGGGGAGCATCTTGCTTTGGAGGCAGCTGCTCCTAAAGACCCGCTTTTGACATAAGTTCAACTATGGACCATATGGATTTACAGACTGCTATAATCTGGTCAGGAACAAGGAGATTCCAGGAAGGAAATTGCTAGAAGCCATCCAGGCTGCTGGAGGCACGTTAGGGCCCGCTGAACAGCAAGTGGGCACCACACGTCTCAAAGGCCCAGTGCTCTGGGATCAATTCACATTCCTCTGTCTTGCTTGATTGGGGCAGGCAGTGGCTCAGGAGGGGCGGATTCTGAAGGTCACACTAGACCCTGAGCTCTGTCTTTGCTTCCTGGTCACTTCCACCGCATGCTCCATGGATGTGAACCGAGTTGTATCACCTCACTCTTTCTGCCATGAGGAACCCTCTGAAATTGTGAGCGCAAGTAAGTCTTTTACCTCTTAAGTTGCCACTGCCAAGCATTTTGTCCTAGACACAGAATCGAGTAATAGGCCTGTCAGTCCTAAAGTAGGGTGGATGGGAAGGGGCTCGGGAGATGAGAGGGGCATCCTGTTTCAGTCTTGAAGCCAAGATTTGAATGGAGCAGCTCATCTGCAAGTAGCCTACTATGTGACATGTACTAAAAAAGCACATCGGTGGGTAGAATATATGCAAAAAGCCCTTGAAAATGAAGGACCTTGTGACATGCTGCCTGGTGCATCTGGCCATGCCTCTCACCTCTCTTCCCTGCCCCCTCTTGATTGATAACCATAGTAAAAGTCAATCCTCATAGAACAATGGACCAGAGAAGACCACTCACCCAGGAGTCCAGGTCACCCCACCCTGCACCCTTCCAGGCCCTGTTGAGATGAGACCTGTCCCTTCTGGAAGCCAGCCTGTGCTCAAGAGATGGCTTTATCCTGCTCTGGATCCCCTGGCAGCATCTGCTGTGACCTAGGCAACATGTCACCGGCTTGATCAGATTAGCAGTCTGGAGAACAGGAACAAACAGCTCCTGTTGCCAGGGCAGAGCTCACGGGGATCTGTGGCAAATACATTGCTGCTTTTTTTTTTTTTTAGGATTAAGGCAGAGTTTATTAGAGGAGAGAACGAGCAGAACTAATGGACACGAGTCTGAGGAGCAAAAGAGCCCTGGAGAACTCATGGGCTCCAGGCATGGAATCCATGAGGGGTGAGAGAAAAGTCAGGTGGGAACTCATTGACTCCAGACGTGGAGTACATGAGGGGCAAGGGTGGCAAAGATGGCTGCCAAGTATTTACACCCTTAGTCAGGCCTGGGAAAAGTCGATTTTCCTCATTGGTTAGCTCTAGTTTCTGCAAACCTGATTGGAGCTCTTGGTTCTCTACATCCAACCCAGTTGAACTTGTGCCCAATCTCATGGTGGGGCTGATCTGAAATGGAGAACTAGTCTTCATGTCCTTTCATGAACAGAGGGTTGGGGGAAGTTGCAAAGGGTGTGTTCTTCAGGCCGTACCAGCAGTAGGGATGACCTTCCGAGACTTTCAGAGCCCATCCCAGCTCTCCCATTGCTTCTTGAGCAAATGAACTGTAAGCTGAGAAATGCTCAGCCTCCCTAGAGAATGCCCCTGGGGGTAGTGGCACTGGCATCTCACCTGGCTGACATGCAGGCCCTGGGCTCGACTGCGTGTGACCCAGCCAGGCCCAGAACACAGTGTGTGGGGACCAGTCACGTGTATGAAGGCCTGAGCCCATCCCTAGCAGCCTGAGGGGCCGCGGCTCTTACCGTGGTGTATTTACCCAGCTGGCAGAGCGAGGGGAAGGTTTCCTGGTGGGCTTTCCGGATCTTCTCCGTGAGGTCATCTAGCTCAGCCGTCATCTCGTAGCTCTCTGCACATTCCTGCTTTGAAGGTTCCTTCTTTTTCTTATTCCTGTCATTTCTGACAGCTGGAAATAAGAGATGGAAAAATCATCAACAATCAAGCTGTGCATTCAGAAGGTTCTCTCTTCTAACCCTGATACCTGGAACAGGAGTGGTGGAAAAGGAGGGAGGAGTTCTGTAGACTGCAGCAGAGTAGTGCTGCCTTCCCTGATATAAGCGCATCATTGACTCGAGTTTCCACGTAGATATATGACATAATGTGGGAAAGATGCTGAGGGGTAACTCAAGGAAGCCACATGTGGGGACTCTTCGGTCCAGTACCCAGGTCCCTGAGCATAGTCGCTTCATAGTGAGTGTGGTCTAGCTCACCATTCTGGCTTCTGCTGACTGGTTTTCAGAATCTACCGGTTGATACTTGAAGAGATTCCTCTTTGGGGTGGTATGGTTATGATTTATGTCACGTCAAGTTTTATGCTTGTTGGAATTTCTGCGTTAACCAAACAACGTTGTAACTAATGTTATTTAAACACAGTACAAAATTCTCAGTCCAGACAACCATTTGTTCTTTTACTTTATTCCTTCACAGCCCACCCAAGTCTACACACAGGAGAAACACAGGGCTGACTGGACCTCTACGTACCCCTTGGGTCACATAGGACTGGTCAGGCCTCTCAGCAAGTGTGTGCACCTGCCTCTGAATAAGTCCAGCAGGACGTTGGCATACAGGGGCCTCAGACTGGAGTCTGAGTTCTCTCCCATGCTGGTCATCCCACTGCGGCAATCTTAGTGGAACTCAAAGCTCTAAATCCTGGCTAGGAGCTCAGGAGGCAGACAGTGAAACCAGACCATGTCACCTCTCTAGAGAGTCCGTGTTTCCTGGGATGCCAGGCTGGTTGTGCCACCATGTGTGGCCTGGGAAGGCATGCTGCAAAGTGACCCAGTTCATGATCTTATTTGCCTAAGAGGATTTGGCCACGGTACATGGGCCACCTGAACACAGTGTCCATGGTGACTGTCTCATGCCTCAGGTAGGTGGGAGATGAGGGTTGAGGTGGGGAGAAGCAAGGCAAGAGGCCTGGAGGAGAAGTGAAAGGAAGATGGGGTGCGGAAGAGGAATGGGAGAAACAGAGGGGAGTAGCCAGTGAGCACTCAGCGTCAGCACACGGGCCCATGTGTGCAGGTGGAGGGACTGGCGGATGCAAGAGCAATGCTTCCTGAGCGTCGTGACTCGAGCTGGTGCTGCGGCTGCAGACCTAATCCCCTCCCCAGAAGGAGACTCCGAGCTCCTGGAGAGGCTCGGGAACGTGGACTTCCTTGGCCCCGCACCTGTGTGGGAGAGCAGCTACACGATGCTTTACTTGATCCCTGGAGCGCTGCTGTCCAGACCCTGGAGACACAAGGGGTGAACAGGACGCAGCAGCACACAGGACGGGGCAGCACAGAGCAGCAAGACACGGCCCCCAGGTCCTCCTGGTCATGGCGTCCTGCCTGGGAGGGGACACTGAGCTGGGGATGTCTCAGGCTATTGTACGGACAGCGGGTTTCTCCTTCCCCTCTTTCTACCATCCGCCCTCTTTTTTAGCTAATGCATATGCGGGATTGGATGGCTCAGTTATCACAGTCAATTTACTCAATTCAGATCTCCAAATCCCACATAAAAATAAAAATGTGACATGGATGTGGTGGTGTCTATAATTCTGGCTTTGGAAGGCGAAGCCTGGGAAACCCCAGAGTAAAGCAATGAGGAGATGAGGCAATCCAGCATGATCGACACACACACACACACACACATACACACACACACACACACACACACACACACACACATACACAGAAAACCAAATGCAAGCAATGAGGGTCTTCATCAAACAGTTGTGAGGAAAAGCTTGATATTCCTCAGTTACCATGCAGCCCCGTGGTTTCTGTGCTAGGCGCACACCTGAGAAGACCGCACGGAAATGTGTGGTAAAGTGCCAACACGAATGCTCAGAGCACAGCCCGTGACAGCCCAGGCTCCATCCACTGATGGCGCATAAACCAAAAGTGGCTTGTCCCAAGACAGCAAGGACCTTGTCAGCAGGAGTAAAATACTCATGCACATGCCACTGATGAACCCTGGGGACATTCAAGTGAAGAAGCCAGGCACTACAGGCTTCCGCTTGTATGTGATACCTGTGGTCAGAAAGTAGCAAGTGGTTGTGGGGCTGAAGTAGGGGATGGAAGAGCGAAGGTCACAGGTTTCTCCTGGAGAAGATGAAAGTGTTTGGGACTTTGATAGTGGTGCAAGTTGGACAACTTTGTGAACATATTGCATTGAATTGTATACCTAAAAAGACAAACACTATGCCATGTGATTTTGACCTCAAAGTGACAAGAGGAATCCCTAGCAAGGCCACACATCCTTGAATACTGGGATCTCTCACTCGGGGGTCAGATGGCACCTGCAAACTCAGACCCACAGCAGGTATCAGGTACGGGGAGGAACAGCCTGTGCACTGAGCACTTAGGAATTCCAGTTCGTGGCCTCAGGGAAGCAGCTGAAGGAACATTACCACCACACCAGCAGCTCTAGAACCCCTTTCCTGAAGCAGAAGAGAAAGCTTTTGGGGGAACACATAGAAAAACGGGAGACCACAAAAGGAAATAAGTGTACAGTCACACCCCAGGGGGCCCAGGAACCTCCAAGGAACAAAAGCAGTTCTACAGGACGTGGTGGCACTGGTATGTGTGTGCCGCGATCCACACCCCTGAATATGGCTTATCCTAGCAGGACAGTCCTCAGAGCAGCCCAGAAGAAGGATATACCATGCCATACAGTACGCAGGCGGACACAGGAGCCTGCAGGAGGCCACATTTTGCAGGAAACCTGGCTGGCTCTGAATCCCATTGGAACCTGCTCTGTACTGCAAAACTCCTCCGAGCCTGATATGCATGTTATGAGGGATGTCACCAGGAGGGTCCCCATGTCAAATGGAGATGGTGACACCAGGGTACAGGAAGAGAGTACGGACAGGAGTGTGGGCAGGGAGCCCACACCCCTTTGTCTTGGGAGCCTGGGACGTGCCGCTGTGCTCTGTGGGGGCTTTAGCCCCTTTCACTCCCAAACACGGCCATACTTTGGAGATACCCGAAAGGTAAAGGTCCTGTTTTATTTTCTGTTCTTTGTGCCACAGTGGGGCTCAGGGCCTGTCTTGTGGTGACAAGGAGAATGTGTGGCTGAATGTGGGCAGCATCCATGGTTTGTGCCTGCGTGTGCCAGGAAACTCACAGAGGCCCTCACAGGAAACTCACAGAAACGAACAGCCTTGCCGTCACCTCGGGGTCTACAGAAGAATTGCTAACTGCTCCCCACCCGTTCCGCAGTGGCCCAGAAGGTGATGAAGTAGCGGGCAGGGGGCATTCTAAGGGTCGGGAATGTGATTTATACACCTGATAGGACCTGGCCTGATGTTTGCAAAGCGCTTCTTGGACTAAAGGCGCTCTATAAATATCAAGCATTCTCCTTGCGAAGGGCTAAGTGCTACAAATCAGATTTGGTGGCATAAAAGTAACATATTTATGATCCACTATCATATTGCAAATGAAATGAATGTAATAAAAGTGTCACTTATACAAATACCTCTGATGTACGGATCTCGACCTATGAATATGAAAACAGACACCCAAGCACTTTTATTTGAATGTCTAATCATGGAAATAAATGAAGTCATGTTCATTTTAATGTGTGCACTTGTGCATGTATCTAGAATATTGATTTTCATGCACACAATAAAAATTTAATGCAGGAAACATGCAAAAGATGTAAGTCTCACTTGGACCCATGAGGAGAGAACAATGCTTTACTGAAATTTCCTTTGCATGAAAAAAAAGAAAAGAAAATCCCATCGATAGTATTCTTGTCCATAAAGTTTTTTATATTCAGCTTAGCAAAGAGAACATAATGGTCTATTTACTCTTGCTTGAAAATTAAAGTCTGAAATTCACACATCTCAACTCCTCAGCTCCTTGCTAACTGCAAGAATAATGGGTCACAGTTGGTGATTGAAACTCTCTGATTGTCATGAGTGAGGGTGGGCTGGTAAGTATGGTATTGGGATGTTCAAGAGAAGAACACAAAAATATGGTTTAATCCTAGTTTAAAGACCATTTCCAAACTAATTATGTAAATGAGCTATTACTGATCCAAAGGCAGGCGGATCCATTACTAATGGTTGAGAGATGTGCTTTTTCCATGCCACAAAGGTTTAGAGGTTAGTGCTCAAGGGTGTGGCATGGAAGGTCCCACCGTGAAGGTGAGGTGAATTGGAGCATGTGAAGGTTCTCTCCACATCTAATCTCCTCAGAGGTAGAGACTCTTTTTTCCCTATACCGCATCCACATACATGCTAGTTGGATTTGAACAAATACGCAGAGGAAGATGATGGAGGTGGCGGTGAGGGTGGTGGCAGTGGCTGTAGTGGTGGCCTTGGCAATGTGCGCGTGTGAGTGACACGAGTGATCACATCACTTTTTTGCCACTCATGATGCAGGTGTCTTTTTGAACCAGTTGAGGGCAGAGCATCCAAGAATATTTGTGGAATGAATATAACCTGCTCATTGTTTGGGATGTTGATTTCAGTCTCCTTAAGCAGCTCTACACCTACCATGAGGCAATGTTTGTGACAAGGACTTCCAGAGGTGACTGATGTCGCCAATCTACAAAGACTCTGCCAGAAGCAGGGAGAGCACGCTCGGAATGTTGTAGACAAGTCGATGGCCAAATCTTGGGAACAGTCTGGACCTAGCATTCTGAGAGTATAAGAAGGCCGTTCCAACCTAGATCAGCTTTTTAAAGTTATTTGAAGCAATTATAGGAAACCTCTGACTACCAGAATGTCCAGATTCCAAATACTTCCTTTCGATGAAGTGCTACATTAAGTAGAATGAGGCTTTCAAAATAATGATAAACATGTTTTCCTTCCCTGTGACTGTTAGGTATAGAGATCCTCCTAGGGACCTTGGGCGAGCACCTATGTGGACTGACGTGACTAGCCCTGCAGAGGCCAGCTCCACTCTACATGCCCATAGCAGGACGTTCTTGAAGCTCTGAGCTCTTGCCACCATGCCTGCATTTTTCTAACACTCTGGCAAGGCAATAGTGTGAAACTCAGAGTCTTCCCTTTCAGTGAATTACAGGAAACTTTTATTTCAGTTCCACAGACCAAGTCAAGTAGCTGGGCTTGGGGGTGTGCAATGATTATCCCAACTATGCTGGAAACTCACTGAGACAAGAAGATTGCAAGTTCAAGGTTAGCCTCAGTTAGAGAAGGAGTTCAAAGTTAGCCTGGGAAAACTGCCCTAGAATCAGAAGCAGGAAGTGGGCTGAGGATGTTGTGAAGTTATAGTGCTTCCACCGTAAGTGAGGCCTTGAGTTTAAGTCCAGTACCTCAAAGCAGCATACAAAAGCCAACCAGCCAGTCCACCTTCTACCGATGGACTCACCCCGCCTGGGCTCTGGGGATAAAGAAAACATCCTGTGGCCGTGTCACATAAAAGAAGGCTCTGCTAATGTGCGCAGCTGAGTGAGGCTTTCCTCTGTGGCCAGTGGAACTTTGCATATGCACGCTGGCAGCCAGAGACAGCCACTAATGATGGTTTACCTGAATCTTGTCCAAAAAGCCATATGTTTATGGCCTTGCGTTCATGAGAAGGTGGTCTTACTTGGATGAGAGCTGAGGACATAGTCATAACATGAAATGTAGGCTAGCCATGAAAACCAAAGACACAACTAGCCCTGCACATTTAAATCTGGGGCAAATGCTGAACGACATGATCAACTTGCACTGCTTTGAAAAATCTCGTCTGGTATGCAGAGTTTAGAGTCTACTTCCCCAGCACATGCGCAAGATTGGCGATTCTTGACATTCTCAGTTGCTACTACCCTGCCTGCTTTGTATGTCTTAATTCAGAAATCAACACTCTTAAGGCAAGGTCACCTGAGCTTAGGGTAAGGTGCTGTGTGGGGACGACCACGCTCACGGTGTTTCTAACAGAGTAACACAAACTGCTAGCAACAGCTTCTGAAGTGGACTGAGGGACAAGAGCTGATGGGCAGCAACAGTTTCAGATGACCCGTCCCTTGTCCTGTGTCACAGATGTTCTTTACAGGAAGTCGCAGGCTTTCAGATATCAAACAACAGGTTAGGTATTTTTTTATGCAGGGAATGCACCTGTGAAATATCAGCATGGCAGCAGAGGAAAGGAAGTGGAAATAAGAAAAAAAAAAGGGAAAGGGAGAGAAGAAAGAAAAGGAAATAGGATGGAATGGAGAGAAAATGAAGAAAGTGAAGGAAAAAGAATTATTACTCAAGCTAAGATGAATATCATGTAATAGGAGGTTAACAAGAAGCCAGCACACAGGTAAGCTAGACGATTTCCATGTTTCACTGGGTCTGTCTGTTATGACAGGACTTTGCATCTGAACTTGACTTAGTGAGTTAAGCGGCCACGCTCATCTCTGGCAGTCATTCCAGCTACTGAATGACACATTTTGCGTATCTGCATGAGCTTCTCACGTGTCAGTGGGGCGTCACTCCATAGATGAGCTGCCCACATGCTCTCCACAGTTGCCAATGTCCCATCTACGACATCAATATGACGAAAATTGTGCATATATTTAAAAAAATTTAAAAACCTGAGCCACTATTATCCAGAGTGCACAAAGAACTTAGAAAACTAAATACCAAGGAAATAAATGGACCAATTAAAAAATGGGCCTGGGAACTCAAAAGAAACTTTTCCAGGGACAATTGAAATGTCTAACAAATATCTTAAAAAATGCTCCATATCCTTAGCCATCAGGGAAATGCAAATCAAAACCTCCCTGAGATATCATCTCACCCTGGTCAGGATGGCAAAAATCCACAATACAAACAACACCAAGTGCTGGAGAGAATGTGGAGAGAAGAGAACTCTTCTACATTGCTGGTGGGAATGCAGGCTCATACAACCACTCTAGCAAGCAGTATGGCAATTCTTAAGAAAGTTAAAGATTGAAATGCCATATGACCCTGCTATTCCACTTCTGGGAATAACCCCACATACAGCGAAAATTCACCTCGATAGCACAAGCACGACCATGTTCATAGCAGCACTGTTTACAATAGCAAAGTCATGGAATCAACCCAAATGCTCACACTTGACAAGTGGATAAGGAAAATGTGGTATATTTATACAATGGAATACTACTCAGCCATCAGAAATGACGAATTAATGAAATTTGCCAGGAAATGGATGAAATTAGAAAAAATTATATTGGGTGAAGTATCCCAGACACAGAAAATTAAGCTCTGTATGTACTCCCTAAGAGGTGGATCCTAGTACCAAACCCACTTAGTGACATATTCAAAGATAAATCTCTGTAGTATCTACAGTAATTGCAAAGATTATAAACAAGAGGGTAGGGGAAGGAGGGCCCCCCAGAAATAAGGAGATAGGGGATCATGTTACAGCAGAGAAAATAGGTCACCATCAAGTACTCCAAGTAAGACATCTGGTTAAGCTCACTCACTTTCTTTCCTGGTCACTTGCAATTGAGGGGGTTTGATCTCACCAGTCAGGGAGGGCATAGAGTCTGGCATATAGATGGAACCATCCTGCAAATGGGAGACTGACCCCCCCATGGTCTCCTACTCTTATTCCATCTACCTTTGAATCTACTCTTATAGTAAGACTCCATTTTAACAGCCTTTTATCTCTTGCTAGGAGGTGACATCCAATACCAATCAGGATGGAGCCAAAGGCAGTGCAGGAACAGCAAAACTAAAAATAACAACGAACCATAATTCAGAACATCAGAAACCCTACATTAATCACCTGGAACCAGACCAGCCAAATCTCTCCCCATCCTAAAGCTCAGGGAAATCTGTGAAAGAGGGGGCGGTAAGATTGTAAGAGCCTAAAGATGGGGAAGAGCAACGATACACAAGATACTCCACACGAGTTAGGGCCCAAGTAACCATACTAGGACTTTGTGTCACCTGCTCAATGACTGACATATCAATGACCTCCCCCCAAAGTCTAGCATGGATCACAGGATCCTTTGAGGCAATAGATTAGCAGTCACAATAGTATTCCTATACTAAAGGGGAGCACAAGAAAGGGCTCTAGGCAATGCTACTGACTCCTTATACCTCATTAGAGTGGAGGATGCAGAGGGAGTTTGACATTCACACTAAAGGATGCTCCAAGGATTGGAGGGGGAGAAAGAGGGGAACTGGGAGAAAGGGAGGGAGGGGGGTCAAAGGAAGGGGAAAGGGGGAGGGATCAAGGGGGTCTAGGGAGGGGACGGAGGGAATGGGGTATCTATTAAGTTTGTATGAGTGGGAAAAAATAGTAAATAAATAAATAAATAAATAAATAAAAATAAATAAAAACCTGAGCCATGTAAAAGCGGTGTGAGTGTTCATACTGTATATTTAGCTTAGGTAAAGAAATGACAACTTTTACCACTATAGCATTTCACATGGTATATCACCATTTGATTTACAAAGGGGAGGGGCTCAAAATATTATGACTTTCCTAAGGTCTCCAGAAACATCAAGAACAGCTTTTGTAGCATAACTTTCATTCTAAATATATCCAATTAATCTTATTTTTTAGGTATTTGGCAATTCATATATGAAAACATGCTATTATTAACAGTGACATATTACCCGATAGTTATGTGTTTGAAGTATCCTTTCATGGCGAGATTTTTTAAAATCAATTCAGCTATCTATCAGTTCTTCTGTTTCTCTATTTATTCATCCATTCTTTAATCTGCTGTCTATATGGCTGCCTTTCCGTCTATCCATTTGTTCATGTATTCAACTGAACATTGATATCATGTCTTCTTCACCTAGTGATTCCTGTCCATCACCTTTATGTCCATCTGTTCATTCTTTCCATCCATACATCCATCTATTCAAATCTGCTGAAGTCCTCATTGAGGACTTATTTGCATGATGATCTGATTCTATCAGTATTATTACAGAAATAACAGAGGGTATTGTCTCAAAACATTTACATTCTAGCAAAAGACACAGTCATTTGAAAAAATAACAGCTATTCACTCAGAAAGAGGTAGGTTAGAAAATTCATTCTCTGATTCAAACAAAAGGAGTCTAAAGAGTAGGCTATGAGGCCCTTTACACCCTACCCCGCTCCGCCGGTCGGGACGCGCGCGCGCGTGCGCGGTCCAGCCGGGCCTCACCCCGCGCCCTAGGTAAGTCAACGCCCCGCGCACCGCCCACCAGGACCCCAGGTCAGCCCACAGGGACCCGGCTCCGACTCCCACCATCGAGCCAGAGCCGCGCGCGGGCCGAGGGACGAGGAGGACCTCCCCCAGCGCCCGGGCCCCGCCCCAGCTGCCCTCGGGTTAAATAGCTCCACGCGGATGCCCCCATCCTCCCTTTACCCCACCCCGCTCCACCACTCAGGACCCGCGCGGTCCAGCCTGGCCTCACCCCGCGACCTAGGTAAATCTCCCCCCGCGCCCGCCCACCAGGACCCCAGGCCAAATAATTCAGTTTAGTGAAATTGAGAGATCTTAAGAGTTAAAATGACAATGCCAAAGTCAAAGTGCAAATCCATGAGAAGCAACACTCAAGTAAACAAATTTCCCACTGAAGAAATTAATCCCATAATATTAGACTCCAACCAGAACAAACCCGCGGAAAAAGGCCAAGAAAGCCTCACCCAGGATAAAGACTTTCAAAATATGATCATTACCATGTTCAACACTATGAAAGAAGAAATCCGGGAGGAATTACATAATCAAATCAATCGCTTTGAAGAGGAACACAACAGACATCTGGAGGAGTTGAGAAAAACAGTGCAAGAAACAAAAAGTGGCATAGAGCAGTTAAAACAAACTCAAGCAGAGTTTAAAACTGAGCTAAAACACAAGTTATCTTCAACCCAGAACGCCACAGAGAGTCTTATCAACAGAACTAAGGAAGCAGAAAACAGAATTTCAGACCTTGAAGATAAAGTGGGAGTACTAACCAGCTCAATGGAAGAGGTTGTTAAAGCTAAAAAGATACTTGAGAGAAATATCCAAGAGATATGGGACACCCTGAGAAAGCCTAACATGCGTATTCATGGAATACCAGAGCAAGAATCTCAAAATACCACCCCTGAGGAAATTTTTCAAACGATCATCAAGGAAAACTTTCCTCATATAAAAAAGAGAGGCCCATCCATATACAAGAGGCATTCCGCACCCCAAACAGATACGACCAAAATAGAAGCATGCCACGGCAAATAATAGTTAAAACACTCCACATTCAAGATAAAGAACTGGTGCTGAGAGCTTCAAGGGAGAAAAAACAAGTCACTTTTAAAGGTAAACCTATTAAAATAACAAATGACTTCTCAGTCGAAACAGTAAAAGCAAGAAGAGCTTGGAGAGACATACTTCAAGTATTGAATGAACAAAAATGTCAACCCAGGCTGATTTACCCTGCAAAACTCTCAGTCATGATCGAGGGAGAAAGAAAAATCTTCCAGCACAAAGACAACTTTAAGGGATACATGTCCACCAAACCAGGCCTTCAAAAAATGCTAGAAATGATACTCAAGCGTGAAGAAAAAAACAGGCATATCCAGGAGAACAGAGGGCAAATATAACACCATTAAAAGCGAAGCAATATACTTATAAAAGCTACTAAACATAATAAATGTCTGGAATTAACAATAGTTTCTCCATTGTAACACTAAATGTTAATGGACTTAATTCACTGATCAAGAGACACAGATTACAAACTTGGATTAAAAATCACAATCCATCAATCTGCTGCCTGCAGGAAACCCATCTCACCACAAAAGATAGGCACGCTCTAAAAATAAAAGGCTGGTCAACAATTCTACAAGCAAATGGAAGCAGAAAACAGGCAGGGGTAGCCATTATGCTATCAGACAAAGTGGACTTCAAACCAAAGAAAATTATAAGAGACATGGATGGATACTACATTTTAGTCACAGGTACAATTCACCAGGAAGACTTCACAATACTGAACATATATGCACCCAATACGGGCCCCTTCACATTCATTAAGAAAACCCTACAGTGTCTAAAGCAAGAAATCAACCCCCAAACGATAATTCCTGGGGACTTCAACACCGCCCTCTCAACATGGGATAGATCAACAGGTCAAAAGCTTAACAGAGACACTTTGGAACTTAATCAAACCCCGAAAGAAATGGACCTTACAGATCTCTATCGAACTTTTCACCCACACACCAAAGAATACACATTTTTCTCAGCAGCACACGGAACTTTCTCCAAAATAGATCACATATTGGGCCACAAAATGAATCTACACATATACAAGAAAGTTGAAATTCTAACCTGTGCCCCATCAGACCACCACGGCCTAAAGCTGGACATCCACAACACATCAAACAAGAGAAAATACATTAACTCCTGGAAACTTAACGCTAGCATGCTGAATGAGAACTGGATTCAGGAAGAAATTAAAAAGGAAATTCAAGATTTCCTGAAAGTGAATGATAACGAAAATACAACCTACCAAAATCTCTGGGACACAATGAAAGCTGTTCTGAGAGGTAAGTTCATAACTCTTAATGCCTACATTAAAAAAATGGAAACATCAGAAATAAACAACAATGCAGCTTAAAGCTTTAGAGAAACTAGAGCAATCTGATCCCAAAAGTAGTAGAAGAGAGGAGATTAGCAAAATAAGGGGAGAAATATCTGAAATCGAGATTAAGAAAACGATAGAAAAAATCAACCAGTCAAAAAGCTGGTTCTTTGAAAAAATCAATAAGATTGATACACCCCTAGCTAAATTAACCAAAAGCAAGAGAGAAAAAACACAAATTAACAAAATTAGAAATGAACATGGAGTAATCACTACTGATACCCAAGAAATCCAGAGAATTATAACATCATATTTCAAAAGCTTATACTCTGTGAAGTTTGACAACACAAAAGAGATGGATGAATTTCTAAGTAAACACAACTTACCTAAATTGAATCAGGAAGTTGTAAATTATTTAAATAGTCCTATAACATATAAGGAAATTGCGGAAGTAATCTTGAATCTTCCCACCAAAAAATGTCCTGGACCAAATGGATTCAGCACAGAGTTCTACCAGGCATTTAAGGAGTTAATAACACCAATACTCCTTAAACTGTTCCATCAAATAGCAAAGGAAGGAACACTACCAAATTCCTTCTATGAAGCTAATATCATTTTAATCCCAAAACCTAATAAAGATTCACTTAAAAAAGAAAACTAGGGGACGCGTAGGCGAGATCCAGCCGGGCCTCAACGCGCGCTCTAGGACCCCCAGGTCAGCCCACGGGGACCCGGCTCCGACTCCCGCCATCCAGCCGGAGCCGCGCGGGGGCCGAGGGAACGAGGAGGACCTCCCCCTGCGCCCGGGCCCCGCCCCAGCTGCCCTCGGGTTAAATAGCTCCACGCCGACGCGCACAGCCTCCCTCTTTCGCCCCACCCCCGCTCCGCCGGGTCGGGACGCGTAGGCGAGATCCAGCCGGGCCTCAACGCGCGCTCTAGGACCCCAGGTCAGCCCACGGGGACCCGGCTCCGACTCCCGCCATCCAGCCGGAGCCGCGCGGGGGCCGAGGGACGAGGAGGACCTCCCCCTGCGCCCGGGCCCCGCCCCAGCTGCCCTCGGGTTAAATAGCTCCACGCCGACGCGCCCATCCTCCCTTTTCGCCCCACCCCGCTCCGCCAGTCGGGACACGCATGCGGTCCACCCGGGCCTCACCCCGCTCCCTAGGTAAGTCCCCGTTCAGGCCCCGCCCACCAGTACCCCAGGCCAAATAATTCAGTTTACTGAAATTGAGAGATCTTAAGAGTTAAAATGACAATGCCAAAGTCAAAGTGCAAATCCATGAGAAGCAACACTCAAGTAAACAAATCTCCCACTGAAGAAATTAATCCCATAATGTTAGACTCCAAAAGAACAAACCCACGGAAAAAGGCCAAGAAAGCCTGACCCAGGATAACGACTTTCAAAATATGATCATTACCATGTTCAATACTATGAAAGAGGAAATCCGGGAGGAATTACATAATCGAATCAATCGCTTTGAAGAGGAACACAACAGACATCTGGAGGAGTTGAGAAAAACAGTGCAAGAAACAAAAAGTGGCATAGAACAGTTAAAACAAACTCAAGCAGAGTTTAAAACTGAGCTAAAAGACAAGTTATCTTCAACCCAGAACGCCACAGAGAGTCTTATCAACAGAACTAATGAAGCAGAAAACAGAATTTCAGACCTTGAAGATAAAGTGGGAGTACTAGCCAGCTCAATGGAAGAGGTTGTTAAAGCCAAAAAGATACTTGAGAGAAATATCCAAGAGATATGGGACACCCTGAAGAAGCCTAACATGCGTATTCATGGAATACCGGAGCAAGAATCTCAAAATACCACCCCTGAGGAAATTTTTCAAACGATCATCAAGGAAAACTTTCCTCATCTAAAGAAAGAGAGGCCCATTCATATACAAGAGGCATTCCGCACCCCAAACAGATACGACCAAACTAGAAGCACACCGCGGCAAATAATAGTTAAAACACTCCACATTCAAGATAAAGAACTGGTGCTGAGAGCTTCAAGGGAGAAAAAACAAGTCACTTTTAAAGGCAAACCTATTAAAATAACAAATGACTTCTCAGTCGAAACAGTAAAAGCAAGAAGAGCTTGGAGAGACATACTTCAAGTATTGAATGAGCAAAAATGTCAACCCAGGCTGATTTACCCTGCAAAACTATCAGTCATGATCGAGGGAGAAAGAAAAATTTTCCAGCACAAAGACAACTTTAAGGGATACATGGCCACCAAACCAGGCCTTCAAAAACTGCTAGAAATGATACTCAAGCGTGAAGAAAAAAACAGGCATATCCAGGAGAACAGAAGGCAAATATAACACCATTAAAAGCGAAGCAATATACTTATAAAAGCTACTAAACATAATAAATGTCTGGAATTAACAATAGTTTCTCCATTATAACACTAAATGTTAATGGACTTAATTCACCGATCAAGAGACACAGATTACAAACTTGGATTAAAAATCACGATCCATCAATCTGCTGCCTGCAGGAAACCCATCTCACCACAAAAGATAGGCACGCTCTAAAAATAAAAGGCTGGTCAACAATTCTACAAGCAAATGGAAGCAGAAAACAGGCAGGGGTAGCCATTATGCTATCAGACAAAGTGGATTTCAAACCAAAAAAATTATAAGAGACACGGATGGATACTACATTTTAGTCAGAGGTACAATTCACCAGGAAGACTTCACAATACTGAACATATATGCACCCAATACGGGCCCCTCCACATTCATTAAGAAAACCCTACAGCGTCTAAAGCAAGAAATCAACCCCCAAACAATAATTCTTGGGGACTTCAACACCGCCCTCTCTACATGGGATAGATCAACAGGTCAAAAGCTTAACAGAGACACTTTGGAACTTAATCAAACCCTGAAAGAAATGGACCTCACAGATCTCTATCGAACTTTTCACCCACGCACCAAAGAATACACATTTTTCTCAGCAGCACACGGAACTTTCTCCAAAATAGATCACATATTGGGCCACAAAATGAATCTACACATGTACAAGAAAGTTGAAATTCTAACCTGTGCCCTATCAGACCACCACGGCCTAAAGCTGGACATCCACAACACATCAAACAAGAGAAAATACACTAACTCCTGGAAACTTAACACTATGATGCTGAATGAGAACTGGATTCAGGAAGAAATTAAAAAGGAAATTCAAGATTTCCTGAAAGTGAATGATAACGAAAATACAACTTACCAAAATCTCTGGGACACAATGAAAGCTGTTCTAAGAGGTAAGTTCATAGCTCTTAATGCCCACATCAAAAAAATGGAAACATCAGAAATAAACAACTTAACAATGCAGCTTAAAGCTTTAGAGAAACTAGAGCAATCTGATCCCAAAAGCAGTAGAAGAGAAGAGATTAGCAAAATAAGGGGAGAAATATCTGAAATCGAGACTAAGAAAACGATAGAAAAAATCAACAAATCGAAAAGCTGGTTCTTTGAAAAAATCAACAAGATTGATACACCCCTAGCTAAACTAACCAAAAGCAAGAGAGAGAAAACCCAAATTAACAAAATTAGAAATGAACATGGAGTTATCACTACGGATACCCAAGAAATCCAGAGAATTATAACATCATATTTCAAAACTTATACTCTGTGAAGTTTGACAACACAAAAGAGATGGATGAATTTCTAAGTAAACACAACTTACCTAAATTGAATCAGGAAGTTGTGAATTACTTAAATAGTCCTATAACATATAAGGAAATTGAGGAAGTAATCTCGAATCTTCCCACCAAAAAATGTCCTGGACCAGATGGATTCAGCACAGAGTTCTACAAGACATTTAAGGAGTTAATAACACCAATACTCCTTAAACTGTTCCATCAAATAGCAAAGGAAGGAACACTACCAAATTCCTTCTATGAAGCTAATATCGTTTTAATCCCAAAACCTAATAAAGATTCACTTAAAAAAGAAAACTATAGGCCGATCTCCCTGATGAACACAGATGCAAAGATTCTCAACAAAGTCTTAGCAAATCGGATTCAAAAACATATTAAAAAGATCATTCATGGGGACCAAGTAGGCTTCATCCCCGGCACACAAGGTTGGTTCAACATACGCAAATCAATAAATGTAATTCATCATGTAAACCAGTCCAAAGTCCAAGACCACATGATACTCTCGATAGATGCAGAAAAAGCTTTTGACAAGATCCAACAGCCTTTTATGATCAAAACGCTAGAGACAGTAGGAATGGAAGGAACTTTTATCAATATAATAAAAGCTGTATACAACAAGCCCACAGCAAGGATTATGCTCAATGGGGAACAATTGGAAGCATTCCCACTTCGATCAGGAACAAGACAAGGCTGTCCACTCTCACCACTTCTATTCAATATTGTACTTGAAGTCTTAGCCGAAGCCATAAGACAAGAAAGGGACATAAGAGGGATTCAAATTGGCAAGGAAGAAGTCAAGCTATCTCTATTTGCAGATGACATGATCTTATACCTGAGTGATCCCAAAAACTCCACCAGGAAGCTCCTGGAACTAATTGAGAAGTTCAGCAGGGTGGCAGGATACAAAATAAATGTGCAAAAATCAGAGGCCTTCCTATATGCCCAGAATGAAAGAAGTGAAAAAGCCTTGAGAGAAACCATGCCATTTACTATAACCCCTAAAAAAATGAAATACCTTGGTATAAACCTAACCAAGGAGGTAAAAGACCTTTACAATGAAAACTTTAAAACCCTAAAGAAAGAAATTGCAGAAGACACCAGAAGGTGGAAAGACCTCCCTTGTTCCTGGATTGGCAGAATCAACATTGTAAAAATGACCATCCTACCAAAGGCAATATACAGATTCAATGCTATACCAATCAAAATCCCAAAGCAATTCTTCAAAGAAGTTGACCAAACAATCTCAAAGTTCATATGGAGGCACAAAAGACCCAGGATAGCAAAAACAATCCTGAGTAACAAAAACACAGCTGGAGGTATTACCATACCAAACCTAAGTCTATACTACAAATCCATAGTTATAAAGACAGCCTGGTACTGGCTCCAAAATAGACACACAGATCAATGGATAAGGATTGAAGACCCAGATATAAGCCCACAAAGTTACAGCCATTTGGTCTTTGACAAAGGGGCCCAAAGAATCCAATGGAAAAAGAACAGCATCTTCAACAAATGGTGCTGGCAAAACTGGATCTCCACATGCAGAAGATTAAAGCTGGACCCGTACTTGTCACCATGTACAAGACTTAATTCCAAATGGATCAAGGACCTTGATATCAGGCCAGAAACTTTAAAAGCCATAGTTGAAAGGATAGGGAACTCCCTCGAGCTGATTGGGCTAGGCCAACACTTCCTAAACAGACATCCAATGGCACAGTCACTGCTACCAACTCTCAACAGTTGGGATCTTGTGAAATTAAAGAGCTTCTGTTCAGATAAAGAGATTGTCGCACGAGCTCAAAGGCAACCCACAGAATGGGAGAAAATCTTCACTAACCACATATCTGACAGAGCTCTACTGTCCAGAGTGCACAAAGAACTTAGAAAATTAAACTCCAAGGAAAACACTGGCCCAATTAAAAAATGGGCCCTGGAACTTCAAAGAAACTTTACCAGGGATGAAATTAAAATGTCTAACAATTATCTTAAAAAATGCTCCACTTCCTTCGCCATCAGGGAAATGCAAATCAAAACTTCCCTGAGATATCATCTCACCCCGGTCAGGATGGCAAAAATCCACAGTACAAACAACGACAAATGCTGGAGAGGATGTGGGGAGAGGGGAACTCTCCTACATTGTTGGTGGGAATGCAGGCTCATACAGCCACTCTGGCGAGCCGTCTGGAGATTCTTGAAGAAATTAAAGATTGAAATGCCATATGACCCTGCTATCCCACTTTTGGGAATAACCCCCCAAGCAGCAGAGGTTCGCCTCGATAGCACAAGCTCGACCATGTTCATAGCAGCACTGTTTACAATAGCAAAGTCATGGAATCAACCTAAATGTCCAACAGTTGACGAGTGGATAAGGAAACTGTGGTACATCTATACAATGGAGTACTACTCAGCCATCAAAAATGATGAATTACTGGAATTTGCTGGGAAATGGATGTCATTAGAAAGAATTATATTAAGTGAAGTATCCCAAACCCAGAAAATTAAGCGCCGTATGTACTCCCTAATAGGTGGCTCCTAGTACCAAACTCGCCCAGCCCACATTGGGACACTCAAAAGTAAACCTATGTAACACAGTAATTGCAAGGATTATGAACAAGAGAGATGGGTTAGGAGGGCCACACCAGAAACAAGGAGAGAGGAGACCATGTTACAGCAGAGAAAATAGGCCTCCATCAAGGTCTGCAAGTAAGTAATGAGAAACCTGGTTAAGTTCACAGACGTTCTTTCCTGATCTCACCAGAAGGGGAGGGCATATAGTCTAGCAGATAAAAAGTAATCATTTTGCAAATGGGTAATGGACCCCGCCCTCAGTGAGGTTTCCTACTCTTATTACATCTACCCTTGAATGTGCTATTACAACAAGACTCCAGTTTAACAGCTTTTTGTCTCTGGCCAGGGGGTGACATACAGTGCCCAGCAGAATGGAGTGAAGGGAATTGCAGGAGCAGAAAAACTGCAAAAGAAAATCAACAAACCACAATCCAGAACTTCAGAGACTCTATATCAATCACATAGAACTAGGACAGCCTAATCTCTCCCCTTCCTGGAGCTCAGGGACATTTGCGGAAGAGGGGGCGGTAAGATTGTAAGAGCAAAAGGATGGGAGGAGCAACGATTTGCAAGATTCTCAACAATAGTTGGGGCCAAAGCAATCATAATGGAACTTTGCATGCCCTGCGCAATGTCCAGCGTACTGTTGCCCTCATAAGTCTAGCATCTGTTAAGGGCACCGAGACCCCTGGAGGCAAGGGATTGACAGCCATAGTAGTAATCTTATGCTTAAGGGGAACAAGAGAAAGGGCTTATGGAAATGCCACTGGGTCCTTATATGTCATCGGAGAGGAGGACCCAGTGGAGAGTTAGGCGCACACAATAAAGGACTCTCTGGGAATTGGGGGGGAGACACTGGGGGAAGGGGAGGGGGAGGAGGGGGGAGGGAGGGAACTGGTAAAAAATTTTAAAATGTATAATTAAATTTTTAATAAAAAAAATATATATATATAAAACATATATATAATGCTCAAAAAAAAAAAAAAAAAAAAAGAAAACTATAGGCCGATCTACCTGATGAACACAGACGCAAAGATTCTCAACAAAGTCTTAGCAAATCGGATTCAAAAACATATTAAAAAGATCATTCACGGGGACCAAGTAGGCTTCATCCCCGGCACACAAGGTTGGTTCAACATATGTAAATCAATAAATGTAATTCATCATGTAAGCCAGTCCAAAGTCCAAGACCACATGATACTTTCGATAGATGCAGAAAAAACTTTTGACAGGATCCAACAGGCTTTTATGATCAAAACGCTAGAGACAGTAGGAATGGAAGGAACCTTTATCAATATAATAAAAGCTATATACAACAAGCCCACAGCAAGGATTATGCTCAATGGGGAACAATTGGAAGCATTCCCACTTCGATCAGGAACTAGACAAGGCTGTCAACTCTCACCACTTCTATTCAATATTGTACTTGAAGTCTTAGCTGAAGCCATAAGACAAGAAAGGGGCATAAGAGGGATTCAAATCGGCAAGGAAGAAGTCAAGCTGTCCCTATTTGCAGATGACATGATCTTATACCTGAGTGATCCCAAAAACTCCACCAGGAAGCTCCTGGAACTAATTGAGAAGTTCAGCAGGATGGCAGGATACAAAATAAATGTGCAAAAATCAGAGGCCTTCGTATATGCCCAGAATGAAAGAAGTGAAAAAGCCTTGAGAGAAACAATCCCATTTACTATAGCCCCTAAAAAAATGAAATACCTTGGTATAAACCTAACTAAGGAGGTAAAAGACCTTTACAATGAAAACTTTAAAACCCTAAAGAAAGAAATTGCAGAAGACACCAGAAGGTGGAAAGACCTCCCTTGTTCCTGGATTGGCAGAATCAACATCGTAAAAATGACCATCCTACCAAAGGCAATATACAGATTCAATGCTATACCAATCAAAATACCAAAGCAATTCTTCAAAGAAGTTGACCAAACAATCTCAAAGTTCATATGGAGGCACAAAGGACCCAGGATAGCAAAAACAATCCTGAGTAACAAAAACACAGCTGGAGGTATTGCCATACCAAACCTTAGTCTATACTACAAATCCATAGTTGTAAAGACAGCCTGGTACTGGCTCCAAAATAGACACACAGATCAATGGATAAGGATTGAAGACCCAGATATAAGCCCACAAAGTTACAGCCATTTGGTCTTTGACAAAGGGGCCCAAAGAATCCAATGGAAAAAGAACAGCATCTTCAACAAATGGTGCTGGCAAAACTGGATCTCCACATGCAGAAGATTAAAGCTGGACCCGTACTTGTCACCATGTACAAGACTTAATTCCAAATGGATCAAGGACCTTGATATCAGGCCAGAGACTATAAAAACCATAGTTGAAAGGATAGGGAACTCCCTCGAGCTGATTGGGCTAGGCCAACAGTTCCTAAACAGACATCCAATGGCACAGTCACTGCTACCAACTCTCAACAGTTGGGATCTTGTGAAATTAAAGAGCTTCTGTTCAGATAAAGAGATTGTCACGCGAGCTCAAAGGCAACCCACAGAATGGGAGAAAATCTTCACTAACCACACATCTGATAGAACTCTGCTGTCCAGAGTGCACAAAGAACTTAGAAAACTAAACACCAAGGAAACCAATGGCCCAATGAAAAAATGGGCCCTGGAACTTAAAAGAAACTTTACCAGGGATGAAATTAAAATGTCTAACAAATATCTGAAAAAATGCTCCACTTCCTTAGCCATCAGGGAAATGCAAATCAAAACTTCCCTGAGATATCATCTCACCCCAGTCAGGATGGCAAAAATCCACAATACAAACAACAACAAATGGAGAGGATGTGGAGAGAGGGGAAGTCTCCTACATTGCTGGTGGGAATGCAGGCTCATACAGCCACTCTGGCGAGCCGTCTGGAGATTCTTAAAGAAATTAAAGATTGAAATGCCATATGACCCTGCTATTCCACTTTTGGGAATAACCCCCCATACAGCAGAGGTTCACCTCGATAGCACAAGCACGACCATGTTCATAGCAGCACTGTTTACAATAGCAAAGTCATGGAATCAGCCCAAATGTCCAACAGTTGACGAGTGGATAAGGAAACAGTGGTACATCTATACAATGGAGTACTACTCAGCCATCAAAAATGATGAATTACTGGAATTTGCCGGGAAATGGATGTCATTAGAAACAGTCATATTAAGTGAAGTATCCCAGACCCAGAAAATTAAGCACCGTATGTACTACCTAATAGGTGGTTCCTAGTACCAAACCCACCCAGCCCACTTAAAGACAGTAATTGCAAGGATTATGAACAGGAGGGATGGGGTAGGAGGGCCACACCAGAAACAAGGAGAGAAGGGACCATGTTACAGCAGGGAAAATAGGCCTCCACCAAGGACCCAAATAAGTAATGAGACATCTGATTAAGTTCATAGACTTTTGTTCCTGATCATTTACTCCTGAGGGGGTGTGATCTCACCAGAAGAGGAGGGCATATAGTCTGGCAGATAGAAAGTAACCATTTTGCAAATGGGTGATAGACCCCTCCCTTACTGTGGTTTCCCACTTTTATTACATCTACCTTTGAATGTGCTTTTATCACAAGACTCTAACAGGTTTTTGTCTCTGGCCAGGGGGTAACATACAATGCCCACCAGGCTGGAGTGAAGGGCATTGCAGGAGCAGCAAAACTGCAAAAGAAAATCAACAAACCACAATCCAGAACTTCAGAAACTCTATATCAACCACCTAGAACTAGGCCAGCTTAGTCTCTCCCCATCTTGAAGCTCAGGGAAATTTGCGGAAGAGGGGGCGGTAAGAGTGTAAGAGCAAAAGGATGGGAGGAGCAATGATATGTAAGATACTCTATACTAGTTAGGGCTGAAGCAATCATAATTGGACTTTGCATGCCTTGCGCATTGTCCAACACACTGTTATCCTCACAAAGTCTAGCATCTGCTAAAGGCACCAAGATCCTTGGAGGCAAAGGATTGGCAGCCACAGCAGTGTTCCTATACCTAAGGGGAACACGGGAAAGGGTTCAGGGAAAGGCCACTGGGTCCTTGTATGTCATCGGAGAGGAGGGCCCAGAGGAAAATCAGACATGCAGAAGAAAGGACTCTCTGGGAATTGGGGTGGGAAGCACTGGGGGATGGGGAGGGAGAGGGGTGGGGAGGGGGAGCAGGGGGTCCGGGGGGAGGAGGAGGGAGGGAGGGAACTGGTGTACCTAATAAGTTTGTATGAGCTGAAATTAAAAAAAAAAAAAGAGTAAGCTATGAGAAGGTGCTCAGACCCACGGATGAAGAAGGTAAGAGCTATACCCATAGAGTAATAGGGAACATCACAGGAGAATCTTGCGTTGCGTGTCCTGAAGCTTAAGGTAGGTAGGTTTTATTCACTTGGCATCCTCAGTGCATGGAGCAGGCACTTTTCCATCAAGGATGCTGCAACTGTGTTTCTTAAGCCTCCTGAGATTGGCGGGGTAGGAAGCATTCTGGGATATGGAGGAGTGAACAATAAACGCAAAGGCTTGTTGTCTGAAGCACCATGGCGACAGGATGAAGGCAGCTTCAGTCACCCTAAAGTACAGAGTTTCACTGAGGAGGCTAGAAAGGTTAAGGAGAACATTCTAAATGTGAAGAATGTGCCAGGAATGACTATCCATTTGAAAGAAATGGTCTGACTGGTATGGCTATAAGTAAGAACGGAGGCAAGGGACTGGTAGGGTCAAGGGACCAGACTCACCCAGTGAGGTGGAGGGACTGCTAGGAAAAGTGCCATCTAGACAGGACAAGGTCGTACTGCAGCCCAGAGGCTTTGGCCTTGGTGTCTTGAGCTCTGGGATTATAGGCGTGCACTCCCGCACCCAACTGATACTAAGTTTTAGTCCTGATCTTGTGCTATTCATAGAACCACAGCAGAGAATTGAATTGGGGTATCCTGTGAGAACAAACCCATTAGGAGTGGGAAAATTGGCTTTTTCCAAGGAGAGTAAGAAATCCAGGCAGCAGTTTCCGAGGTTGCTAGAGGCAGGACTGCAGATTTGGTTGAGAAAAGCTCTTTAGTTATTTAGGAGTCGAAACCTGAAAGGTGACAATTGAAGTCATGAGACAAGCTTACACGTGTGAAAGACACAGAAGTCAAAACAGTCAGGGGCTTGGTCCTTGGGAGGTGCCAGTCACTGTGGGCAAGGGAAGAGACACAGGAGAGAAGTGGATCTAGTGGGCGGGAGCCAGGATAACGAAGAGCCCATGAAGCCAGTGGAGCAAGCAGCCACCAAGCATGCCAACAGCAGCAGCGGCAGCCTGGCTGGAGTCGCCGGCGGGCAGAAAGGAGTGGGAAGTTGAGGTCGTCAGCTCTGGTATGGTGAGAAGTGGTGACATCTCTACTGCAGCATGGCAGAACTGCAACAGGTTTCCTTCCAAAGTCAACCTCATTGAATTCACTGTAGCTGTGTTCATTTCCACAGACTTTCAAGGGGGATTTGTCCTATCAACATTTTACCATGAAAGGGAAAGGATTTCAAGAGACTCAACCAACACCTCCCTGAGAGACTAACAAGGGTTAACTCTGATGGGGAGGAAAGGGAAAGTGGTTGTACGACTGATATATGTGCTCCAGCAAATACATGCCATCAAAAGCACATGCCATCCAAAGCAACCCTGATGAAGCTCAGCGGGCCACTCATGCAAAAAGACAGGGAGATAGGAGGGAGACTGGCAGAGAAGAAGAAGTGTTACATCGGGGAAAGGATGGGGAGGGGGTCAGGTTGGACCTGTGAGAGTATGTGTGAGAGTATCATAAATTCACTATGCTCACGCATAAAACACTAAAAGAATAAAATAATGAAAAGCCAACTTAGGAACTTCAAAGTAGCTTTCATTGGCTTATCTATGATGGTTAAAGATGTTAAATTCACTTAAAAATGTTTATTGGGGGCTGGAGAGATGGCTCCGTGGTTAAGACTCTGCCTCACAACCAGAAGATCCTGAATTCGGATCCCAGGTCCGACATTAAAAACAAAAACAAAAAACAAAAAACCTCTGAGCAGAAACGGCAGCGGCCTGCACTCCTGGCCCTAGTGCATGGAGCCTGGGAGATCCCAGAATGAAGCAAAATGGCAGAACAAGCAATCCAGGATGATTGCTGAAGTCATCCTTGGTCCTTTACAAGGACACACAGTGCCCTCTGACACGCACACACACACACACACACTCAAAATAAATAAATAAATAAATATAATTTTAAATGTTTATTGGGGGACTGAGGAGATGACTTAGCAGTTAAATCACTTGTTCAAGCAAAGGGAGCATAGTTCAGCTCCTCAGAATCCACATCAAAAAGAAAACAAGAAAGAAAGAAAAAGAAAAAAAAGTCAGGTAAGCATAGCAGTGTGCTCATAAATCCAGCCTCGGAAGGCAGAGCCTGAGAATCCCTGCAGCAGCTTACTGGCCAGACTGGTCCTAATGATGCACTCTGCATTTAAGTAGAGACCCAGGTTCAAAACAATCAAAGATTCCTGATATCATCTTTGGGTCCACACATATGTGCACTCACATACACTTACACCCACCCACAATACACAATACACAATACACAAAATATGCACATACTCCCGCGTTCACCCCATGTGTATATATATATATATATATACACACACATGAAAGGAAAAAATGTTTATTGCCTATTTCTATTTCTTCTTTTGAGACTGTCTGTTCAGATCACTAATTCATTTATTGATTAACAGTTTTGCTTTTTGGTTGTTTAATTTTTGCACTTCTTCATATATTCTAGATATTAAGTCCATGTTTTAAGCACAGCTGGTGAAGATCTTGTATTTGAATGCTGATTGTTCATTCTGTCCTAAGGGTTTTTGTTGTTGTGCAGAAGCTCTTTTCTGTTGTTTGTTTGTTTAATGTCATGCAATCTCAGGACTGGTGCTGCTTCCTGTTATTGGCCATCAAGGAAACAAATGACAATACGTGCTAGAGAGGACATGGGGAAAAGGAATCCTTATCCAAGGTTGGTGAGATTGCAAACCGGTGCAGCCACTGTGGAAATTAGTTAGAGGTCTGTCAAAAAATAGAATTGTCACACAATCCGGCTATACCACTCCTGGGCATGTACCCATCTCTGCACCTACCCAGAGATACTGACGGATAACAGGTTTATTCCTACTCTGTTCATAGCAAGGAAGTGGAACCAGCCAAGACACCCATCGAGAGAACAATGGAAATGTTACAATGGAATTTTATTCATCCAGTAGAGAAAAATGAAATCAGGAACTTGTAAGAAAATGGGAAGAACTGGTTTATATTAAACTAGGTAATCTGGGCTTAGAAAGACAAAAGCCTGGTGTTCTCTCTCACATGAGGATCTTTACCCCTGTTCAATGTGTGTCCAGGTTGGAGCAACTATGAAGAAACGGCCCGTGAGACTGGAATGAAAGAAGCTGTAAGAAAGGAGGAGCGAGGTAATAAATGAGAGTGGAGGGAATGCTGGGGACAAAAGCGGGGGAGGGGGCAGACAGATGAGGTGAGGGTGGGATGGAGAGAGAGAAGAGACCAAATTGAAATGGACGAGAACTCCATATGCAAGCATGCTACTTTGTAAGCTAGTTTAAAAATAAAAACATAATATTTTAAAAAAAAACAAAAATAAAATTCTAGGAATGAAGGAGGCCGTGTTCTTGAAAGCATGGCTTTCTGCAGAAGTGGGCAGGAAGCCGTCCCGGCCTGCAGATAGGAAGAGACTGTGCATGTCTCCCAGTCAGTCAGAAACTGCTCTTCAGTGTGGTGAGGGGCTGGGGGGCACTGCTTATGGACAGCTCTGCAGATCTCAGAGCTGGAGGACCTCGGACACACCTCAGAGGAGGTCAGGCTCCAAGCTCACAGTTCCCCTGAGGTCTTGGAATCTTGGAATCAATTTTACATTCACCTGGGCTGTTGCCAGCAGCTCTTCATCAGAAGAGTCCATCTGTTCCTGATGGAGAGATCACTGCGGATAGAGATCACTGAGGTACTTGTCCAATCCCAGAGGAGGAAGAGGGAGTTCGGAATCAGGGAGGGACGGGGCACCGAGCCGTGTGACATCCTGCTTCAGCCGGCACCATGGGCATGGGGACGAGAAGGAGGCACGCGCTGCGTGCAATTCCACGTGTCCGAGACATCACGAGGAGTCTCTCAGTAAACCCTGTGTAGCTTGATAGCTGGACAAGGACGCAGAAGTGACTGGCTGCAGCCAGGGAAGTGGGAACATCCACGCTCTGGAGCGCGAGCCCTAGGCAGTGACAGCAGTACCTTGGTCTGCCTGTGCTGTCTTTCTTCCAGCTCTTCTAGTATTAATGCGGAGGCTCAGCGTTCAGAACTAACATTTAAGTCATGCTTGTTTATCGGATAACAGTGTAGATGGTAGAGAGAGAGTGGGAGACCAGAGAGAAAGTCTCTGTGATCATGGACATGCACGTGCATGTGTGTTTGTGTGTATGTATATGCATATGCATGCATGCATGTATGTATCTGTGTATATGCATGTGTGTGCATGTGTGCAGCAAGCTGCACAGGGAATGAGTAGTTTCTGGAATTAGTACTGATATATGTATAAACCTTTCCCTTAGTTTTGAAGTGCAGATGAAAAACATTTCGACTCACCCTGGCGATGCTCGCCTTGGGTTTCACTGTCTTAGAATAGTTTCTCACATCACCTGCCTGCTGTGTGACTAAGACTCCCCTCCAGTCCCTGCAAACAGGTCCCCAGTAGGCCACGTCACCCCAAATGCCAGCTCCATCCCGTATGGGAGAGAGACTGGTTCTCGGGGTCCTGCGCTCGTTTACTTCTCTGGCAGTTCCGTGCGAGCTAGTGGAGTAGGCCTCCCGACATCACACGGGTACTGAGGCTGAAGGATCGTAAAGCCATCCAGCCTGGCCTGTGGGATTCGAATGCACATCTGTGTGATTCAACAGTGATATATTGTGGATAAATAACTTTCTGAACATTTTCCCCCCCTTTTCAAGTGACTGGGGTTCAGAACAAGAACACAATAAAGATCATAACTAAAGAATTTCTCTTCTTGGCCTTGCCTCCCTGGCCAAGAGAAGATGACAAAGAATGAAATATTAAAAAGTCCTTCTTCCAAGTCAGTCTCGACACACACAGTGCTTCTCAGGACTGATGCCAACCTAGCTTTCGAGGTGAACTTATGAGTTGGTTGCCATGAACAGATAAGCTGCACTGCTTTGTGTATACAGCAGGCTTTGTGTATACAGCAGGCTTTGTGTATACAGCAGGCTTTGTGTATACAGCAGGGTTGAACCCCACTTAGATCACACTGCAGATCTCTAGTTCTCAGGGGTGTGTGAAGCCATGCCTTCTATTCTCCGCAATGCTTGTAGCTACATGCATTAACAGAGACGCCAGACTACTCATCTAAGAAAACTTCTGCTAAGGCAGCAAAGCAAAACAGCACAAGAAGTACACGGGATAATCACGAGGCCAGACTAAGATTCACAATTCACACCCATTGCCCTTCTGGCAGCAACCCCAGCCACTTGTACGTGGCAGAACGTTTTCCTCTTGAGGTCTTGTAAGGTAGAGACAACCAGAGACAGAGACCCCAGAGGGAACCTGCAACTAAACAGCAAAGTGAACAAGCAGAGACGGGCACCCCAGTGTGCAGCCGTCTGCTTCCTAAGGCTCCATAGCATGTGTGTGCAGTCAGACTCCGAGCAGTGGAAGGCAGCCCAGGCCAGGACAGGACTGGAGCACAGCGTGGGGCTGTGGCACTCCACTCTCAATGTGACCGGTCTGTCGCCAGCCTCTCGTCCTGCCATGGGTAATACTGCTGCTCTTCAGCTGACACGGACGACAGGATGAATGGGGTCTGCTCCCAGGCCCGTGTCGGGACAACACCTCCTTGGATCTGGAGTCAGAGGCGGGCTCTCCTGAAACCTTCTCTTCATAAGCATTCAAAGATCCTATGAAGTCATCTGTGACTGGCACGCCTTTGAAAAGTCACCGTAACAAAAGAGGGGCACTAGCGAGTAGCGATGAAGGACACAGGAGACCCTGGTCACCCTAAAGGTCATTGGTAGGTGCTGGCAGTGTGCCCACTCCCCAGAGGCTAAGGTCATCTTCTCACACTCAGGCCAGTAAAAAACCTGGAGACCCAGAAAATTCTACAGGTGATAACCACTTCAATTCTGAATTCTGTTTTATTTATTCATTTTTTTTCTGGAAAAAATTATAAGTCATCTCCTGAGAAGCAAATATTTGGCATTTAAAGCATTTTTACTGTTCATGAGCTTAGAACAGTCTACATCCTCCTTGGTAGGATCTGTTTTCCATTTTAAAATTTCAGAGCACACAACATGGTCTTGCAACACATGACATTAAGATTTTTTTCTCCTGTAAACTGGAGTAGTTATAATTAAAGAAGTCTCAGATAGCAATCTCACACACGATAGAGATCGTGCAACAACAAGCCCACAAACACTCGCCAGGCAACTTCAGTGGTCAGCTTTTAGCTAAGGAATCTTGTTTCTTCCCTGTCTCTGCCCAAAATATTTTTTAGAAAAATTTAGGAATTAGATTTTTTTATTCATGAGCATTTAAAAGTTCTTGCTTAATTTTATTTATTAATTTGTTTACAGGCAGGCTGCCTCCCCCACACTTTGCCCCATTTATAGGTGTGTACCATCACCCCTAAGGGTCCTTGCTTCATGTGAGAGGCATGATGATTTATCTTCTTCATAGAGATGTTTTAGGTGGGAGCAAGGTTGAGTGACAGCTGACCTTCTAAAAACCCAAGAGAAGACCCAAGACTGAAGGAGATGGAACCCAGACAGAGTCTTTGCCCTGAATTCATGAGGATGGGCAGAGAGGGCAGAGAATGAGGGCACAGTCCACACCTCTGCACGAAAGCTGGTAGCAGTTCCACACCGACAGGCAGCCAGCCCACCTGGGTGCACACAGGTTAACTAGACCTCATGCTGAGGGGCTGACAGGGCTCTGAAATAATACTATTCCTATTTATTTGCACCAGATTTCTTCCTCTGCCTGGCTCGTTCTACATCTTTTTCCACAGTCTTCTGACCTCATTCAAAAAGTGATACAGTGGCCTGGCAGCTCTGGGAACTGCTGCCCTCCATCATGTAGACCATTCCTGCCAGTCAGGAGCAAACCTGCAGGGGAACTCGCAGTCACCTGTGAGCACTACTTTATTCCTTGCTGTCTTATTCACATTTTCTTACACACAGAAGTTTCTCAGGGGCTCATTGGCAGGAAGATAGTTCTGCTGCTTATAGACACCCACTCTTATTACTATGACAATCTGGATGGACTAAGACATGAATCATTCCTAGAAAGACTCTGACTTTAAAAAACAGCCCAAATCATGAAACGGGGTTCCTAAAAAGTGCTCTGAGCGAGCCCTGGAAACGAGGGGGCCTGGAAATGCAAGACCCCCTGAAGCTGTGCAGCTGCATCTACAGAGAAAAGCATAGGGAACCAGCAGCCGGCAGCTTAGCTGGATGCTGGACACTAGCATGACCAAGTGCTGCAAAAACCTTTGCAGCTCTTTCTGGAAGCATTTCAAGAAAACATCAAAGCCGAGTGTGGCAGGACTCGAAAGGTGGAAGCAGGAGGATTGCTGTGAGTTCAAGATCAGACTGGGCTACATAGTGAGCTCCTCAGGCTAGAGTGAAACTCTATGTGAAAAGAAAGAAGGAAAAAGGGAAGGAAGGAAACAAAAACACCTACAATAGCCATATATAAAGGTGTCCACTGCAGCACCGTTTATGCAAGCCCAAGACAGGTAATGACATAAAAGTCTAGCAAGGAAAGATGCCTGGATCAGTGAATTCACACCCAGTGAGAAGAGCGCTATGTAACTGAAAGGAAGTTTTCAGAGGCTGGTGAATGGCAAATGAGATGCCCACAATGCTAAGTTCAGGAGGATTCAGACCAACGGTCGGGATACCCTATGATCTATGCTTAAATAAATAAAAAATGTGCAAAAAATTAAAATGGAAGACTCAATATGAGAACAGAGTGGCTGTAGAGACACGCTCAGGGGTTAAGACTCTACCTCGCCAAGCAGAAGGTCCTGAGTTCAGATCCCAGGCCACACAGAAAAAAAAAAATACCAGTGGCCTGGACTTCTTACCCTAGTAGTTGGAGCCTGGGAAATCCCAGAGAGAAGCAAAAAGGAGGTAAAGCAATCCAGAATGATTCCTGAAATCACCCTTGGTCCTCCACAGGGACACACACATGCACACACACACACGCGCACACACACACACACAAATAAAATTAAAAAATGAGGACAGAGCTTATTTCTGGATGTAGTTAATCATGATTTATCTTTCCTTCTTTGTTTGCCTTTTCCCAGTCTGTAGGGAATGTATGTTGCTATTTCATTAATTAGTTTATTTGCATTTCTTTGTTTATTAGTTTTCTGAGACATGGTCTTGGTAAGTAGCCCAGATTGTCCTTTTTTAAAATTATTTTTTATGTTTTACGCCCATATGGAGTACTTATTCCTGCTTCCATCCATCCCCTCTCCCTTTCATCCCCTTCCTTTCATCAATGCATCCCACCCCTTCTCACCCTCCTGCCTGATTGCTTCTATGGATCCCAGGGTTCCCTCTGGCTTGTCTACTCTTGGGGGGGGTTCAGGCCTCTGTGGCATACCAAGTTGTCCTTCCTTGGCCACCCCATTGATAGGAACATTTTCCTTCACTCATCCAGCTCCACTGTGTGTTCTTATCTCTCTTGAGTTCCCTATGGTCTGTGAGGGCATAAACAAAAGATAGTAAGGTGCTGTAGGTTTTCATGGTTGGAAAGTCGACCCCTCATAAGAGGGGTTATGCTATCACTCTACTTGGTGCAGGATGAAGGGTTCAGTGGTTAACTTCCACTCTGGTTCCCTCAGCCTCTGTACCCACAGCTACTTTCGCTTAGTCTGAGCCTGACTCAGAGAGGTGAGATATGTGCATTGTGAAACAGTGCCATGTTTGTATTTGCCCGCCATCTGCCTAGACTTTCTGGAAACTTATGATCTCTAGTTTTCACAAGTCGTACCTGGGGCCAGCTACAGAATGGACATGTTGTCTAAGCCCTTCTCTGTGGGCTCCAGATGCTCTCAAGCCTGACACTAGTCATTGTGCCATTCCAGTTGCTGCCCCTGAACATCCATACGTGGCAGGTTTTCACACGGAATTCAGATTACTAACCGAGACCTGGACCTCAGTGTAATGAGTTCCAGGCCACAAATATAAAAAGCATATCCTACTTCTCAAAGTGCCTTGGATCCCTCGAGAAACAAACAGTAAACACAGTCGGGTAAGTGTTAAGCTCTAAATATAGAGTCCAGACTCCTCCACGCTAGATGCCCAGCAGCTTACCCTCAAACATCTGTAACTTCGGTTGCTGCTGCAGTGGATATTGGAAAAATATTCAGAAGTAAAATATGGTATTTCTCCAGGGAATGTATATCAAAATATGGAGAAAGCAGCAATTACTAGAGAAGCTCAATAGGTAACCTGGCCACCTGCCACTTTCCCCAAGCGTAACTGTGACATTTATTACAAGGGTCAAAACTGCGTTTCCTCTGGCCAGTGATCTGTGGGGTATATTTCTCTGGAAAATTTCATTCACTCTCCAGTAGGTGAAAAGAAAGCCTCCAGGATGCCAGCCAAGACTTGAAGTGTTCATCCTATCTAAAGGAGTGGGTCTTTCTTCGTCCTTCCCTTGGCATAGCCTTCCAGTCAAGGAATCTGAATGCTGGCCTCTTGTATTATTCATTAAATAATTGCTATGTTTTATCAGAAATATGATCTATTATAACCTTGAATGGAGTACATTAAATGACATTGAAAATTAGATTATTCTGATTATTGGAGAGGTGAGATATGTGCTAAACATTTGTAAGACTGATAATCAATCAGGGTATCTATCCAAGTGTAATAAAAATCAATCTGGAGTCAGTGTGTTTAAATCTAATTTTTTAAGCATGGCATTTTCCTCAGAGTTTCTCTCTAAAATGTCACCATCTTCTACAGCAGTGATTGATTCTGTTTCCAGGGAGAGCACTCATTCTGATTACTTCCCGCTGCACGCAGACCCTGGTCCACTTCAGAGAGGCCAATCAGAGTAACAGCTTGGTTAATGTGGTGCCCACCGATGTCACAACAGTGAGGAGGCTGCCCTTCTTCCGCTGTAGGACTTGAGGGGCGACGACATACTACTCAGGTCAGCAGGGCTTCTGTGCCTTCTCCCAACAGCAGTGGGGACATCCATGTTGGGTTTTATTTCACCTGAGAGAAAAGATGACCCTGCACTGCTTAATGTAAAATTATTATTGCCATCAAGGATTTGCAGAGAAAATAAATGACATGAAGACTTTGTCTCAATTTATCCTTCCTCACTTCTATCCACATACCTCTTCTTTATTTCCTTTCCACCATCCATCCACCTATCTCTCCACCAAGCTATCCATCTCTTTAACAATAAACTTACCTATTATCTGTACATCCACCCACCTATCTATCTACTTCGTCTACCTCTCTTCCTGTCCATTCATCTACCCACCTATGATATATCCACCAATCTCTTCATCAATCCATTCATCCATCCATCAATCCATTCATCAGTACACACATCCATATACATCAATCCACCCATCATAATTATTGAACTTTGGTGGAGATCACCAAGAAATTTGTATCTTGGGGGTTGAATTGCTCTACCTCCTTATGGGTTTGCTTTAGGCTTTTACAGTCTCTGATTTCCAGGGCCAGAAGTGCAAGTCACTGCCAACCATATCCTTATTGCATATCCTTTTATCTGTGGATCTGAATTCAGATCCTTTTGCTTTCATGGCAAAGGCTCCAACCTCTGGAGCCATTTCCCCAGCCCACAATTGTACTTTAAATCCAATCCGTTTCCCCAGGGTACAAACAAACACATAAATTAACTTGTTGGGTAAAGTAACATGATGCTATCGTAATCTTTCCAAAGACCATTGACATGAGAGCTATTGACTATGTTAGGCTCAACAGAATAAGGAGGGTGGAAAAACTTAAATGAGTGTGTGTCAGAATGTGAGCAGTTCTTACTTCTAGAGCACCTACACTTTTCATTTTCCTCTGTTACGCATGCATTCAGTGCTCTCCAAATGCCCATGGTGTCGCTCTGTGATGCTAATTATTGCTCAGGTAACTTTTTTCCTTTATTGAGCCACATTTTCCGGGTACTGCTCTAGCTTTCAGATTGGCTCTCAGAAAACGGTGGCTTGGTGTCTCCTTCACCGTGTGAAAGTAAGAGGAGAGAGGACTGGGTCTGCTCTCCACAGTCCATGGTACCTAGCAGTGCAGAGGCCTGGGATCTCCACTTCTTCCAGGCTAACTTCCTGAACTCCCAGTGGCTCTCTCTTCTTTCTTGGCCTTCTGACCCCAGGGCAGTTGCTGGGTCTGTGATATTAAAAACCATGGAACTCAGACCTAAGGTCATACAAAAACCATCTCTGTGCCTCCATCTCCCAGAACTTACCAAAAGATTGCCTCTTGTAGCTTCCTGACTGCTTCATCCCAACACCAACCTACCTATCCTTCCTTGAGTTTTTTTTCCCTTTCGTTCCTACTTTGTTGCCTTTCTCCCTGGCGAGCACAAGGTCCAGGAACCAGGACTTCAGGAGGGCTCCATCATTATCCCAGCACCCAGAGAAGCACGGGGGCATGAGAAGCATTCAGGACACCTTGACTGTGTCAATGTGCTGGAATACAATACAGTAGTGGGGAGGAGAGGCACAGCTCTGGGCTCTGGCCTGTGATTGCAGTGTGAAGTGTTGCCGGAGGGGTTGCCGGAGGGGTTGGAACTTTCTGGGGTAGTGCTTAGGTAGTGGGAACGACTGTGTCCAGCAGGCCTGGCAATAGCTCCGCCTGTCTTCCAGATGGGCAGATAACAGCAGGAGGAAGCTAGAAGGGGTGCTACTAAATATGGGTGTGGTGTGACAAGAGGCGCTTGGAACAAAATGAGCTACCACAAGTAATCTTCCAGGTGGTAGAGTTGAGAAATCGTTATTCAAATATTTGAGGCCACTAGTGCGCTGGTTTTGTTCTTTTTCAGGTCTTGAGTATTTACATATACATGGTGAGATTGGAAGGAGAGTCAAGTCAAAACAGGAAATTCGCTTGTATTTATATGTACTTTGTGAGCATAATCAGAAGGATGTATCTCATCAGCTCTAGGAAGAGCTGATTTTTCTTAAAGAAAAACAGAAAGATCCATTTCACAAAGCAATATAGATGGAGCATGCTGCAAATCTAGCACCAAGGATTCTGGGTAGGGTGATGAGATCCCGAAGAATCTGGGCTGCTTACTAGGTAGGGTCTTGTCTCAGAAAGCCAATAAATTAATAAACAAATAAATGCAAATAAATGAATAGAGTAGCAGCATAAGCTTCTTGCAGCTTAGGAAAGGACTGAAATTTCAAAGAAGGAATATGAAGTATGCTTAACCCATGTCCAGAAGTAAACTCCACTCAGATTCTGGTTCCTTTCATGTTGCTGTGTTCTACCCATTCCTTTTTTGCTTTTCTCAAGAGAGATCATATAGCATCCTGGAAAAATTTCTTTCAGTGGTACAAATGGTGCTGTCCTCACTAGGTGTGAATTCATAGATGCAGTAGCCGCTTTTCCTTGTTAGTGTTTGTGACATTATCAGTCTTGAGCTTGTACAAATGATGGAGCAATGGAAATCTTTACACATGGCTATTGCACTTTGTTTGGGTGATATTTTCCCTTCTGCCCACCCATCTCTCGTCCTCGCTCTCTCTGTCTCTCGCTTTCTCTCATAGGGTTTTACTCTAACAGTAACCTTAGCCTGAAATTCTCTACATAGCCCAGGCTAGCCTCAAACTCAGCAAGCCTCCTCTTGCGTGCTCTGAGTACAGATTTGAACCCCACACTTGGCTCTGGTGGTTCCTGTAAAGTGCTTCCAGGAAGTGGATTTGCAAAGACTTTTCGGAAACCAATTACCAGTATTAGTTAAGGCCTGTTTGGTTTGTGACCTGCCTTTCTTTGCATATTTGCATGCGAGCTCTGAAGGAAGGTAAACTGGGACTTCTAGTGGTGTAAGTATTTCTGGGGAACCATCAGCTCCGCTCTCACCAGAGCACTCCTCCTGTCAATCATGCTAGCAGAGCTCTTGCGCTGCCCCTCTGGTCCAAACACCAACCCAAAAACTTGCTATGGTTCATCTCACTTCTGCCAACCCTGGCTTCGCAGTTTCCTGTTGGGTCACAGATAGCCAAGGGGCAGATATAGCAACATAATCTGATTTTAGATCAACTAGGATGCCTTTGGCCAGCTTTATCTCTGCTTGCAAATAGCCCTACCCAGAAGGAATAGATGTCCTAGGCTATGATATTCCTGACATCCTCAGAACTATCCTGGGGCCTACGTTTAATCAGTTTAATTTTTTGAAGAGTCTGAGCTTTTACCTCAATTTAACAACATTTGTCAAAGAAGGAAGCCAGGGAGGACTTTAGGAATAAATAATTAAGAAGATCTTAGTGGCCTATTCTTATGTTCTCTGAAATTCATTCTTTTGAATTTGGTTATTTCCCTGTTCAAACTCCAAAACTCTGTGAACATCTTACTAGCTGTTAACATATGTACATAGGACTGGCACTTGGGGCCAGGTAATTCTTTGTGGTAACATGGCAGAGTATTTAATACATTCCTGGTTCAACCTATCAAGAGGCAATTGCACCATCCTGGAATCACAACTCAAACCTGAAAAGACACGCTATGTTTTTTGGAGACAGATATGTTGAAGGTGATATCCACAGGCGCGTGCCAGGGTTACAAGCTGGATTTAGAATGACTGAGGCACAGGATTAAGAGTCAGCCAGCACGTGAGAACTGCTTCCTTTCCTTTGCTTGCAATGCCCTCTGTGAACAGTCACAACTTCATAATTCTGGGGTTACATGAGGAAGTGGGTGCAAACCTCCTGTAATCCTAAGTGAGCAGTCTGGAAGAGGCAGCTATACTATGCAAGGTGAGTATGCAGGTGTCTCAGGAACTAATGGAGCATGTGGATGGAAAAGGGACCATGTCTTTCAGAAGTGTCTGTACACGCAGTCACAGAGTTGTACTGCTTTGGATTTTGTACTATGGCCAAACTCTAGTAGCTTGAGCTGTTCTTAGATTAACCAAGATCATCCAAATGGAACAGCTTTTGTGCTGATTACAAAGGGGCTGTTTGCATGTCTGCCTCTTTCTTCATCGTTACAACTTACCAGGATCAGAGGCATACTCTCCAGCCCAGCAACAGAAGTGCTGCGTCCTGCCGCCCCCCATCTGTTCTGCCCCCGCTATGTGGCACCCTGATATTCAGTGGTTGCATCAGACAAGTCTCTACCTCAGGGCATTTGCTCTGTGGTTGCTGTTTCTTCTGCTTAGAAGGCTCTTCAAAGACATTCATCTTACTTCCTGTACCCCAACTCCAGGCCTTTATCAAATACCCCCAGCGCGACCTTCCCTGCCTGCTCTACTACAGCAATGAACATCTCTCTCCAGTGCCTGACAGCTCTCTGCTACTTCTCATAAGCACATATCATTCTCCACCCACACAGTCACCCTACACCAGGGTGCCACCTCTGGCTGGCGATGATTGATTGTGATCTGTTTTGTTTCCTGCTGTAGGCCTGGGGTCTAAAACACTGCCTAGCATGAGACAAGTGCTTGTGGAATGAATGAATGTGTGAATGAAAGAATGCACAGGCGCAGCTGAATGGACATGGTAGCTTTTCTTTAGTGTTGTAGCAGGTTAATGGTAGAGAAGCTTTATTTGAGTTCTCAGAAGCACACTTGGGTTCTATACTCAGTAAGAATGGAGCCATCAGCCAGCTGGCAGTGGCAAAGTGCCTCCTATGCTGGATGTTGAATGTGGCCTGATTGTTGAAGATTAGCTGTGAATAGAGACCACTCACAGGCATGCTGGAGATGGATGGAAATCCCAAGTTCCTGTGTTTTTTGTTGCCTGGGTTAAACACCGACTGACAAGGAGAAGAAGCAGGCTTCAAACACACAGCAAGCAGTGAGGGGTGGCCAATCAAGGCGGGCATCTTACTACTGGCTCACATAGTCCTGGCTGAATCGTTTGGTACATGTTTCACTCAAGTAAACAGAGCTAACACAGCCTTGTGGCTCAACTGCCCTTTCTTTACTTTCCAGATACATATTAGTAACTGACCCTAACTCTTTCTTAATAGCAGGCAAAGTTGGTGAGGACCGCATCTACCCAGTGCGTGACACACATCTCATATCATGCTGTGGACCAAGACCAGCCTAGGCATCTGCAGAGGAAGAAGCCAGACAACTAACTACAGCATTCCGGGAGGCTGGAGTACAACGGAGCGAAGGTAGGAGGGTTTTAGGAGTTACTCAACACATGTAGAGCCCTCACCTGTCAAGGGAGGTGTGGCGTGCAGGCCATTGAAACGGAGAGAAGAACCTCCTTGCGTACCCAGGCGTTGGTGGTCTATGCCCCGGATCCAGGCTAAGCGCCTTTTGTGGTTGTCAGTAGATCCACTCAATCCCACAAAGTCCCATTGGGACTTTTTGTTTTGTTTTGTTTGAGATGGGTTTTTGTTATGCAGCCCAAGCTGGCCTCAAACTCACTGTCCTCCTCCTGTGCCTCTTGAGTCCGTAGGACTTTCTACAAGGTGGTGTGGAAGGAGGAACTGTGGGCAGACAGTCTCCATAGGAAGCCAAGCTCACTTGTCCACTTGGCACACGCTGCCAGCACTGACTGTTCTAGTGAGGCAGATGTGAACCAGAGACAAGCCTGGCCTTGGGGTGTGTTAACAGGAGAGACGGTCAGGACAAAGTCATAAAGAGGAGCGGAGCGAGGGCTGAGGGCCAGGAGTAGCAGGACCGGGAAGGTCCTCTAAGCCGCCTTAGACTGAGACAGAGGCAGCCAAGACTGCAGAGAGGGAATTTGGGGAACCAGAGGCTTCATCCACAGTATGCTGACATAGACAAGGGTCACAAAACTAATTTTCAGGGCGGGTGAGAACTTAGTGAGGAAAGGCCTTTGTTACAAAAGCCCGAAGGTGTGAGATCAATCCCTGGAGCCCACACGGTGGAAGGAAAGAACTGATTCCTACAGGTTTTCTGACAACATGTATGTTATGGTATGTACACACACACATATACACAGATAAGATAGATAGATAGATAGATAGATAGATAGATAGATAGATGGATGGATGGATGGATGGATGGATGGATGGATGGATGGATGGACGGATGGACGGATGGACGGACGGATGGATAAACCTATAACATACCAGCATCCTAAGCTGTATATGCCATGGCCTCTGTGCCAACTTGAAGATACTGCCCCTCAGTGTCTTCAGCATCCACATGCTCAGTCAATCACATTAATTACCAACTAGTTCCAAGATACTTCCATTGCATAGGGCTTTGTAAGTCATCTAGAGATAGTTTAAAGCATAGAAAGGTTATCACAGGTTACACACAATGACACCTAGATATGAGTGTGGATCCTGGCATCTCCAGAAGATGACAAGGATGAGGTTTGTACTCCAGTTTGTACCTGTCCTGGGAAAGCAGCTGTGAACAATCAGTAGAAAGGAAAAAGGCTGTTGTGTTCTAATAAAACTTTATTTATAGAAGCACCTGGTTGGAGACTACAAAAACCCTAGCTCCTAAACAGACATCCAATAGCATGGGATCTTATGAAATTAAAGAGCTTCTGTTCAGATAAAGAGATTGTAACCCCAGCAAAAAGGCAACCCACAGAATGGGAGAAAATCTTCACTAACCACATATCTGCTAGAGCTCTATTATCCAGAGTGCACAAAGAACTTAGAAAACTAAACACCTTGGAAATAAATGGCCCAATTAAAAAATGGTCCTGGGAACTCAAAAGAAACTTTTCCATGGACGAAATATCTTAAAAAGTGCTCCATATCCTTAACCTTAAATGCAAATCAAAACCTCCCTGAGATATCATCTCACCCTGGTCAGGATGGCAAAAATCCACAATACAAACAACAACAAATGCCGGAGAGGATGTGGAGAGAAGGAAACTCTCCTACATTGCTGGTGGGAATGCAGGCTCATACAACTACTCTGGTAATTTTTTTAAAATTAAAGATTGAAATGCCATATGACCCTGCTATTCCACTTCTGGGAATAATCCCTCATACAGCAAAAATTCACCTCGATAGCACAAGCACGACTATGTTCATAGCAGCACTGTTTACAATAGCAAAGTCATGGAACCAACCCAAATGCCCAACAGTTGACAAGTGGATAAGGAAAATGTGGTGCATTTATACAGTGAAATACTACTCAGCCATCAAAAAAGATGAACTGATGAAATTTGCTGGGAAATAGATGGAATTAGAAAAAATTATATTGGGTGAGGTATCCAGATACAGAAAATGATGCTCTGTATGTACTCCCTAAGAGGTGGATCCTAGTACCAAACCCCCTTAGTGACATATTCAAAGATAAATCTCTGTAGTATCTACAGTAATTGCAAAGATTATAAACAGGAGGGAAGGGGAAGGAGGGCTCCCCCCCAAAATAGGGGATCATTCTACAGCAAGTAAGTAGTGAGACATTTGGGTAAGCTCACTCACTTTCCTTCCTGGTCACTTGCAACTGAGGGGGTTTGATTTCACCAGTCAGGGAGGGCATAGAGTCTGGCAGATAGATGGTAACCATCCTGCAAATGGAAGACTGACCCCCCCCCCCACTGCGGTCTCCTACTTCTATCCATCTACCTTTGAATCTACTCTTATAATAAGACTCTATTTTAACAGCCTTTTATCTCTGGCTAGGAGGTGACATCCAATACCAATCAGGATGGAGTCAAGGGAGGTACAGAAACAGCAAAAGAACAACAAACCATAATTCAGAACATCAGAGCCCCTACATTAATCACCTGGAACCAGACCAGCCAAATCTCTCCCCATCCTAAAGCTCAGGGAAATTTGTGGAAGAGGGAGGGGTAAGATTGTAAGAGCCTAAAGGTGGGGAGGAGCAATGATATGCAAGATACTCCACACAAGTTAGGGCCGCAGTAGCCATAATTGGACTTTGCATGACCTGTGCAATGGCTGACATGTCAGTAACCCCCCCAAAGTCTAGGATGGATCACAGGCACTAGGATCCTTGGAGGCAAGGGATTAACAGCCACAATAGTGTCCCCATACTAAAGGGGAGCACAAGAAAGGGCTCTGGGCAATGCCACTGAGCACCTCATTAGAATGAAAGACATAGAGGGAAGTTTGACATTCACACTAAAGGATGCTTCAGGGAATGGGGAGGGGCTGGGGGGGGACTGGGAGATGGGAGGGTGAAAGGGAGGGGAAAAGGGGGGGAGGGTGCAAGGGGGACTGGGAAGGGGTGGAGGGAGGGAGGAGACCGGGATACCTTGTATGAGTGGGAAAAAAATAAATAAACATAGATAAAGAAGTGCCTGGCTGGATCTGACCTAATGCTGCAGTCTATAGTTTACTGACTGCTGATTTAGTTCCTTCCCAAGCTTAATAAAGCATTTATTTTCTCTATAGAGTGGCAGAGACACAAATAAGAATGCAAAGCTGTATAATGCATGGACCATGGTCTGTCAGATTGCCACTCAGGGAGAAGAAGTCATAACATCACTACAACTAAATCAATGCCAGCCCACAGGTGGCAGGGCAACTTTCCCCCCCTCATCTTTTTGATTATTTTCTCTCTGATTACAACCATCACACTCACTCATGACAACACTCTATAGTGATGCTAGTGATCTCCTTTCCATCTACTCCCCTGTCCTGCTGGCAGCCCTCCTGTGGGAGTCTTCTGTGCTTCTAGTGCGCAGCGACTGTGTACACAGAGGGAAGGACCAGAAATGCAACTGGTTGCTAAGGAAACAAGATCACAGCATTCACAGCAAAGAGACCTCCATGCTTAGCAGTTTTTGAAAGGAAGAAAGATGAGGGCAGCATCCAGGCACTCTGAGGAAGACGGTTCTGGAGAGCTTAGCTGGATAGGATTTGGGTGATGCGATTTGGACTCTGAAAATTAAAGGGCATAAGCTACTCTCCTTGCCAGCTGTGTTTCTCAAAGAACCTTATGAGCATCAGAATCCGGAATTGATGTTAGAGTCCTCCTGTGTAGGTAGGTGACTGAATGCCCGGGGAATTAAGGAAGTGAAGTAATTCACATGAAAAAAGCTTGGGGACTTTACCTTCCTTCAGGTAGTACTTCTACTGCACTAGGTTGCATAAATCACTTAGAGATGGTTTACACTATACGAAGTGTATGCACAGTTACACACAGGTGACAAACTGCAAGGCAGGTAATTGGTCTGAGACTCTTATGCAATATTTGAAAGTAGGATGTGGGTGAGGGAACAGTTCTTCCCTTTCTTCTGGAAACACCATCCCTTAGAAAACCACTTCAATGAAAAACATCAGTTTTAGAATGGACATTGACTGAAAAAAATGGTGGGGGTCTGGGGAGATGGCCCAGAGATTGAGGCCTTTACCCCATAAACAAAAAGACCTAAGTTCGGATCCCTGGATCCCACCAAAAAAAAAAAAAAAAAAAAAAAGGAACAGAAAAAGCAGATGTCTGCAATTCCAGCTCTAGACAGTGGAGGCTGGGAAATCCCATATCAAAGCAATAAGGAAATAAAGCAATCCAGGATGATTCCAGGTGTCACCATTAGACTTCCACAGGTCTTCCTCCCTTGGTTAATCTACACTGGAAACAATCTCACAGACATGCCTAGACGTATGCTTTAATCATCACAATTACAGACAAAGGTATCTGTTTCAGAAAAAAAAAATCTAGGCCAGCCAAGTATGGTGCTGTGAACTTGCAGCACCACACCTGGGAGACTGAGGCAGGCAGATGAAGGCGCAAGGCTGGTCTAGGCACAAAGCAAGATCGTACCTCAAATCCTACAACGCACATAAGAAGCTTAGGCCAGAGTATTTGCAGTGATTTGGTTCTAATTTACCTAAGATTAGCATCTTGGAAAAATGCTGGGTTCAGGTACAGCTAAAACATGATACCTGGTGCTTTTGATTCTCTGAGGTCGAAATGACTGATCAGTAAATTGGGATGCGGTGACCCAGACTTCCCTTAAACTACTGGTACTAAGGAGCAGGCTTTCTCTTCAGTCCTAACCCATGGGGGACAACTTTTCATAAACCCAATGAAGATCGGCTTTGAGCAAATGAAATGTTGCCTGAATGTGCAGCAGCAGAACGGGGGCTCCTGAATGCCTGCTATGGAGGCTGAATCCACCCTGCTGTTCGCTTCCAGACCAGCTCTGGCCCATGGACCAGAGTTGAGTAGCACTTTTTACAGCAGAGCTATAATATCAAGCCATTTTTAAAAAGGGACAATTGTAAGACAAGCAAAACTCTGATGAGAGGATTCAAAATTGAATGTGATGCCCAACAATTCAAAGGTTCTTTCTCCCTCTCTTTCTACACACATGCGTATGATGAGTAGTTGTGTGCATTTGCACGTGTGAGCACAGGGGGTGCCCGGCATGGTGTGCATGTGGATGTCAGAGCACAGCTTCAGGCAGCAAGTTCCTGCCTCTCACCTGTTTCAGATGGGGCCTCTCACTGTCCTCAGGCTAGCGAGCCTGTGAGTTTCCGATGCTTCTCCTGACTCAATGTCATCTCTTGTCCTAGAAGCACTGGATGACAGGTGTGTGCTCCCGTACCCAGCTTCACCTGGACTCTGGCCATGGGAAATCAGGTATCTGTACGGCAGCATTTCGCCCACTGTATCATCTCCCTCGTGCCACATTCTGTTTTGATGATGACAGGCGTTCAATCACAGACAGTTCCACAATTACAATACGGGTCACTGACTTGCATCTGACAGGTAGGTGCCACGTACGTGTTCTGGACTCAAGGTGCTGTGACAATTTTACCTGAAGTCCTTTCACAGCCAAAAAAAAATCGACTTGGCTTAATATTTTCTGAAGCCAAGAAAGATGTACACATATCACTGGTTCCCGGGAAATCCCATTAAAGGAAAGACGATTTTTACTGTTAATTTTATTTTCTTTGATTCTTATTTATTCATTCTTTTCATTGTTGATTTTAAGATGAGGTGATTACTTGGAAGCCTCTGAAAACTTAGAGGTGATACTCTGGGTATAGATTTTGTTTCTCTAAACAGCAAGACAGCAGTTTGTGTGGTTACTTCACTAAAAGGACACTTTCTACTTGGATAAAGTGACCTAGATTTCCCAGCCTGCACACAGCATCAGACAGGCAAGCTGAAACCTTGGGAGCTGTGAGTTGTGGAAGGAATGGGAGGCCACTACCAGGCAAGAAGAGTCCTCCTCTGTTACATGTTGTTAAGAAAGCCTAGCCTTAGCTTTGTGAACGGAGGAGGTGGCTTTAGACTTTCAAGCAGAGAGCTGGAAGTCAAATGACAGCAAGATTCAGAGTTGGACTGCAGAAGGAGCTGCTTATCCAAAAGATCCACAGAAGGCCTGTTATGACATAGGACCTAGGGTAGGACCCTAGAGGTCAGACTGCTCATGAAGCCTCCACTTCACCTGTAGCATGAGAATTAAACCCGCTATGGTGAAAACTGAAGGAATCTGTGCACAGTATTAGGATGTGGACTCTAGTCAGGAATGGTTACAGGCAAACACACACACACACACACACACACACACACACACACACACATACACACGCGCGCGCGCGCGTGCACACGCACGCACACACACCCTCCCTCACCCTCTCTCACCATATAGTCTATTCAAATGTACGACCCATTGAACTGCAGGGTAATACAACCTCGAGGGAAAGACTATATACAGTTGAAATAATTTACAAGAACATAAGCTCACGTTACTCAATTAACTTGGCATGACATTAAAGGGCTCTTTCCAGATGCGTGGTGCACTCAGCTGCTTGCCGTCTCAGGCGTCCTCTGACCCATCTCCCTTCCACTGCGCCAAGCCACTCTTTCAACTCCCTCCATCCCGGTGGACTTGGGGGTCCTTTCCTGGCCCAGCTCCAAACCATAGGCCTCCAGGGTGGTGGTTCTCTGTGGCAGGATGCCCAGAGTCCACTCTCTGCCCTGGACTCCCCAGGGTTCCCGCCTTTGGCTCCATTTTCCTCTTGATTCTGGGACTTTCATCTCTTACTCAATTTCTCTGAACCGGATTCTCCAACTTGTTTAGCACAATGTGAATTTCTTTTCTTTCTCAATTCAAAAATTCACTGGAAAACTCCCCAAGTTCCTTCATCTGGGCTTCCTAAAATCCCCTCTACAAGGGCTCTTGTGTGAAGACTCAGCGCCCACCACACCCTGACAGTGAGTTTCTGAGATACTTTCTCCTAGAAACATCCAGCTCATTTGCTTAGAAAAGCACATTTTATTTTTTTACTGAATTTTATTTTTTACTGGTTTTAATATTTTCCTTTCTTAGCCGAACAAACGAATTCTTCTATATTCACCAGAGTCTAGCATACTTTCTTCTATCTTTGCTGTAGCCAAGCATGTAGGATAAAGTGACCATGGTACCATCTATTTTCTGTTTTTTTCTATTTTTCGGGCCAGCTCAGTCTCTTCAACGGTTACACTTTGAAATTCCTTGTCACTGTGGAAAATTCCTCGTGGGAGGCGAGCCTGACGGAGGTGACAGTACGGGACCGTCATGGCTTCAGGCTACTTTGTCTCTGAACAGCTGGGTTACAGCAGCCGCTAAACCACTCTTAACTTCTGCTCTTGCCCGTAAAATGAGGCTAGAAGCCTGTATTTTTGTCTGCTTAATTATTATTAATTCAGCTTTGCATAAAATGATAGGATTGACAGTAACTTTCACACATGGGTTCAATATGTTCGGATCATGTTTTAACCTTCTCTTGCTCCCCTCTTTCCTGGTCTACTTTTGACTTTTATGTTCTTTTTTAATTTTTAAATCCAGATTTCATACATTAAAAATGTGATATGCTTGAATTTGACTTGTTTCACTTAACAGTTCTATCCATTTTCCTGAAAATGACATATGTTTGTCCTTCTTCATGACTGAATAAAACTCCTCTGTGTAGCACGGTCTCTATCCATTGGTTAATGCATCTCTAGGCTGGGCTCATTTCTTATCTTCTGTGAACACAGATGTGGAGATTAGTTTTTGTCCATCTCACCCCTAAGATCTGGGTTCCACTGCAGACTTGCAGCGGGAGGAATAGTACTGGGAAGAAAGGGTGAGGCCGCAGATGATCTTCAGCATCCTCCTTACCTCGGCTGCATTCCCTCAGCTTGCCCTGTGCCACACTTTCTTTTCTGTGATGATCCATTCTGCTTTCACAGCAAATGAGTGTAGACAAGTCTTGTTTCCTTCGTGGGTGAGATGAGAGCACCGAGGCCCTGGGGCCACTGTGACATGTGCAGAGGTAGAATCAGAAGCTGCTGTCAGGCTGGGCGCTTACGTTCCGGATGAGACACCAAGTGACTGCTGACCCAACCAAATGATTCCTACTTTGACACTCATCTATTGTCACTGATGAAGAAACAGAAATCCAGGGAAACAGCTTCTAGAGCCCTAAGAAATTAAGTCACCAATAGTCATTCAGCTGGCCTAGCTAAAAGCTGGATTGCATCTGTCCTGTGCGGAAACTGAACTCCAAGGGTCTCCTTCCGCCCCATCACTCTTGAAATCCATCAGCTCTATTGTATTTGGCTCCTACACACACACACACACACACACACACACACACACACACACACACAGAGGAGGGGGTAACATTTTCATCCCTTTTCTTTACTTTCCTGGCAAACACACAGAATACTGTTTGGCTCCTGATACCTGTAGGAAGAGTTTCTGGGGGCTTTCTGGTCAACCACCAGCAGACACAAGAACCTCTTGTAGTATTCATCGTGCTGTGCCTCTGATCTGCCCTTTTTCTCAAAGATGATTAACTACCTGGTATTACTCTCTAAACTAGCACGTGAGATTTCTGTGGAAAACAAAATATAAACTTGAACTGAGGTTGCATATTTTTTCCAAAGCTTTCCTTAAAAAAAAATAGAAGCATTATCAAAAATTAAGTAGGTCCAAACAGGTGTGTTCAACAAACACCATGAAAGGACAGGAATGGCACAGGCAGGGAGCCAGTGACACCCACCCACTTGATGGAAGAAGAAAAGGAGAGAAAGAAAGCACAGGCCCGTGGACCAGCACCATTTCTCTGCCTTGATTTATGCATTTCACAAAGTAGGAAACGCATGGAGATGTAGCTCAATAGTACAGTGCTTAGCTAGTATGCACCAACGAGGTCTTGGGTTCCATACCTATCAATGCAAGGGCACAAAAACGATATATCCACAGAAATCTTCATAATCTGTAGGGTCAAGTTCATAATCCTCAGATTCAGGTGAAATGAACACCCACTAACAATGGCAAGCTAGCTTTTACCGACCTGAGCACTTAGCATACAGTGGCACACAGTCTCCTTCCAGTGCGCCCTATTTTAAGGTAGATACTATCGCTCAAGGTTTTATGTCACCGATGATGAAAACGGACCTCTGAAGCTGCTAGTATTAATATTCTCATTTTGATCATTGCTTATAAGAAGTACAAATTGAACCCACAATTCGCAAGAAATTAGATCGAGATCAGGTGAAATGTAATCTGGGTTTTCTTCTGGTGGTAAATGGTGAAATCCTTTCTTAACTGGGATCCATGGAAGATATGAACAAAGACTTGATCTTCTTTCCATGAAGGAGCGCTCAAAAACCTCTCAGGTCAGCACTGGAAGTCTCAGCATCCCTAGCACAAGAGAAAGTCTGAGGTTTAAATAAAAATTAATTCAGAAGAGTTAAAAATGTTAGGAAGCAAAGCATTTAATTTTGCCCATGAGTCCACATGTCTTTAAATCCTGCTCTGTTATGTAACTTAATGGCTTACTTGTACAAATAGTCCTGGCTTTTACCTTGTAACTGGTTCTTGCCATTCATTAGTCTAATGGACTCCCATAGGTGATTTTTTTTTTTTTTTGCCTTCCATGAGATCATTTTGTGAAATATTCAAATGACTGGGCAGAATGAAAGCAAGGAGGCAAAACAAACAAACAAACAAACAAAAAGCTATAGGGCTAATGAAGATAGTTCAGCAGGTAAAGATAATTACTGTACAACTCTGGTGACCAGAGGTTAAGCCCCAGAGACCAAAGGGTAACAGAAGAAAACTGACTGCTTTGAATTGTCCTCTTACTACATATGCCAATGTGCTCAAATGTGCCTACAAATCAATCAAATAGAAAAACCCAGATTCATAGGTTTCAGAGTGAGTATTACTGGCCAGAAGATACAGTGATCCAAACATTCTTCCACATCCCATGTGCTGCTCCACAGAAGGGAGCCTGAAGCCCTGGGACGTAAAGTGACAGATGATGACATCTTCTTATGAAACCACAAGCCACCAGCAGCACGACTCCCTAGCTGGCATGACTGGCTCATTAACCTAATGTTTCATGTTTATTTCAGTACTGCTTTCCCTCTTTTTCCGTACCATAACATTTCCTGAAAACAATGGTTTATGTTATTTACAGGATTCCACAGTTTTTCAGGGTTTGTGAAATCTAATCACATATTCAGAACCTGATATGCCTTACTGAATTGTGGCATAAAGTACAATATGTTCACTAAGTAATCAGATATGTATGCTTCCAAATGCTGCTGTAATTGGTTTCAACATGTTCAAGCAAACACTTCTTGTTATGTTTGTGTGTACAACCATGGCCTTCTCATCGAACACGTCAGATTTAAAACTAGATGCAGCCTCTGTAGTATTTTTCAGCAAGTCATGTCTTTCATAAAAATCTTTTCTGGGTCTTTGGTATTTTGGGGTTTATTAGCTGCATTTTGAAAGGGTATCCCAGCTCTGCATTGAGAAGCTTGATATGACACCAGTATTGGCTGCCATCTGGTGTCAACCTTCTGAAATTGCAAGCGTAGGACTGACTGCAGGCGGGTCCAGGAACGCCAATATGCAGAAGCAAGACTCTAAAAGGAGCTGTCAGTGTCTTCAGGAAAAACTATTCTCTTTGAAAAACACACAATTGCATTCCCTGAGAAAATTTCCACCATGTGTGGCTGAGTGTCCATTTCACTCTCCAAAGAGAATGAAATCAAATTCTCATTTTAGAGATGGAGGATATCTTTCTGAGGCACCAAGCATTTGCATAATGTTTATGATAACTGGAGAACTGAGCCTTTTGTTTCATTTTCCATTTTCATGTATGTATGGGACATGTGTGTGTGTGTCTGTGTGCTTGCATGTGGCAGCTACACATGTTTGCGTGGGTACCTGTGCATGTGGATGTCTGAGGCTGACATCAGGATCACCTCTACGGCTCTTCCACTTTATTCTTCTGAGGCTACAGGACTCTCAGGCTTCACCTTCAGGGGCTGGCAGTCCAGATAGGCTGTTACACCCACTGGGTATTTTAAGTAGGATCTAGAGATCTGAATTCTTGACCTTTTGCTGCAAGCACTTTGGCCACTGAGTCTTCTCTCCCTCTGCCCCCGGGCCTTAGTAGGATGGATCTTGAGCTTTTCTTACTGGATGTCAGCAAAGGCCTACTCAAGCATTTCCACATGATATACCACAAATTTCCAACATATCTGACTCTTGAGAGACAAAGAGCTACACAAATGAAAGCAATTCTCACTAGAGAAACTACGGTGACAATCTAAAATACCTTGAGTTCTTTTGCTTTGGGGATACAGTACCATAAAGAGGAGATATTTCTTTTAAAATAAAAAATATTGTTTGTTTTAAAATAGCTCCACCTCCCTCTCCAATTCCCTGCTGTTAATAACATCAGATGCTACACTTAAGCAGGAAGAAAATGCTGCACGTGATTTAAAAAGCATGTGTTTATGACTCGCCATGTTTAAGCACTGCTGAATAAATGTATATTGAAAACATATTTCATGTGAGAAACCATAATAAGGGGTTTAGGAATATTCAATATTACTCTACTAATTCACAGCACACCATAATTATGGAATGCGTAGACTGGCTCGATTTAAATTATACTCCATGTTTGGTAAGAGCCTCGCATAGACTCCCTCAGTGCGAGGCCGCCACATTGCACATTTCAGACAAATTGACACAAACCAGCATAAGTCACGTTGAGAGCTGCATTGCCCTATTACTTCGCATTAAACATTTCATTAACATGAAACAGTTCCCAACCTCACCTCCCACCACATCTTTTGGACCAAGTGAAAATAAGAAGATTCTGAGGTTCTAAGCTTGGGTTTTTCTGATGCAAAGATGATTTTTCACCAACAAAACCAAATTCAGGCTTCTGCCTTTGACTCTCAGCAAAGACCTGAGGAAAATTAAACTTAGCTTCTCTTTGCCCTTTCTAACTTCTCGCCAGGCAAAAAAAAAAAAAAGGATGTCTGACATCTAGCTTTTATAATGTGCATTCCAAGAAAGCAGATTTCATGTTATTAAAAGTGTTTCACCCCTTTTTCTCAAACAAAATCTATCACTATTATCATAGTTACATACTGGTGTAAATTTGGCAAATGAAGGTTCTCGGCACATTAGTAAGAAATTAGTAGTTTAGTTAAGCCCCAAGCAAGCCTGCTGGAGATTGTCTAATTGATGGGCAAGACCAGAGCATGTGGGTGGGGCTGGCTCCTGGACGGGTGGAAAGGTGGCGGGAATCGGTTAGGAAAGTTGGCATCCTTTGGTATTCTTGGACAAACACGGTGTTCTGGAAAGCATGGATCGTTCCTCTCTCAGCAGTTCTGTGGATGTATAGATATGGTGTGGCCATTTCCCTTGACCTTTGGTGTTTGCGTAGGCTCTCCTGCCAAGCTGGGCAAGGAACCGTAATTGGATTTATCAACAACAATGCAAAGTAACTGCAACAGCCATATACATCAGAAAATGGGGTGAGGTGGGGAATTGGCTTGGTGGTTAAAGAGCTTGATTGCTGCGGAAGTCTGAGGAAAGGAGTGATTAGCTGATTCCTGCTATCAACTTCAGACATACCACCTATACCCACACACATGCAAATATGCATGCACCCCATGTACACATGCAAATAGAAATAATAAATAAGAAGGGAAATGAAACACTTGTGGTTGGTGAAGGGTGTGGAGGTTCTTCTTGTAGGGAGCCTGAGATCTTCTGTAGATTCCTTCAGGAAAACTTGGGGAAAATTCCGAACGGTCACTGAGGATTCCAATCTGTATCCATCTCCGTCACTGTTCACCTCAGGTGTGACTTTCTCAAGTTATTCCTATCTGACTTCCTCTTTGCCCGAGGGCTTTCTTTGGTCCCAGGCTCCACAGGTCCTGGGAATTAAGTTGGCCTCCCCCCCCTTGATGCATGCCCACAGGAGAAAATTGCCACCTGAAATTTCCATTTCTTGCTGAGGTTCCCCCTCATTTGTTTTGTTTGGTTTTTGTGACAGGACCTCTACCTTTTAAGTGCAGGCCCAACTGGAAAACCCATCCCTTGTTAACAGCCTAAATGCCACCTCCTTCCATGTCCACAGCACTGTTCTCAGGGTCTAGAGCCTGCACGTGTGGCGTGTGAGCTGAGCCCTAAATCCAAAATGTCCTGAAAGAGAGGCTGGTCCTGGCTACATGTTCTCTACCATGGCCAGTGGACGTTTGCACCCTCATCCCTGGAGTGTCTGAAATGTGTCACCTGGGCAGGAGAACAAAGCTTGTTAATCAGTTAGCTGTTCCCAAAGCAAGGTTGTCTTGGGTAATCCAGGTGGATCTTGTGTAACCACACATCCTTTAAGCCAGGAAGAAGGAGGCAGGAGTGTCTGTACTTGAGTGACAGAGTGGCCGGGACTGAAGCAGCTGGGGGACTCAGGCACCTCCCCCGGGGTAGGGCTGAAGTCAAGAGGGAAAAGGACTCTGCCCTGGAGCCCCAGGAAGGAGCACAGCCCCGCCAGCGGCTCATTCCAGTTCTATGAGCCTTATTTTCAACCTCAGACCTTCAGATCTGGAAGATAATAGGCTCGTGTTGGTTCAAGTCATTAAATTGGAGTAATGTGTTACCATAGCAATAGGGATATAATAAGCCACATAAACTGCAGAACTGGCAGGTTTGAAATATTATAGCTAGGGCACTTTTCACCTCCTGCCTGCCTGTCTCCATCCCTTCTCCTGAAGTCACCGGGATGCCCCCAAATCATATACACCCTGACTGAACCCCCATCATGTGTGAGCTAGAAAACAAGGGACTGGTAGCTCTGGGTGGCTTTTCAGTCTAGTGAGACTCAGAGGAGCCACCAGGTCACTGTGGTCCAGCCAGATAGCTCTGGGGCAGGAAAGAACAGAGATGGTCAGCCCAGTGCGAGGCAGGTAAGCTTAGGATGTGAAGAACATGGTGGCCATACTGAAACTGGATCCTAACTTGAGGCAAATGGTGAACCATGAAGAATTTCAAAATATCACTCTCACGAATAAATTGAGTAGCTATAAACTATATATAAAGTGAAAAAATATCACAATATAATAAACGCCAGTATACCCATCAAACAATCTTCTTTACTGCAGACTTTTCCGACATGTGTAACATGTGTAAGTCACCGTTTTGGCATTCCTGTCTATGAGTTCTGACATGTAAGGAAAGAAAGCAGCAGTAGCTGCATCAACCAAATCCCCTCACATGTTCTAGAGACCAGGTGCATGACACTTTACATACCCAGGGGACCTGTCCATCTACTTCCTGTCTCCTCTTCTTCAGGAGTGAGCCTGGCTCAGTTCTCTGCTGATCATTTCCTTAGTTTCCTGTTTAGCTTGACCACATTTCCACCCATAAAGAAAAGATGGGGTTGCAGTTGCTCTGCTTTGTTGCTGATAAATTCATAACCAAATGATTTAAGGGAACAAGGGGCTTTATTCTTGCTTATGATTGTCTAGTTACAGCTTCTTGTCCAGCTCAGCGAGGAGAACCCACATCAACACCGGGTGCTGAGAGAACCTGACCACACCACATCCACGCATCTACAAGACTGCTGAGAGTGACAATCCCTACTTGCCAGACCAGCAAAGGATGCCACATTCCTTAACCAGCTCCCTCTAACTTATTCACCTGCTCAGGAAACGGCCCCATCCACCACAGGCTGGGCCTCCCCATCAATTAGACAATCTCCAGCAGGTTTGCTCGGGGCTTAACTCAAATACTAATTTCTCACAACTGTGCCCGGAGTTCAGAGTCCTTAATTGCCAAGTTGACACCAGTATGCAACCATGACAGGTGGCTCCACGTGTTTTGAAATGCATGAGCTAGTCCTGCCTGCTCAAGGACCCCTGACATTCACCAACGCCTTCTACACTGTGCAGCATGCATCCTATTTGAGTATTAGCTGAAATTTGAGTATTAGCTAGCATTTTGAATATTATTGCTAGGAATATTCTGTTATTATACACAGAACACATTCCCACATATACTCCTAGGAGGTATGTGTGTGCACACCTGAAGTTTACATAAAAAGTGTCCATTTATTTAAGGTTTATAATTTGTTACAGTTTATAAATATGTAACCAAGACAGGGGAACAAGGGATTTTATTCTACATCACAACTCCACATTGCATCCATCATGGCAGAAGTGTGACACTAGCATCAGGAGTCAAGGGAACTGGTCACATCACATCCACAGCAAGAGCAAAGAGCAAGGCCCGTTGGTTGTTGAACTAGCTGCCAATGCTCAGCTGGTTCTCTCTGTCCTTATCAACCAGCCCAGGGAATGATTCTGCTCACTACGGGTGCTTCTTTCCACATCCATTATACCAGGACCTACAGACTTTCCCAGAATCCCCATAAGCTAGAAAACTCCTCATAGGTGTCCCCAGACCCACCTCTCAAGCATCAAGTGGTCAGCTGACACTAGACATCACATCACATGCATGCATGTTTTTCTGGCTTGCTAAGTACATATGTTCTTCACCAAATAATGGTAAATTGCTAAGTGCTGCATCTATTCCCCTTCCATTATTATCGAATATCACTACCACTCATCTTCATTTCACTTTCCCATTGGTCAGTTTTGAGAAGAGAGATGTGATTTTCTTCTTCAAAAAGGCCCTTCTGACAGAAAGGAAATCTGAGAGAATTGTGTGGCTGGAGCATGGGCAAGATGAGGCAGTTCTGACTGGAAGGATTCGTGGCCTGGTGGGCCTTTCCTGTTTCTCTTTTAAGAACCGCGGGTTTAAAGCGGCCAGCCTACCAAGCCCGCCTGTACGAGTGCCACAGGCAGTGTGCCAGCATCTACAAGAAAGAATCCTTCCTCAAACCCACCAGCCTGCAGCCGCCCTCATGCATGAGTCCGGAGCGCCCTGGAAAGAAACGAGCGAGAAGGGGAAAGGGCTGCTTAGTGGTCAGTACAGGGCAGGACGGCGCCTTCCCGTAGCACTGCTCTCATTGCTGGCACCAAAAACCTGGCAAGAAGCAACTGAGGGGCACGGAGCTTCTCACACTCTGAGGGACCACATCCCATCGCGGCAAGCAATGGGGAGTAGCTGGTCACAGCACAGCCAGGAAATGGAGACGCAGGAAGTGGGGCGGGGTCTTGCTCCAGTGACATATTCCTCCAACTAGGCTCCACCTCCTAAAGGTTCCACAACTTTCTAAACAGTGCCATCATCTGTGAACCAACTATACACGCACGCACGCACACACACGCACGCGAGCACACACACGAGCACACACGCACACACACGAGCACACGCGCACACACACGAGCACACGCACACACACATGCACGCACACACACATGCACGCACGCGCGCACACACACGCGCACGCACGCACACGCACACACACGCACCTATGGGGGCATTCATGTTGAAACCACACTTTCCTAGGCTCCCTTCTCTAGAGGAACCCCGACTTAAAAGAGGATCCCCGACTTAAAAGAGGACCATCGGAGTTGCTTCAGGTCAGTAATTAGGATGAGCCGGTCCTGGACCGCCTTGCCCTCTCTGCCTCACTTTGCCCCTTGCCGGCCTTGAGGGTTGGTGCCATTAGCAGCCATCACGGGGGCTCATATGCTGCTGCTGGGCCTCCGGAAGGTGCCCCTGGGATTCCCTGCTTGCTTTTGCTGTGGCCTCTTAAGGTCCGACTGGCTGAATGCTGAACTCTGGGCGCACTGTCCTTTGTGGGTGTAACTGGCCATTTCAAACCCAGCTTTCAAACTTCCCTGTGCCAGTGGTTGGCCAGTCATTCCCTAGGATCTCCTGCTGGGTTCATTGTGTGCCTTTCTTCCTTTCTCCAGGGAATGGACTTCTTTCCTTATGGCGCTAACTCCCCAGACATGCAAATTAGTCAAACGGTTTGGCAGGCTCCTTCCAAGCTTCTGGTCCCACATTCAGGCCTCCTGCCTGACTTTGGGAAGGCCTCACTGCTGAGCTTCAGCAGAACAAGCTGAGGGGTGTGTTGGGGGTAGGAGATGAGCAGTAAGAAACATAAGGAAAGGGTTTCTCTTCTAAGGCCTAGAGACGGATGTTTGTTTCTTTTTCTTTTTTTTAATTTTTTAAAGCTTTTTAAAATTATTTTATTATTTATTCAATTGTGAATGTGTGCTTGTATGTGTATGTGTGTATGTAGAACCACGGGCGAATTCCGGAACCACCATGGATGCCTTCACCTCCTCCTTATTTACTCTGTCCGGGGATTCACAGGCTCCGCCCTTTCAGGACCAGTAAACGCAGGCCAGTGTCTATACAACTCAGGACTTCCACCTGCAAGGCAGAGGCTTAACCCCTGAGCCACCTCTCCAGCCCTGGAAGTTTGTTTCTTGAAGGATCTGTAGAAGCAGAGAACATCACCTGTTTTTATTTCCTCACAGTTTGGTAGAGGATTGCCAGGAATGGCTCCTTACTCTGACAAACTTTAAAAGCCGGGGTGTCTGAGACATGAGACCCCAAGGTTCTCCTCTGATTGCCTAACCTGTGTCTGAAAGATCTAGACTAAATCGTTCTTGGTCAAGCTAATCCTCCCAGAACACCACCCAGCTTCACCTTGGCTCTGGTTTCTACTTGAGGAAGCTCCAGATGAGTTTCAGGGATGAACCTGAACCCACAGCCAACAACTTCCAAAGCCCTGCCTTTTGGCCTCTATCCTAAAGGAGGTTTGCTTGAAAAGGAAACAGCCAGCCATTTCTACTTCCGGATTCTGAAGGCTTCCCTTGGAGGGGAGTGGAGCAGATAAGAAGTGACCACAGAGTCTGTTCTCCAGAGCCGTTACCCCCAAGGAACAAGATTAGAATAGTGAATAGTGTAGGCCAGGATGCACAATCACAGCCACTTAAAAATGCCACCGAATGCCACCGCTCAAGCACACTTGTAGTCCCAGTACTCAGGGGGTCCACACAGGAGGACAGTGAGTTCAAGTTCAGCACAGGCTACATATAGCAAAACCCTACCTCAAGAAAAAAAAAAAAATTAAGCAAACATGAACAAGACCCCACTGGAAAGCAGAATTGGGAAGGCTGGTTCGTCAGCACAGACCCTGTGGGAGCTCAACTGCACAGCTGGATTGTGGAGGGAATCTCTCCTGCTGCTGGCCAGCTGTGACCTGCCTTCACAACCCTTGAGGGTCCTCATCTTTACAAGAGTGACGCTGGAAGACACTGGCCTGAGAAGACAGCCTTGGATGAACTGAAGCAAGAGGCTGGCTGCTTCAAGCTTCTCTAGGAGCAACTCTGAACTCTTTCTCTTGACCCCTAGGGTGATAATGATGTCAGAAATGAAGGGAACACTGTTAAGCATTTAAGTCAAACTCAGGAGATCATTAAAGAAGACCCCTCCCCTCTTCTTTGTCATGGAGATAGTTAGCGGCTAAAACTCAGCAGGTTTTGTCCCTATAACTTTTCTTTAGAGATACAAATCACACACACACACACACACACACACCTGCACAATAATTGCTGCACAATAATCTTTAAAGATGCAAATCTCTAATACATCTACACAATAACTGAACAGGAAGAAAAGGTGTGGAAGGAGAGCGCCTTGGCTTCCCACAGATGCTTTCGGCTTTCTTCCCAGTGTCACTGACTGTGCGCTGCTCTGGGAGCAGAGTGAGGAGTGCTAGGGAGGAAGGCTGTGCCAGATGCTTCCTCTGCGATGTGGTTCTTGAACGGCAGGGTAGGGCTGTTTCTCCCAGCCTTACATCCGGCACATCTAAGCCTCCTGTGCTCACTGGGAGTTTTGTGGCACAGTTGCTAAATGTTTGGGGCTCATTCTTTCCCTGTCTCCCCATTTGTTTTATTCCCTTTGATCTTTCGTATCCCTTGGTTCCCTTCCTATCCTCAACCTTTCTTTTTCCTCCTTTCCAATGCCTTTCTGTGGTCTTTGAGTGCTGCTCTCAACCCTGCAGACTGACCCACTGGTTTTGTAATAAAACTTTATTGGAACAGCCATATCCACTCTCTCCAGCTGCATCCATACTACGACAAAGTAGTTGGTTGAGTAGTCGTGACAGACAGCATGTGACTTCAAAGCTCGAGACATGGCAGCCCAGCCATGGGCCATACGGCCTTGTTATGCAACTTGGAGCCTGTGTTTCAGGATTGTTTGCAGACTCACTGAATTTTACCAAGATCTCCAAGTGATTGGCATGTGCCATCCACTTCAGAAGCACTGCTAACTCATTCACCATTCCTTCTTCTAAAGTCTCTCTCTCTCTTACACACACACACACACACACACACACACACACACACACACACACACACGGCTCTCAGTTGTATGCTGCACCACAAATAAGGTTTTCTTGCCAGATCACTAATGTAAACCTTCATTGGCTCAACCCTATCACTAATATCACAAGTAGGAAATCTTAAAAAAAAATACAAAAACCTGAAGGCTCACCCAAAGAACAGGAATGCTGTTAAGATACAGCTTAGATGGCATCCTGATTTCATTAACATCACGGAGAAGGTTAGACAATTAGTAATGACCCATCTACCTGGATACCCATCCATCTGCTTGTTCACCTATCAACTTGCCAAACCACCCATCTACCCATCCAACCATCAACCTTCCCATTTCACCACCTGCTCATTCATCCACCCATCTGCTCATCTATAAACCTGCTTACCCACCTGCCCACCTACCCATCTCTCTAGATCTCCATGTCATGGCCCTAGCTTTTTTCAGATGGGGTCTCAGAACACTCAACTCACTCCAGCCTTGGGCTCTTCTTGTAGGCTGTTCCACTGCCTCCCTATTCTGCCACCATTTCCTCAGATTCATCTTCCTTCCTAGAGTCCTTCCTCTATTAGCCAATCCTGAGCCCTTTTTTACTGACTCTCCATCCTAACCTGACTTGACTACATATGCATTTTGTTATTTTCTGGTTTGGTGTCTTTCTTCTCTTTACAATGAAAATGTGGAAAGCATGGACCATGACTATATCAGGCTTCATTGACACAAAGTTTTCTCTTCCTCTGGTTGGAACAGTCTTTCCCTAACATCTGCCTGACTTGATCCCTCGCTTCTGGTCCCTGTCCATCTGATATCTTAGCTGACATTCCTTTTCTGACTACCCTTATAAGGTCATCCTATTCTCCCCTAATGGTCTGCTTCGTATTTCCTTAGTGACTCTGGTGACCGCTTACTGCACAGCATGGTTCTCAGCAGTGTTGACTTCTCATTCTTGTGCAAAGCTTCCTAGTGTTACATTCATATGCCTTGTCCTGGCCACGAGCTTCATACCTATAGACATGTACGGTGTGGAGGGAGCAACTCTGCTTCACTTAGCTCTGATAGCAACATACACCTTAGATAATTTGAGACTTCCCTTCGCATTTTAAACAAAGCCACTCCTAGGCTCAGTGACAGCAACATCCTTGCTGAGGGAAGATCAGCGGAGCCCCACAGAACCAGCGGCTTCAGCCTTGAGCGTTGCTGGAAGGGTGTGATGATGGCACATTTGAAGGCAGTTTCAAATTGTGCTTACTTGGGAATAAAAATGGGAGACATTTCTCCCTTCTGTTGCTAAAAATGTCCCATTTTAAAAAGCATGAAAGGTACTAATAGGTCCTGTGCAGGAGAAAGACTTTGTCAAAGTCCCTGCAAAAGTTTCATGCTTATTCCCACTCTGGATTCTGAAAGTGACAGCTAATTATTCACTGAATAGAATGGTGATGCATATTTCTTGTCACTTTGAGAAAGCTGTGTGAAGTTTTTTTGGAGGGCACCGTGTAACACACACTGGGTAGTCATAGTCTGGCTTCTCTGGTCCCTGAAGTGCGGATTTTGCAGCTCAGCTGGTGAAGACGCTCTCTGAAGAGTAGGCTGCTGGAGAAGAGACACTCCGTGTGATCCAGACAGCCAGGCTCTGTTTTAGGCACAATCATTTGTAAGTAATCGGCTGAACTGTTTCAGTTCTATCAATCTTGCATTCCAGAGTTTTCCGGTAGTTTCATGAAGTCTCTTCCTTATCTGTCCTACCTGACACTTGCCAAACCAAGTAAGTAGAGATGCTACTGCTATCCCAAAGGGGTTGCCACCACACTGAAGCTCACCCAGCTCACCCATATCCGTGAAACATGGATTTGAAGACGACTTTAAATGCTTCTCTATGTGTAAGGAGTTGATTTGCACATCCTGATCTGCCAGATATCAAATAGAAACAATGATAGAAACCTATTCTCTGGACAGATGCCCCACTAATGTCTCTTCCTCAAACAGGTGGTACTTCTAGCTGCATTTCCTAGAAATCAATGACAATATCATTATACTCACTAGAATTTACACTGCTCTACTATACATATTGAACACTGGGTTTCTGAGAAAGGTCATGACACAAGGCAAACTCAAACATTTCCACGTGTGAAACATGATCCCTGGTGTCCAAAAGAAGTATCTAGACAATGCCAGAAACTTCACCACACAAGCTGGATTTTGATCACATGATCATCTGTTCCTTACCCATTCCCATAGGGAACCCTGCCCTGGGAACCAACCAGCAAGATTTCATACTCTGTGGGCAGAACCTGGAGCCAAAGCCCTATAATCCACCATGACCACCATATCTAAACGGTGTGAAGGCATGACCCAAAAAGACAGGCTGCGACACCTTAGGAAGAAAAGTACCTTGGGCTTCTGAGAGGACTGCAGCTCTCTCGCTGAGCCAGGCTGGCTTGCAGAGTGGAATGCAGTGCCCTGTTGGTTTGAGGACTGAGCCTTGGGGCTTTCTCTCCAAACATTGCTCCTCCTTTTCCACCTCCATGCTCTGCCTTCCTAAGCACCCTCAAAAGAAAGAGCTTACCTTCGCTTCCTCTCCAAAGGGTCAAATGATTCTGCTTGTCTCCTAAGCAGGAGACTTCAGTTTTCATGGAGATTTAAAGAAACAAGTGATCAATGAAAACAGTTTTGACGTTGAGGACAGGAAGTCAGGGTCCAGGGCCTTTGCCTATGACTTGTGCTAGGGTGACAGACCGGTTCTCATTATTCACAGAGGGATTGTTTAGCACCATCCTCTTAGCTTCTCTCATCATTACCCTATGAGCACAAATCTCGTGATTTTTAAAACCACACATGTAAGCCAGAACCCCTAGAAAAGCATAAAGTGCTAATTATAACTTTAGTTATCTCCCACACCAAGCAAGCAGGTCTTCCTTTCAGTCATTGTGACTTCGAGCACTTGGTTTTGTGTGTATCTGCTCGGGTAAGGTAATTTTCTCTTCTTTGTGTCAAAGGTGTTTCATCTCTACAACAGTGCCACTTCTCTGTAGCACACCATGACAACATGTCCAGAGACAAGAGCCTAAGAGGATGTCACGTGACAGACAGGCTGGCTGGCAAGTGAGAATTGTCCCTCTCAGAAGCCCTGTGGATTTGGTACCCAGTTCCTCCAGCTCCTGGTGTTGCTGTGGGCTCTGCTGGCAAGCTGGACAAGGAATGGTAACCAGACTATGACAAGCCAAGATTAAGCATCTTTGTTCCCTTCAAGAAAGGGGGGAGGGGTTTCTACATGAGGAGATGGGGACAGCGATCTTGTTGCACTGTTTTTGCACTGTGGTAAAGTTACTCAGCAGCTCCCAGTCACCTTCTTAGGAGCTGTGAGTGGTATGAATTAGGTTTCTCTGTAATTAGGTCTGGAAGCAGATGCACTTTTCAGCAAAGATGTTCTTCTGGCTCTATGTACAGGGATTAGACTCTTGACTGAGTGTGCACTGTCTGTAAGGGGTCTTTTCCGTCACTGTCTCCGCACTTCCATGTTCAACTGCGCAGTATCCAAGTGCTGATGTGACCTGCATAGTCACCCTAGGTGATAGTTATTCTTTACTTGCAATCTCACTGGGCTTAGAATCACCAGGAAAGCAGTCCCCTGGGCCTGTCGTCAGAGTGTTGCTAGAAAGGTTGCTAGAAAGGTTGAGCTGAGCAGGTAACACTTGAATGTAGGAAGAAGCACCATCCGCGGACGGGGATCCTAGAGTAGCTCGTCCTTCTGCTTCCTAACCAAGGCACAGTGGGACCAGCAGCCTCAGGTTTTCGCCTCCACGCCTTCTCTGCCACGATGGATTAGACTCTCAAACTTCAAACTAAAACAACCTTTCCTCCCTTAATTTGCTTCTTGTTAGATGTTTTATCACAGCAATGAGTAAAGAAACGAATACATGGCTAGCTCTGGTTGTCACTTTCTGAATTTGCTTATGAACAGGAGAGATGTGTGTGAATATATTCATACCTATGGCATAGATCTCCTCTTCTGTTCATTCATGAACTGCTGTCCTGCAGAATTTCTCATTTCTTCTTTGGTTCAAATAACATAGAAACCACCTCAACAGTAGAACAAACTTGGAGCATCTATCTGACCCTGTGCAGCTGCATACCTCACACACTGACTTGTCCTAGCAACAGAAGTCCAGATGTAAGACTGAATGGGAGTTGATACGTTGTATACTCCCTGGCTTCACATAAATGATCTAGGAGAAAATTTAAGGAAAGCTGGGCGAGGCCTTCAGATTTGAAAGCTAAGGAGGAGGGGGGAGTCTTACTGCACCAATAATATCAGTGATGGCTGGTGATGGCTCTGTGTTCCCCAGATGTGAAGTCCTGGGTATTTAGATTTCAGAAAAAAAAAAACATATTACCTATCAGGGTGAATAGTGCTCTGTGGTCTTTGCACCTATAGACTTAGCTACTGTTTCCTGTTACTAAGACATTCTGATGTTACACATGCTTACAGCCTGTCAATACTCAACACTTTGTTTTCATAACATGGAAATACAAATCTCTTTGTATTTCAGCAAAATGAGGGTGTGGGGGTTGCTACGCCCAGAAGCCTGCACTCTGGATGATACATTAGCACCTGAAGGGGCCATTGAGTGACTCCTCCCTTGGGTGGTTGAGTTTGCCTCTTGTCTGCAAGACAATGATAGGCGAACTCCCTCCTTGGAAGTTGAGAAAACTCCCAGGTCATTTGGAATGCTTTTGTTTCTCTAAGAAACTGGCTGGGCTGTTCCTCCCTCCCTATCAGTTCTTTCTTGCCTATCTAAAGAGATGTTAATGCACGGACCAGGTAACTGTTTTGAAGCATACATTGTCCATTCTCTTCTAGCAACAAGGTGACATACATGCCTGTTTAGCATACCCAGAGATATGTCTGCCTCAGGGCACTTGGGTGTCACTCCTGACTTCTCTTTGTTAACCAAAATGTATGCATTTTACATAGTCCTGTAAAGAATTTGGCCCTGCTTCTTGATTATAAAAACCCTGTACAGTTACAATAAAGTTGGCTTGGATGATAAGGGACATCCAAGACCCCCCTCTGACCCAAAGCCTGAAACTTAATTCCTACCGCTCCCACTTCAGATTTCCACGTTTGTAGATTTGGGTTCATGCTGGTTCGTGGGCCCGGACATGAGGGGGGTGGCAACATGGAGTCATCTTTAAAGCATGCTGCTCATGCACCATGCTAGCTGGCTTACATGGATTTGTTCCCAGTGACTTTTGGTAGGTTGTTAGAGGTGCTGGTGAAGGGTAATCAGTGAGGTTTGTAATAACTGGGTGTACATACCAAGGTCTTCTCCAGTATGCAATATACTGCTGTTAGTGGTCATTGACAGCAAGAAAAGCCAGAAAGTCATCCTGGAACTTCGCCATTCCCACTCAGGTTGGGGCTACTGCCTGCAAGATTTTTCTCCCTTCTTTGCTTACCAAACTCCCTATCCTATATCTTTACATCATTCTCTTCCTTCACCTCTCAGGGCCTCAAGCATGCTAGGCAAGCACTTGTATCACGGAGCTATATCCCAACCCCAGAGCCAGTTTCTGGACAACAAAATCAAGCACATCTATTTTAACCACTGCTTGTCCCATCTGAAAAAGGCTTGTACTCTTTGGATGCCTACATCTGCATTTGTCTGTGCTAAAAAGATGCATGGGGTTATAGTGAGTTGCATTTTACTGAAAACAGATTATTTTTCCTGCACCTAAAAATTACTGGCTTTTTGGAGCAGGGCTGGGAAAGAATTACTTTTAAATGTCAAGTCCAACATTGAAATCAAAAGGTTCTTGTTGAATTATCAATATATAAAAGTGAGGCCTAGAAGCTTTGTATTGCTTTTGTGAAACTGGCTAGAGGGATTGTCTGCAGCTACACTTGTCCATTTGTTTCGCATGGAACCAAACTTGCATAACCAGTGTCTGAATTAAAATAAAATTTAAAGATAGTGAATCGATTATAGTAAGAGTTGGCAGACTTCTTCTGCAAAGAGCCAAATAGTAAATAGTTTAGGCTATCTGGATTTATCACAAATAACTCAAGTCTGTCTTTAGGTCAGGGAAACACCAGTGAATAAATGCGAGAGAGTTTGCATGCTTGTGTTCCCATAAAGTTTCATCGCTAAAAACAGGCAGATGTGATTTGGAGGACAGGGGAAACCTGCAGCCCCTGGCTATGGTTTTACAAAAAAGAGATCTGTATGGATGTTATTATAATTGGTGTGTGGTTTGGCTATGTCTTCAAGAGTTTGTGTGTTGAGAGGTCCCTGGTGGGTGCTGAGAGAAATCGGAGTTGATTAGGCCATTAAAGTGCCTCCAGAAGTACTTGATGTAACTCTTGTGGCACCGTGGCTTGTGTTCAGGACAAGGAAGCTAGTAAGTGATCAAGCCTGCCCTCCCTTTGCTTTGGTTTCTTGTCTTTTCTTATGATCACTCCTTTTTTCATGAGCTTCCACCATGATGCTGTAAGATAGGAGATTTTTAACCTAGCTGAGCCAGTGGTGATCTGTGCCCTGAACCTCCAGAGCCAGTTAAACCTCTTTTCTTTATAGAAGATCAGGACTCAGAATTTCGTTATAGTAATGGACAATAGACCAATATAGATATCATAGTCAGATATTAAGATTCAAATAAGTGAGTGGAAGCACATGGTTCTCACTAGGGAAACAAAGAAGCCAATAAAAACAGGTCTTATCAGTTTTCATACATATTTCTGTCTAAATCATTGTCAAAAATTGATGCTATCTGAAGTGTTAGAAAACTGGGAAAAGTAAGTTCCATTTCTGATTGTAGTTAAACTTTTCTAAGACAATGGCTCTAATGACACAACTGGAAACTGTGTGCTATAGTTAAGCCATAGATAAACAAATATAAACTCGAAAAAGACTGTTGCAATAGCTTTTACTGTTGTGAGTTGCATATTCCAAACTTGATATGTTTTGCAAATATGAGATCAAGTTGTACCTTCTTTTGATGCATATACTCTGTGCAGCAATGGGTTGAGTTTTTCTCAGGTAAGGAAGTGCGAGATCATCAGGAAAATGCAAACGAAGTCACAGTCAGATGTGGCTTCTCATGCAGTGGAAGCTCTAAAATTAGAGGCACGGGAAAGACAAGCTTTGGCAGGACATGGAACACTTGGAATTCTCACACATCAAGAAAGGCAAAGTGCCAGGAAGAACAACAGTGTAGAGAATTGTTCATTATTAAAAATAGCACACATTTTTCTATGACTGCTGAGTATTTCTACTGTCAGATCTGTATGCAAGAGAATACTCTTCCTACCCCCTGTCTCCCACCTGCCCCAGTCAGGTACAAAGATGTCTGTAGTAGCTCAATTCATAATAAGTCTAAACCAAACCAACCCATAATCTCCATTAAAGTGGGACCAGTGTAGTTATAAAGTAGACTATTATGCATGCTTGCAACTAAATATATCTAAGGACTATGTATGAGCACTTTTCTTGCTGTTGTGACAAGAACGACTGAAGACAGGGAGGGTTTATTTGGACTCACAGTTTGAGAAGACGCAGTCCATCAGGGTGAGGAAACCACAGCAGCAGAAGTGTGGCGTAGTGGATGACGTTGCTTCCATAGTCAGGAGGCAGAGAAAGAAAACTTGAAGTGCAATGTGGGTGTCCAAGAGATTTCCCCCCTTTCTTTTATTGTTAGGCTTGGGACCCCAGACTTGGAAAGGCATTTCTTCTATTCAGAGTCCTTAATTAACGACTTAATTAAGAGCTTAATTAAGCTCTATCACCTTTAATTCAATCTCTGTGGACACTCCCTCAACAGCCACATCTGGAGATGTGTATTCTAGGTGATTCCATATCCAGTCAAGTTGATAATGAAGATTAACCATCATCACAATATAAAGAGCAAGCTTGGATATATGCACCAATATGGGAAATTTCTACAAAAATAATGATGAATGAAAGAAGCCAGATAGGAAAGAGTCCAGACTAGATGTCTCCATAAATAAAAGATTTAGTACTTACTGCAGTCAGCCTGGATGGTTACTGATAAATGGCCATCAAATGGCTTAAAGGAACAAGGGGTTTATCTCCTTACGACAGTCCGACAGTTCTCAGTCCAGCTTGATGTGAGAGCACACACCAACACCAGGGCCAAGGGAACTGGCCACATCATCTCTACATAATGGCTGAGAGATGGACAATTCTTACTTGCCAGACCAAGTGTATACAAGTGGCCAAGTGTATACAAGGATGCCAACTCTGTCAACCAGCTCTCCATGATTTATTGCAGGGCCTAATCCTACCCACCATAGGCTGGGCCTTCCCATCAGCTAGACAATCTCCTTCAGGTTTGCTCTGAGTTCAACTCAACTAATTCTTCACAAATGTGCCCAGAGCTCAAACCTGCAACCTGTGCCCAACTATGACAGTACTCAAAGGTGAAGTTTCCAACCCCAGAAGATTCCAGTTGCCTCTTTCTAACATCTTGACTTGGAAAGTAGCTCAAAGGATAAATGTTTATTAACAGTGATTCAACAGTTAAGGTCAATTCATTAAGGATATTTTAATTAATAAAGACAAAAATGTTAGTTAGATGGGGAAAGGTTTTAAAGCATGTAATTGACTTTTATAGTAAAAGGGAAACCAAACAGAAACCAAGACAGTTTCTTTAAAGTCAGAGTTTAAAAAGAGAGCTTTTAAATCATAAAACTTGAATTGTAATGAGTATAGCCAACTCCTGTTTTGAAGAGACACCTTCAATTCCATGCCTATCAATACATATTTAGGGATCTGTAGTCACGAGATGGCCTTGTTTTTATGTTCTTTTAATTCTAACCTGGAAACAGATGAGATTTAACTATATGAAAACATGCCCTAAAAAGAGGAGCAGTGAAATGTCAAGGACACCCTAAATGCATCTTCCAGACTTTGAAAGGGCTCACAGAGAAGACCTTCTTGTTGGACATCCGTATCTGTAAACCTGTATTTCTGCAAGAGGAGGTTCACTCTGTGGCTGTCTGCCAGTCCAGAAATATTAGAACAGTATGAGTCCTCTTCACTGTATATTTGCAAGGTACCTTTGTATTTTTGTTTCATAAAATGTTCAAGAAGAAAAAAAATGAAGTACTCATTTTAAACATATATGTGTGGGTTTAAGTAGGTAACACACATGTTTTATAGATAGAACATACATATATAAAGTATATGCTGTATATAAAGTATATACATATACACTAATACTTTAGGGTGTCAATATGATATCAGAGTCTATTTTGCTACATTCCCTAAAGTCAATCAGCCTAAAGTTTTAGCATTCATTGGCTTTTTTAGTTTATAGGTTTTCTTGATTGTACAAGGAATTCTGGGATCAAACTCAGGGCCTTATGTGCTAGGAGGCTGCTCTACCACTGAGGTAGCTGTGCTGCAGCTGCAGACCCCTTTGATTCTTTAAGATACAATGTGCACACTGCAAAATCACTCTTTTTCAATTGTGCTACCTGGTACTTCTCAAAATACAAAATTGGAAATTACCATCACTAAGCCCATCATCCCCCAAAGGAGCCCATGTTCACCTATTTTCTGTTCTGCTGACAGCTCCTAGCAATTGCTTTATACAGTATGGATTTAGAACAATTCAAATAGATAAATTCCTACAATATGCGGTCTTTGTACTACATGTTCAGTCACCAACTACAACTTCTGTACATCTACAACCAGTGTAGCAGAATTTCCTTCTCATGGCTTAATAGAATCTCATTGTATACATATATTGCATTTTATTTGTCTACATATCCATAATTTATCAATATTGAATTATTTATACATTTTACTACAAAAATATTTTGGTCATTTTTTTGTATAAACTCCTGTGTTTTTATTTTTCCTTGGTATATATGTGGGAGTAGAATTGGTGTGTTGCATACTAATTTCATGTTTTGTTTCTTGAAGAGCTATCAAAGTACTTTCCACAGTGATTACATCATATATGTTCCTACCACTAGTAAGTGAGGATTCATGCTTCTTTAGTTTTAAAATTTTTCTTTTATGTATCATTATACTAAGTGTGCATGTGGAGGCCAGAGGTCAGCTTTGTGGTGTTGTTTCTTCCTTCCACCTTATGTGGTTTCATGGAATGAACTCAGATTGTCAGCTTTGTTAATTACCATCTTTTTGTGGATGAACTGTCTATTCAAATTCACTGTCCATTTTTACCTGTTTTTTTATTTTTGAGCAATTTTCTCTCTCTCTCTCTCTCTCTTTCTCTCTCTTTCACACACACACACCTGTATGAGTGCACACACATGTGGAGGTTACAGGAGGATATAAGTATCCTACTCTATCATTTTCTGCTTGTTCCTTTGAGACAAGGTGTCTTACTGAACTGAGGTAGCCATCCTTATCCATCCATCTGTTTCTGTCTCCACTGAAATGCTGCAGTTACAGATGGGGCTGTAGCCACACCTAGGTTTTTATGTGGATGCTGGGATTCGAACTCAGGTCTGCATGCTTGTGTCTCAACTGCTGCTACCCACTGAGCTGTCTCTCCAGTCCTGCACTTTTTCCTTTCAGCAATATGTTTGTGAGTTTCCATTCATTGTTGGAATAAACATATCTAGAGTAGAAAGAGATGTATGCCAACTCTCCTCATGGGAAGCCTGAAATCAGGGGTAGTACAGCTCTCTCTCTCTGTTTCCTACATCTACACTCTGATAAAACCCAGATTATAGGTTAGGTACGGCAATTACTAATATTAAAGTAGCATAACTGCAACTATTTAATGTGCTAAAAGTAATGTGATCTCTCTAGCTTACTCACTCACTCTTGAAGCATCTTATTACACCATGATACCTCACAGCCATCCGATGACTGACTTCACTGGCTTAATGAACATGGTGGGTAGTGAATACACTGTGGATGCTCACTTGCTGACATGCATGGGACGATAAGAGATTTTGTTGCACTACTCAGAATGTCTAGCAATTTAAACATGCACTGTTTAGCGATAGAGTTTCCCATGTAATAGTTCTTGACTGAAGTTGACTTCAGGTAACTGAAGCTAAACCCACAGACAAAGGTTATACATAGCTGTACACTGGTAAGTAGGCCTGGAGGGGGGGTCTCATCTTTACTTTTTTTTTGATGTTGTTGTGCAGAAATAACCAAGGCTACTATTTGATGTTTCAAAAATGAGATTCCATATCTTAACTCAGCTTGTAAATGTGTCATCCACCCAAAAACATAAGTTCTATGATGTGAAGCTTAGATCTCAGATGCTAGATTCAACTCTGTACAATGCACTGGGACAGAACTTGTGTTTCTGCTGCTTCATTTTCTTTCATACATTTTTTTCTTCTTAGGCATTTAAGAATGAAAAAGATGAGGATACCTAGTGTGTGTAAGATGTTGGGTTCAAACCCAAATATCTTTAAGTAAATACACACATATATACATACATACAAATGTACATACATATGTATAGAAAAATATATATACATATAAGCATATATATATAAATATATAAGCATACAAGGAAATAAAGATGGAGGTTTCAGCGAGCACAGAATATCTCTATTCATGAGCTGCCCATGCAGTGAAATGTGTCTGATGGCTATAAAAGACACAGGCTGTCCCTTCTACCAGCAGACTCTACTGTTAATATCCCTGAGACAGTCTCAATTTGATCACTGACTAATTTCAAGGCCCAGTTGCCTTTAATGAATGAAACAAAATGAAAAGACATCTTGCTTTGTTAATTATGGGGGAAAAGGGATAGTCAAGTAATTACTAAACTAGAGTCACATTTTATTATACTGCATAACTGTGAGGGATTTAGTGATGCCGTTGGTAACTCAAGAACATTTAAAAAATAGTAACTCTAATATTATCTTTGATTTAAAGCTGCTTGTTATTTCACAGCTAAATGGTTCCTTGTGTTTACAAGAAGCTGTGTGTGGGTCTCTGGCTTTGCCTATGGTTCTGGAACAAATGTGAAAAGCAGCAAGGTAGGTAAATGTGTGCTGGATATCACACATCTTTATCACTCAGTGCACTTCACCCAAGCATGTTCACCCCCCATCGTACCTCCCAGCATGCCTCCTTCCCCCAGCATGCCTCACCCCAGCATGCCCCCACCCCCAGGACACCTTTCCCAGCATTCCTCCACTTGGCCCTATGCTGCTCGGCCATTGGACACTGGAAGTGGAAAAACCCTCATATTAGAGGAAAGGTCAAAGGCAGAGATCAAAATACCCAAACAAGGCTTTGGGGATGCCCGACTCAAATTCTGCCACTCAGGAGGCTAAGGCGAGAGGATTGTGAGTTTAAGCCTGGCCTTGGATACAAAATGAGTTCGAGACTAGCCTGGGCTATAGACCCTGTCTCAAAAGAATGAGGGCTGGGGGTAAAGCTCAGCGTAGAGCACTTGCCTAGCTTGTGCAGAAATCTTGGTTCTGTCCCTGGTAAACACCTGGAGAGATGGTGGAAGGAAAGGAAAACACTATCGAGCAGACAGTTGCCTCTCAGGGACAATACTTCCTTATTGGACAGACAGGATCAGTGCTCCTGGTCCTCTGGCTCCTCCATGGTCCAGTCCCCCCCCACACCCACGTTCTGCAGTCCCACCCATGGGCAGTGTCCAGAACCCTGGACAGAGCCCAGCTGTCTGAGTGAATGTCCTCTCTGCCAGGATGACTGCTTCTCAGTTCCATCCCAGTCTGTTCCTCTTTGTGCAGATGTGACCCCAGGTGCTTGTCTCTTCTTGGTCTGTTTGCTTGTATCGTGTCTGTGAGCTTTCATCCACTGTATTGTGTCTGTGAGCTTTCATCCACGCTGTCAGTTCATTTTGGATGCTATTTGACAATGTCACAGTTTACGCCCATATGCTATAGCTGAGGGATGTGTGGGTCCTCTTAATTTGGCTGGTACTAGCAAAGCTGCCATCAACATTCTTGCCTGTCTTCATGTCACGTGACAGTGACATTCCTATATTATATCATATTTAGCTTTGGAAGACAAGGCCAATTTGTTTTCCAAACTCTGGTCTGATCTGTATGTCTACCAACTTTGCCCACATTGCCTCCCTCCAACATTTGCTCCAGAGTAGTTTCATTTGATGGACATGGTGCTATCATTCAGGAACCCAAAGCCATAAGGAAGGCACTATGTGTAAGAAACTGTCTCCTGCAGACTGTGGGAAAGACCATCTTCAGGATCCCACAATCAGGAATGGACCAACTCAACAGGCCACACATGGTACGGGTCATGGTCTACATTAGCCTACATAGTGGTCCACATTAGTCTGCATAGCTTCAGTCTGCTGAGAGCTCAGAGGTCAGGGGCACCATGGCCAAGTTTCCATTCAGTTGATAAGTGCTCAAGAGTTTTCTCCCACATACAGGACACAAAGTGAGAATCCTGCACTAATTACATATTGTACTTCATTATTTTCTCAGCCTCATTAAATCTCTGAGCCTCCTGTTTAACAGGAGTCTTATCTTTCCCTCTGGAAGCATCTCCTAAATGGCTCCATTTTGAGAGGGCAGCAAAATGTTCCAGTGTACTGAAGGTTCAAGCATGGTCAGGATCAAAACACAATGGATGGCAGAGCAGGCGAAGGCACAGCACCGCTGTCCACGAAAGAAAAGCAAGCAGAAGCATTTTCTAATGTAATACTTCTGTCATAAAATCTTTTAAAAAAATAAAGTAGTTTTGTTCTTTCAAATCATGGAGAAAAGATTGTACTAATAAAATGCAGAACTGGTTCTTCTCTTGAAGCAACAGGAACTTGCTTTCCCTGACCCCAACACAGACAGTGATGCCAGTCTCTGTCCCTTCCTCCTAGGGCAATTCTCATGTGTTCCTCAGGCAGACAGATGAAGAATAAGAGAACCAAACTGGCTGAGGTGAGGGAGGGAGAAGGGTCAAGGTTAAGAGCACGATGGTCCTGCAGGAAGAGAGCTTTGGACATGGATTCATTGACAATCTAAGCAGCCACCCTCCAGAGAATTGCTGTCATGGGAAAAGGTACTTAAAGGGCTCTGTTCCCCACCTTAAAACCCAGGGGCTGTGGGAGAACCACCAGCTGCTGTTTTCCTGGAGGCATTTGTTTTTAAACACAGTGTTGTCTGCCAGCTATTTTAGAGGACCTTGCATATTTATTCAGCCAACCCTCTGTGTTGGGGATTGTCTTTGGACACTGAGGTTTTATCAATGTCTATTTAGAGCCCAATGAAAAATAGCTTAAGATGCAAACAGAGAGTATTTCCAGCCAGGAATGCGAGCTGCTTCCTCTTGCTTGCAGGGTGGATACTTGGCTTTTCCTTCTGTTCTGTTCTCAGACTGCCTGCCACCTGTCTCTAGTGTCCCTAAGCTTAATTGTTTTATTTGTAGAAGAATGCGAAATAATAGTGTGCCCAAGCTAGTTATAGATTATATAGAATATAGTTTTGTGAGAAAGTCTCCTCTGTGTGCATCTGTTTACTGACTTTATCTCATTCATGCTCTTATAGTGTGCAAAGTAGGAAACGAGTCAAGAATGGAAAATTAAAAAATGGGCTCATTATATAAATGAAACCTAAAGTTTTCCTGAACTTGTATTTTATTTTAAATCCTTATGATTCAAATCTAAGGAAGATCAGAGCTCTTGATTTGGAATCTGTAGTTTTCCAGCAACACTTACCACCAACTCATTCCAGAAATACCTATTAAGCTCAAGAATTTGTTCCTGTCCTCAAGGCTTAGCAAGGCTTGGCTTTAACAGAGGGGGATTGTGGGGAGCATTCGTTTCATACACACACACACACACACACACACACACACACACACACACACACTCATGGTCTCCTAGACTGGAGAAGACTCTGTAAGTCATCTCTGCAGTGTGTTAATGCATCTGCTGCCAGTATGAGTAACTGTGCGATGTGCTTAAGCAAGATGGAGCATGACTGGGGAAAGAGAGCAGGTGAGGGGCACAATAGACCCTGAAACTGCATCTTGTGTGGGGCACTGAATCATGGGCTTGTGGCATTCTGGGAGAGAACATGACGGCACGACCAGATCAGTGCCTGCACACACCAAGGTCTCTGTGTGGAGTTCTACACATGCAGGAACCTTTGTGGATTTTCAGTTGAGTGAAGAGCCACCAATCTCCGCACTGGCACAGAAACTCTGCTTGGGTCCTGTCTTCATATTGTGTAGGTATAGACCTGAGGTCCCAGAGCAATTTCAAATTCAAGAGTAGTTCTTGCTTTGAATACATGGACCAGTGAGTAGAGGGAGCATTAGCTATCCATGCAGTTGCTAAGACCACTGATAATGGACCTCAGCAGGTCAGGAGTGCCCAGCACTATGGCAGAAGCAGCAGCAGCAGGAACTGACACTTACCTAGTGATAATTTAAGCTCCTGCCTCATATTTCCTCATTAATCCTCATGTAAGTCTTACTGTTATGTATCATCCATAAACAAACTGAGGTCCCAGACAGAAAGTAACCTGTCAAGGTCACACGAAGCAAGGTGGTAGGCAAGGGACCTGAATCCAGGTTGCTGGAGCCCCTATGCCAAGCTGGCTGCTGCTGGAGAGGGTACAGAGCACAGTAGTCCTGGGTCTACATTTCTTATCAGCTCACTGTGTGCATGATATCCCTCCACACACATGCCCCATTCATGATCTTTGCTCAAGATAAGGGCAAATCCTGAGGAGCCAAGAAAAGCAATACCTGGGGTGGGGAGACAGCTCAGTGGGTAAAGTCCTTGCCCTGCATGCACAAGTGCCGGAGCTTATCCTGAGTACCATGTAGAAGTGGCATGCTCCTGTGATCCCAGTGCTAGAGAGGTGGAGACAAGAGTGTTCCTGGGGTTTGCTGGTGAGCTAGTCTAGACAAATCAGCAAGGTCCAGCACGAGTGAGAGACCTTGTCTTAAGAAATAAGATGGAGAGCAATTGAGGAAGACATCTGATGTCAACCTCTGGCTTCTGCAGACTCCTCTCCTCAGCCACACATGTACTGACACACAGGAACACACATACACATAGAAACAGAGAGAGAGAGAGAGAGAGAGAGAGAGAGAGAGAGAGCAAGCTGATGTCCATCTTCAAATTATATGCTGTTCAGAAGGTGAGGAGGGTTAGTGGTGCCTGTCAGACAGAGACAGCCATGTGGCATAGCAGCCAGCAAGCTCTGGCACTGGAGTGGCTGAAATTCCAGAGCCAGGGGCTTCCATTCCTGTTAGATGCTCGCACACTCGAAGGACCAGTACATGAAACCAAGGCTTCTCAAATGCCAGTTCCAGCCTATCTCCACAACTGCTTGCATGGTCATAGCTCTTAGAATTTTGTGCTCGGTCAGCTTAATTATTATTACTATTAAGAATTTTTGATAACAGAAAATGTAGGAAAAATGCTTCAGTTCCCTTTACAAAAGAGAGTATCATTTGCCATGATCATAGACGAGAATAAAACAAGCCTCCGAAAGGATCTGTTTTGTAGGTTACAGTCCTACAAGCTTTCATGGCCATCTTCTGTGTGTTACAGTGATCAGGAGAGATTCAGCGGACGTCCATTAAGGATGCACTGGTGTTGCTGTGATTTCTCACCAGTGCAGAGTGTCTAATGAGAACCACTAGCTCTCACTAGCTGACTGGTTGCTCTTTCACTACAGCGTCAGTGATCTATCATGCTTTGTGTTGCTGCGTGCAGAGTTCCCTTCAGAGAACCACTTCAGTAACCACGTGCACAAGGAGGAAGGCTGCATTAGACACGTGCCACAGCTTCATCAGGAAATAAGCAAAACACAGCTAAAGGGATCCTGGGAATTGGAAACCAGACCAGGCATAAAGCAGGCAGGTTAATCCCCGTGTCAATCTGATGGATTTGGAACCACCTAGGAGACACTTCTGGGTATGTGGGAGGATGTTTTCAGAGGGGTTTAGCTGAGGGAGGAGGAGCCCTCTGAACGTGAGCAACGCCATCCCCAGATCTGGGGTCCCAGGCTGAACAGAAAGGGGAAAAGAAAGGCAGCTGAGAGCCAGAATCCTCCTTTTTGTTCAGACACGAGCGAGCTGCCTCACGCCCCTCACAATCACCGCATCGACAGATGCTCCTTCCACAAGGCACCCCCACTGGGGGCTTGTGCTCTCTGCACCACGAGGCGAAATAAGTCCGTTCTGCCTTAAGCTGCTTCTTGTTGAGTATTTCATCACCAAGAGAAATGCAACGAATGTAAGTGGCCTCTGGACTAGCCTTGGCCTCAGCACACAGACTCCTTCCTCCTGCCTTTCCTGTTGTCCTGGGCAACCAGGTTCTAGAGGCTGTGCTTTGGAAAGCACTCTGTGATCACACAGCAGAAGGTGGTCCTGGCTGGTGGTCCTGGTGAACCCACTAGTGGCCCATGGGTGGATAAGGTTTAGCTTGGAGATAGGAGATAGCAGACACAGAGGAAGGACAGGCCAGAAGTCCTGAGTGAGGTTAACTAGGCCAAGAGAGGAGGATGCTGGGACGCTGAGGCAACTTGACCTTCACTGTACCCTAGAGGGTCCCACACTGCCTGGAGGACTCAATGACTTCACCTGGAGCTGACTGATCCAGGAAGGGGCCAGGCGGCCTTTCGAACACCATGGTTCGACTTTCTTCCTGGGGTTGGGTTCCACGACAGCTGGATACTGTCCTGGGCTCTTGTTACATGTATGGGCATCTCGAGACAAATGAGCCAGCTGCCTCCTGGTGAGCAGTAGCCAGGAAGTGAGTAATTCTTTTTGGTAAGAAATGAGGTTTCTGTGCTTTGTTCTTAGCACTCGAGCAAAATCTTTGGGATGTTCATCTACCCCATGACATTTAGATAATTCCTATGAAGAAAGGAACATATATCATTTTTCTCCTGACATCTCATTCAGGCTGTTGTTATTAGGACTACAAATAGCCACACAGGAGCAGCAGGAGCTGCACTAAATGGTGTGTCCCCTACAGACAGCAGAAAAGACACCAGGTGTGGTCAGTACCTACTGTGTGCCACACACAGAGGTCCACATACCTGCAAGGTGGTGGGATGGTCCCCAAGGAGCAGGTCAGCAGGCTTGTGCTCTGGTTCTGAGGGAGGTAGCCAGAGTGTCAGCCCATCTGAACCTGGCTCAGGTTAACCTTGAACACTTGCTTTCAGTCTCAGAGTAACCGGACTCGGACTAGTGCACAATGGAACGTGTTCTCTTAGCTCCTGACAGATGCAGGAAGGGCTCTCATTCAGTGAAGGAGACAAGTAGCAGATTTTGATTTTCCTATTTGTAGGACCTGTGTGTGTGCGTACGCGCGTGTGTGTGCGTGCATGTGTGCATGTGTGCGTGTGTGTGTGTGTGTGTGTGTGTGTGTGTGTGTGTGTGTGTAAGAGGGCATTTGAGGGTGCATGCCTGTGGAGGTCCAAGGATGACATTGAGAATTATCCTGGGTTGCTTTTCCTTCTTATTGTTTTGCTCTGGATTTACCCAGGTTCTGCCTTCCAGGTGTGGAAGTGAATGTGCCTGACATATCCTCCTGATATTTTTACATGAGATTTGGGGATCTGAATTCAGGTCCTTTGTGAGATGAAAAGTGTGAATACTGAGCCATCTCACCTTGTAGAACCTTTTTACATAGAAAATTGGGGTGCACTTGGGGATCTGTGGGCCACGATGCAAAAGGTGAAGGGAGGGGTGGTACAAAGGAACAAGTTGGGAGGCAACCTGGGGGACAAATGAGTAAATAAACTATAATTAGAATTACATGAAGTGTCCTTGGGATGATTTTATAGGATGTCCTGAGTATACAAGGCAACGGACAATGTGAATTTCCTTGTAAAGCCAGCAAAATCCAGCAGAACCAGTGAATACGTCAGTACAATTTGTTGCCAATGAAGATGGTTGCGGGAGAGGTCAGCACCTATCTACGGTGTGCTTTCTCAAGAGTTGAACACAAACGGGATTGTTGGGGCAGAGAGTGAAAGAAGCTAGGAGCAACAGGCTCCACCAGGACGTGTTGGAGCGAAGCACATTCATTCTGTCCATCCCACTGTGGGGACGTTCATGTCACCAGTATAAACGTGATTTAGAGACCATGAGAAATTATTGAGCTCAACATGCCTCCAAGTGAGGTATTGGGAGTGCTTAGAGACTCTTCAAAGATCATTCGGTTGTGCTGTCTTCAAATACACTAAGTCAATTGCCAAAGAACAAAACACTGTGACATACATATTAAAGACATCCATGAACAACATCAAAGACATCTTCATACCACTCAAGAACATGGACCACCTAGATATGACCTCAGAGGGTCATCCAAATGTTTCCCGTGTCAATCTGCAACCAGTGACTTTAAGTAAGAAAAGCAGAAATGGAATGGGGATGGGAATTTCTACAACATCCTTGTTACAAACACAGAGTAGGGGTTCCCAGTCTGCAAGCACAGAAGCTATGGACATCTGGTCAAAGGGCAGAGCAGCTGGGCCCTTCACTCATGCTCCATTTCCAACTTGCAAATCATCATTCTGTGTGATCATTTTCGTCTATTTTCCTCATGGCCTTCTCACCCTAATTCTTAGCCTATTCAGAGTCACCGCTCTGTCAGTAAGCAGTCGGGTTATCAAGCTTTTCCCACCTGGTGGCTCTACCTCGGCTGGGCTCAGTTAGTTACTTGAGATGCCTACTTCTCCACCTCTTTCCTCTGTGAATGAACTTATTGCAGGATCTGACATCTTCAGAGGAGGAAACTAAAGAGGAAGCAGTTTGTGGAAATGCTGTTGTCTAAACAGGATTAAAGGCATCAGTTCTCAGTTACACCTTGGCTGTGAGTCAGCAATCATGCTCCTTTATTCAGGTTGAGAGAAGCCAGGGGAAGTTGAATAACTGGTTGTGAGCCCTGACAGTTATGTGACTGTCGACTAAACAGATGCCCACCCAGAGTTCTTTGTGTTGGAAACCCTTCAGGAAGTAAAGCCACAGAGTTTTTTTTTTTTTTTTTTTTTTGTCTTTTAAAAATGGCCATATTAGTTAGCCTGGGACAATTTATTTTAACTGAGTCAGGGATTCCTGCTGCATTCTGAGAGAACGAAGAAGGCATGGCACCAGATTTTCAGGGTGCATACTGCACTTGGTTGTTGCAAAAGCAAGAAATGAAATCTTCAGGGTTTATAAACAAGCCAGGAGGCTTGCTGGTGTGTGAAGAATCACAAGACACTGTATTTGCGGGTTGGGGAGGTAAAAAACACCATGGGAACATGGGGAGAAAGAGTACCTCTGCCTCGGGTGTTGGATGAGCACTGAGGAGACTCCCAAGAGGAAAGGACACTCAGCATGCAGCTGGGGTTCAGCAGGAGGGGGGCAGTGGGTCAAGGAAGTCTAAGCTCATGACCCAGTCTGGGCCAGCAAGGGAGGTCTGGGTCTGCAGGAGGAAGTAAGCTCAAACTGAGATGATAGAGCGGCTGTGGGTTAGTCACTTAGGGCAGTGGGTCAAAGCACATTACAGCGAGTGGGTCAAGCGCAGCTCTTCTGCTCTGCCAGTGTGTTTTTTGGGGAACATGTTTTCCATGATAGCTCCAAATCATGTTGTCAGAGAAAGGCAAAATATTTCCTAAAGATTCATGATCCACAAAAAACAAAAGTCTTTTCTAAAATTTCAGTTTTTCACTTAAAGTCCTAGACCTTCAAGAAAAAATCGTTTCCTACTTTTGACTTCAGGTTTGAACTACTCACTTGAGCTTCTGAAAGTGACCAGCTGTGATTTGGCTTTCTAGGGCCTTGGTCCCACAGTCTTAAGGGAGCGGCATCTTAAAACCAGCTCCACACTGTACAGCCAGGTGTTTTCCTGCATCTGAAGCGTATCTGATGTCTCTGAAATCCCAGCAAATCCTTCATTTACTGCTCTAGACAGGGTCTCACACAAGAGCCCGGGATGACCCAAAACTCACCCAGACTGCAAAAATGCACCCAGACTGGCAATTCTTGCCGCAATCCTTCTGCCTCGGCTCTCAAGTGCTGCGATCCCAAGGTGGGAATGGCCCCTGACACACTGCTGTTCTTTATTCCTTGTTTTTCTTCTTGGACTTCCTGTGCTCTTGTGACGGGCCTGCCACAGGTCTCCCAGTTCACTGCCCATCCTGGAGTCCTTTGGTTTTCATTGCTCCACTGAGTACATTTCTGTACCACTTTTCGAATGGCTCCTGAAAATCAATTCTTCTCACATCTCACTCATTGAAAGATGGCCACAAAAAGGTTTCTCTTATCTGCAAAGCCCTGGGAAATTACAAGTAGATCCACTGCATTTAGCAAAAACAACACCATGGACATAATCATGTCCAGCAGACCACATTAGAGGACTATTTGCTAGTTAATGGCCTCATGCATTTGACATCACATCTGATATACAAGAATTACGTCTACACATGATTTTCTAGAGAATACATCTCTACTATGGAACAAGGAGCATGCCTATTGTTTTATTAACCACTGGCGAGAAAGCAGGAGAAAAACATAGGTTCAGAGATTTAAAAGCTGCTTTTTAATGGCATGCAATGTGATTTTAGTTTGAACAGACTTCATAATTAAACCACCTTGCTAAACACCAGCACTGCCTTGCACTGTTACATCGAGTATGGCCATCAACTTCTTGAAACCTTAACTTTCATATATGCAAAAGGAGGGAGGGACCATAAGTAGCATGTCTTCTAGGATTAGAGGGAGTAAAGCATAAAAAGCAATGAGTGTTCACAGTAGTCGAGTTATACAACCAGCCTAGATGCTTGTATGTGGATGAATGGATAAGGAAAATGTGAAGTTTTTTCAGACATAAAGAAGAATGAAGTTGTTTCATTGTCAGGAAAGTGGATGGGATTGGAGATCATCATGTTAAGTGAAATAAACCAGACTTGGTTATAACAAACATCACATGTTTTCTTTCATATGTATATGGCATGAAGTAGAAAAGGGGAGGGGGAAGGGAACCAGCAAGAGACAGAATGGCCATAAAAGAGTTTAAGCCGGGGGTGGGGGGTGGGGGGGAGTAACTATGAGCAAAATGCCTGACATACACATAGAAAAATATTATAGTGAACAGACCATTTTGCAAAATGAATTTATGCTGGGGAAAAAGTAGTTAGCTGTGCTGTAGTCCCTCCAGCAAGCACAGAGAATGAAAAAGGGCCAGATATGGTGGCACATGCCAATATTTGGGGGCAGAGGCTGGAGAATCCAGAGTTCAAGGTCATCATCCTCAGCTAGAGGTGAGTTCAAGGCCAGCCTGGGTGCAAGAGACCCCGTCTAAGAAAAAGAATGCAAAAAGGGAAAAGAAGGAGGCTCTGGGCACAGCACTGTGGGAACAGACAGTCATAGCAACCATGAGGTCATAAGTAACATAGTTTTCAGTGTTTGGGTAAATCCTGGTCTCAGCGTTGTAAACAAGGATTTTCCTGTTAGGCGTGCCCTTGTTCCTATCTTCTCAGAAGGACTCCTCCATACTCAAGGCCCAAATGCTCTGGGAACCTCAGGGCTGAGCTTGAGGGACTGACAAATATCACTGACAGTGATAACACACGTTTCGAAGACAACCACATGTTCATGGGGGCGGAGGGGCGGTATAGGACCCAAGTCGGGTCAGTGGGAATCCATCTTTAGGCTGCTGGTGGCATGATTGAGGTCCAATCTATCTCTCTCGTCAGCTAGGAAAATGAACGTGGAAATGCTGGCAGCCTCACAACAAAGAAGCTGACACGCACCAGCACACGACAGTGGTGGAGATAACAAGAACGAATCCTTTGATCCCTCTGATTCATTGGAGCCAGCAGGGTTACCTGGATTTAGTTACACAGGCTGATTTAAGGTTCTAACAGTTTGAACAAAGTTTTCTGTCCTTGTATTTCAAGGATTATCTCTCTCCTTAGACTTCTTTCTAAGGCTGCATTTCCTTGGTTCAAACTCCAACAGCTCTTGGTTTGAAACATAACTCTTCCAATCCATAGTAGATGCATGAATGGGGTCTTTAGTTCCTTGCTGTTGGAGGACATGGGTCACATGTCAGGCATTTCAAGATGCCTGAGTCCCAACTCAGGGCTCTCACACACTAATGAATGAACAAGTTCTGTGGTTAGGACTGAATATACATTTTGCTGCTGCAAAGAAAACAGGCAGAAGAGGGGCCAGGTTTGACTGGAGACCTGGTTTCTGCGGGCAATAAGGATTGTAGTACAACCAGTTCATTTTTCTGGGTGCTGATGTGTTGGGTGTCAAATGAGAAAGGTGAGTGAACTCAACCACTAAGATCTCTTTCAGTTCTAACATTGCACAAGCATCTATTACTTTAGGTTCATCTCAGTTGCATATACTAAGGGATAACTGGTAACCAATTCTCATGTTTGCTTGCTGCCTTCTGTTTCAACTGCAAAAATATTCTATTAGACTCTTAATTCCTGAATTCCAAATGCTTATTTCCCCTTCAATTTCCTTCTAAGAAAAATATATTTATTTTTGTGTAGTTGGACATAATGATCCCATTTTCTTGCCATTTCTATATTTTTAAATCTAATTAAGGTGCTAAGTTCCTTGAGAGTTGAAGTTGCCTTTTCCTGTGGGTGTAAACATTATTTCTTTAATTGCCAGCCAAGCTGCCAGTTTTGACAGAGCGGCAGGATATGGGTTTTAAGTAATGGAAGCAGGAAATGGGTCTCCAGCCCACACAAAATAAATATGAAAGTACTGATTTCCCCCAAGCTCACATCTGGCTTATTCATTTATAATTTTAGTCTGAATTGAAAGTCTCCCACAGAGTGATATCTGTGTCTATAGGACGTCAGACCAAAAATGAAGCACCAGGTGACTCTCTGATTGTCACCTACACACAAAACATGTCCTGTTCAGATCTGTATGTTTTCCCCGGAAGGAGTGGAATGTAGATCCTGAGGCAATTAAATGTCAAATTTGTAATTCCATACTGTGTGTGCTGGGTAAGTCCCAGTGAACTTTTGACTCTGTCCCTCTCAATGCTGAGGTTATAGAAATGTTCATGACCATGCCCAACTTCTTACACGGGTGCTGGGGATTTGAACTCAGGCCCCCATGCTTGTGCAGCAAGCATTCTCAACCTCTGAGCCATCTTCCTGGTTCTATAGTTCCATATTTTTTGATCTCTTGTAACCCACTATCTCAAAAGTTAGGGTGGTTCAAAAGGGCTGGGTAAAAAGTAGTTACATGACCTGTTCTCTGCAGACAGAGTTTGCTTCTCTGGATTGTTCTGACTGGCAGAATTCTATAAATAGGACCCATGTTCCAAAGACTGTAGTGGACACTCTTGAGGAAATGTATCACAATGTGGAGGCAGGGCTCATAGGTGGTTAGCTTTGTGACTCAATACCATCCATCCACAGGGCCCATCTTGTCCTGCAACTGATATGCCCCAGAGTCAGAAAACAGCTATTCAATCGCTGGGACCACATGCTTTCTTGTTCATAGGCATTGGAAAGAAGGGCACATCTGTTCCAAGGGTCCAAGCATAAATTTTGAATTGTTTATCATGTCCACACAGTAAGCTGGATGCTGTGGCCAGAACGAACACCATGCCGGCTGGCTGGAGCTGACTGAATTAATACACATGTCCACACAGAGAACTGAGGGCTGTGGCCAGAATGGAGACCACACTGTCTGGTTTGAGCTGAGTTAATCCTGGTACTGAAGTGCAGAAACTCGATCACAACCAGAAAGGGGAAGGTAAGAAAGGTGTGGTGGGGGCTCAAGGAACAGCCACTGCAGTTCCCAGGCAGTGGCCCCAGCAGAACAGCAGACCCTTCAGAGCAGTGCTATTGAACGTTGGGATTCTCCCTCAGCTATGCCTCCCCAGTCGTAGGCACAGACTTAAAATTCCTTGGTTCATAACGCAGCTCTTTCAGTCCGCAATAGGATCATGCGCAGAGTGCCTGATCTTTTGTCCCGTGTTCTTAGAGGACTCTGGCCACATCCCGGGCATCTCTAGGGTCCCTGGATAGCCCACCCCAGTGATTCCCACACATTGAGACTTCACATCTGGAAGTGATGGAACAAATGAAAAGGCAGCAGTGTCGCCCGTCCCCGCGTCACCCAGGAAGCATCCTTATGGCTTCACAGGCTCGTGCCTGGACCCTCTACCCATTACTTTGCTAGATTCTACAGGAAAGCATCAAGGGAAAGAATATAAATAACGAAAAGAATTGTGGTGTATAAAGCCTATGTATTAAAGCATGCATATTCTACTCATTATTTGATGTTTATAGACAAATAAGCAATTCTTAATTCACTGAAATGTTCTCTTTGGCAGTAATAAAACGAATTACCATTGGGTGAAAGTGGCTTGAAGGAAAAAGGTAATTCAACTTGAAAAAAATGCTCAGTGTCCCAAATGTCTAAAGGTTCTGCTGAAACAAATTCATAGACTCTCTCTCACCCCCCAACAGATAGATTACCGCTTCTGCTAATATTCCTGCTTCTGGTCTCATTTAGTCCTCACATCATAATAGCCGCATTAAAAAGACATGCTTTGGTGCCAGATGGAACATAGTGGGAACACACTGCTGTGCCTGTGCCAGAGGGATTGAGGGCTGTGGTCGCTGCTGAGCCGATCGCTCTGGGATTCACCAGCCCTAGAGCCCAACACTGCTTTTCACTAACTGCCAATCAAATTAGATCAGGGCATCTCTTATGTCTTCAGTGCCATGTTTGAATGTCACATGCTGACACCCTTCATGATTTGATTTTGGGAGCTGAGCAAATATACTTATAGATAAGGCACACAGGGGAAAAATTTGTTTTTGAGATTCTACTCACATTCTTTGGACATTCCCACTTCAAAGCACTTCTGGAGACGGCAGTACTGGCATCGATTCCTGGTGACTTTGTTAATAACACAGTTCTTATCTCGGTGACAAGTGTAAATCATGTTCTTCTGAATACTTCGGCGGAAAAAGCCCTGCAAGTAATAAGCAAGTAGATGAGTGAGTGAGAGCAACAGCCAGGCTTCAGGAGAAGTCAAAACCCTTTTCAACAATGCCTTTCAGGCTCTTCTGCATAACCAGTGGGTGGCAGTCAGAAAGCAAACTGAAAACTGAAAGCCCCTATGAAATAATAATAAAATATCTTTGCTGCAAGTTCCAAAACCTCTTTCATCAGAACTAAACATGTTTGTTAGCATCTTTAAGCATTTATTTATTTATTTATTTATTTATTTATTTATTTATTTATTTATTTATTGAGTGTGTGTGTGTGTGTGTGTGTGTGTGTGTGTGTGTGTGTGGGTGTGTGGGCGCGCGCGCGCATGCGCTCCCATGGAGGTATCATCCTCCATTGCTTCTACTCCCTTTTTGCTTTGATCTGGAGTTTCCCAGGCTGTGCCCACCAGGGTCAGAAGTGTAGGATGCCACCATTTCCGCCTTACATTTTTACATGGGACCTGGGATCTGAACTCAGGACCTTTTGCTTGTGAGCAGAATCTTAACCCCTGTGTCATCTCTTCAGCTCTCTTTTTTTGCTTTGATCTGGGATTTCCCAGGCTCCACCTTCCAGAATAGGAAGTGCAGGCTGCTACTATTTCTGCCTGGAGCTTTTATGTGGGATCTGAGATTAAAACCCAGGTCATTCTGCTTTTGAGGCAAAGGATTAAATCCTGACCTATCTCTCCTCTGTAAGTATCTTGCTAAGGGAAAATGAATACCAATCTGAGTCCCTTGGGAAGCATCAAGGAGGGAGGGACTTCTCTACCACAGGCTCAACTTAATAGGCTACTTTTGCTGGTCAGAATGATTTGAGATGATCCCACTGCCTAGGAGGCAGATGAGTGAGGTGTTGTGGTTGCAGGAATTAAGAATTTCCAAGGAGTCTCCTCCATATCCTTCTTGTTACAACCTTTAAGATAGAGTTTAATTTGCAAAGTGAAAAAATGTCCAAAATTGAAAAAAAATGCAGAGAAATGGATGTCTGCCTCCCCCACATCAGAGCCATTCTATTCAGCCACATTTATAGTTATCCCTGTAAAGATTATGGAAAAGTAGTCACTTGAATAAAATGTCAGGTTTAGGCATGGAAGATTTATGACCAAAGAAAGCCAATTCTTTCTTTCCTTTTCATCACACCTATCCTATCCTATCCTATCCTATCCTATCCTATCCTATCCTATCCTATCCTATCCTATCCTATCCTATCCTATCCTCTCCTCTCCTCTTCTCTCCTCTCCTCTCCTATCCTATCCTCTCCTATCCTATCCATCTATTCTATCAATCTATCTATCTATCTATCTATCTATCTATCTATCTCTCTCTATATATATAATCTACCTATCTGTCTTTCTATCTAACATCTATCCGTCATCTAGCTCTAGCATCTATATATCTACTATCTATCCATCTACCATCTATCTGTACATTACTTACTTATCTATATGTATCATCTATATATCTACTATCTACATATCTATTGTCTATTATATTTATAAATCTATCTGGCTATGTCTATGACTCATTTATCATCTCTATCATTATCAATCATTTGTTTGCACGTTGTCATATCCTGTGAGCCAACTTTGCCACCTATTTTTCTCATTAATAAGTTAAAGCTTTTTGGCATGTGCGTGCCAGATATGTTGGATCAGCACTGTGTCTTGAGCTTTGTGAATCACCCATGATGTAATGCAGACTTTTGACTCCAGCACAAGTGCCGCATGTCCTCTTGTCTTCCATCCTCCCATCTGGCCTGGCAGGTTATGGTGCTTGCTGGAATCACATGGGTCTAAGTAGCAAGCACTCATGGGTCTTTCTGCTGTCTACTTTAAGTATCAAAAGCAAGGAGTTTTGCTTCAGTGGCTGGGGTGGGAGTTATACCCACTCTGGAAATGATTCTCTTGACTGCAAGAATTATACAATGAACATGTGGAACAGAAAACACATCTTCCCATGCAGCGCAGCTCTCTGTAGTCTGTTTCCACTGCAGGAGTCTGAATAATGGCCTCCAACATTCAACTCTCAGGTCAGGGAAACTGGTTCAGAAAGTTGGCATATTTCGGCATACTTGGATAGACTTGCCCCTCTCTCAGCAATCCCTGTGGTTTTCCACATTCCAGCAATATGGGGTGGTCAGTTCCCTCTGTTCTTAGTGTTGATACATATTCTCTTGCCAAGCTGACTAAGAGACGTAGGAAAGACTCGCAAGAAAGAATAAAAAACCTTTTCCCCCTAAGCTCTTTGGTCATGAATGCGTCACAGCATGCAGACAAACTGCAACACTAGACACATAACGTTTTCCAAGAAAACCTGCTTTATTTTCTACCTTTGAAACTACAAGTATGCTCACAATCTGAAACAAGAGGTTACGAGTGTCCTCAACCCAAGCAGCTTCTGGGTAAGTGCTCACTCAAAGCAGCTGCCAGATGCACAAACTCATTTTAAGAACCTTCTATTGCTCCTGGACATGAAGAACACAACAGAAGATGGAAGATAGTCAATCTCTCTTTCCCTCTCCCTCTCTCCCTCTTGCTCTCTCTCTCTCTCCCTCTCTGTCTCTCTCTCTCCTCTCTCTTCCTCTCTCTTCCTCTCTCTCTCCCTCTCTCTCCCCCATGTTGATTGAAGATAGGTGGAACACAGGTGATCTCTTACTTATTACAAACCAAATATTAAGTTCAGCAAATTCTGAGTGACTGTGGAGCCGAGAAAAACAAGTCAGGCTCCTCCAGCAGAAGAGAAGAGAACGAAAGAACTTTATATGTCACTAATTACCCATCGGCGTGCTTCATAAACAAGAAGGTCAGAAACTAAATAGGACTTCTTGCTTTTCCAAATCTGACTCTTGGCTGGATGTCAGAAGGTCTGAGTTTCAGTAAATTATCTCCACCATGGCAGCACTCTTGTTGACTGAAAGACACACCAGGAGGTATTTGTATGCGTGGGCTGGGTAAACACCAACGGCCTGGGATTCACACAAAGGTTGGAACCTCGAACATCCTTGTCACCATTATAAGTTGAGCACGGATCTTGAGCCACTGAAGACCAAAGCTTTTTTTTTTTAATTTTTTTTATTCAATTGTGCGTGTGTGTGTGTGTGTGTGTGTGTGTGTGTGTGTGTGTGTGTGTAGAACCATGGGCGAATTCGGGAACCACCATGGACGCCTCCACCTTCTCCTTGTTTACTCTGCCCCAGGATTCACAGGCTCTGCCCTACCAGGACCAGAAACGCAGGCCGCCCCCACTTCCGCCTGGCATCTATAGGTAGGGTCTAGGATCCGAACTCAGGACCTTCCACCTGTAAGGCAGAGGATTAACCCCTGAGCCACCTCTCCAGCTCCCAAGACCAAAGCTTTGAGAACAGTATGTGGGTAACTTGAGAACCGTATGTGGGCGAGGTGGGGGACAGAGTCCCAGGCCAGCTATTCTTTATTTAATACATTTATATAGGAAGACTTTCCCTTTTCTTTAACATTATTTAAAATAGGATCTGACCAAGAGTTAAAGGTATACCAGTGCTGACTCTAGACTTTCTCTTTGAAAAATTTTAAGAAAGCACAAATTTTCCATCAGATCATTCAATGTGACTTAAAGCCACAGATATGTCTGACTTAAAATATGTTGGGGTTTGATTAAAAAATGGGTTTAGAAGTTTAAATGTGATGGTTCTTGACAAGTGAATAGTAGTAGACACATACAGAGAAAAGATCTAGAGACCAAGAGTGTAAAGGTATTTGGATGATGGTTAAAGTGTTAAACAAGAATCTTGCATTATGTGGATGAGGCAAGGAACTCCAGCCTGTAGCTAGTGGTCATGTCTGTGCAGTCCAAGGACATTGTGCATTTTTCCAATAAGGGGTTCTTGTGGGTATCCATGCCTCCCTGCCAGGAGCAAGGTGTGGGCAGGGAAGCTGGATCTCATGCACTACAGTTAGCAAATTAGTGACAGCACACTAACTACTGTAGCTTCCTGGAGTGATAGCAGAATCAAACAGGGCCAAAAAAGGCCAAGCTAAAGGTTATTCAATACCCGAGAGCACAGTGTATAATAGGACTGAAGCAGAAACTATATGCAATAGATATCTAGTAAATAATTATTTAGTGAGTGAAAGAATGATGGCATCCAAGTTATTGACCAGAGCTCATGGCTAGTCTTGGCTTTATTCCTTAGTTCTTTTAAAAATCTCTCAGTGTTAGGGGCTGGAGAGGTGGCTCAGGGGTTAAGCCTCTGCCTTGCAGGCGGAAGGTCCTGAATTCGGATCCTAGACCCCATGTATAGACACCGGGCAGAAGCAGGCGGCCTGCGTTTCTGGTCCTGGTAGGGCAGGAGCCTGTGAATCCTGGGGCAGAGTAAACAAGGAGGAGGTGGAGGCAGTCTGTGGTGGTTCTAGAATTCGCCCGTGGTTCTACGCACACACATGCACAACACACATACATACACACATGCACAATTGAATAAATAATAATAAAAAAATTTAAAAATAAAATAAAAAATCCTTCAGTATTAAACGATTAACACTCATAACCCAGCTCTAGAAGATAGATCAGTGACATCAATAATTGTCTTTCCTTTTCTCTTCTATTCCTTTCTTTTCTTTGGTGTGTGTATGTGTGTATGTGTGTGTGTGTGTGTGTGTGTGTGTGTGTGTGTATGTGTATGTGCGCGCGCGCATCAGAGAACACTTGAATGTGTGTACCTGTGGAGACCCAAAAGTGACATCAGGAATCATCCTGGATTGCTCTACCTCCTTACTGCTATTCTCCGGAGATTCCTAGGCTCTGCCTTCCAGAACTGGAATTGCAGGTTAACCTCTATATCCACTCCATATTTTTTTATTATTTATTCTATTGTGCATGCATGCATCTGTGCGTATGTATGTGTATGTGTGTAGAACCACAGACGAATTTGGGAACCACCATGGGCGCCTCCACCTCCTCGTTTACTCTGCTCCAGGATTCACAGGCTCTGCCCTACCAGGACCAGAAACACAGGCCGCCCCCGCTTCCGCCTGGCGTCTATACATGGGGTCTAGGATCCGAACTCAGGACCTTCCGCCTGCAAGCCAGAGGTTTAACTCCTGAGCCACCTCTCCAGCCCCCACTCCATATGTTTATGTGGGATACAAGGACCTGAATATAGATCTTTTTGTTTGTGAGGCAAAGGTTTTAACACTGAGCCCTCTCCCCAGTCCAAGTCTTGCATCCTTCCTATCATGCCTGAAGTCCCTCTCAGAGTGAAGAAGGCCAGGGCCTTTGACACGTTATTCTTCCCGGTTGTGGGATACTCACAGCCTGCTCAGACCATTTCCACGTCACCTGGCAGGCATGAGGGACAGTGTTCCAACTTACTCCTGACTGTTTTCAGTGCAGAAGCTATCTCAAGAACAAACGAAAGTTTCCCTATTCCTAAACAGCTAAAATTACTAATTTCCTTGGTGGACAAGCCTAAAGCCACCATCAATAAAGGACATGGAGGAATATGACCCAATCTCCAATCTCATTCATATTTTGACATGAGATGAAGTTGGCCTCATCTCCTCTTTCACATTTTTAAACCATGGCTTTATGTATTCCCATCCATATGTTAAGTGTAATATTTCCCACCTTCTCCACAACTTTCTGACTTTTTAAATTTAGATACTAGCCTAGTGTCATGGTTTAAATGTGAGTTGTCCCCCAAAGCCTCATGTGTTCAAAACCTTAACTGATGTTAATATTTGGGAAGGTCATGGCACCTTTGGGAGAAAGAGCCTTTTTGGAAGAAGGCACGTCATATCTCACTGTGGCAAAAGGGAAGAGTAACTGAAACACTTAGCAACTGTGAATCAGGTTTTAGTTCAGGCACATGTGATTTCCAGTGCTACCATTTTACTACCTGTATGATCTCTTGCTAAGTCCTCTGTTTCCTCAGCTGTATAAAGAAGATTACAAGGTTCCTACAGACATCAGGAATCATCATGGATATCCAGCAAGGGATGTGAGCACAGCGCGAGCCACGTAATGATTGCTTGGTGAGTGACAGTGCTTGTTATTAGCACAACCTCTTGGCTTCCAGTTTTCTTCTGGGTGAGTTCCCATACAGATTCTGTGGTTAAACATTCTCTGGTAGGAAAGTGTTCTCTGTCTCTGAACTCTGGTGGGTGGAGACCTCTTGATTTCATGAGTTCTCCCTGCCCATCTACTCATCTGCTTGTTGATGCACTTCCGTCAGTTAATTGCAGTAGACATGCAAGGCTTTCTTAGAAACACATAAAGATCTGTACGGCATGGTCACTGCTCTTTCTCAGTCTATAAGAAATGAAGATAACTGGCCATTAGGTGGCAAGAAGCTGTGATAAGATCTTCATATTTAATCTTAGTCAAAGAGCTGATAAGAAGTTAGTGGATCAGAAAGTGGAAAAAAAAGGTGACCAATAAGGCACCTGGCACTTAGTGGGTCAACGTAAAATATTGAATAAGTAAATGGAGGCCATGGGAATTTGAGAGTTTGAGGGGCTTCCCGGTACTAGTGAAGGAGTAGGTGTGTGTGTTGGGTAACATGAAGAATGCGGGGTACACTACTGGAACAGGGAGATGTTCGAAGCATGTTCTAGGGAGACATTGCACTGTTCTGTGCACAGAGGTCAGGCTCTGCACGTGGTCAGCCAGGACTATTGAGCGAGCTGTAAGCCACTGACTTCAGCAGCAGCAGTTATTTACTTTGTATGAAGCCGTTATTTGAGATCCAGGTACTAATACAAATGCCTTGTGCCTGAGCCACCTTTGCTGAGCAAGGTAAAGCCAGGGAGTCCTGATTATGAGATAACAGTACTGACACTGGCTTGAATGTCATCATAGGATCCATGCTGTGCCACTCTGAAGACTAGTTGCGTTGAGCCCTGGACTGCTTAAGAGGTTCATGCATGTGGGATGTACTATGCCCATCTGAGGAAAGGAAGGAAACTCTGTTTTCTAAGACCAGCAGCTTGGCATCAACCTTAGCCATGATAACCACTGGGCTAGGACAGATTCACCCTCAAAGCAGTGTGGCACATTTCCGTGAACTCAGCAGTAGCCCAGTTAATTTTTGTGACTTTTGAAACTCAAAGAAAGGAAAAAGGGCCAAGAGCCTTATGTGTTCCTCTTGTCCTGTTACTGAAAGGATAAGATTTTAAGACCCAAAGTAGCTAGGATACCAGTGCAGGTCGCCATTCACAGCCTGCAGCCCCTGGCCAGCACCTGCAGCGGGAGACAGTTTCCGTTCTCAGCACCGCAGGCCTCTGCCAGCACAGACGACTGCAGAATCATCCCTTCAGGCACTTTGGGAAGCGCAGTTTGGAGACCGGAAACATGTTGCCTTAAACAAACAGTAAACACCCTTGGTAAGTGGAAGTCTATGCGTGACAATGTCTGGGAAGTTATTAATAGCAGGACTGGGGGCAGAGAGAGAAAAGTGAAGACCTTTTCACCCCACTGAAAGACAATGGGTGAGAGGGAGGGAGAAAGTGGAAAAACAGCTACTGCTGCGATGACAGAGGGCTTCCTTCTGAGCAGGAGGGTGGGCATCACTCGGCAAAGAGCGCTGAGCTGGTCAGGAGAGGAAGACGGCACCGAAACCGCAGAAGAAGGCAGAGCTGTGAGAGGCAGAGGCACAGGCTCTGCGTTGATTGTTTGGTTAAGAGAGAAAAGTAAATAACTTCTCCCCAGGACTTGGTCGGGGCTGGGAATTGAGTAAACACGAACAAACAACAGCAGGGGTGACAGAGGAGCTCTGTGGCCAGAGCTGTGGTTTGTAGAAGTTCCTGCTCATTTGGGTTGTCTCTTCACCCTTCTCACTGCGACCTAATGGTACATATTGTTCCCATCTGTCCCCTTCACGCACCCCTCGCCAGTGCTTAAGCATCGCATTTACTTAGAAAACAGATATGCTTAAAGCAGTGGTTCTAAAGAAGGGTGTGATGACAGATTTAGTCAAGCACTGTGTCTCTGCCAGGACTAATCTTGCCAGAGGACTGTGTTTGCAGGATTTTCCTGTACTTAGTTAGGTGAGCCACTCTCTCAGTCCTTTTAATCCCCAGTTAATTAAAACTCCCTGGAAATGGCGATGAGAAGGCGGCCTATGCCCTGAGCCCAGAACCTGAACTCACATCAGTACAGATCAAGGTCTAAATTTCCAAAGTCTGTGGGATCATGGGAGGGGAATGGAGCCAATGTCTCCATTCACAATGGTCTTTATTGTAGAGGACCTGGGGAAGAAAGGTTGTTGGCTCATACAAGAAAACCCATGGTAAGAAAAGAATACCAAATTGGATCTAATATCTTACTTTAGGTGAAGAACTGTTTGTGTTTTTTCCAAAGTGTGACCTTGGACAAATAATTTTGCAAATGATCAGGCCTTATACAAGTGTGCCTATCAAATCCCATTCTAGTTGGTAAGCAGCATGCCACCAACTTTGTAGCAATCGTCCCTAAGTGAAAGCTTGCTTTCTGCTAGTTGAATTTGCTGTTCTTTAAAGGCAAGGCATGTGTTCTGCGGGGCTTGGACTCATGGGGCCTCACACCAGGAAGACCCTCATGGGCTCATGCTACATAGCATCTGCAGAGAGACAAGCATTTCCAGGGTGTACTGGGTGTTGCAGATCTCAGAAGGCCCAGCCACAGCAGGACACTTCAGAAACCTGTGCGAGTTTGAGAGTCTCTGGGCTCCTCTGCTTGACTTCAAACTGTTTAAAGACTGTGGCTCAGACAAAATTAAACAGTCACCATGGTCACACTGACTTTCCCTGAATTCCCTCAAGACGCTTCTGAAAAATTCCACTACTTCAGCCAGAATCAGGAAACGAAGCTTACAGAAATATTTCATGTTTTACTGTTGGACTTTTATTTTCTGTCCAAGGGATTCTGGGAGTGCCGGGCAGTGGGAGGAGCCGTAGTACAAAGAACTTTGCTACAACTGCATAAAATGCCCCACTCCCCAAAAAGTAGACATTGAGCCACAACTTCGATAGGACTTAGAGGCTCAACCTTGACCTCCAGTGTCCCGGATACAAATCCAAGATGAACTGAAAAGGAATCAAGATCCCAGGGATGGACTACTGGGCTGATGGGTTTTCCCAGAACTTTTAGTGCAAGTGAATATTATAACAATGACATCTGGGGACCACATTCACCACTTCTCACGAGTTTGAATGAAGACGAGGTGGATACGAACTGTGAAGACCAGGTTAAAAAGTCCTAAACAGAAGAATTTGCTGGGTCCACAGCACTTGTGTAAATCTGGACTGGAGAATTTATGCTAAACCAACTGAAGACATCTGCTTTCTAGATTACTTGGGTCAGTTGCTCCATGCCCTTCCACAGTGCAAACCATAGTTACCGATTTATTATCAGGATTATGCTAAATAAAACAGGGCAAGAAGCCAGGGAATTTGAGAAGTCTTTGAATATTCAGTGATTTTACTGAGAAAAATATACCCAAATAGTTTCTTAGCTTCAGTCCAGGAGTGAGTAGCCTGCAACTTCTTTGTGCATTAGACATTAAGTCTCATCTGCACCTAAATTAAAGGTTGCTTCCCGTACTCCCCCCTGCACTGAAACAAGGGGAAAGGAGGGTAAGTAGAAGCGCAGAGTAAAAGTACGCTCTTATGTACTCTGACTCTTGGCCAAAGAACATGGGTCTTTACATCACTTTTAGAAGTCTGGTACATGACGTTTGTCAAGACAACCAGAATTTGGCTCTATCATAACATGCCTGGTGACAGTGCATATCACCATGGCAACCACACACAGCACAATTCAAAGCCAGGTCACAGACACCGATAGTTATATGGACTTGCATTGTTTTAGGGTAGGAAAGACCTAAATCAATACAGAAAAAAAAAAAAGATTGTTCACGATGTGGTGTTTTGTTTTGTTGTTTTCAGTTCAGGTTGATTTAAATTTCAGACCAGTTTGGGATCTTTTCAGTAGAATTTTTCTCCCTGTGCTTTTTCATGGTTCCATCCTGAACCAGAAGCAGAAGGGAAGAAACCTGAGAGGAAGCAAGGGGCGGGGAAATTGGGCCGTGGAAAATAACAGACTTTGTGAGTAGAGCGCTCTGCGCGTCCTCAGCCCACCTCCATGTAGACAGAATCCTTACCAAATGCTGCCCAAGCTCAGGAGCAGAAAAGGATTGATTGCATAGTTGCATGGGAAAGCCTGGTGACTCCAGGTGGGTGCAGGACAGTATGAAGGACATCATGTCATCTGAAATCACAGCCCTGAGCACCTGGAGGTCAGGCAGAGGGTGCGACTCAGCCTGCCCCTTGAGGGTCTGGTGCCTTCGGTGCTTTTTGTCCAGACCATGCAGACTCAGGAGACCCACAGAGTTCTCTCAGGGCACCAAGTCCTTCCTCTCCTCTACCTGGAAGGCTGCTCATGCTTTCAGCACAGAGGATGGACAGATGTCCAGGAAACCCAGATTCCAGATGGACTGTTGGAACATTACCGTGACACTGGCTTGAGTGCCATCGTCCCCAGGACAGCCCACCTTTGCAGGGGGAACGGCATTTTACTCACTCCAGGGACAGAGCATGTGCAACTTTTAAAACTAAACCCTAAGGTCATTGTGCTGATATTCCAGGAAGGACGGGGAAAGGCAGGACCAGCACACTCAGTGAATTGGGAAAACACCATTTGTTCTTCAAATTAATTTGCAAGTTAGCATGCAAACTAATGAGCTTCATTATGGAATTTTCACACACATGTATCAGCATACTTTGTTCTCAATCATTCCCCTCCCCACTGGCCTCTCCCAGAACTTTCTAAGTATAAGGAAAAGAAAAAAAAAAGGAAATGATGCTTTCAGCAGCAAATCTTTAATAACATAAATTCAGGCAGCAATGCTAATTTAATGATTTATTTCAACTTCCCTTCTTTCCTATCCCAAATTAGCAAGAGATAGGCTCGGATTTCACCCACAGGCGTCCCTTTCTTGATCTTTAAAATTAAAGTGCCTATATTATGTCAGCACGGTGCCAAGATTTGAAATCAAATAGGTCCCCAATGCAAAAGGTAAAGTACTTTTAAACAACATGAACTTGCCTGCAATTAGTGTGTTATAGTTTCCACCTAAGCACCTGCTATATAAAAATACACTCTCAGAGCTACTGCTATTTCCAAGACCTTCAATTTTATGTGTTTGGGATCTATTTTAGTAAGAAAAAAATTTAGCAGAATACACAGAATTAATTTTTAAGGATGCTTCTCTGCTTTCTGCTCCATACCTGATGCTTGCTGAGACGGAGGGTCAGGGTCTTTCTACCATACTGGAGGCCAGGGGTGGAGCGGCCCCAGCCGTAAGCAGCACCTGCTAGTATGTTAGACAGAACTCCACCTTTTCAATGAGAGGCAGCCTAATGGATATAGAGGGAACCGTTTTATTTTCCCTGACAGAGTCCTTAGTTTTAAACTCTTAACTTCATTTTCCAAAATTGCTGGCTGTAGACAGAGGAAATATGTATCTTCAGTGAAAAACTGTGATTCCCATATCAGAATTGCATTTTTCTCCTCGATCTGGTTCTGCGCTAAGCTTCCTGTATCCAGCATAGGCTTGTTTGTGGACAGTGGTCCTTGGTGTTAGAGCTCACTCCAAAAGCTCATTCCTCTCCTGGGTAGGAAGACTCATCATTGGGAGTTAGAGGGTGCATTGCACTAATTTTGTTTTCTCTAGACAATAGAGCCATGGAACCTCACTCACTTTTCCAATGGTCTCCAGAAGGACAAAGAAGATAACTGTGGAGGGTGTGTTTATTTTGAGTTCAGGATCCAAGTGTACTTTAGTCTCTGAACCATCTGCTTGTGTGTGGAGTTTGGGAATTTTTTTCCCCTTGAATCAAACAGGACCAAACATTTCTTTGGACATGGCTGGCCTTCTTCCTTGGAACACACACGCGTTTGGTGTGGATATTTTTATCCAGAGTTCTCTCAGATGAGTAATTAAGAGATGTTCACAAGCAGATGTAAGAAAAAAGATTTAGGCCGTCATAAATCATGATTGAACTACATTTAACCAGCAAAGAGCAACCTACCAAACAGCTTAGCAGTTTCTGTGGGTAAACCCATCTACAGGACTGGGGGGCTGGAGTGGGCAACTCCCCTGTTGCTGCCAGGACTTAGAGCAGCTGGACAAATCCCTGCAAGTTGGACATGCGTTCTTCAGAGAGGAAGGTGGTTTTCTGGGTTGCACATTTGCACAAGGAGGTACCTGTATCACACATTCCTTCCTGCTTGTTTTCAACTTCACTCGAGGCTTATGTGGTAAGGTGGCTGCTAGAATCACATAAGGCGCCCCTGGCAGCCCCAGCAGCCTCCTTGTGAGCATGCCAGGTAGGGACACAAACGACAGACTCCCATACTGGCAGGAAAATGAACACATTTCCAGGAGCCCCTCTGAAGATGACTTGAATTAATTGGTAATTTCAAATTTCCAAATGGTTTTTCTGAGCTTGCTCACTCAAAGCATTTTCTTTAATTTTTAATTTTTAGCTGTACGATGTTCCAAATGGACCCCAATGTTAGTCCTTTTGATTCATCTTGTTATCTTAATGCAGGAAGGGCCAAGTGTCCTGACGACCATTGCTCCATAGGTGTTCTCATTTATAGATGGGAAAAAGAAATACTGATGGAAATAATTTCCAGTCACTGTGTGTGTGTGTGTGTGTGTGTGTGTGTGTGTGTGTGTGTGCGCGCACGCGCGCGTGTATGCATACTAAAAGCATTGACTATGGTGAGGTACTCAGATTATTTATCACTTTTCTTTTTCTTTTTTTTTTAATTAAAAATTTAATTATACATTTTAAAATTTTTTACCAGTTCCCTCCCTCCCCCCTCCTCCCCCTCCCCTTCCCCCAGTGCCTCCCCCCCAATTCCCAGAGAGTCCTTTATTGTGTACGCCTAACTCTCCTCTGGGTCCTCCTCTCCGATGACATATAAGGACCCAGTGGCATTTCCATAAGCCCTTTCTCTTGTTCCCCTTAAGCATAAGATCACTACTATGGCTGTCAATCCCTTGCCTCCAGGGGTCTCGGTGCCCTTAACAGATGCTAGACTTTATGAGGGCAACAGTGCGCTGGACATTGCGCAGGGCATGCAAAGTCCAATTATGATTGCTTTGGCCCCAACTATTGTTGAGAATCTTGCAAATCGTTGCTCCTCCCATCCTTTTGCTCTTACAATCTTACCGCCCCCTCTTCCGCAAATGTCCCTGAGCTCCAGGATGGGGAGAGATTAGGCTGGCCTAGTTCTATGTGATTGATATAGAGTCTCTGAAGTTCTGGATTGTGGTTTGTTGATTTTCTTATTTATCACTTTTAATTGTGTTGTTATCTTGTCTTCCTTGTATAAAGTTGATAGAGGAGACTAAAGCTTCATGGCAGGATGAGGCAGGAAGAGCTGTGAGGTGTGGTGTTTAAAGTAAGCCGTTTAGGGGGCATAATTTGCACCTAGTGCTAGGGAGCACTCTAGGGCTGCTGTATATGTGTGTCACATGTCAGAGCAGATGAGGGCAGATCAAACCAGATTCTTGAGGAGTAATCGACAGGCTGGGTGTAGTGGCTTACCCCTGGAATTCTACTATTCAAGAGCAGCAGGAGGATCACTGCGAGTCTGAGGCCAGCCTACAGGACATATTGCGAGTTCAAGGCCTGAGTCAGCCAGTAACAGATATATCTAGGCACAAAGGAATGGCCCATGATGAGACTCGGAGTCCCTCCTTTGTCTCTCTCTTTCTTCCAAATCTCAGTTATGTCCCAGAGCAATGTGACTGAGAAGGGTGTGTGTACTTACTAGCCTGTGACTCAAAACTAATAGAAATGCAGTCCATCATTGATACACAGATTTGCACCTGGAAACTCAAGATTAGCCCCCATCTTCCTCTTCCCTCGGCACCCTTCAAAACCATCACCAAGAAGAACATGCATGTATTGAGTTGTTCCTGTGGGTCGTTCTGGCTTTGAAACAACTCTTCTGAACCTGGCAACCCAGGCGTTTCCAGGATTAACCTACAGTAAGTGATTGCCGTAGGCAGATGACACTCAGGCAGTGGTCTGGATGTTATTCATTTCATTCATTCATTCATTCATTCATTCATTCATTCATTCATTCATTTTGTTAAAGGTATGTCCCAGCTCTAGCTTTTTCTATCCTCAGACCAAATCTAGCAACTTGCCTGGCTTCTGGTAGACATTTGTCCACTGCATTGGGTGCAGGGTCAAGCGGGGGGAACTCATTTGTCAGATACCTTCTAGCAGACCCAAAGGAAAGCTAACGATAGAAAGTGCTTGCTGGGCTCCGCCGGGATGCAGACTACATTACCCTCTGTCTTTAAGTGACAGGAGGCTTCTATAAAAGGCTGAACCCCCAGTTCCAGCTCACGGGTCTCAGACCTCTTGCGTGTCTCCTAACACACATCTGAGTAAGAGGAGCTCCAGGTCTGTCCTATCAGTGGGATAAGGCTGAGCTTTGGAGAACTCTGAGTATACCAACAATGGAAGACATTTTCCTAAATCAACTGTGTGTGAGGAGCCAGGCAAGTGTTCCAAAGGGGATCAGGGTAAGCAAAAGGGTCCTGCTTTCCTTCCCATCTGGTTTTTCCAATAAAAGGGGAAAAATGGAAATGAAAAGTATACAATTAAAAAAAATTACATTTAGCTTCCTTTCGCTAATGTCCATAAGATGATTTCTGGCCTGGCAGGGACTCCAGATGGGTCATGTAATGGATATAATTTAATACCGAGAACAGGAGTTCACAGAAAGACATTTTTCCCCGTCAGAAGGTAGCAGTTTGTCTCACACTGTTTAATGTAAAACACTGGGAGCAGTTACTGTGCTTTTCTTATTGCGCATTGGCATTTAAGTCCAATATCAGTGTGGCCAGACCTCATGCCACCTAAGCCAGGAGCCGCCACTGCTGTGATGGGCTGGTGCCTTACCCACCCCCTCCCCCCAAAGGCCAGAGACTGCTAACTGCTCAACCTGCTTTTCCTCCGGGGGTCTCAGGATTTATGCCACCAATTAAGGCCATAATGAGTGCCCCAGGTTGACCTCCCAGGAACAAGAATTAATTAAGCACAGTATTTCTTAGTAAGGAATGACGCTTCCCCAAACGAGTTACACCAGGTATCCACGCTGCCTGACATGACTACAATCCACTCCGCGTTCCAGTCGTGAATACAAACACAACACTCCAAGAACACCGTTTGGTTTATGTTTTCAATTTGACAATAAAAGAAAACAATTTTTGCTTTTATCCTTATTGGGGAGGGAGTGGCTATGCTGAGTGTGTACTATGTGGGTGGAACATGAAATTGTTTACATTAGTAATAGAATAACACTTCTTTCCCTATTAATACTGGGAACGAGGGGGCTCAGAACTCAACACTTAACTTTCTGGTGTTCAAAAATAAAGAGCTGTGCCTAAAGCCTCTTTCTTGCTCCATATCTGTATGCTCTCATAAATTGTGTGATGGAAATAGATACAGAACCAAAGCATTCTGTAAACTTCACCTGAGGTAAACTGAGTCTGACAGGCCAGCCAACCGATCTGTTCTGTAAAGGACCAAATGTAAACTTTTCAGGAAGTTATTCCAATGTTCCTTATCCCAAATTCTCCACTGTGTGTGTGTGTGTGTGTGTGTGTGTGTTGTGGGCGTGGGGGAATAGGCACATACAAGGCATGAGGGGCGATAGGCACGCCTGTTGGGCAGGATAGCTTGCTTACACATACCCATATGTGAACCGCATATACTTCTCATGGATATTATATATAAAGGTTTGTTTTTTTCCAATCATTGGAATGTAAAGAACATATATTCCGAGCTCCCAGATGTACAAAAGTAGGTGAGACAGGATTCAACCTGTGGACGCTGCCTGTCATTTCTAGTACAAACCATGCATATGTTTTAGCTCACCAGTGAAGCTCCAGAAAGTATGATCTGCCCCCTTGTGCACATGTGTAAACACAGAAGTGCATAGGAGACACATGCTGTCAAAGGCAAAAGCCTTGAAACTCTTGGTGGAATGAGCCTCCAGCATGTCTCCTCAGTGCTCCGTACCAGGACATGTGGCAGAAAAAGGCCTCACACCGCCCTACCCCTCTCATGAAGGAATTTCCCCTCTGACTTAGAAAGTTCCTTCTGCCTCCTCAAAGAGCAGAAGGTGTCAAAGCCAACCTGGAAATCCCCATAGCCTACTTGCCAATTAATGTATTTAACTCTAAGGAGCAGGCGCTTTTTAATTTGGCTCATCTTTCACTAACAGAACATTTTGGTAGAAAATATTAGGATTTCCAAATAATTTTATAGCTCTGTAAATTGCCAACATACCATCTGCAATTGAATTAACATTTATAACCAAACCGAAATAATAAATAAAGCGAATTACGCTGCAAATATTCGCAAGTGCCCAATATGCACTTGAGAATGATAATTAGCATTTTATAATCACGCTTCATTTTCTTTATCCAACTCCCTGTCACATTAATGATAAAATATTTTAAACAGTGCTCTATCAGCAAGCAGCAGCAGTCTCCTAGATTAGCCACTAACTAATGTGAGGCTGGGAAGGGCCGCGGCCACGCTGCCTGTCGGACAGGGAAGTTGGCCTCCTAGTTCTGGCCTTGCTTCTTATCTCAGAGATTTTGTTTTTCTACCCCACTTCTCTACCAATGAGGCCCAGGAAATCGATTCCTGATTTGTGGCTTCTAAATCTGCAGTCATCCAGGAGGTACATGCCTAGGTCCTTTTGTGAAAAGGAAGAAAAGTGACATGATTAAAAGAATGTATCATATTCTTGTGATCTAGAAAACTGAGCAGGGTAGAGAGTTAGGAAGCTGAAATCATGCAAATTCAAGAACTCCCACCCCAAAGGATCCTTGCCTTCACCGTGTCCTGTTATTATTCACGGAATATGGGATTCTTTTGCTAGTGCAAATAAAAAAGAATTCAACTGCATGACTGAATCAAGAATACATATACACCTGGTCTCATCTAGCTTTTCCACCAATTGCCAGAGTTTCCCCAAGACTTCCCATTACTTTCCTTAAAAACACTTTCTTATAAGCACTTGGGCTACTGAGTCTGGAGGACCACAGGACGTGGCTAGTCTAGGCTACACACAGCAAGTCCCTGTTTCAAAAAAGAAAGAAAAATTGAATAGCACTCCAAACCCATACGTATCCAAAGGCTTGGCTGAATCTTTTCTGCTCTGTTCTCATTTCTAACTAACTCTCAGAGTTCTCAACTTTCTTTCTAGTACAGTAGCCACTGGCCATGTGTGGTCTTGAAGCATGTGACACATGGAATCCAAACTGAGGCACTTGGGCTCTGGAGAACTGAGATGAAAGCACACTGTGAAATGGCTTAATTGAATGTCAGTTGCTACAACGATAATTTTGTGACTGTTGCGTTAACTATATCACAAAATGAATTTCAGTTGCTGATGCATGTGTTTTAAGATATGGCTGCTTGAAGACTGAACAACAAGTATATGGGCTGTGCTTGTGGCTGGCTTCACATTTCTACTGGACAACACTACCCCAGTGGGTTGCAAATGCAGTGGGCACCTTAGGTTCTTTGCAGGGAATGTGTCCTATTCATAGATTTGATGAGTCAGGAAGCTGTTGGAAGAAGGGACTAGAAGTAACTCTGCTGCTACTCAATCTCCCTTCCCTCTATTTCATGGAGGCAAGGAGGACTTGGAAGCCCACTGGGGAAGCAGTCTAGCAGCTAGAGCCTTCAGTCTTGCTGCCTACATAGTCTGAACTTAAGTCTTTCCTTTCTTGGTTCCTGGGTGATTTCAGACAAGCTACATAACCTCTCTAGGCCTTGTTTTTTCATCTTTTATTTGTGGATAGTACCTTTGCCTCTCTCTTCATAGTTATGAAAATTAAATGAGGTATGTTTTAGTTTCATTGCATATTATCTACAACAACGTACCTGAACAAAACAACCTGGGGTGAAGGATTTAATTGTCTCGCAAGCTCAGTTGACAGTCTACTGTTGTAGCAGGAGCTTGAAGCTGCTAGTCACATTACATCAGCAGCAGGAGCAAAAGAAAAAGATCTCTTCATCACTTGCCTAGGGAATGGTCCCATCCATGATTCATTGAGTATTCCGCACAAGACATGCCATCGAGATAGTCATAGGCATGCCTAGAGGCCAGCCTTAATCTAGAGCATCCCTCTCGGGTAAGCCTAGGAGTCCAATTGATAATTAATATTAACCATAACCAGCTGACACATATAAACGGCCTAAAACAGTAACTGGAACACATAAGTGCTGAGAAATAATTAGATGTATAATTAGATGTAATAATGACCATTAGTAATCTACCTTACAAGGTAAAAGGAAGCTTTCGCAAAGCAAGGTAATAAAGGGGCAAGTGAAGTGAAGACAAAGTCAGTGAGCTCAGGAAAGCACACAAGAGGTATGCAGTTGCAGAGAAGAGAAAAAAAAAATACCCGGAAGACCCCATCATAGAGAAAATACTGCATTGCTAGAACCTTCCATGCAAGCCAGGCTTGCCTCTCTTGCTGCCACAGGGATCAGGTACAGGGCTGTGCGCCCCATGACACTAGTCCTCTGCTCACTCTAGCATTTGTGGATTCCTTTTTTTTATTTTTGAGGAAGTAGTAAGAATTTTTATTGCCAACACAAGACATAAAACACAAATAAATTAATATTCTGACAATGTTGGGCTCTCAGTGTTCCTCACTCAGGTATTTTCTTATGTAAACAAAATGCTACTCAGAGCAAGTCCAGCACGGATCTGACACAAGAGTTCAGCACAATGGACCTGCCCCCTCTGATGAGAAGTAAAAGGGCATTTTATTTCCTTGGAAGATGTTTTGCATAAAATATGAAGTGCATTTTAAAAATCCAGGCCCTTTCCTGGACACGAAATTACTCTCACATGAACGACCTAGCTGCAGACTGTCTTTCAATACTGACTCCACCTAAGTGCACAAGAGGCCGTCCCGCGCAACTGCTCACTCTGCCACGGCAGCAGAGCCCCAAGGAGCGGCTGCAGGACGCGATTCCTTAGGCTGACCCCGAAACGAGAGCTCTCGAGTCAGCTTAGGGAGGGATCCCGGCCATGACTGGTGTGAGCTGTCCCCAGCTGTCACAGTCTTGGCCCTGCTGCTATCAAGGCTTACACATGTCAGGAGGATGAAAGCCATCCAAATCAACAAGCAGGTACCACTATGCCATGATGAATTTGTCAGTGTTCACACTGCCCATGGTGAACAATCAAGAAGCCTTGATCTTAAACAGCATAAACATTACCTATAAGCCAGGGTCCAAGTATTTGTCTAGGATAAATGATTAAAAAAAAGTCATAAGGTCTCCTAACGCCACCACTGACATTTTTCAACCAAGACTAAAGACTAAAAAGAGGCTGAAACAAACAAACAAACAAACAAACAAAACAACATCCTGGGAAGCTAGGGCGGCGACATCTGAGTCGAGCCATGGTAAAAGGGCATCTACAGCAGTGGTTGGTACATACCACAGTCTTGGAAAAACTGCCAGGCTTCTGTGGCCAACAGAAATGCCACACGAATGTAGCCGACATTTTATTACTCAGTGTGATACTTATATCGGGTGTCACTGTGGCAATTTACTGTAGGTGTCGGCTTGACAATTGAGGATTGATCCTTTAAGACATACATGCCTGTGAAAAATTAGTTAAGGCAAGTTTCTGAGCAAGCCTCTAGGGGAATTTATGTGGTTGACACAAGACTACTCTCAGTCCACAGAATCATTCCTGGAACAGGTGGGAAAGATAAAGACCTGAATGGCATTTACAGACTGGCAGGCTAAAAGGTATGCTTTGGTTCTTGCCCTTACCCCGCACCAGCTCTTCATGTGGACATGGCGTGACCACTTCCTTGGATTCCCGATGCCGGTATCACTGTCTTGCCATTTTGACCAACTGTAACCTGAAGTCCCCTGTTCATCTAAATTGTTTAGGTCATGTATTCATTACAGCGGTGGGAATATGAAACTAAGACAATCACTCAAGTTCTTTTCCTGTTTGCCCCTCCCTGTGGTGCTGGCAATGGATACTTGGGGGCCTAGAGAGTGGGGAGGAAGTCAGGTCAGTCTGCATTGCTCCCAGGAGGAGGATGTTCAAGTGCAGACTAGGGGAGCCCAGACAGAGCAGGATGGATGAGACTCGTGGAGTCTGTGCTCAGTGGTTTGCCTGGCTTCCTTTATGAAGCCTGGCAGAGACTTGGTGGGCAGAAACCGCAGTCAGTGTTTAAAGGCAAGGAGGAGAAGTGAAGACTCTGCCTAACTGAGTGACAAAGGCTCACAAAGTCACCTCCATCTTTCTGCAGGTCTCCTTAGAGTCTATGAAACGCAATGATCTAAAAGCTTCACTTAGAGAGACTTGTTGTATAAGCCTCTGCACGCTAAACCCCTGCACCCGTTTTTGGGCTAAACTTTCAAATAGAAGCAAACTACTAAATAGGCTTTGAGATTTTAACCTAACTTGAAAGTAGAAAAGAGAGATGAAATTCATGTTCAGAGAAGCAGAATATGTTCAAAAAGTGGGGGGCTTCAACGGGATCCAGTGGGCCACTACCTGCTCCAGAACCCCGGGGGCTGGAGCAGAGCTGTGTCAGGAACACATTAAGCTAGTGTCACCTTTCCCAGGTCACTCCACTGCGTGTTTCTCGCTGCCCAACCCCTTACATGCCGCACTCCAAACAAATTCACTGCCAAGTTCACAGGACAAACGAAAGAAGATGGGCAGCATTTTTAAAAACAGCCCTGCCTTGAAAATGTCCACAGAATCATGCATATTTGGGGTGATCTTTCTCCGTGTAATTAAGAGCCCACAGACAAACTCCAGAATGAGGTCAAAGAGAGTTCGGGTTGAAGTCCTGGGAGTGCACACCGTGGCCAAGCAAAGGAGGAATGACAGGGCTCTGGGCGGGAAGCATTCTGGAAACGCAGGGCCAGAGCAACGGTGCTGGTCACAGCAAAAACCAGCTTCACTCACAGCATAACCAGGTGCTTGCTTGTCTTCTGCGACTGTCCTGTCTGCGAAGTGGTTATTTCACTCCATGAGTACAGTTCAGCTTTCTCAGTTTTCAAACTGAGACACTCCTGGTAGCCAAATGCCACCTGCCATTGAACTCGGGGAGTGGAGGTGGGTGGTGGAGCCCTGTGGTACTTCAGCCAGGGCCCGTTGTCCCTACCTGTGTTTCCAACGCAGTCGTGTACCTCCTGGCACATAAGGGTGCACATTTTTCCTCCAATAGTTCTGCAAGTGTATATACCTTCTCACATGGCATTGAATTGAACAAAGAGTCCCCGAGGCAAACACTTTTTTTTCAAAGGGAGCAGGAGTTGTGCCATAGAACTAAAATCCCAGCTCCTCTGAGGCTTAAGGCAGAAGGAGTGCCTGGGTTTGCTTAGGAGTGAGTTCAAGGCCAGCCTCTGTCTCAAGTGAAAGTGAAAAGAAGCTTGAGGAAATAGTTCGCTACTTAGTGCTGCCTTGCATGAGTGGCCGTGGGGGACACGCAGGAAACCTGCCTCTTCTGGCTCCGTTCGGATGATGTTGGCCTTGAGCGCTGCTCTAGCCCACAGTAACCAAGTGAATGCGCTGGGAGGCAGGCAGGACGTAAGAACCACAAGCCCTACAGGTCCGGCTGGTGGCTTTGTAATGCTGCTGCCTTCATCACTTTAATGGAGGTGACCATGTGTCCAGAACACACACGTGGCACAGATGGCAGAAGATAGCATTTGATTTGAAAGCATTGCAATTTTGACTTTCCAGTCTTCTGCAGCATAATCCAGCCTTATCTACACAACAGGCGCTTCGGGACCTTGCCTATGAAAGAAGGACTGGTACTGAGAGAGTAACCACAGGTACACTCACAGCAAGAGCACGGACACTGGCAAGTAACCAATCACAGTCCCTCTTCCAGCAATTGAAGCGCCACAACCACAACATTTAACCAATCACAGGGGAACTTCCAGCAGGCCTGTGAGCCTGCAGTTGAGACTGCTGCAGACAGCCAGTGTACTAGTTGTTGCTGGAGGGCGTTGTCCGTAGGCAAGCAGAAGCAGACCAACTTGGAGATGGGAAGAAGAGCAGATGTCCACAATAAGACTGGAGGGATATGCACCTTATTGACACATCAATGAAAAAGATTATTTACCTTAGACACACAAGTTTAAAACAACATTCCAGGTCTTTAAAAAACATTTATTTATTTATTTATGTATGTATGCATGTATGTATGTATGTGCGTGTGTGTATTAAAGGGCACCGTGTGTGCCTGTGGAGGACCAAGAGTGACTTGAGGAATAATCCCACATTGCTTCTACCTCCTTTTTGCTTTGCTGTTTGGATTTCCTAGAGCCCTGCCCACCAGGATTGAAAGTGCTGGCTGCTGCTGTTTCTGCCTGTTTTTTTTTTTTTTTTTTTACATGGGACTGGGATCTGAACTCAGGACCTTCTTCTTTCAAAGCAGAGTCTTAACCCCTGAGCCATCTCTCTAGCCTTATTCCAATTTTCTTGCATTAGTATATTTTTATTATTATTTAATTGTGTGTGTGGTGCACACGCGTGCATGCGTGCGTGCGTGCGTGTGTGTGTGTGTGTGTGTGTGTGTGTGTATGTAGAACCACTGGTGAATTCCGGAACCAATTTTCTTAAACCATAGGTTCCTGTCTCCATACCAGGCACTCTTCAATGGCAAATGTCTTGCATGTGGTTCTAAAAAACAAATTACTTTATAATGGTTTGTATTTTAAGCCAAATATATGCTATGATGAGAAGGAAAACTGATCTGGGCTCTGGTATGTGATTGGTGACCCCCAGAGCCTGTGTGGGATACTAAATTAGTAAGTACAGCTGGGATTACTTGAAGGAATATCAGCTGAGGTGGGCCCTGCCTCTAGAATGTGCATAATAGAAAGACCATGCCTCTCCTCCAAAAGCCATTATTCTGAAGCCAACAGTGTATGCTAACATCGAGGCCTGAAAGACAAAGCAGCAGCTTTCAAAAGCAATTCTTCACATGATGTGAACCCATCAGGTCCTCTGACAGAAATGACCCACAACTCTAGCAGAAGTGGAGAAGAAGAGTCCAAAACAGAGTTTTCATCTCCCCCAGGGACGGCCAGAGGAGCCTGCTGGCTTTGAGTAATAAGGACAACGTTATACGGTGAGGCAGGAGGGAAGGGGGGTTGTTCCAGGCCTGGATGAATGCATTGGGGGCTTCGATACCACATTCTCCTATTCAGAGGTACAGAAGAGAACGAAAGCTGTTTGATCACGGTGCTTTCTCCAAATTTATTTAAGCATGAGCGTCGTTTTTAGAGCCAAGTCCTCTGCCTGCGGCTGACCTCCCTCAGGGCTCTCCACTGCTCACTTGCTGTAGGGCTCCTGGAATCTGAGAAGCCCACTTTGCATGCTCCACTTCACTTGCACCCAACAGAATGATTTTTTCCCTAAACATATAGAGCAATATCCTCTGTAGGAGCAGAGCTAAGGTTCACTGAAGATTTTATTGTTTTTCTTACTGCAATATTTAGCTTGCAAATCCACCAATCTGTGTTATAAATAGAGCATTGCCTGAAATCCTGAGGGACAGGAGTGGCCATCTTGGGGAACCCCTGAAAATAAATCCAGAAGTTGCCTGCACCATATTTTGACAGCAGGGAGCAAGTAGACGCCCTGGCGGATGGGCATCTCGATGCCACTGACAAGGGCGATGACAATCTTTGCACAAACCGTCTTACCTCGTGCACTTATGCAGCCTGCCTTTGAAATGAAACAGAACCAACTCAAATGAAAATGCCCCAGGCGACAGTGCCTGCCGCAGAACTGGTGCCAGAATCCTGGGCAGGACACTGCTAGCAAAGGAATGCCATGTTTTCAATTTGAACAAGGAACAAGGGCCTAATGGGACAGGCCTGCCAGAAATCCAGCCTTCCTCTTCAGCGCAGACAATGCAAGCATTGTGTGCACAGGAGACGCACACACATCACTGAGTCTCTCTCGAAGCTCAATGCACCTGAGTTCTGGGATCCACACATGAAGACTTCCCTGCTTGCCAGTCCACAGAGCACATCTAATTTTCTTCCCGGAGTGGGAAGATGCTGAGTAACACCCATGGTGACAGACAATACAGTTTATAAAAGGCTCGAGAGACATTCCAATCCCAAAGACAGCCATGAGAGGAGCAGCTCAGTGACCAGAAAGATCCAGAAGGTTCGTGACTTCTCATGATGCGAGGACGACACTGAGCCGGGGCAGCGCCCATGCTTCAGCGTGCAAAGAGTAGTTCATCTGGTGTTCTGTTCTCAAAGCTAGAGGGAGAAGTGGCTTCCATGGTTTAGTGAGAGACAGGAGACAGTTTGTTCTCTGGGGTAGATTTTCTAGGGCCGTTTTGCTTATGTGTGAGTTTTATCTTGTGGACTGAAACTAGAATTTACCCCCCTGATAAATGTTTGACTCTATTGATCTTCCCCATCTCTCAAAGTGTCAAAACAGCATATGGGGCATATGGACATATTTAGAATCACAGACTTTGAGAAGATCACTAGATATGTTTCAGAAAAAGAGTTAAGACATGTATCAGCAGGTTTTCACAGTGAGCACGTCAGATCAGAATTGGGTTGCAAGTCAAGGTCATTCATACATGTTAGAATTTGCTCTAAGCAATTCTTAGTCTCCACATTTGTAAAATGCAGGAGAAAAAACTTATTCTGCCTAATTTTCTAATATAAAAAGACCCAAAACAAAAGCAGATGAACATCCTCTTTTTCTTTTACTTTAGGTGTTTGTACCTGAACATATTCTTAGACCATATCTGCTTTGCTCCTGTGCAATTTTGGTCAGTGTGACCAGTTTTAGCCAATGCTGTGTGTTATTCTAAGCCAGTGGTTAAGAAACAGGTGTCCTGCCTCTCCCAGGCTTTCTGACTGTCATGTGGCTAGAATCAGATGACAATGATGGAGTAGGCAAGGTTGGGCTCCAACCTGAGACAGAGCCCAAGTTCCCAATCAGTGCCAAAAGGGTGAAGGAAAGAGAAGTTCCTTCGGCTAAAGCGAATTTCACTTCAGACACACAAGTGCTTTTAAATGTCAGGGCTATGGATATGTAAGGAATGTTTATTGTTTCTGTGATGAAAACTGGGGAGCGAATATGGAGAGAGAAGCAAGACCTTACAGCCCTGCCCCGAGAAAAGGTGGAGGTGCTGAAGGAATAGGAAGACATTCTCGGAGGACCATACTTCTTATACAGGCATCCCAGATGTCATAGTTAGGAACAGGTGTCAACTTGAAGTTGAGGGTTCGAGCTCTGGGCACATTTGTAGATGATTAGTAGTTGAGTTAAGCCCAGAGGGAATCTGCAAGAGATTGTCTAATTGATGGGACAGACCCAGCCCATGGTGGGTGGGACTAGGCTCTGGACAAGAGAATAAAATACAGAGAGCTGGTTGAGGAAGTTGGCATCTTTATGTATACGTGACCAGACATGCTTGTCTGAAAAGTAAGGATTGTCCCTCTCTCAGCTGTTATGTAGATATGGTGTGGCCAGTTCCCTCAACCCTGGTGTTGGTGAGAGCTCTCCTGCTAAGATGGACAAACAACTGTAATCTGGAATCATAAGAGAAAGTAAACTCCTTGTTCCTTTAATGAGTTTTGTCATGATTTTATCAGCAACTATGCAGAGTAACTGCAAAACCAGAGGACTGGACCTCTTATATAGGCATCTATACAGCACTGGGGTAAACAGAATGGGAAGGGCTCTAGTAAGAGAACCAGAAAGAATCTCAGCTAAAACATTCACTTTCCACAAATGACTAAAGTGTTACTTACAAGGATATACATCTAATTTACTTAGAAATCATTTTCAGCTGTAATTCATGTCACTCTAGGAAAGCTCAAAGGTATTCTTTCATTTACTTCACAAAGATAATATTTTGAGTGTAGTTTGGTAGTTGGTTTAGTGCATTTGAAATTCATGGGTACCATGCTGTTTGAGATGCACTTCCTGAGGAATTAAGAGAAAGCAACTCGATTCATTGGCTACCTATTGCTTGCTTCAATTCAGAAAATGGAACATTGATTCTGTGTGATTTTATAAAGGGAGACCCAAATCTTCATGAACAGACACTTAAGATGCCATTGGAAGGTGGGCTGTTCTTAGATTGATGGATATGTGTTAATACTGGAGATTATTCCTCTGCTGGATGATTAAGATCTTTGGTTTGTTTGATATAACTGCAAATGACAGTGCTCTAGGTATTTCCCAATGATAATCAAAGTAAGCGTTTAAAAGTATTTTATCTATCTGAGAGAGACAAAGGCAGAGGAGAGAGGGAGGGTGGGAGGAAAAGAGGAAAGGAGGAAGGGAAGGAGGGAGAGACAAAAAGGAGAAAGAGAGAAGGAGAGAGAGGCGGAGAGAGGGGGAGAGAGAGGGGGAGAGAGAGAGAGAGAGAGACTAGCATGTTTTTCTATGTACAGGTCAGAAAACAACTTTAAGAAATTGGTTCTTGGTGTACCTACTAAGTTTGTATGAGCAGAAATAATAGTAAAAAATGTAAAAATAAATAAATTATGCTCAACAGAGAAAAAAAAAGAAATTGATTCTTCCACCACGAGAACTCAGGTTGCTAGATTTGTACCCAATGTCCTTTAGATGCTGAGCCATCTTGCTGGCCCAAGAAAAGTACACATTTAAATCACCATTCTCTGAGTTTTAGCCATTAAAAAGTATAAACCCTTTAAAGACCACCAAATTAAACTATTTTTTCTGACCAACATGAGAAAGAAATACAGAGTTGCAGATGGATTCAGAACTCACCCTCTATCTCCTATTCACTCATATATAAGAAGTGGGGAGACATTTTGTTCTGCCTTTTGGACCCCAAATGATTTTTCATTTTAAGGTAGTTTGCTCAGCAATGGTCACAAAGTGCATTCTCATTGGGCAGTGGTAATTCTAGGACAGTAAAGGTTTGGTTCTGCCTGTGTCCACACTCCAGAAGTGTAAATAGAGGCTGTATGTTGAGATTTCTATTCTGCCTGCCCTGAGAGTTAATACATCAGGCCAGTAACTCTGAAGACCAATGCCAATGGGAACAAAAGTTTTGTGGTGATGGGTTAGAATTTCCTAAAAGCAGGGGCTGGCGAGGTGGCTCAGGGGTTAAGCCTCTGCCTTGCAGGCAGAAGGTCCTGAGTTTGGATCCCAGATCCCACATATAGAAGCCAGCGGAAGCGGGGTCGGCCTGCGTTTCAGGTTCTGGTAGGGCAGAGCCTGTGAATCCCGGGGCAGAGTAAACAAGGAGGGGGTAGAGATGGTCCACGGTGGTTCCCGAATTTCCCTGTGGTTCTACGCGCGCGCACACACACGTATACATGCACAATTGAATAAAAAAAAAATTAAAAAAAAAAGAATTTCCTAAGAGCAGCAGCTGGATTTTTCACCATCAAAGGTGTTCTCTTGATTATAAAGTTTTATATTGCATGAATGTGTCCTCACATCCTTATCTAACTAGATACAGTTTATTATCTAACCAAACAAAATGTACAAAACCATACTACTGTATATATCACTTGAGTGAGTCTGACTTATTGATTCTGCTACTTATTGCTGTATTAATCACTTTTTGGTTTATTTATGGCTGAGAAATGAAAACTGGGGCCCTACTGTGTGCCTGATTAGCATGAGTTACACAAGTTAATCAAGGTAGGGAAGACTTCCCGTCCTTGCTGAGTGGATGGGCTGATGAAGGAGCTGATATTAGGCAAGTGCTTCCACAAGTGCAGCTTCATTTTCATTATGGTAAGTGCCACACAGGTGACTGACAGCACCTGTAAAAGAGGGGCGGCTTCCTGGAGCCGTAATGAGTCACTTCTGAGGGCTGACATTACCGAGTCCAGTGCTTCCGCAAGGCTGGGCAAAGGAGTGTTGACTGAATGGATCTCCATTCTCTCACCCATTTCAAAGCCTGTTTCTTTATAGGCTGGCTTAGTTCCAATCCTACCTTAAATGTTTGCCTGGAACATTTTGCCCTCTCCTGTTCTGGAAATACTTTCATATGTATACATTTCCATAAGTCACACCTCCCAAGCCTTCCCAGCCACTGCCACACAGGGCACGGCCTGCTCCTAGGCTGCTTCACACATGACCCATTCGATAAATATTTTCCGAGGACAGACATGGTTTGGGGTGAATTCGGGGTCTTGGGCTATAATCCTAGGGACAGCACTCCCAAATCTTTTATTTCTTGCTTTTGATACTTGTCTCTTGGAAAGTATCCAATATATACCCAATGGATGAAGGAATCAATCAACTCTTCACTGATAACCAAATGCAACAACAAAAAGCTTGGGGTCCATGAAGGGACCTCTTCACTGTGATGCACAGACTCCAGTAATGACCGTTAAAGTGGGTTTCATTCTCTAACGTAACGCACAGATGCTGCCCTGTGTTTGTTGCAGCTTGATAATGTTGTGTCATTCTTGGCCACCCTGCTAGGGGGACAACAGACCCACAGTGGAGGCACATGCCATCTCCAGGAGGCCCATCCTCTTTGTGAGATGGCTTTGCCAGTACTCCTTTTCTCTTCGACTTAGGTCGGCAGCCCAGTGGCAAACACTGTCAGGGAAGGTTGAAGGCATTTGCACTGGGCTGGAGATGCAGTTCAGAAGCAGAGTGTTCGCCTATTACAAGTTCAACCCCCAGCACTGACAAAAGTAAAATAAATAAGAGAAAATTCATTTCCATGCCCGTGGTTGCCTTCTCTCCGGGTGGAATTCATCGAAGACCTTCTGAGCGGCACAGATGAAACTGTTAGAGGTCAGCAGCATGTACCCAGCATCCCACCAAGGCTTTGGTCATGTAGAGGACATCTGACACCCCACTAAGGCTTTGGTCACATAGAAAGCATCCGGCATCCCACAGAGGTCAGAGTCTGGTGATCGCGACCATTCTTGACCAACCGATCCTAAGTGTCCTGTTACCAGAGTCAAGCAAGACCTCAGTAGGACTGCACGGAGCACTGTCTATTCTTTGTAGCCACAAAGCCCTGGGTTTGCCAAGCAGGACACGCCCAAGACATAGCAGCATGCCGCGCTTGCTCACATGACCTTTCCAAAGCCGACCACCAGATGCTGCTGGAAGGAACTGAATGATGAGGAACTCACAGGCTTCCCCTATTCTGGCTGTGACAAAGCAGGCACTGTGACTGAGGGGTGAGATGCGGCCAGACATAGAGCACAGTCTTGAAGCCACTAAGACATGGTGCCCTGGGCAAGGGACATCAATCCTTGACACAGTGTGGAGGGGCGTGGCCGTCCTGGGCTGCAGGTCTCCAAAGCCCCACTGACCTGCTGGATGCCTAGGCCCACTGTCTTTTGGGGTTAGATGGTGAGAAGGAACACACCAATGTGTGTTGTGGCAGGGGTCAGGGAGACCCTGGCTATATCTGGATCATTGCTTGTTTTTGCAAGTAAAATTGGAGGGCAGCCATGTCCGCTCTGAATTATCCATGGCTATACAGAAGAGTTGAGTCATTCTGACAGAGGCCTTATGCCTGGAAGCCTAAAATATCTACCATATGGCTGTCTGCAGAAACAACTTGCCATCTCTGCAGCACAACAACCCAAAAAGGTTCACCTTTACCTGAGTCTTGATGGAAAGAAGCCATGTTCCTGTTGGTGTAAAGGTTACTGGTTATTATTCTGTTTTTGTGAGATACCACTCAGGCTCAAACAACTAAAAGGAAGAAAAGGGATATTTTATTCAACTTATGGTTCAAGAGGGGAGATATAGTCCATTATGGTAAAAGTGGCATGACTGGCTGGAAGAATCTGGAGGAGGCTTAAGTCATATCAGTCAAGGAGGCTGAATACTACAGACTGCAAGAGCCAACTTCTCCCAGAAGCAGGGTGGGCTAATCAACCTCAAGGCCATTTCCGTGACTGCCTTCCTCTAGCAAGATTCCACCTCCTCAAGTTGCCACAACTTCCCAAACATCAACTAAGGATTCAAAACATGAGTCTGTGGGGAGCAACTCACATTCAAACCATGACAAGGAGTGAGGAAATACTGAAGGACCTTCTGCGAAGAGTGAGGTCTAGTTACTTTCCCTCACACTGTGACAAAATATCATGACAAAAGTAAATTCAAGGAGGAAGGTTTCTTCTGGCTCACACTTCAGGTGTATTGGTCCTCCTGGCAGAAGAGTCTCTATGGTAAGAGCTAGAAGCAGCTAGTCGCGTTACAGTGTCTCTGCTGTCGAGAAGCAGAGAACAATGAAGGAATGCTGCTGCCTGGGTGCCTTTCTCTATTCAGGATCTCTGGCAGACAATTGTGCCACACACAGTGCATTGCCCTTGCCACATCAATAAATGTAACAAGGACCAGGTGGCATGCTCTGAAAGTTGTCTCCCGCCAGATTCTCAATTTCATCAAATTGACAACTGAAGTTAACCATCACAAATACTAAGATTGAAAATGAAGTCACCTAGCTCTAGAAGTACTCCCAAGTTTATGATAATCTGAGCAGGAACTAAGCATAAATGGTGCTTAGTAGATACTAAGTACCATTCTATATGCTGTGTGTACAGGGACTAAGCATGTATAATACTTAGTAGATATCAGGTGCTACTCTATATGCCGTTTGCACAGTAACTAAACACGTGTGGTCCTCAGAAAATACTAAGAACTATTCTATGTACTGTTTGCAGTTACTTATTTTATGTTCATAACAAACCTGTCACATAAATAGTATATCTTCATGTGATAGTCAATTTTGTCAACTTAGTTAAAGGCACACCCGTGGGTATGTTCACAAGAGCGATTCCTGAGAGAATCACCAAGGGAGGTGGAAGCCAGTACCAGCTGATGTGCTGAGGATTCAGAATGAGTAAAAGAGGCAAAGGACAGCTGAGTACCACATGCCCCTTCCTTGATTGGCATTCTCCTTCCACTGCGGCCAGAAGCTGGTCCCTCAGCCCTGGTCTCACGACTGTCTCCCAAACAATGAGCCAGATCAACTTCTCATCTCTTAGGGTCTTTCTTGTCAAGTGTTTGGCCACAGCGATGAGAAAAATAACTAATACATTGCATTTATTTCCAGATGAACAAAGAGAATCAGGAAATAGATGTTGTCCATGGTCACTGAGCTAGAAACAGTCGGTCAGGATTTCATGCCTTGCATTATCACTCTAAACTCTATGCTCAAAGCTGGAAAAATAGAAATGCAAATGTGACTCAGGAGAAAATGGTAATGAATTTCAGCAATGAGAAATGAGACTTTCTCCTAATAGTACATTATTTTATCATAAAGATAGATAGATAGATAGATAGATAGATAGATAGATAGATAGATAGATAGATAACAGACACAGAATCCTACTGGGTACCCATCTTTGGTTTCAAGCTCACAACCCTCCTGCTTCAGTCTCCTGGATGCTAGGAGTCCAAGCATGCATCAGTACATCTGGCTCATTATTTTATTTTTAATGTTTCTTATACTGCCAAGTCTCTTGACTAACCACACCACACACTCACATTATGATCTCTTTGTTCCCTGGAAAACACTGCCATCATCAACTGGAAGTCCCCTAAATGGGACATCCCAAGGGTGTGTCTAGTGGTGTTGCTGCCATGGTGATGTTGTGGCAACATAGTAGCCACTGACTCTCCCCAGAGCTGAACCATGACCCTTTAATTAAGTTCTGACCATTGTCATGCCAAGTTTTTTTGTGTGCAGCGTGGCTGACATTGCCACCTGGTCCTTCAGAAGAAAGAAGACCTTTCCCAGTAATAGTCAGTGACGTCACTCTGGGAAGACAGGCAGAAGAAGCCACTGCAGGTCTGAGAAGACAGGATCATGCAGTCCAGACCTCAAAGCTTACTATGTAGCCAAGGAAGACCCTGAACTCCTGATCTTCCTGCGTCTTCCTATGTCTACCTCCTGAATGCTAGGATGTGTGTGTGTGTGTGTGTGTGTGTGTGTGTGTGTTTTGCATGTAAGCAGGTGTACATATGTGTGAGTGTGTGTACAAGAGGACACTTGAGTGTGTGTATGTGTGCCTAGAGAGGCCCAAGGATGACACAGGATTTATCCTGAATTGTTTATCTATCTTATTGCTTTGTTCTAAGGTTTCCCAAGCTCCACCCTCCAGGGTAAGAATTACAGGCCACCACATCAACCTTGCATATTTTACATAGATATGGGGATCTGAACTCAGGTCCTTTTACTTCTGAAGCAAAAAAGGTAAAGGTTTTAACCACTGAGCCATTTCCCCAGTCCAAGGATGCTAGGATCACAGGAAAGCTCTATCATACTAGTTTATATACTGCTTGAGATTGAACTTTCGTACATTCCAGGCAAGCACTATACCAATTGAGCTACATCCCCACCTTCATTTTCTTCAGGATATATTCTAGGCTCTGTTGGGGGTTTACTTTGGAACAGGACTTCCTAGTCTGGAATAGTGACTTTGCATCTCCAGCCAAGGGCTGGGTCAGGATCCGACAGAGTATACCTAAAAAACCATACATTCAAGTATTATTTATAAAATTTTCAAGATAGAAAATATTGTTATAAGCAACAATGAATTAGTTAAATAAGTTATGATATAACCACAAATCATTATCAATTGTATCTTCAGAAAATTACATGGTTGCATAAATTCTGATCTCAAAACATTATTAAGTTGAAAAGAAGATTAAGACTAGAACACAATCATTACATCCTATTTTTGTAAAAACAAACAAAAATATATAAACTCATATAAACACTGAGTTTTAACAGGAGTTTTCTCCAGGGAAAAGCCATGTTGTTTTAGTTTTCTGTTTTTCAGACACTGAACTGTGTTGGTGGCTACATAATAATCAGTTGGATCATATTTTGTTTTTAATTTTTTTTCTGTTGTTATATTGTTTTGCCTTTTCATGTTTCTTTTCTTTTCCTTTTTTTTTCACTTCTGTGGATTTTTAAAAATATTTTCCCAGCCCAAATGCAGAATAAGTCTTTCCCCACTGTTAAATATAGGTATCAACTTGACAATTAAAGGTTAAACTCTGCATACATTTGTAAAGAACTAACAGTTGGGTTAAGTCCAGAGCAAGTCTAGAGAAGATGGTCTAATTGATGGGGAAAGCTTAGTCCATGGTGGGTAGGGCTAGTCACTGGGCACATGGATAAGATGGAAGGAACCAGTTAAGGAAGTTGGCATCCTTCAGTATACTTGGCCAGACAAGCTTGGTCTGACAAGTAAGGATTGCTTCTCTCTCAGTAGTCCTATAGCTATATGGACATGGTATAGCCAGTTCTCTAGATTCCTGGTGTCGGCATGAGCTCTCTGCTAACATGGACTAAAAACTATGACTGGATAATCCTAAGACATAATAAAGCCTCTTGCCTCCATAAACAATTTGCCAATGAATTTATCAGCAGCATGCAACCCACACCAAGAGAAAAGGCGGCCAGCGTGTCCACAGCCCTTCAACCAGCACAACCCAAATGGTCAAATTCATCATATAACTTGGAAACTCCTGACTAGACCAAGTTCTGGGTGAAAGGATTTACCACCTGGAGACTCGAAACCACTGAGCTAAGTTTATCAAAGTCATTGTCCTGGTATTCATTTTTGTTAAGGTTTTTCTTAAGGAGAATCAGAATCGCAAAGAAAAGCAGAGGTCAGAGAACTGGCTGAGTAGAAGCTGATGAAAACAGTTTGTACTGTAGACAGTGAAATCGCTTACTCTGCAGGCCGGGCATCTGCTGGGGGAGAACAAGCTGGGTGCTGTCTTTCCTGCCCATCACCGAAGCTAAGGAGTGGAGTAATCCCACACTTGTGTATGGCTAATGGGCAAAGTTTTTGAAACAATGAAGCATGTTTTCATGGATATGGTGCTCATGTCTGTAATTCCTACACTCAGGAGACTAAGGCAGGAGGATCATTGTGAGTTCCAGATTAGTCTTGGTTACATAATGAGACTCTTGTCTCAATCAATCAATCGATCGGTCAGTCAGTCAGTCATCAGTGGAAAATAGCTTTTGCTTTATCTTTCAAGTGAACACTAGAAAGTAGCTTGTTTATATGCTATATTATCCAACACATGGACAAAATGAATCAGTATGCTATTGAAGCATTTCCAAATTTACTATTTTATTTATTTATTTACTATGATAAATAATCAAGTAGATCTCACTAAGGGAAAACAATGATAAAATAATCAGATGTGCAAATGTATTGATTTTTAGCTAATACCAAGTACTTGTCCATATAATTATCTTGAGAATCACCTTGAGGTATTCTTCCTACTAGAGGAAGATATTATAGGAAACAATTCCTCGAAAGTAATTCTTAACACAGAGAGACACACTCCTAAGTATTCGTTGTATTCACTCAAACTGGTCTTACTCGAAAATAATATCTTGTTTCTTCAAATAATTGAAAAGATAATATCTTGTTTCTTCAAATGATTGACATCATTACTTTGAGGGGCTGAGTGACATTTACATATTGTTCATCCTACATCAGTGTGGTAGACAGTGTCCCTGGGGCAGGAGAGTGTCTTTCTTTTCTGTCTTCTGGAACCATGCACCTGCGAATAGCCTGGGCTAGTGTGTGTGGAAGAGAACAGAGGCGTCCCTTCCCACAGTTGATACCCCAGAAGCAGAGCTGAGTGAACCTGCAGTGAGTAGAGAGATGCTGAGGAGAGCAACTGACATCAGAGGAGCCACATTGTAGGGAACAGAACTGAACACAGGATTGAGGGGGGAGGCCACTGGGTTGTGGTGTGGTCTGTTACACTTAAGCAACACGTACTTGTGCCGATAAACCCAACACTAAAATGCCACAGAGCCTGCAGCATTATCCCAACATACTAACAATTACAGATGAATCATGAAATCTAGATATAAAAATAACAGATCTGAACAGTTATCCAGAAGGAACTAAAAAGAAGTTGTGTATCTAGGGAAGGGCTAGCTCCAGACAGCCATAGTTCCTGAGACATTTTTCATGGATGATTTAAATTTGTCTGTGAGTCACTCTTTGTATCACTCCCTCCTTGGAAACATAAGGTGTTCTTTCACTCAATTACATTTCTTGGACTCCATAACAATTGTCTAACTTGAGTCAAAGCAGCCACCTCCTCTCTAGCACATGTTCAACCTCCAGTGCATAGTACTCAGGAGCTTTAACCCAACTCCCCTGAATTTATGACAGTAAATTTATCTACAGTAGCAAGTCTACATAGGCTGAAAAGCAGAGTGAAATTCAAAGGCCGCAGGGCTGAGAAGGCCGCCAGAAAATAAATCCCAATTTCAACCTTGGATTGTCTTCATTTTTGGATTTTAAAAAGTAAAATAAAACCACAGTAATATCAGCTGGCATGTTCCATAGAAACAGAGAGAAGCTTCTAGGGGTTCATTCCAAAGCTTCTTGGTGAAAAGAGGAGGTGCTTTAAGGAACCTCCAAATATTTGGTCCCGATGTCATTCACTGACATTTCTGAGATTTCAACTGAAAAAATGGAAGGTAACAAGGAAAACCATGAAATGCAATCAAGCTGGTCACCTGGATGGAAGCAGATGTGGAAGGGGCCGTTTGTGGAGCTGAGCAAGTCACATCCTGAACGTGCACAGAACTAGCTGAACGGCTGTTTTGACAAGGAGTAGGTACTCACCTTACAACCCTCGCAGGCGCTGACGCCATAGTGGTACCCGGACGACTTGTCCTGGCAGACAAAGCAGGGCTTATACACTCGAGGCGGAGGGAGCGGAGATGGCGGACTGGGGACCAGCTCCTCAGAGCTCGTGCTCTGAGTCTCGATTGCTGGGGTGGACAGAGGAGAAAGAAGAGAAGTGCATTTTAGTTCCTTGAAGGTTTGCCAGTGAGTTACCACACCTCACCCAAGCTCAAGCACCCCTCCACCTGGGTAAACCCGTGAAAACAGCTAGCCACATCACTGTTGCCATGACAATGATGTCAACTGCAGACCCACCATTTGTCCAGGAGAGCTGCAGAAACCCAGCTCAAGTCACACGATACTGCTTGCCCTGCCTCTGTCTGATCTAGAGTCTGGAAAGAATTGTTTGAGCTTCTTGCTGCTCATTTAACCAAAAGTGGATTTCCTTAGGACAAAAATGAAGAAAGTATCTGGCCTCTGTGATCTCCTAGGCCTTTGGCACGTGGCCATAACCTGAGCTCATTAATCCCAATGCCAGGCATTGGTACTCAGAATCACTCCTCCGAATATAGCATCGGCGTCACTTCGGAGCTTACTAGAAAGCAAAGCATGAGACCTGCGGAAGCAGAGTCACACTTTGTTCCCAGCTGATTGAGTGCTCAATTCGTGTCGGGTCTTGCCTACCAATGGCACAGGGGCAGCTCACTTCTAACTCATGTGGCTCTTTACTCCACTTTTTGGGGGGTGGGGAGGCAAAGTCTCGTTATGTAGCCCAGGTTGGTTTAGAGCCTCCAATTCTCCTGACTCTGTTCCTCTTGTGCTAGGCACAGGCATATGCCACCATACCTTTCTCGCTATTCAGATTTTGAATGACACGATCTCCATTTTACTATCTCATCACCATGGGAATCTGTAGAACTTGGATCAAAGGACTTCCTATTTCCCAGGGTTGTATTCTGAGTTAAAGCAGGAATTAGGTATATTCTTACTGCAGTTAAATGGCACCATCTAATAAGAAGAGTGTCATTGAACGAAGTCAAATAGTGATCCAGAATCGTTGTAATGTCCACAAAATTCCTACATCATAAATTTACCAGTTGTTCCCACATTTGGAGTCACCCAAATGAGATACTCTGCTTATGTCTCTCCCATAGCCAAACTCTTAGCAAATCAGTTTAGCTCCACTCTTGAAGCCTATTGCTAACCATTTCATCTCTGTCAAGACTCAAACCACATCACAGTGGCCATGACTGTATGATAAACCTCTTTCTTCATCAGCCTTCCAGAGTTTGCACTTTCTACCCCTGGATCTGTTCTTCAAACAAGCAGTCAAGATAATTATTCAAAGGTTAAAATTGATCTCTCTCTCTCTTGCATATGAGAAACCCTCCAACAGTCACCAGTGAGGTCAAAGTCCTCACTTTGCAAGGCTTTTTGCACCTGCCCCTAAGCAACATTCACCTTCAGTGATCCTCTTTACTGGCTGAACTCTAACCAATTGGTTTCAATTCTGTTTTCCTGCCAATGCGAGACACCGCATAAAAAGACCCTGTAGGAAGAAGTGAGTGAACAACTGCTAACCATTTTCCCGAAGTCGAAATTCTCGGATGGTCATGTTTGGTTACCTTTCACCTCTTAGATTGCAGAACAATTGTGACCTCTTTCATTAAAGTATCTTTGGTGGGATTAGGAGTGTTGCTCCGTGGTAGCGTGACTAGCATGTGTGACTCCACGCGTTTAATCCCCAGCACAAGACAGAAGGACAGAAAAAGACAGGAAAACACAGAAACCAAAAAACGGTACTGACATCTATTATTTTATTTTACTGTCAATAAACTTTTAATTGTCCATATTTATAAAGTTTATCTGTCTATACCTGCTACCCCCATGTTCTTTGAGGTTTCATAAGGCAGGAACACTACACGCACTGCTTTGAGCTGTGTTCTGGGAGCTGTAGGTCCTCCTACAGAGCAGGTGATCAAGTGACATTGCTTGAATTAATTCATGAACTTTTCCCTTTTCCACTTCTTTTCAAGCACTAAGTGCTCTGCTAAGTAGTTAAATGATAAAATTAGAAATCAAAGAGCACTCGTATACTCATTTGCTTCCTTAAAAAAGTAATTAATTAGCCCTTTGGAACAGAATCAACTATAATTATAGTATTTCATAATTCTGAAGAATCTTGGAATGAATTCATCAGAGTAGCGTTTGTCCCTGTAGATAAGACTGTAACGGTCTTACAGGCTGTATTGAGGACAGCTGAAGACACTCATCTTCAATGCGCATTTCTTGGGCACATAGAAGCCCTGACTCTGGACACTGTGGCACCCCCACATGTCCTGTGGAGAGAGGGGGGACTGAGAAGTCATGAAGACTCCTTACTCTCAGGCTGTAATGAAAAGTCTTCACACTTGCTTATAGGCTTCTGAGAAAACAGAGACACGGTTGCCATCTTGGCACACACAAGGAAACAGCACTTGTTGAACTTACAAAACAGAACTCCTGTCTTTCTTAAACTGCAAGAGAGCACTCACACATACATGCTCACACAAATTCCCCACAGTCCCTCTGCTAAGAGAACCCCCTGTGGTCTTGCGGCATTCTGCCAGACTTTTGTCCATGCACTTCAGCAAATCTCTGTTTGTTTGCTTACAGAAGTGGAATTATACTGAGATTGTTTGGGCTGTTATCTGCCCAGATTGTGATGTCATGAATATATTTCCTTGTTAGTAATTTTCCTGTAAAACATTCCAGTGGAACGAACACCTTTATAACTTAGCACATTTCCAACTATTTCCTTAGGATACATTATCAGAAGTGGGAATATTAGTTTAATAGAGAGGGCATTTGAAAATTATTTTATTAGTGTTTTACTAGTGCTGTTAAGTGAGTTCTGGAAGGGTTGTACATTTCCACTCATCTCTCCACCCTTAGTCTCCACGCCTAGTCAAATGATCTGTGTACTTTTAGTTCTACCCATTATGAGTCAGTAAATTTTGTAGAATCATCATCCATCACTTCTGTGTTGTGTCTTGCATTGTGATCTTCAGTATTCATATGTGTGTGTGTGTGTGTGTGTGTGTGTGTGTGTGTGTGTGTGTGTGTAGCTACTTTGTTTTATCTAGGAGAATTGTAAATGGAATTCCATTCGGGCTGGATTCATCTGTTACAGTACTGTCCTAAATTTTTAAAGTGGTTGGTAGTTTTCATAAATATGCTACTTCTAATACCTACACCAAAGAGAGGCCTGCATTTCAGCTTCCCAAAGAACAGAAGCAAAATGAGGAAGAAGGTAATCCCAAGAAATGTCGGATACTTTATCCTTTGCTTTAAACGATAAGGCAGAGTTTCTTATATGTCCAAAACCACAAAACACTTTACCAAGTTGAAAAGAGGCTCTGGGTGAGAATTGTTTGCAACAGTTGAATGAATGAAGAAGGCGTGAATGAAAATGCCCAGACATGTTGTGACCATCACAGCGCTGAACTGCCCACCTCTGCCCACAGAGACCACTGTCATGTGTTCTGTCCAAGGGACTAGGCCATGCCAGGCTCTGTGCCATATGCAAGCTCGAGATGAGCCAGGTCTGCTAGGGTATCCCTGACTTCTTAATTACTTGTGAAGCTCAGGCAGGAGGATCACAAGCTCTAGCCCTGCCTAGTGTCACAGAACAAGGTTAAGCCCAGTCAGACTCAGTCAGCACCTGTCTCAAAACCAAAAATAATAAAAATCACACCACCACCAAAAATAAAAGGTTGGGGCTATAGTTACATGGTAGTACTTTGTCAGCATGCAGAAGGCCCTTGGTTCCTTCCCAAGTACTGTGCATGTGTGTGTGTGGGTGTGTGTAGTCTATGGTCTCATATTTCCTTTTATGTAGCATATGGTACTGAGACCAACACAAGACCAAAGGAAGAAAAGGAAAGGAAATTTCAGATTTCACCAGTGTAGTCAGATCACCCAAGGCAGCTTCAGACAAACATGCCAAGACAAGTTCTAGAATTACAACAGACTATGGCACCAAGACAAAAGGTCTGCACTTCAGTGTAATCACTTGTCTCTTTGCTAATGTAGCAAAACCACAGTGAGACCAAGTTTATTAGTGTTCCTCCTTCTTCTCACAGTAAAGAGATGGGGAATGTCACAGGGGAGGGGCGGTGGGGTGGGGCAGAAACGGAGGCTCCCCATCCACTGGGCACCTTCCTGTTTAAGGTGGATATAGACTGCTCCGCCATTGATCTGCTCACTGCCCCCTGCTTAAATCAATAATCTATTAGTCCCTTTAAATTAGAGTTAAATTCATCAAATGCCCTTGAGAGGCCTCAAACATTGTCTTCCTTATTCCAGGCAAGTGCAATCAGTGTATGGAATGATAAAATTTTTGCTGGAAAACTGTGCCGGCTCAGCAGACAATGTGTTCTGTATTAGCTCATTCAGCTATCTCAGGAAGGCCAAAAAAGCAGTTTTCAGACTTCCCAGGGGGAAAGAGGCTCATGTCACTCGGCAGAACAGCCACACTGCAGCCATGCTGCTGTGGTTGCAGGTAGACGAGGCGGTCTTGGTGGAACAATCCTGATCTGCTTTTTGCCTCCTGCTTTTATTTATTAATTTTTTTATTTATTAAGCCTGACTGCTTACGGACTGATCATTTGGAGGTGTCTGACTCCGAACCCACAGCATCACCCACATTGCAAGGCAGACGGGCAGCTAACTTGGGGCGCGTGGGTGCCTGACCCCTGCTCATGCTGGAGCCTATAAGGCACAGAGATGCTTAGCAGCGCCTCCGTCCTACACAAAGACTTCGAGAATCGAGACAGAAACAAAACTGTACTGAAAGAAGCCTCTAGTGTGAACCTGAAACCCCTCTATTTTCACAGCAAAATGCCTGCTTGTACAAGTCAAGGTTGGGGTCTGTTTGCTTCCTCCCCAGCTCTGGTTTTGCTATTTGAGACGGGGGCTCAGAGGGAGTTTACAGCCCTACTGTTTGATCAGCACTATCAAAGCACAGTCCACAGAAGCAGCGCCTCAAGGACAGGGAAGCCCCGGCCGGCTTCATTCACCCCGTGACTTTCAGCTGGTGCTGGTCTGTGGTCCCCAGTCTGTGGTCTGTGGTAAATGATGAAAGACCATTTCCTACTCTTTCTCCACAGTGTTTCCCTCACAAACTGATCAAGTGAAAGCAAAACGAACCAACCAAGATGGACAAAGCATTAGCAAGGAGGCTGGATTTTACAGGTATGAAATTACTCTTGTGTGTTGCTGCCAAAGCTTCAAAACCTGGCTGTCAGTTCTTGCTCCTCTCCTGCTGTGCAGCAAGACCACCAAGCCTCCATTACCTCCACAGTGACCTGCCTAGGGTTGCCAAGCTCTGCACTGGCACAAAAGATCTCAACTAGAGCCCTGTTGAAGCTTAAACAACTGCTACAATTCTGGGGGTTGGCTCCTTCCCAAAATAAAGGGGGAAAAAATCTAATGGCAGTTAAGCAGGCTTGGCACCTAGACACCACTCACCTGGGAAAACAGTACAAATGTCCTTGTTGTTACAACACATCTGAGTGTCACTTAAATACACAGAAAGTCTCTGACAATAGCTCTTTCACAATTCCCTGCATGCTTGGCATTTTTCTAAAGGTTAGATTAAGGAGCAGATAGTGCTCTTAAGAGAGTTTAGGGTACTCGGTCCCTTTGTGAGAACTAATTTATAGCCCCGATAACCCATGTTGACAGATTACAGGATTTTATGCTGGGCCCGATTAGAGGCAAGCAGGCACCAGACATCATGAAAGGCCCGTCTTTTCACTAGAACCTTCTGATTAAGGCAGTACTTTATGTAGTCCCTGGGTAACTGAGCCTTAAGAGAAAAAGACGTAGCTGTAAAGCTAAAGGCATTTCCTGCTTGGTTCCCCCTCCCCACCCCTTTGCAGAGCTGGAGCCCAGCTCCGGGGTCAGTGGGCGGGACTCATTGCAGTTAATTAAGGGCCAATGGCAAAGTTGCCTTTGGTCAAAACATTCAGTTGCGGTTCATTTTTGTTGGCACTGGAGAGCCGATCTTGATTCCCCCATTTTCTGAAGATTCGCTGCAGGATCGCAAGGCCCATGGCTCACATACATTAGGAAGAAAGTCAAAGGAAACGCCAAAGTTCAACTAAAGTACAAGTAATTAGAACCAGACTCGGAGGCTGCGTGCGCGCATGCGCTTGCGGTCCCGTGGAGCCGTTTTATTAAAATGTCATTTACAGGCGGGGTGGAGGGGCGGTTGGCTTTCAACCACGCGGAGGCGCGGTGAGGCTCTCCGCCACGCGCTGGGTTTTGCAAACCTGTGGATCTTCTCAAATTAGGGAATTGCCAAGCCTCTCCAGGAGCTAGCTTTGCTGCTGCGATCCAGCAATCCACAGACCCCCCCCTCCCCTCCCAATCCTTCTTCCCAATCGCTCTGCTGGCAGGGAAGGCGGAGGAGGCCGGGAAGGGAAAACACCATCCCGGGCCTTGCGTCCTCGCTTGGTAACCTGCCTGTGACCCTGGCTCCCAGTGAGCCTAGCAGGGTCACCGGGAATCCTGGCCCGGCTGGAGCTGGGTCGTGAGCGCATGTCTCTTCTGTCACACATGTGACAGGTGTTGCCTGCAGAAGGGAGCTATGGGATATGTGGGTTTGTGTGGAGGGGGGTCCTTTACCTTCTGAAAGTGGCCCCAGGCCATTGTCTGGAAAATTGTTGAAATAAAGAATCTTAGCCCCACCCCAGAGATCAAGGACACATGGATTCCTTGAGGAAATCCTTAGAGAATTCCTTTGTACACTAGCATTTCAGACATTCTAAGAGAAAATGAGCATTCATGGTGCTAAAAGCCTCCTAATCCATTCTGGCCCAGTGGATTTTGTGTGGGAACCTCCCCAGCTTCCACTGCACCTTAAACCCTTCAGAGTGTAAGGTCTGCAGGTTGTGGGGGTTCATGCTCACAGTAAACCCAAGGCTCCTCTCCCATGGGATCCGAGGGTGACTTCTAGCTCCCAGTGGGGTTCAAGTTGTTTGGGAGGTACATCTTGTTTAATGCACAGGTGATATGTGTGGAGCTTTGCTAGGTAGCTCAGCACACGCAAACACAGCCCCCACCAGTACAGAAAGGCATAAGGAGATTAGAAAATACGACTGGCTGAAATTCATTCACTACCCTCTTCACTGCAATGCCTAATGTCTCTTCATTTCCCTCTCATTTCATTGTAGCTTGAAATTCCACTGGGCTTGGTCTGCTCAGACCTTCTTACTTAAATCAAAGCCCACAGAACCATGGTCATCGTTCACGTAATGCGTGCTTTCGATTTTTCCCAGCCCTGACTTTGTTCGCAACACAGTTAAATGTGACATTACCAGCTGAGTTACTTGGACATACCCATTAGGCCTCAGAGCAAGAGAGTGAAGCTTGGGAACCCATTGCTGCCGGTGACTGCACCTGTCTGGGCCCACAGCCCGCAGATGTTGCTCCCAGCAAGGATCGTTTACCCTGGAGAGTGTTGTTCCATTTCCACAAGGGATTAAGACAAGTCCAACACCTATATTTCATTTCTAGTCTGTGCATTCCTGCTTCGGAACATATTCAAACGTTCTTTCAGGAGATGTTTAGTGTGATTCTTTGTGACACTTTCCTAGTACACACTAAGACAGTGTATGCAAAGGCTCAAATAAATTTTCTCTGGAAAATTTTTTAACAGGCCTACATCACTAACAGCTTATTAATGATCAGATTCAGAGCTGTCTTGCAGGAGCAAATGCTGACCGCCTGAGGAGTCAAGCAAGATGGAAAGTTAATTGTACTTCCTCACGAAGGTCCCTCAAAGTGTCTATCCCAATGCTGCATGATTCAGATTCAGCTCTGTATCTGTTTCTACTCAGCAGTCCTGCAACTTTTTAAAAGCAATTATCATACTAACAAATGGCTTTCTTCCATCCACTCAGAAGTCCAGAGTGTGCAATGTATTAAAGCAAGAACATTACAATGTCCATCAGATATACCTTCAGATACATCCTCTATACTTGTGTACTAAATTGCATTTGAAAACCAGGCATGCAGTAGCCTTGCAGAGAAGTTGAGTGTGACAGTTCGCATCTGTAATCTTACTGCTCAGGACGCTGAGGTATGAGGACCATGAGTTTGAGGCCAATCTATGATAAATTCCAAGTTAACTTGGAGTACATAGCAAAGCCTTGTCTGGAACCAAAAATGGAAACAACAATAACAAGGACAAAAAGAAAAGAAAAAGCAAGAAAAAGTATCAGGATAAAAAAAAGTTTGTCAGACAGTAGCCAAGAAATCCCACTGGTTCTTGTCTTGCCCTGTTTCCAGGTTCTGAGAGAACTCAAGTATGATTGACTACACTAGCCCATCATAACCAAATCTCTTTCTCAAAATGAAGCTCTACTTGCCTTTTTTTTTTCCTGAGATTCACTCAAGAGAAGATTGTTTTGCTTTGTTTTATGCAGATATATACTACATTTACTGCAGGCTGTAATGACTGCAAAGCCAGTTTGGTCCTCATGGTGTAGACTTTTCTGAGGCCTCAATGGAGCAGAATGTCAGAATTTGTGTAAACTTAGTGGCAGGAGGAAGAGGAGGGAATGGATGGTGGGGAGAGGGAAGTTTGTGGTCTGACTGTGCAGTTGTTCTGGATTTCATATTCTCCTGCCATTTGTGCAACTTAATAATCATAGAGTTTTCTGTACTTGTCTGAGCCCTAGGAAGTCCCTTCTAGAGAAATTCTGATAGTCCTAAAACTCTTGGTAAAGGGAAAGCATGTTGGCAGCTTGCCTGGCATGTAGTAAGGGTTCAATAGATAACTAATAGCAACCCCCAACTTATATTTTCCTTCCATCTTTCTTAATCTAAGGGAAGGTTACCTTTTAAAAAATTAAATCATACTTCCATCTATTCTTTGATAATTTCATATGTGTATACAGTACATCTTGATCACATCCACTCCACTCTTCTTCCGCTCCATCTTTGAGCATCATTAGTGCTGTGGCATGTTCACAAGCCCGAGGCCACCCGTTAGAGCACGGGTGACCACCATCAGCCACAGTGATTTTTGGAGACATTCTGGGCTGTCACGGTTGGGGGCTGCCGAGATTAGGGACCTGCAGGTCCAGCTTCGGCAATGTCACACAAGCAGGCAGAGAAAACACCAGGCCGCCAGCACCCAGGTTAAGATCATGGCCTAACGTCATGGAGCACTGACTCTGAGCTTCTTTATATTTCCCTCCATCTAGGCAGACACAGGGCTTTGTGCTAAGTGACATCTATAAGCTCAGGTTTTCCTCCTTGGCTGGAGAAAAAGTAAGTATTCCAGCCCTTCCCCAGGGCATGTCTGCTGGCCTCTCATGCTACTCTGCTCCCAGGTACCTTGCTGGTTTGCTTTTTCTGTAACAGACTTTCACTTTAGTTTCACGTCGTGCCCTATCTCTTGTCTACCCTGTGAGATGAAGGGCACACTCAGCCAGTGAGTCTGGCACCTGGAGGCAGAGTCAGGCATGCTGAGAGACACCTCCCAGTGCCCAGAGCTGGTCCTTTCCCCATAAGAACAATGACCTGGCACTAATTATGAAGAGTGATGATGCTGTGAAGGCTGAGCCAGGTCAGGAGACTTCTAGTGAGGAGATGCTAGATCTGGTGGGCTCTCACTGCAGCTTAGCAGGGTGGGTTGCACAGCCTCTGAAGACAGAGGCCATCGGTTGGCTGCCTCTGCTTGGATGCTTAGTTTCAGAGACTAGAAGACACAGGCTTGCTTGCGGCATTACAAGGGGCACCATGCATTGATCACTTCACGTCATGGACATATTAAGAATAGTCACTAACACATGGTGATTAGAGTACTGGGACAGAGGGAGCAGGCCGCATGTTAATAATATGACTGTAGAAAAGTTACTGCTGAAAATGACAAGTGTCTCGGAGTACGATCAAATAACAGCATCAGGTAACAGCAACAGGTGATGTGTTAAAGCACAGAGTAGGCCAGTCATCTACAATTTGCTCTTAGCATTTGATGTGAATCAATTTGGTTCCTAGAAGAACCCGAATGAAAATTAGTTATAGGAATCATTTTAGAGGCAGGAAGCCAGGGTTACACTGTGAACAGGACGCTGGCTGGGGGCAGAGTCACGGCCACAGGGGCGGAAGGTACCACAGAAGATGTGAGGCACTGCCTTCTAAGAGAAACTGGCAGGTGGTAGAAGATGAGAAAGGGAGCACACCGACGCCTGTCCCACACACCAGGCGATCAATGTGGACGCTCCATTGCTGCTGGGCCCAACCCTAACACTTCCATCCAGGGGATGCAGGTGGTGGAATTTCTTTAAACCACAGACTTGTGACACATTTGAGCTGTAGTATAACATGGAAGTGCAAATTCCAGAGCAGACCTGTCAGCCTGCTATTTCAATACCTGGTGACTTGGACACATTTCTTAAATTCTCTGAGCCTCAGTGTCTGTGCGCATAGAATCACAGTATGGCCCTCCATCGAATCATGGTGAGGTTTAAGAGATAAATCACTATAAAGCATTTGTCACTGTGTTCCACAGGTAGGTGCTCCACAGCGCACTATGCTGGGGGCGGGTGGGAAAGTGACACGGCATCAGTGCTGGTCACCTTCCCAGCTTTTTCCCCCCCGGCCAAATCTCGGCCTTGACCTCCTGGCCTTCTCTTCCATTCTCCCTCTCACAGCAACTTCTGTTGCTGATGGGTCTGAGGCCCAGGAGTCATGCAAGGCAAGCAATCTAGTTTGTGTATCTCTCACTTAGAGTTCCTTTCTTCCAGGGACCCAGGGGCAGCTAGTCCAAAGTTTTGTGACAGTGGTGTCCCCATGGGTCCTCTTGGCAAATCCCCAATCTATGAGGCCTAGTGCCCTCAGAATCCACATCTTTAGCCAGACTTACTGGCACAACTGTGTGATCCCAGCATTTGGGAGGTTAAGACAGCAGGATCCCTGTGAGCCATCTCTCTAATTCTTGCTTTGTCTTTTGAGATAGGGTCTCACCAGTTAGCCTTGGCTGGCTTATAACTTGCTATAGAATGAGACCATGTTTCAAAAACAAACACACAAATAATCAAAAGATGGACCTACTGGGCAGCTACAACTAGCCAGTACCCCGCACCTGCTTCTGAGTCTTCACCCAGTCCTGGTGGGGCCAGAGCCCTGGAGAGATGCTGGGCCTCAGCATGCACAAGGCACCATCTGCTGCCTGTACAGACAGAAAACAGTAGCCCAACGGGGCCAACCGGGATAGGATGCCAAAGCGGGAACACCACTGGGCCACATGGAGGCTTTGTTGCTTTGCCTTTCAATAAAATGCCCCGGGGCTTCAAATAGCGTTCCGCATGCCCCATCAGGTAAGTGGGCACAGATCAGCCTGGCTCAGCTGAACTGCCCGCAGAACAGCACCATTCTTCTTGGCAGATGGTCACAATCTGTGGTCACTGTTGTTAGAATCCATGCTTTAAGATCGGTAAAGTACTTCCCTCTTCTGGCACCTGCACACATTCTGGTAAGGTTCAGGAATTCCCCACTTCTAGGTTACAGAGTAGGAAAGCCATATGCCACAGAGACTGGGCAAAGACTAGACGGTACTAACACTGCAGTATATCATGAGAGGGTGTGAGGTTTGTGGACACACTGGTATTAGTTAGGGAGGTCGTCACACCATCATAAAACCGTTTTAGATACTGAACCTTATCTACTGGGATTATTCTCCATGTTCCATTCTGTGGCCTTAAGCCAGGCAGAATGTGGGAGTTCTAATACCTTTAATCCAATACATGGACTTTTTACAGTTCCATAAGACAAAGTACCATGCATTCTCTTAGCCCAATCAGCAATAACGACTTAGTGTTCCTGTCATACTTTGCATCTCAGCCAGGGCTCATCTAGCCCTTGATGTACAGAACAACATGGATTTGGCTCATCTTTTTGCACTATTTTCTCTTGTGTTCGTATAGAGGACTTCTGGAAATTTCTAAACAACCTACTTTATTCTAGACTTCAGAAGTGATTTATGTTCTCTTCTACTTCTATTATGCTTTTCTTCTATTTCAAAGATCTGAAATCACTGCTCATCTACATATCCTCCCCATTGGTCAGTGCTTGGTAAGGTGAGAATTGGTCACATTGAATTGTGTTATCTTGCTTTGTCTGTGTGTGTGTGTGTGTGTGTGTGTGTGTGTGTGTGTGTGTGTGTATCAGAGGGTACTGTGTGTCCCTGTGGAGGACCAAGGGTGACTTCAGGAATCATTCTCTACCTCCTTTTTGCTTTACTCTAGGATTTCTCAGGCTCTGCCTGCCAGGACCAGAATGTGCAGGCCACTACTATTTCTGCCTGGTGGTTTTATGTGGAACCTGAGATTTGAACTCAGGTCCTTCTGCTTTTGAGGCAGAGTATTAACCCTTGAGCCATCTCTCTAACTCTTGCTTTGTCTTTTGAGACAGGGTCTCACCAGTTAGCCTTGGCTGGCTTTGAACTTGCAAAGAAGTTTGTCTGCCTCTGCTTCAGGGGTGCTGGGATACCACCATGTTGATTTTTATGAGGGCACTGCTTTAGAAAGGGTGACAGCATGGCATGCAAACACATAGCCTCCTCATGGGCTCCTCCAGTGATGTAGCTGTCTGATGGCTACCACACGGCCTACCAGCATATCCACAGAGCTCACCGTGTGTGATTGCCACCTGCCTGCCACTGAACACTGCTTTCCATTTTGAGAGGCAGATGTCCTCTTGCAGGGCCGTTGTGTTTTATGTGCTCCTTTGGGAGTGAGTTCTCCTTCTCACACCGGACATTGCAATTCAGAATGATCGCAGAGGACCTGCAGGTAATGGGCTGTAAGACTTGCTTGATACCCACTAAAGGAGCATTCAGATCGCTTGCTCCCTGTTACCTTTCGTGAAACATCTGTTTCCTATGAGCCAGTTAAAAGTGCATACATCTGTAAATAATAAGCCTGTGTGTGCACATAATTTAATGAATTAGGACATAAAAGGGAGACGAACAGTAGGGGCGCAGCAATTAGAGTAACTGCCCATTTTGTTAAAAATGTATTGTTTTCAGCCTTCACTCGGGAGTGCTTATTATTCTGTGGGTTCTGAGGCTTGCAGCTTGCCCTGCCTGGCCTCCCTCACAGAGGAATCAAGACTGTACTTTGTACACCCGGCAGAGAGGACACACACTGCCCTCAACCTGCCATGGGGGCGCTCCATGCCCTTGCTGCCCCTCAGACCGGGGTTAGCTCTGATTTTCTCACTGGAAGATACAGGAGGCAGCAATCAATGCCTTTCTCTTCAGCACACTGCCAGGTGTGGCACCGCCTCTCTAAGCGCTGGCTTATGAAAAGCCCCCAAGAAACACTGCAGCTCTGTTCAATTTCAGTAAGAATCATGATTTGAAGGCCCCGAGGGGAGGAAGTAATCCTGAATCAAGTTTTTCTCGATCATTTTGGCTTAATTTCTGCTTTTCAAGCATTTCTAGAAATCGGCAAAATGGGAGGAGCAAGGGATTGACATTGTCATGGCCAACGACCATTCGGGAAAACCCACGCAAGAAGTCCATGGGAAGACCTGAAGCCTTGGTGTAGCAGTTGCTCTTAACTACTGCTGTGAGAGAGCATTCAAAGTCAATCAACTAAGGGAGAAAGGGAGATTTATTCAGCTTATAGCTCCAGAGGGGAGATACAGTTCTCATGGTGGAGGTGGCATGGCTGGCTGGCCAAAGCTACATCACTGCAGGCATCTTGGAGGCTGAGAGCTGCAGACTGCTTGCTGCAAAGGCAGACTTCTCCTGGAGGTAGGGTGGGACTATTCCATCTCAAGTCCCACCCCTTGTGACTGCCTTCCTCCAGCAAGACTCCACCTCTCAAGGTGCCATGACCTTGCCAAACACATGAGACTGTGGGGGACACATTTCAAACCATGACACTTGGGAAATCATCTCTTTTGGGGTAGGAGTTTCCATCTTACACCTGTTAGGGCTTGTCAAGAAAGGCAGCCAGCCTGAATTTTCCTGGACTCTCACAACTTCCTTCACTTCCCTTCAGGTATTTTGAACAAACATCAAATATTGAAGCAAACAAAAGGAAAGACCATTTGAGGTGTTTTAAATTTCAAGTTCATTTCCACAAAGCTGCACCTAACATATTTCTGAGCCTCTATTGTGTTCAGATGCTGGATCACAAAGCAGGAACACAGATGAAGACAGAAGAAAGCCTCAAAGAAAGCGCGTGCATAGAACTTTCTAGAGGCAAACAGAGGCTTCTGCAGGGTATAGTCTGCCCTGAGCTTCCCTGAAGTTTGTTGAGATGTTCAGATTGATTGGAAAGAGGTTTGAAGATGTTGGAAGTCAATCTGCTCACTGGACAGACTCCTTGCAAGTCTCCAAGATACATTACAATATTAAGTCCAATCTACTGGGATTCTATAAAAATCTTGGCTTTGCTCTGGAAAACAAGCAAGAAGCAAGCCCCAGGAGAGAATAGTTCCACTCAGAAGGGAAGGCAGTTAAACAATGACTGAGCTCCCAACCCTGCAGAATTCTGTTTACATTCTCCTGCAGTCTGTTTGCCATCTATTTAAAGAGATAATTAGAGCTTGCTAATAGCAAGAGGAGAGGAGAAGACAGGCTGAAGGGAAAAGCGAGGCAAACAAGGAACAAAGCAGAAAGCACAATAAATGCCAAAGTGGATAGAACCGCGTTGCCTGACACAGTAGTCACTAGTCTGTGTGTCTATTGAAAGTTAAATTCTCACAAAATAAAATTAAAAGCTCCCTTCTGTGGATGTATTAACTACACTTCTTGAACTCAAGAACCATATGAGGTTAGTGACTACCACATCAGACATTACATGGGATCACAGATCACTTCTATTATTATAGAAAGTTCTATGGAAAAGCACTGGTATCGAGTATGAAAGGGGTGCCGTCCAATCATCTCAATGGAGTCAGGGACCACAGTGAACTCAGTACTGATTATAGGCCATGAACAGGAACAGAGATGAAAAATGCAAACTGACTATACAACAGCCACACACACACACACACACACACACACACACACACACACACACACACACAGGGAGACATACAGAGTAACAGAAAACATGCCTGGGAATTTAGGTGGTGGTATTTGGTCATTCACTGCAAATACTTTCCATTTTCTGCACTTAAAACTTTTCCATAATACAATATTGTGAAACACAGTCTGTCTAATGAGCATTGATAGCCACTGTATTTTCTTCCTTAAGGATTTGATTACTGTGAAAGAAAGGACTCCACACCACAGTGGCTATCAGGCCTATCAAAAAGATCCTTTCGATTTGTCTGCATTAAAATTTTTTCTAACAAAGTCTGTGGCACAAATTCTGTCTAGAAAGTAAAATGTTGACTATATTTTCTTCCTTAAGTACTTGATCACAACTTTGATCTTAAGATTGTAAGACAAGCTTCACAGATACGTTTTGCAGAGGTAGAGAGAGCAAAGGAGACATCAGTGCACACCCTCTGTCTCGAGCCGGACCCTTGAAGGGCCCCCACTACATGCCAACACTGGCAGACTGGTGCCAGCTTCCACATGGGGTCTATGGCTTGACTTCCAATAATGCACTGTTAAAATATATTTGAAGTCATTGGATTTGAGCATTATCTGAAGGACCAGTAGTAATCATCATGATTCATGTAAGTTTCTCAAAAGTAATTATTAATTTAGGGCCGGGATCTTCTAAAAATAATAGGTGCTTAAAATGGGTGACAAAATATCAAAATATCCATTCAACTTTATTGTCTCTGAGGAAGTACTTTTCCTCCTCCCCTTCCTCTCCTTCTTTATGGCAATGAGTCTCTGTAGTGTTCCTTAACTAGGAGGCACCGTTGCATATAGAACGCTAGTAGTAGCTTCTTTGCATAAACTAGAATAGCATGTGAAGCTGTATTTCTCCTCCCTCAGCTAGCTGCAAATCATAGTAGATGCTAGAGCAATCTGCCCTCAGCCTGCTGGGCAGCAGCAGTGCCAGAACCAGCACAACCCTCCACAACAAACAGGATGCAAAAACAAAGGATCAGCGTGTAAAGGCTCCTCATACTTCGGGCAGTTTCCTCCGCAGTTTAAAAGACCATGGCTTGTATTAGAGAAAATAATGTAAGCGCAAGAAACTATGTGAGCGGCAATCCTTCCCCGTTCAAATCCTTGCCTCCATACCCAAACACTTCATGGACCTTTTTCATTTTTATTATTATGATTTTTTGCATGACCGTCCAGTCGGTGGAGGCTAAGGACCTGTAAGGAGTAACCCTGCCTGCCTGATAAGATTGGAAGCCGGTCCCAGAGCTCAGTGTGAGACCTCTGTCACATTATTTGCCTACTTTGCGCCTCAGCGTCCCGTCTATAAACTGAGGATGACGAAGTCTTCCTTGCAAGTTAGGCAGGATGAGCAGATACAGTCATGAGAGTGGAATTTCGTTAAATATTCAACCAGCCAAAAGCCACAATCACGGAGGCCCTGGATTGTTCTTCAAGGTTGCCTCACTCAGAAGACAGTATTCCCCTTTTATGATACTATAGGACACTGTATGTGGTACAGCAGATTACAGAGCCCTGGACATTCTTGCCTCTCCCCACTGAGGGGTAGACGTACTATTGACTCTTGGGCTGGCCTTGTGACTGATTAACCAGTAGAATGCAGTAAAGGAGACCTAGACCAGCTCTGGGGTTTTAAGAATGCAGATTGCTCCAGCTCCTCTTGGTTCGAAGGCAGTCTGACTCCTGGGCTCCCTCTCACAAGGTCCCTGAGCTGTGTGTCACTAGAAGCCCCCTGCTGTAGCCTCATCCTCCTGGTGACAGTCTCCACTGAGTTCTAGGCCAGGAACTAACATAGACACAAAGCCCTGTGAAGAAGCCTCCCTAGGCTTCTAGCACATCTAGCCATCAACGCCTCAGACCCAGCTGCCCAGCTGAGCCCAGCCAATCCACAGGATGAGGAGATAATAAACTGTTTAACCACTGAATTTGCTACAAAGCAATAAATCAACTGGGCAATCAAAAAGAACTAGAAGTTTAAAGGAGTCTAAGAAAACCAAACCCATCCCCAAAGAACACAATTCCCTCATGAATTCTGCAGAAACACCTACAGAAAATTTTCAGGAAGTTAGGAAGATGTGCATTGATTTCATTGCTGAAGACCGTTTTAGAATCCTGTTTGTGCACCTCTTCCAGAGACTATCCATGAGGCTTCTACTGTGGCAGAAACTGAGAAGCTACCATATCACCCTTTTGCATTCCAGCTGAGGATCTCAGTGGTTTCTAGTTGCTTCCATGGCCAGTCTCAGATTCAAAGTTCTGAGGAGATGTTTGTGCTTGGAGGGAATGAGTCATACGGCTTATATGTTTGGCAGGAGCCCAGATCATGGTTGAAGCATCTTGGTGTCCCCAAGGGTCACTGAAAGGAGCCTGCCACATAGCAGAAACCCAAGAGCCTTTGCTGAATGGAAATCTGCAGTATTTAATGCATCACAATGCTACCACAGCATCCCCCAGCTAAGCGCGCTGTGACAGCTTTGACGGTGACAAAGCTGTGAATCTGGGAGTCTGGTAAATGGCCACCCTGAATCCAAACCAAAGAAGGACTGCCACCCACATGAGTGTTGCAAACCAAGGGCTCATCATGTAGACATGACCGAAAGAGCCCTGTCCACTGTTAGCCAGTGCACATCGGACAAGGCAATAGGCCAGAGTTAGAGTGAAAACCCACCCAGCAGTTTCTGTGTTTCTAAAACGTGACCGGAATCTTAATTTATAATGATGTCGGATCCTTCTACCAGTCCTGTGTGGTAGACATCACTGTCTCCATCTCGTAGCTATAGAAATCGACCCTGTGTCAAAGTCAAGCTATTTCCGTTATCTCAGGCCATCAGGCATGGGAAGCAAAGGGTGATGGGGCGGACAGGAGGGGCAGAAGTAGCTTGTGAAACTCCGGGAGGGACGGTCCTCTGCTGAGAACAGGGCAATCCCTATACCCTGGACTCTAAAGAGGCTTCCACACTGTTGACCAGATCCTGTCTGAAGAGCAACTGCAACTTCTGCTACAAGATGCACAACACAGGCAGCTATAGCTACCGAGCAGTGCGGAGATGCCCAGCTCCTCTGTGTCTTCCAACTTTGTTTGCCAGTACAAACCTGTTCTTCCCATCCTCAGTTCCTATTGTTCCCCCTGATAAGCAGGGCCCCAGTGAACAATTAAAGCTTTCAATAAATAATCTCTAAGCACATTCACTTGATTGACTGTTATTTGATACTGCAGTTAGTTTCAATGGGGCAGTTAATATTGATCACATAAAGTACTCCAGACTAACATGAAACACTTCCAGAACTCCATGCATTATTACCCTTTATCTGCCAGTCATCTGGGTTACTTGTAATGGTCATGGAATTTAAAATCAATAATAACAATTAGTGTTCTGTACACCAAAACGGATGAATCATGTGAAATGGGTTTTCATATAAAAATGAAGGAAACCAGCCTGTACCGTAGAGAAGACGCTTTGAATTACCAGGGCATACTTGGCAAGGATCCTTCATGCAAGCCTTTAAGTCAAGCAGCCGGACTGAAGCAAGGGTGTTGGGGACAAGATGTGGTCATGGAAAACACACAAGAAATTCCAAGGTCTCAACCCGAACAAAGCATAAGAGATTATTAACAGCTATCCAAGACAGTGCTAACAAACCTAGTAAAATTAATGGAACTGGAAATTAATGTCCCTGGAGATATGTGTCTAGCTACCTTTTCCAGCTTTCAATTTGTAGTCATTCAGGGCGACTTATTTTTGTGGTCTAAAATGGTAACAACAGTACTTTAGTTCTGTGTACTGCCACTACGATGTCTTGATAATTAAAATGCAAAGCGACAGAGAAATGGTTCATCATTAAACTGTAACCAGCGCGCTATGTGAAATCATCCATTCCAAAGACTTGTTTTTCATCAATTATTTGTTATTTATCTGATGTAAATATATAAAGGACTAATTAAAATGTATGCCTTTTTCTGCAGCTTCTTGCCATTAAAGCCAATGAACGCATTCTGAGGACCGTAATGAAATAATTATGTTTGCCTTTAAGAATTCTCTTCAATAACACATGGTGGTACTGAACTAAATTAAAACATCAGGAGCTAAATTTTTGCTGCCTCCACTTCCATTTGAGTTAATTATACCCCCAAGCTTTCCAATAGACCAGACCCTAAAAAATCTTTTGAAGCCGGAACGGCCTTCAAACCATCAGCCTTCTCGTAATTATGACTTTGATGACACGACAAAGGCACTGTAGCCGTGGAAAGCTGCAATACTTCTGGGAGAAGGGAGTTATTATTATATGGCTTCTTCATTTGTTCTGGAAATGGAGGAAAATTGGGATAAATGAGATCCGAATCATTTTCAGCTGTTAATTGATGCACTTATTTGGTCTTCTGTAATTTATTTTCAATTCACCTTTTTTTCTGCTTTGGTAAAATTTTAGTCTGTCATAAAATAGTTATTTATATATAACAAAAAAATAAAAGGGGCTCCTTTAGCCCAGGCTAGTCTCCAAGTACCCATGTAATCAAAGCTAATCTTGAGCTCCTGATCCTCCTACACCAACTGGCCAAGTGCTTAGAATATAGGAGTGTGCTACCACATCCAAGAGAAAGTGAATATTTTCACTCAGACTAGAGTAACTTCTTCCAAAGTAATTTTTTTAAAGTAAGGTGCTGTCTTTACAACAGGAATGAACTTAGAAAATCAGGTAGCGCCTTTAGTTTGAATTTGCCTCCTCTGAGCCTCAAACTGGAGAGACTCAAAAAAGAGAACCATTCAGAGGTTTAAGAGGAAAGGAAGATAGAGGGGGAAAAATGGCTGCGACTTCAAGGCTGGCTGTCAGTGAAATGGCTTTAGCAAGTGGTCCTATCACTTGGACGGGGTGGGAAGGAGCTTTGTACAAACCAAACCAAACCAAACCAAACCAAACCAAACCAAACCAAAACAAAACAAAACAAAACAAAACAAAACGTCCCAGGGATTAGCTCCTGCGGTGTGAATTCCCTCACATTTGGTTCTGAGGGCAGAGCTAGCAGGATTTGTGGGTGGGTGGTATCCGGTGGTTGGCCGTCTTAGGAGCCAAGGCCAGGGATTGTTGACAGCTGGGGAGAAAACACCTACTACAAGACAGTAAAATGATACTGCGGAATTCGTTTTTATTAAACTCTTTCCCCTCTCCCTTGGGGTTATTTTTGGTTCCTTGGTCAGGCATCAGGAACATGCTCTCCCACCATTAGCCTGCTGAAGTCCTTCCTTCTCTGAGTGGGTCCTCCACAGCCCTGGGAGATCTGGGGGTTCCTGGAGTCCTGGGCTCCACTAGAGGAAATGCTCCGCAGGCTGGGTGGCCAGGCTGACATCACTTCCTGTTGTCCTTGCTTTATCCTACAGGGGCGAGAGTTATCTTACCAGAAGACCCCTTGCAGCTCGCCAGCCTGCAAGGCTAGAGAAAAAGCAAGTCAGCAGTTCCATGGTCTGTCTGAATCCCACCCAAAATATTTTGAAAGCCCAAGACACATAAAAAGCCAGCAGACCTTATCTTACTAGAACTTTTGCAAGTTCATTTTTCATTCATTTAAAGGAGCTTTTGGGTGGGATCTTGCCTCTTAATGATGAAATCAGGAAGCCAGGCATGAAAAGAGAAGAATTCTGGGCAGCACGCTGACTGATGAGGTGGCGTCGCAAGATCTTACGCAAGGGGCAGGTTATCTCACTTCCTATTTAAGGAGAGGTACTTAGGCCTAGACACTTACAGACAGGATCACAATCAATCTGAAACCTGAGGTGACTGTCCGTCTTCCTCCAGCACCTCCACTCCAACTTTTAAAGATTGATTCACAGCCATTCAACTAAGTTCCACTCCCCTCTCTCTACCCCAGCCCCCCAACTAGGGTGGGAAGCAGAGGATTGTCCATTTTGCAAGGCCAGATGTCTATTTACAGACCTAGTTTGCTACAAAGGGAATTAGTGCTCAGATAGAATGATCCAGAAACACAAGGCGATCTTTAATCATAATGGAAAAAATTAAGTTGTGAGCACTCTGGTTATACTGATCATGGGTCCAAACAAAGACTTTCTGTGCTACTCCTGGGTTCAAGGGGCAGCCTAGGAGATGTTGTAATGGTTAAATATCTGGCATATTTCCGTGATTGATGTGGGAACCATGTCAGTACATTTGGAAGCGAGCTATTCTAGAAACTCAGAGATATACGATTGAGATAACTGCCCTGTAATTTGGAAGGCAAGTTTCAACATTAATATCTTTGGAGAGGTTTTTTAACCAACATTTTTCTGATTAACCTTCATCAAAACCTTCCATTCCCGAAATAATCTATTTAATTGATAGTTAACTGAATTTATATCTGAACATTTAAATGTAAAAATGCCATTTAAGGATGAATTTATTGGCACTTACATGTAACTCAAACTCCATAGGAGATTCTATTTGAGACGTTCTAAAATGAATACTGCATTTCTTGTTAAAGCCCCAGAGAACTTAAAAAAGAGTTTCACATTTAGTACCTATATTTTATATTTCCATTTTCTTTCCAGATGCTGACTTCCTAGTTAAAAATCTCCCCAGTCTTTTTTCTTGGAAATCAAATCTTTTTATTATTTAAAGAATTTCAAATTTCCCAAGGACAGCATTTATAATCTTTGTCATTTCTCACGTACTTCCATTGTGGATATAATTTAAGGATGCTTGCTGAATGTGCAAAAGAGAAAGCAGTACGATTTCCTTTTCAGCCATCTCAGTGCTCAACATATGTTGACAGTAAAAAATGAGATGTGTGATATGCAAAGAGCATACTTTCTGCTTACAGCTGATTGAAAAAAAAGAAAAGTCCATGATGGTATTGGCTGCTTCTGTATGCTGATTCTGTATGAGAAGAAAACTTCTGATTCAGGTCATCTAACCTAACAGAAACCTGACATCCTGGTCCCTTATCTAAAGAAAAAAATGTGAGACCTAATGCCAGGGCTTCTTATCCTGCTGGCAAATCAAATTCAAAGGAAACCACCAAATCAATCCCAAACTTGTAGCTTAATGTTAGGCAGATAGGTACTGCTTCTCACACTGTGCTGTTTTGGTTTTTCAAACTCACCCTTTCCTGGCAATACAGTTTCAACTCTTGCGGGATTTTTTTTTCTCTCTTCATTTGCCAACTATGCCCATTTATCTGAAAACTGACAATAGCATAATATTCCTTTTTTTTTTCCTACAGGAAGGAAAACTTGATGAATCTTTCCCTAGTTTTCAAAATGTCCCCTGCCCTTGCACTCTATCCCTCAGTTTTTTTTAAAAGCAAAAGTCTTTCTTCCCTTCTTTCTCTGATGGTGTTACTTACCCGGGTCATGTGGTGAGAAGCAGAAAATTATGTCCTACTTTAGAAAAACAATTGGGCCTTTTCACTGAAGTATTTATTCAAAACCCCATTCAATTCATACGATGACTGTCAATCTTTACTCAGTCTTTCTTTCAAAGGGTATCTTTGATTTTGCTACTCTGACCCCAATTTATATCTCACTTGGAGAAGCTGTAGATACTGTATAATACTTGAAATTTGGGTCTCAGAGCTTTCAGAAAGGGATTTTTTTCCCTATACCTATTTGTTTTAAAATATTTGTTTCTATACTTATTTGTTTTAAAATAAGTTCTTGTCATTCGTGAATCAAATCTTATTCCACAAAGAGAACATTTTTTTTTTCTTTTTCCTTTTGCTGCATGAGTAAGGAGACCACAGGGGAGCAGACCAAGACGGTGACCCACTGGCCAACTCACCGAGAGCAACTATATTTAGATCACAAAATATTAGGATTTATCCTATGCCCACTGAGCAACTAATGCAGAAAACATCTGGAGCGAACTAAAACCAAGAGAACCCAGGCGGCATGTGAGTAGGTCCCCAGTGCCTGGGATGCCTTCCGGGTCTGTTTTCATCCCCCTTATGTATACCACATTCCTCAGTGGCCCCTAATCCTGATTTCGAATGTTTATAGCAAACAAGTTCTGCAGGCCTTGCTACAGCCCACAGCTGGTTGGCATATCATTTTTCTGTCTTTTAAATTAAAAAGAAATAAAGAAACTTTTCTAACACCTTTCTTAGTGGAGCTTTGGTGTGCTCTTACGTTCAAAGGTTTCACACACACACATTCACGCATGGAGTAAGATGGAATTGAGCACCGTTTTTTCCTCCAAGTGAGGAGCATAGGGGATCTGGTTTTTTTCAGAACAGACAGTGAGTAAAATAGAAAATGTTGTTTTTAGTTCTGACTTATGCAAACATATCCCTAATACACTTATATTTAAAAAGGCCAGCACTGCTTGGTGCAGACATTTATCAGAATCTTTTATAAAAGAATGTTTTAGTTTTGCCTATACCTAAAATTTTAATTGCAGGAATATTACAGTGACTAATCATGCAGTGGTTTGTGGAAAATAAAGCAACTCTGCAGGGCATGAACACTGTTGCCATTTTACTCATTTAGCTTAAAGTTAGGGTTTAGAATTGAAATCTCTGACACCCAGCGCAGAGAGCACTAATTGCCCTGCTTACAACAATAAGACACTGGAATTTCTGAAATCCCTTTGTCAAATGCCTTTATTTACTTTGTCTAATGCAGGTTTCTTTGATTAGCTAAACCTTACAGCTATCAACACTTCTCCTTATCGGCTTGCCCTGGGCAGTGACACACCGGCCAGCAGCACTACCTAGATAAAGCAAAGCCTTATTTAACTTGTTCAAGAACAAACAAAGCTTTTCCCTCCTCTTCTGGGACCTAATGGCCACCTTTGCAAGGAAGGAAGAATTTCTCCAAGTACAAACTCTAGGCTACTAAAGCACTCATAAACAATTTTTCCCCTTCTATTAAAAAGTAAGTTTCATGACAACTTTCTCTAAGAAGCAGAAGTTTCACAGTATCTCAGTTCCCAGGATTCCAGACTAGGACAATCAGACCATTCTCACTGCTAAGGAAAAAGGAAGGCTCCAAGCGCAGGATTTCATTAGCAGATTAGAAAATTATTTTATAGCACAGTTTTTTTTGCCTTCTTTTGAAAGAAAACGAGCAGCCAGGAAGAAAGACATGTGGCTAGCAGCTGAGCATCAGATGCCTTTTGAAAACAGTCTTCTTTTTGCCTGCCTTTGGCTCCGTGGATGTTAAATCAGACAGTCAGGCCGTTGGCATGAAATGGTTATTGATTTCCTGCTACAAACCTGTTGATTTTCTGGCCCGGGGAAGCAAGTTTTTTTTTTTTTTTTTTTTTGGTAAGAAATTCGCCAAGAGGACACTTTACATGTCTGCCTGGTTCCTCTCTTGCCTCTCTCCCCTGCTCTCCTTAGATGAGCCACCAAGTTATTAAGAAAACTCAATTTCTTCCAGTTAAACTTTGACCTCTTTGAAAACAAAGATTTAAAATGTCATTTTCAGGCTAATGCTCCAATGAATTGTCAAATCAAGTACTAAAAACGTTTTGATAGATAGCTGCGCCATTTATCTAAATCACTGTCAGAGCAGGGAAACATCCTGCAGGCTGCCACTGGGCTGGGGAAGGTGGGACTTCCCTGGGACCCCTGTTCATTTCTCAGGCCTGCAGCTACTGTTGACCAATGGAACGTCAGCACCTGTCAGCATCAGAAAACCCAACAGTCAATACTTTATTTAATTTTTTTTAAAAAACGAGGCTGTCCACTTGTGTCTTTTCCTTTAGTAAAAGTCCAGGTTCCTAGAAGAATAGCAAGATAATGGAAATAATGGATGGCCAGCCCAAGGGGTGTTCTTTGCCAGCAGGCCCCTAGCAAAACAGCAACTTCTTAGACCAACAAAGTGACTCGGAGAGGTGGCAGTGGGGTCAATGACAAGAAATATTGCCTTTGCTCAGCAAGGGAAGCATGGGAGGCAGCGTCCTGAGCTGGTGGGGTACGAACTGAAGGAGCAGCAGCCTTCAATGGGCTGTGTCCCTTGCAGAGAGAATGTCCTATTTTCATTTCTGTGCACAGCTGAAATACACAAGAGGGGAGACACCGGGCTAGCAGCTAGTCCCAGCAAAGTTAAATAAACTGTCCTCTGAACGCGTTTAGTCAAACTACCCAGTGTTTCAAATCGCGTTACTTGAAGAATGTTTCAAAGTCCTGGGGTTGGTCATCCTCTACTTTCCCCCACCCTTCATGCCTATTAAAAAAAAAAAAAAAACAGTTTTCAAGATACTATAGGACAGTAAAGAGGGAGCCCGACGAAGGAGGGGTGATGGAGGAAGAAACGTCTAAGAGGGAATTTAAGCAGAAGACTCCATGTGCATGCGGGCACATCTCACCACTCGGGCATCAAATCATTAAACCCTTTGTCTTGCTATCAATGCAGTTTATTTCCAATGTCTTTATTGCTGCATGCAAGAAAGACAATTAATTTTTTTCTTGGTAGAAGAAAGGGGAAAAAAAAATAAACCTACATTGAGCAGTGTGCCGGTGCGGCCATTCGGCTTGGGAGAATCCACTGAGGCATGCTTTGAGGGCTTTCTCCTGCAGCATGCAGGAGGACGGGCTCGCCGTGTAGAAATCCAGGATCTGCCCGGGACTCACTGACAGCACATCCATACAGTCAAACATGATCTCCGCGCACCGCGCTCTGCGAAAGCGCTTATCCTCTAGGTGCGGAGGCAGGCGGCGCAGCGAAGTCCACGAACTCCATCAAACTCTGCCCCTTTTTTGGCACGTAGACTGTTGGTCTTTTTCCCAGCCCCGAATCATGAATTATGACAGACAAGCCAGCTAAAAGCCTGTAATTGATCCAAATGATCATTTACCATTTTCCAGGCACGCTCGGCCAATCCAGCCGGGACGGGGGTTCCCACAAAGATCCCAAGTCGTCCGTCCGCGGCTTCGCCCGCCGGGGCCTCGGGGACGCGCGCCGATCCTACCCCGCCGGTGCCCAGACGCGCCCTGCGCGGGTGGCTCGCGTCCTCGGCATCCCAGTCCTGCCGTCGCGGCGCGGGGGAACTCGGGTCCCCCCTTTGGCAAAGAATAGACCCTCCTGCCTCCGAGCAGCTCACTTCCTACCACTTCTGTCACACGGAATGAAAGATTGAATTGCCTAATATATGCGAGTGAACTTTCGGTGAACCCTTCCCGGGCTGCTAACCTTCAAATGACCCAACCAGTCTGACATCACCAACTCCCAGGATTCTCACAGCGCTTAAAAACTCCCAGCAGCCCTGCACGAGCCGGCAGCCGAGAGGCCGCGGCCAGCCGCGCGCCCGCGCCCTGCGCCCCGCCGCTCCCCGCCGCTCCCCGCTCACACAATGCCCAGAGCGCCGAGCGCCGGGAGGAGCGGGAGCGCGGGCCGCCGGGGAGCAGCGGGAGCACCAGCTCCGCTCCCCCGCGCGATCTTTCTGCGGGGCTGGCCCGCGACCCACCTCGGACATGCCTCCCTGCTCCGCGTGGCCGGCCGAGTCCTCGCAACTTAGGTATTGTTCCACTCCTGAAAAAGCACGTGGCAAGCCCCCAAACGGTCACATCCTTTGCCCTGGGACCCTCCACCTCGAGCGAAGGGCGCCTTGGGCTGAGAGACTTTGCTATGCACACCACCTTTCCCCCCTCTTCTTCTCTGTTGTAGGTCGCAACTGAAGGGGTGCTTTGGCTCTGGGGCAAAAATGCACCTGGCAGACTGCATGCAAATATTAGTCGTGCCCTCCCCCAACCTTGCGCCCTTCCGGGATTTTAGATCCTGACTGGACACAACAATATGGTGACCAGGTGTAGAGACTTGCTTGTGACACTGAACTAGGTTTCAGTTCCAGCTCTGCCTCTGAACAACTGTGTGGCACGGGGCAAGCATTTACTCTCTCTGGGACTCAGTTTTCTCATCTCTACAATGGTCCTATAAACTTATCCGTAGGACAGACCTGTAAGTCTTCGGTAAATATACAGAAGGAATGTCAACTATGATATCCTCCAGCTTATTAGCTGTGGGGACTTCTCCAACGGAGGCCACACAACTCAGAGGTGGCCAGAGCCCTGCTCCTGAGAACCCAGTTCTACAAATGTACATATGTGTAAATACATTCTCTATGCCAGATTCAGATACTGTCTCACTCTAGTCCCCTTCTGGGCAGTGCCAGAATGTGCTTTGGACAACCTGTCAGAGGCACCCATATCCTGCCCTGTCTAGCTGCTCCTGGCATAACATGGAAAGTGTGCATCACACATATGTGCAATGAAAAGATCCTCATAGGAAGATTCATCGAAGCAACACACAACCCAGAGTTCAGTTCCTGCCGTTGAAAAGTTCAGGGCGATAAAGGAAGGGTGAAATTTCACTGAAACTATAGGTTGTTTCTTTTATTCTCTCTCCTTTACATCGCTATTCATTTTGCAGAAGAGTTTCATAAGAAATGGTACAACTACAAAGAAAACACACATCCTTAGTGAGGGAATGTAGAGAAATTTATGTAACATTCAACACACTGCACTAAGATGGTTGTTAAGAAACACACAGCATAGAGCAATGTGTGTGATCTTCTACTTGGCCCATGAGACTGAGGGTTCTAAATGATTGCTTCAAGTCCCCTGACTTCCCTGGAAACGGGCTCCCTCCTACCCAGTACTAGTATGGAAAGGCGATGGATGAGAAAAGGTGGTGTCCTAGGGGAGAGGTGACAGCGGCAGGCAGAAAGGGAATCAAGTTAGAGAGGCGAAGCTTGGCCCCACTGACAGGTAGTGTGTCTGGGTCCTGCTGTGGGGAAGCTGCCATGTTCCTTCAGTGACCCAGAGGGTGATGGCGTCCTGACCACCGGAAGTGAAGAAGAGACAGATCTGACTGTGGCCTTCATCTGCTCATTGTCATTTGGCTGGGGAATCAGCCTCATGCAGGGAGGTTCTTTTTCTAATTCCTTTTCCCATTCTGTGAGAATGTGTGTGTGTGTGTGTGTGTGTGTGTGTGTGTGTGTGTGTGTGTGGTGTATGTGTGTGTGGTTTTGTGTAGTTTGTACCTGTCTGGGAAATTGGGAGATTTCTTTATTTTTATAAGAGAAAATTTGAATTTATAATCACCTCGAGGTAATTTTTTTTAAACTTCAGGGAAATGAACTTGAGTCTTGAAACAAATGATCTTTCTTTAAATCCTAGCAGCTAAGAATATGATGGGCTTCTTATAGTGCAGTGGGGTTCACTAGCCAATTCATCATTTGTCATTGTGAACCAATTATGCTGGCAGCGAGGATTAAGGCTATTAGTTAATGTAGGTATTAATTTAGAAATTGGCCACATTTTTTCTCATTTCTTTGTCACTAATAATAATTTCTCATAATTTTGGAAAACTGATTTTCCCTCTGTTGTCTCTGTTTTAATTGGATACTAAAGAAAGACCCACAAATAAAACATGATTCCCCGAATGAATATTCATTGCCACAGAGACAAATGAATAGGGTATAAGTGAAAAGTGGATACTTAATATGTTCATGATGAGTGGTAAATGACGGACACCTACTTCAGATATGACTTAAAGGACTGGATGAAACCTTTCCCCAAAACGCAAGTATGTACTGTGTCTTGTGTTTTCTTTCTGTTTGATCAACAGTCTAGTAAAACTTTTCCCAATGAGCAATCAAGCAAAAAGCTATAAGAAAGAAAAAAATGAGAGCGTTTCTGAGGGGCTGGATGTTTGTCGGTGACACAGCACATTTGAAACCCATAATCATAAAACTGGGATTTACAACCAGGGCTCAGGGTCTACATCTGTCTCCGTGGTTTTCGTGCAGCAATTACGCACTGGACAATCCTGAGCGAAGCAGCATGAATCACGTTCTGCAAACATGTGAGAGGTGGGGGTTTTCTGAAGCAGCAGCACGAACTGTGCCCAGGCCTGCTCACAGATACACCGGATCGGGCCTGAGCATGGAGCTTGGGTTTGATTCCCAGCCCAGAATAAACCAATGGGAGTGCATGCCTGTAATCCCAGCATGGGGGATGTGGCTGCAGGAGGAAGGTCAGACATTAGAGCAGCCTGGGATACAGGAGACCCTGTCTCCCAAGACAAACAATACAAACAAATACAAACAGAAAAATGCTTTCCTGTTAGTTCCCTGGAGCTCCTCTTGATGCACTTGACAGAGTTCTGTTGCTGGAGCACGTGCACACAGTGGTACAGCAAGCACTTCCACAGCAGGTTCAACCCAAGTTCTGAGCGCTCTTTGCTTCTGCACACAAAGCCAGCACCGAGGTCTCTAGGGGCTTCTGTCTTAGCAGCCACACTGGTTTTGGTGGGATGCAGGATTAACACCAGTCAGCACGCAGAAGCCTTGCTGACCATTCAGTTTGAACACCTGCTGATATGTGGATGTATGCAAATGAACAGTATGCAAATGAAGGTATTGTTGCCTGTGTGTTTAATAAAAAATTATTTACAAAATATGGTAGTATCCTGAAACTTGTGCTGTTCTCACTCAATATTTCAGAGTTTTACCAAGTTCTACATTGTCTCTATCTCTGCAAAAGGTAGACAAACAAACTAGGAGTATTTTTTCTGTGTTCAGATGGAATCCCAGGACCTCACACATACTAAGCAGGAAGCTACTTCTTCCACTGAGCTGCATCTCAGCTCTACCACTGGGCTTTGTTAATACTGCTTTTCTTTCTTTTTAAAAACCACTGTACAGTTTATGTATCAAATGATGAATTATAGGAATCCTTCATTACGTTACCCATCTGAAATGCTTTGTGTTACTTCATCTAGGAATCACCTTTCTTTCTTGGCTTTGTAGCTTTCGACCTGTCCACTTTGCTCTTACTTTCCTCGTAATAAAAAAATCTTCAGTGTTTCTCTACATTTAACAGACATGCCCCAACAGGCACTGCGGTGCCCCTCTGGGCTACACAGCAAGCCCCATCTCAAAAAACAAAACCAACCAACAGAACAGAACTAAAACCCAATAAAACAAAGGGCAGTCATCCCCCAATGCCACTGTTCTCCTCTCCAGCAAACCCCACCTCCTGCTCACTATTTCCATCAACACTCCATGCGACTCGGGTGTTAAGAAGTCAGAGAATGGGACAGCCTTTCCTCGAAGAGGTGCACAGAATTCTCCAGGGTCATAGTTTGCTCTTGCCTCTTTGCGTGATTCTACCTCTGCCTTTTCTTTTCTTTTTTCTTTTGGTTCCATCTCACCAAGTTTACCAATGATGAGTGAAGTATGACAATCGTAGGAGTGTGTTGCACTGATTTCATATTTGTGTGAGCAATAAAAGGTGCAAGGAAAGAGCGGACTCCACACATGTCCTCTGACCTTGACACCCATGCGCCATGCATGGCACACATGCCTACACACACGTGTACTCGCCCACACATGCAATACTTCTGTTTTTCAAGAGGGCCCTGGCTCCAACTCGGCTGCCTGACTTCTCTCCTTCAGCACTTCCTCTTTTAGAGCTCATTTGTCTGCACGCATTTGTATAAACTGTGTTGCTGAAGTTAATTAAAATGAAACAATTAAAAACTCAGTTCCTCAGCCATAGAAGTTGTATTTCAGGTGCTCAGAAATCATGGCTAGTGGCTATTATGTTATGGACAGCACAAACACAGGTCGCTGCTACCATGGCAGAAAGTTCTCTAGCGCATTAAAGGTCAACTTAGTCAACCTAATGATTAAAGGGGCAGTGTCTGTGCAGGGGCTGAGAGTTTGGAATGTGTGCGAACCTCAGTTTTGGCTCTTCCTTGCTGTCTGGGCCAGCCCGGACATTCTGTGCATGCTCAGTTCCCTCACGTGTAAATACAGACTATGACCGCACACATCACAAAGAGACCAAGACATGATAGCACAAGAACATTGAGAACAATCTGAGATACAGCGTGGCTTGGGAATAGCAGTGTGCAAGAACACGCAGCCTGGAGCATGCGTACCACCACCCAGCGAGCCGCCTTGTCCAGAGCAGCTTCTGTGGCCGTAGACCTTTCCGACCAGGTGGGCCAGTCTTGCACAAGCAGGGCACAGTCCCAAGAGTTCTTCCTCTCCTGCTTGGCTAGAATCACTGTACCTGTGCAAGTGGAATCCCTGACTCAGGATGCTTTGATTTAACCGTGTTTCAATTTTACAGTACAGCGAAAGCCAGAAGCCTTCAGTAGAAACTGCATTTGACGTTTTTGCACTGAAATATATACTGAAATATGTATTTTTTTTAAGATGGAGTCTTGCTCTACACCCCTAAATTTCAATACTCCTGTCTCTGCCTCCCCAAAACTTGGGTTGTCAGTGTGCACCCCATGTTGGCTTGGTGAGAGTCTTGGTAAGTAGAAAAGCGCGGTGGCACAGAGCAGCCTCCTGGTAAGGGAGACAGTGATGCACTGCATTGTGTTGTGTTGCTAGGCTACAGCGATCAGGAGGTGAGCTGTGGAAATGAGATGTCAGCTTATGATGGGTTCATCAGGAAACAATCCCTTGACATGTGGAGGAGCACCTGCACTTCCTTTTCAGCGCGGACCCCGAGCGAGATGGCAATGTGATATTGGAGAAGCTCCCATGCTCCTGCGAGGTGTATGTGGAAAACATGTCACATGACTTGTTTTCTGTAAGAAGCATGGTCAGCTTCAGGAACTTAGACCCAACTCTAGCTAATTAGATGACGGTTGTATTGCATAAGACTGAACACTTACATTATTTATCTATCTCTTCTCTCCATGCAACCATCTACTTTCCATCTATCTGAACCAATTACTCATTCATCTGTCTCACGCGCCTGACCATTCATTTGCCTTAGATTCACCCACTCACCTGTGGTTGGTTTACCCATTTACCAACCCATTTAATTGCTTAGCCTAATTCTTCACTCACTCACTTGCCAATTCTCCCTACCCACCCAACCACCTGTGCATTCACCTCCTACTTACTCACCCCACCCAACTTTTCACCCACCTGCCCACCCATTATCTACCCACAACCTAACCAGACATAGTAGCTTGTAGGCAGGTGACCTGTAGAATGTGGGGAGGAGGGCCAGAGTAACCTCAAAACACTCACTTGCCTTTTTCTAGCATCCTTTAGTAGGACTTCTGGAAAAGACACAAGGCAGAAGGGAGGTGAAAGGCCTTGGCCCCAGGGTTTCAGTCAAACAAGATGGAGATAACCAGGCTGCAACTGGAAGACTCCTAAGATCAGACACTGATTTCTCGCACTACCTCAGAAACTTTGTTAATAGACTGTTCTGTTAGCAACACTAGCATTACTGACTGGAAGCATAAAAGTCCAAAGGATTTCCTTCCCAGTCTACTGGGAAAAGGTACAAATACTTCAGAGGAAACGCTCCGAGTGTTTAAATTCATTCTAGTGTCTGACAGAGAAAAAGGCAAACAAAGGAGCTCAAGGCCAATGAGCCTTAGCTGACAGAGTAAAGCAAAGCCCGAAATGTAGACGTCACATCATGCTCATACACATACTGCTACCATCATGTAACTTTCTCTGATGGGGCCTCTCTCTCTCTCTCTCTCTCTCTCTCTCTCTCTCTCTGTTAAAACTTCAGGGTGAAAAGCAATCGTCCTCATCTGCTCAGCCCGGGCCTTGGTAAACTCCTTGAGAGGACAATGCTAAGGTTTCCAAAGTTAGGATGGGGCCTTACATCATGTTTGGTTGTTTGTTTTGAGCAAAGGAAACTTCAACAGAGAGTAGCCAAATCATTTCAAGAAGGCAACAACTCCCAAACCTAAAGGAAAACAGACAGTGGAGGGCAAGGGAAAAAACAGGGCAGGTGGAAAGATGAGCTTCTCTCTGTGCAGATGGAATGTAGAAATACCTATAATAAGTACCCAGAGCAACATGACCCTGCTTGGATTCAGGACTTCATATGGAGGCTACATAATGAATTTTCCCCTTCCCCATGGAAGGGGTTTTCCATTCTGTGAACTCCAGGAAGGCCCAGTGAATTGGGTGTAACAAGGACCCAAGATTTAGGTAGGTCCTCTCAGTCCTGAGGTTTGACCAGATTCCGCTCTGAGCTTCTCCTTTTCCCTTACAGAACCCAGTTTGAGCAAGAACCCTGCTGAGACACTTTAGGGAAACATCCCATCCCATGACTACTCATGGTTCAGGACACACTCACTACCCCAAGGTGGCCCCCTGGTATTGCAGGGCCCCAAGGAAGCAGGGAGTTACCTTCTACCTTCTCCTCACCTTTCTCTCAGAAGCAAGTCAAAGGACAGACCCTCATTGGAGAAGAGGTACCAACTGCAGGGATAAACAAACAGGCTGCACCAAATTTCTCTAGCCGGGCAGCCGTGAGACAGAGACCATTAGCCGAGCTCACTAGACACTCAGTACCCTTCTGTAGACATGTTCACAGTCTCCCATGAGCTTGACTGTTGTTACAAAAGCCCAGTCACAGAGTCTGCTGGGGAGACTACATAGTCCTAGACTACCCTTGTGGAGGTTGACTACTTCCTGCTAGACTTGACTATATTATGCAAGACAGAAATGAAGGTCTCCCTCACTTATGACATCATAGTTTGGAGGGGTGTTTTAAAATCATAGTTCACATTTTAGTCAAATCTCTTGACTTTTTTGAAACTTCAAGGAAAATAAATGACCTTGATGTTTTTCATGCAGTTGCCCAAATCCTGTGAGCTTTCCTGCTGTGGAAGATCTCACCTACCCTGCTAGGGATGGATTCTTGCTTCGGTCCTGCAGGGAGGGTGATTGTAGTGGGACCTCAGTGAGTCTCCTCCCGCCCACGCTGCAGGTTCAGAGAAAAGGAGCAGAAGTTTCCATTTGCTTTTCTGTGTGCCACAAGCCAAACGCCACATGGTTATGTAGAAACTTTCTTTTTGAGAGCTGAGTGTTCCGTGTTGTGTCTTCTGCAGAAAGGCTTTGACCGATTCAGGTTACCTAGGCTTCATTTAGACAGTCCCCTCATCTCTATCACCATCATGTATGGAGTGATTTGTCAGTCTGGAGGAAGATGAACAGGCTAACATATCAAAACTGACATGGGACTCAACTCATGCGTTGCCGAGATGCCCCACGTCGGTCCAAGCAGAACGTGCGATGTTTCAGTTGGGGCTGGAATCTAGAATGTCCTCACAGAATCAGTCCCCAGCTGGTGGCGCCATCCTGAAGGCTGAGAAGGCTTTGATGGCTGAGGTCTGGCTGGTGGTAATAGATCTCAAAGAACAGACCTTCAGTGGTAACACCACCCTGGTTCAGGACTGCTATTTCCTGCTTCCTGGTCCATACCATGTGGACAAACACCACTTCCTGCTCCAGCCACCATGGGTGGAGTCTCTTCATCATGCCCTCCAAAGTACGATGGACTAAAACTGTGACCCAAGTAAATCCTTCCTCAAGTTGTTCTGTCAGACATTTGGTCACAGAAACACACAAGCCAGTAACACAATGGTCTTCTGAAAGATCCAGGGAAGATTGCCTAATCCTCCAGGCTGTGACTGGCAGACTGCAATGGCCAAATCCATCTTGGCACCTGCTGTGGTAAAATAACGTTTTCCTGGAGGATGGAAAGTAAATTTCTAGTTGTTTATAGATTATCCCTGGCTACTTTTGTGCCACAGAATTGAGCCATTACAGTAGAAGCCATGATTCACAAGGCTGCAAATCTCCCCCATCTGCAGGAGATGGAGATGCTGACTAAGTCTCACTGTAGTTCTTTGGCTTGGCTTTGGGGAACCCACTGGCAGTGCTGTGCCCATGCCTGCTTCTGGCTCTGAAATTCTCAGCTCAGATGCCCCAGGGACGCTCACAGCTATTTTTCAAGCATATTAAACACATTCCTTGGTGGCTCTGAATTTCTATTTTCTCTAAAGTACTCTTTGCTTACATATAAATGTAACCTACTCTATTATTTTTTTCAGGTCTCTTTGAATGTTGCCTTGAGACAACAATGATTAACTAAAATGAGACCCAGAATCCTAGTTTATCCCTGGGATGTATGCTTGCTGAAGTCTACAGATTTAATGCTTTAAAAATGCACATTTTGTTGTCTGCCAATTTTTCCTCAAAAGCTCTCAGTGAAAACAGTATTTAATGAAGTATCTAATAGCCATCATGCTACAGAGGCTAATCTTTAAGAAGAAATAGCTGGCCATGCCAAACACCAAGCAGCAATGGAAGTCGGGTGGCCAACTTTACTGGTTAGTAAGAAAGGAAGGGTGCAACAGAATAGCACTACGTAACCAATAACAAATGACATGAAAACAGACAACAGCATGAGTGCTCACAGGATTGCAATTCGAATAGCTGTTGTGGAAAACTTCATGCTCACATCTATTGAAATCTGACATACCTTCAACTTGGACCTGATAATTCTTTCCTGTGTATGTGTCCAAGAAAACACTGTGCACACATAATGGTTCTAGTTGTACTAGTCATACTGTCCAGAACAGAAAATTCTTCAAGAATTCATCAATATCAGATTTAATCCCCACTTGTCAGAATGGAACACATTCCTGCTACTGTAAACTAGAACAAGAACCTATAAAAGGGAAGGAAATAAGTCACAAGAGCAGACAATGAAAGTAAATCAAACTGCTTTGTAAATACCTGTTATTATACCCACAGATTGGAAGAGTACTCAACACTCAATCTAGAAGCCTTCTTCTACAAAAGAAAGTGTTTATTTCTGAAAAGCTCGACTTGCCAAAATGCAGAAAATAAGTGACTGCAAATTGTTTGTCTCTAAATAGGACATCACCCATCTTAACACAAGGCTCAGGGAACATTGAGGAAGAGGGGGTGGCTAAAATTGTAAGAACCCAAAATGGGACAATGGTTGGCAATACATTATCTCCTGGGCATGACATAGTTATGATATGCAAGATTTCAAGGCAGGTATGTATACTTAAGCAAGAATTGCACGGGAACTGTCTATCAACATCTCCCTATAACATTAGAAAGGATCTTAAGAAGCTCCACCTCTCTGAGAGACTGAGGAAGACTAATGTTGATGGGAGGTAAAGGAGGATGCTTTCCTCAATGGTATATCCATTGATCTAGGATGCTTGCTGGAGCATGAATCAGGTCAGGCGTAAGTCATCACAGACTACATGAGACACAGTGGGCTGCACAAGTGAAAAGATTTGAAAATAAGAGGGTCTGTCAGGGGAGATGAAGGGTTGTAAGAGGAAAAGGAGGGGGGATGGTATTTGGGATTAAGGGTTGAAAATATTATAAATTCACTATATTCATGAATACAGCATCAAATAAAAAATAGTAAAAGCAACATATCTTAAGAAAAAAACAGCAAAACAAGCAAGCAAAAAAAAAAATCCATCCATAGAATCAATAAAATAACCAGTGCTACAATCACAATAGAGTGTTATCCTGCCACCACACGGATATCAGCTATGCACTCATGTGTGCGCTCATGCCACAGACAACTGCGGGAAAGGACAAAGAGCTATCAAGCAGGCATAACTCTACTCATACAAAGTCCAGAAAGAGACGGCATTAAACTCTGCAATTAGAGCATAGAACACAAGCCAGCCTTGGATGGACGTGAGAGGCTCTGGGCAAGCTCAGTTTCTAGACCTGACTGAACTTTGTGCTCAGTTCTGAAACAAACAGACAACACAAACATCTGAATCATACCTTCATTACTCATGCACCTCTTTGTATGAATGCCACTTCGGTGAAAGTTAACAGATGAAATGGGGGTGGAATAGGAGACCTGCAAATTGTTAAAAACCCTCCATTGGCTCTTGAGCTGAAAAAGTTTGGGAGCAAAGAGCTTTCAGTAGAAACAGTTGAATACCAGGCAGGGGAAGGGTGGAGGCAGGAACTCTGATGTAGGAGGGGGATTTGGAGAAAGTTCCTGTAACATCTACAGAGCTAACACCCTTTGGGTGTTAGTAGCAACAGTTAATGAGGAGGTACCAAAGTCTCACTATATTAGGATATCACTTTTACCTTTCGAATAGATATCCGTGTAAGTAAATGCAGGGAGAGAAGGGAATGAAGGACAGACGAAAAATTAGATGGGAGTTTTCCTCCAGGTAATTGTCTGCTATCAGTTCCCAGAGAAGAAATACTATTACCACAAGCTGTTATTAGGAGCGAATGAGACCCATTAGACAATTGGTCCAGGGAGCTTCCCACGCTGTGATGCCCATAAAGACAGCTCCTCCTACAATTCCCCGCAGAAAGACAAATTTCAAAGGGAGAATGTGCAACTCGCCTTTCAACTTCCCATTTCTCCAGCATCAGAGACTTCCACCTTCCTCTGAGCCTTCTGGCTCCTGGACAGCATATGCCCATCGCCAGGCCAGTCACCTCTCTCTTGTTTTAAAAGTCTCCCTTATATACATACTTCTGGAGGGTATGAGTAGTTTTTTTCTAGTGGATATCTAGGGGTCACTCTTCTTTCAGCCAGTAGATTCTCCCTTTAGCTTGCTCAGACAAAGGTCACGAGCAGGTGTTTGGAAACTGGTCTTAGCATCCTGGATCTCAACCCATGTTTGAATCCTAGGTTGTTTTAGAGTCTTTGAAAGATATGTTTGTTCACTTCAGTGGTGTGTGGGGGGTCATAGTGCATTAGTATGTAGGCAGTTTATATAAGCAATTTCTTCAGCTTGGAACTAATTCCTTCTTACACACTCGCACAAACTATGTTCTGCATGGGTTTAAAGAACACTGTATTTCCCAAGAGTTGATGATCTTGTGTATTGAAGAAAGAATATACTGCATTGTTGCCCTGAATTTTGCCAAATCTTTTCAGAAAATCATATCCATTTCCCTAAATCTCACCTCTGCTGACCTTTGGTGTACTATTGCTGTCACACTGTCTTCTCTAGAGGCTGGGACATCTACCTTGGCCATTTCCAGTGTGGCCACCCTTTAGCATTGGCATAGTAAAATATAAATGGCCTTATGATAAATGGATTTATCACCCTTGGAGTGTGGTGCACAAGTAGATTTTACTTCTTATGAATTTCAGCATGCTCTGGGTTATGCTGGACTGTAGTTATTTAGCAAAGGACTTGGTTTTACTGACTCAGAGAAACAGGGCTAACTGCTCTGAAATTGTTTAAATACCTCTGCAAAGTCTTGACTTTTTATACTAAATGTAGGCTGACCTTTGACCACTGTGCTGTAAATATTTACAAATGGCTGTCTAAGGGGGGGAGCTGGAGAGGTATGCTGTGGCTTAAACTGTTTGCCCATGCCCATTGGTTGATATGATAGCCAGTTTCAAGAATACTGGCATAGTCATGGAGTGGGGAGACACCAGAATTAACTCTGATGAACTTCCAAGTGAGGTTATCAGATTTATCCTTTCACCCCCTCCCTTTTTTGTGATATCAACAGGGTTTAGCAGACTAGAAACAAAGTAGAAGCAAACAAGATTCAAACTTCTGTGGGAAAGAAACCCAGATAGCACCAAACTCACATAGTTCTGTGTTCCGAGATGCAAAGAGAGTTAAGGCAAGCATGGTCACACTTCAGTCAGCAGCTTCAGATGAGTCTCCAGGCAAGAAGCAACTATTCTGTTCAGGTGAGAACTACGTGACATGGCAGGCAATGTGGCCCTCACATGCATTCTACTGCCAGCTCAAGAGAGAACACTGGGGACAGATAGTGTGGCCACTGAGCAGGATGAGTCCTGCCAGATGTGTGACACTGTAGAAGGACAGTTCATGTGGACACAAGACACTGGGCAAGGGTGCCATATGAATCCCTCAGTGAGACTCAGGATGGGAGGCCAGGCCTTGCCTTGTTTTTATTAAAGAAAGGCACAGCCACCGTGAGTGGCCTGGACCCATGGGATGTGTTTTGACCACAGTACAAAATCTCATATAGAAAACGATAATGGATTATTGACTATGAGAGTGAATGAATTGAGGTAGGTGCTGTTCAACCATAGAAAAGCAGCCAAGAGCCATGGCAATGGGAAATTATCTAATGAAAATATCTGTCTGATTATGAATTTGTCTAGAAATAAAACTGGCAGGATGCCCAATGTTTCTGCACCCTGCTGTACAAAAAGCTCCTATTTCACAAAAAGCTCAAAGAACCTTCTGTGCCTGTGGTGAGCTGAACACTGGAAATTCCTGACAGCGGTGATGCAGAGATACTTGGTCTGCTTATTCCTGGACCTGAACAAATTCTTATGGGTTATTTAAGAAAGTACTAACTCAAAATTTTCAGGAGTAAAGAAAAACGATATTGCCCAGTTTATAGTTTGCGTTCCTTTTTACTGTCCTTGAATCTTCATCTATTTAAAGTGAAGTCCCATGTTTGAGTTGCTACTGGCCAATGTTTAAAGGAGTGAGATTCTGGGATTTCAAAGAATCCTGAGTATCAAGTTGTTTGGAGAAGACCCTTGTACTACACAGCACCACATGGTCAAGACAAGTTCTGACTAAAGACTGGAGTCTATGATAAATGTTTTCCAAATGCACCAAGTTTGCAGTGAGCATCCATCAGGAAAATGTGCAGCCCCAGCAGCTGCTGCGTGCGGAAGATGAGCTGAGGAGGGAAGGTGAGCGGAGCCTCACCCACAGATGCTCAACGACAGAGAAGCCAGTTGAATGGTCTCTTGGGAAGACAAGGAGACTTAGGTGAAACTGTTTTGCTTTTTTTTTTTTTTTTTTTTTTTTTTGTTCTGTCAGTGGAAGGTATTTCTGTGCTCCACAATTTTCTCTGCTATCACATAATAAACTTATGGCAATATGCTTAGGGCACTGTGACCGGAGAGTCCTGGGTCACCATATGGAATCATAAGAAATGCGCTGTGTTGACACTTTCCCTCTTGAGCACTTTGTGGCAGCATCACTGTGGTTGTTACTTCTTAAGTGCCACAGTGGCATTTCCTGCTGTGGCTTGATTGGCTGTCTGTGTGGAGACAGGCATGTCTTCCTGGAATAAATCTTTAATAGCCATGGAACTTCTATCTGCATTGGAGACACTGATGAACTGTCGTTCATGGCCACTGTCTTCTTTTCACAGACTACAATGTGGCTCATTGAAAATCAAGATCAAAGATGCTGTGTCTATTCTGTGTGGTTGATGAAAGAAGCAGGTATTTATGTCTACATCTGAGTTCCTCCAGTAGATGCTGCAGTGAGGTTGGGAATGTAAGCGGTTGTATGGGGATTCCAGAAACCTGTGGTAGGGAAGTGAAGGAATTAGTAAGCCAATAGGAATGAATGTAGTAAGCCAAATGTTCTGTAGGACGTTACTGCTTGAGTGCTTGGAGTCCCTCCTGCAGGGGACCTTGGGAGACAGTGTAGAATGCTACTGACAATCATCCTCCTAAAAAAGTTAGCTAGCATGAGCACTTACCTACTGACTTCCCATCTACCATTGTAGGGCCTGATGAGTTTTCTAATGCCTCTGGCTTCTATTGCATGAAGCCAAGGTTGCTATGGCCAAGAGCAAAATCCTTCAGGCTAAGAATTGAAGATTCAAAATAAGAAGTCTTTGGCCTGAAAGGAAGTGAAACAATACAAATGGGACTCTGACATTATTGGCAACAGCGTGTGCTTGCAAACATACATGCTAAAATATGAACGGAGATAGACATTTTAAGGCTGGAACTAAGATAGACCATGAAAGGTTGGGGATGGAGTTTATGGGTATGTGGAACAGCATCCACAAAGGTGCAAGAAAGAATAGCCAAAAGAAATCTGTGGAAGGTAATAATGATTGTGCCTTTAGCTAAGAAATTGGCATGTCCCAGCAGCAACCTGTGTTTTAGTGAACCTTCTGTAATACTCAAGGCAAATATGGTAATTATCAAATAGTAGATGAGCTTCATTTAATAAGTCCCCAGTCCAGTGAGAGATGATTATATGGAATTTTTATTTGTGCCTGGTTGTGACCTCTTCATTCCTTGGATCAACAAACTCAAACTGAGATCTGGAACTGCTACCAGAGGGCCAGACTCTGTTGGGGACCACCTCAACTACAGGATCACATGCAAGAGTGAACCACACGAAGGCATTTTTGAAGACAGGGGCCCATTAGGTTGCTGGAAAAATATCTTGAATACGATGATAGGGGACGATCAGTGAGTAATTTATAAAACAACATGAGAGAAAAATATAAAAAATGAATTGTAAAGGACAGTATTTACTGTAGAGAATGCTATAGGACTCCACGTGAAGGGAGAGAGGATCTGTGACCACCTCAACATAGACTATGAGGATGAGGCATTCCCTAGAGATAACGTGACCATGCTGAGTTAGGGGGAAGGGCAGATGTAACATTGGTGACCATGGTCTCCCTCCTTGCCCATTTATGTGCCTGAATTGACATCAAGACCTGTGTACCCCCCTCCAGCCCTGCTGTGGGCTGAAATGTGAATCTCTAAGGCCCTCATATCGCCAATGTAACTATATTAAGCAGTAAGGTCTTTGATAAGGTGACTGGGCTAAAATGGGGCACAAGTTGAGAGGCCCTAAGATACTCTGCCTCACAAGAAGATAAAGGAGTAGGGTAGTGCCTGAGCACACGCGGGCTCAGCCATGTCACAAGGGTGGCCCCCGCGCGCCAGGGAGAAAGGCTGCAGGAGAAACCAGCTTCTGTCCCTTGATCTTGGACTTTCAGCAACTAAACTAAGACAATAATTTCTGTCATTTAAGCCGTCTTTTGTGTCGTATTTTGTCACAGCATCTAACTGACTGATACACTTATGGAATGAGGACTGGCTGCTGCCCCCCAGTGAGTGCCCCCTCCCAAACAGGAGAGAATGTTCTCATTCATCGGACCCTTTCTGGTGCCTCCAAACCATTGGGGGTTACATATACTTTGATACAAGTGTGGTCAATTTTGACATGGAAGGAAGCTGGAACATGTTGGTAAGGGATGAGACCTTGGGAGAAGAAAGGTGGATATCATATGAAAAACAGTCGCTGGGAAAGGATTAAAGAAGGAGGAAGAGCTAGAACAATGACAGTGGGGTCTCCACCACTGATATCCACACCAAAACTGCCTTAACAATGTCTATAGCTTGTGCCAGCCTTTGAGGCAACCCTTCTGCTCCTCAGTGCCCTGTCCCATATGTGGCAACTCAGTACAAAGATGAAGAGAGTGAAAGGGACAGAAGATTTAATTTGTTTAAAACTTTCAGTAGCCTTTCATGATGGCTGGCTGGCTGGCCTGCACGTCATGACGGTCCTGGAGCATTCTACTCTAAGAATGGAACCATCTGCAGATCCCAATTCTCCAGCCGCAGAGCCAACTGGGAAGAATGGGGACTTTCTCTTAGGTAAGATCTTCTCAAACCACATTTTTATAGCCCCTGATGCATGATTGCCCTCATCAATGTTGTGGCCAACAGTTTGTCTTGAATGCTTGCTACAGAAGATGCCTTGACAATCTTGTGGCTCAAAAGAGAAAACTTTCATTGACTTGATCTGTGTGCTGGGTGTTAGGTCTTGGCTCTGGTCAAGAGATCACAGGGACAGCTAAAATATTCTAGCTGTGGCCTCTCAGAGACACAACTCAGCTAACCTTGGAGGTTAAAAAATGGCATTCAGTCTCCAGATGGCCTGCGGGGATCTGGGACTTTTGTGGGGCTCCGTACTTCCCCATGCCTTCTACACAGATATTCTCCTGTCTCTGGAATAAATGCTGATGGACATGGTACTGTCTGGATTTCTGAAAGTAGTAGGCAAATCATGCTATTTGAGAAATGGAATCAGCCTAGATGTCTAACTGTAGATGAATGGATAATGAAAATGTGGTGCGTGTGTGTGTGTGTGTGTGTGTGTGTGTGTGTGTGTGTGTGTGTGGAATACTATTCAGCTGTCGAGGAAAATGAATTAATGAAATTTGCTGGCAAATGGGTGGAGTTGGAAGAACTTATAAAGGAATACAAGAACAACTTTCAGAGCTCATCCAAGATGCACCCTATTATAATGGAAGACTGGTGGGACAGAAAACCATAACTGGCCAGAGTGTAGAATATCAGAGACCCTGGAATGCTGGCCCTAATGAAGTCATCAACATTTTCCCCCACACCAAGGCACTAAGATTTTAAGAGCCTAAAGGTGGAGTGGTGTGCTTCTGACCACACACTCCAGCCACAAAAGGGCTGCTGTACCCAAGAACTCACTGAAATAAGAACTTCTACTACCAGATCTACACAATGGCTAACAATAAGCCTTCTCCTAAGAACTAGCAAGAATCTCAGAAGAAACAACTGCACTCAGAGAGTGATTTTGGGGCAGGTACTGGACAAGGGAAGAGGAACCTCTCTTCTCATGACGTTGCCTATTGAAGAGCCGCATATACTACAACAGATATGAGTCCCTTATTGATGCAGGCACCAGAAAAGGAGTCCTGTGATCCACTAGTGCAGAGGGAGGTGAGATATGACTGGATTGAAGAAGGAGAGGAGGGTGGGAGAGGAAAAGAGTGGGTGGGAAGAGTATCAGGGTAATGGCATAAACTCATTTTGCTTGTATAAGAAAAATTCTCAATAAAAATAAAATTATGTTCATTGAGAAGTAATCAACTTGCAGAAATCACTTCTTTCCTTCCCTCGTGTGGACTTCAGGGGACTGAATTCAAGTCAACAAGTTTGCAAGCAGGCACCTTACCCATCTAGCTATTTCCCTCTTTCCTGTTCCCTAGACTCTTATTTTTCCTAAAAATGCACGTTGATGCCTTTTTTCCTCTGATGTGTAACTCCTAGAAACCAGGGCATCTAGAGGAGCTTGAATCTTAGCAGTCAGCATCCTGCCCCGGGGCATATGACCTTTGCTGCTCATGTTGCTGTACACTATAGGCCAGACAGGCCAGCCCTGCTGGAATATGAGTCAAAGCTCGCTCAGCCAACGCCCCCTAAGTGTAGAAAGAAACCTCTAGGCCTTTGCCAGGATGGCTCATCAAAAGAGGGCCCCTGGAAAGATGAGGTAACAGAAACTGAAGACAGCTTCAGCCATCTGAAGCTTCAACTATATGTTGACAAGCATCATGCCTCCTTCTTTTCTCAAATTCACGTCAAACTGTAGCAGCGTGTGCAATTTCCAGTGAGGTCTCCCTGTTCAGGCCTTGTACCTCCTCCTATCAGCAGCCTCTGAGAGGCCTGGGGTGCATCATGTCTAGAAAAAGAAAGCCAGAAATATGTAGAAACCAAGAAGCTTTGCCCTTCAGCTATCAGCTTTGGGAAAAGTATGGTCATGCTGATTGTTCTCTCTCTCTCCCTCCCTCTCTCTCTCTCTCCCCCTTTCCTTTTTTTAAAAATTTATTTATTTATTTCATTTCCACTCATACAAACTTAAGAGGTACACCGGTCCCCTCCCTCCCTCCAACTTCCCACCTCCCTGCCCCCCTCCCCTCCCTCCCCATCCCCCAGTGCCTCCCCCTCCCATCCCTGGAGCATCCTTTAATGTGCATGCCAGACTCTCCTCTGGGTCCTCCTCTCTGATGAGGTGCAAGGACCCAGTGGCATTTCCCAGAACCCTTTCCTGTGTTCCCCTTAAGCATAGGAACACTACTGTGGCTGTCAATCCCTTGCCTCCAAGGATCTTGGTGCCTTTAGCAAATGCTAGACTTTGTGGGGTCAATAATGTGTTGGACATTGGGCAGGGCATGCAAAGTCCAATTATGATTGCTTCGGCCCTAGCTTGTGTGGAGTATCTTGCATATCATTGCTTCTCCCATCCTTGTGCTCTTACAATCTTACCGCCCCCTCTTCCGCAAATTTCTCTGAGCTTCTGGATGGGGAGTCTCTCTCCCTTTCCATCTGTAAAACCTGGTATATTTTTATTTGTTCTCTTAAAGATGATGACTTATTTTACACAAGAAAACATACAAGCAGCAGGACCATTTCAGCGTTCAAATGCTGAAGGAGGCAAGATTTTCCAGGCAAACACTGGACTTAAGAGAAGGCTGAAAAAGTTATTGGATGATCATGAAGTTTGGGAAACAATCTCTTCTTACTTTAGAGTAAATTAAAAACATTAAATCATAGAACTGAATTTTTCATTTTTGCTCTGGTTCTGAGTTAAGCAGGGTCACAGTCATGGCCTGATTGGCTGCGATTCCTTTGGTTTAAAGGTGGAAGGTGAGACCAAGTTCACCACTAACCCCTCACTGTCCAAACTTACAGATGCCAGGGTTTTTCTCTATTTGCTCTTCCAACCTAGGACCCAGTCCTTAGCGCTGCATGGACTCCCTTGGAGCAGCTGGGTTACCCATCCTGGAGTTCAAGTTACATGCCTTCGCCTTAACTGTGCGCTCTCAATTTAGGAATAGCAGCTTGTTTTCTCTTTTCTGGAAATTTAAGCATACATTTTAATATTTCTAACATGCTTTTTTGCTCTTTTCCAAACTTTTTCCTTTCTTGCCTATGTTGGCCTGTGAAAATTTGTTAAAATGATAAAAATATATTATTTAGGGAGAGACAGAAAAGGGGGCGGGGAGGTGGGAGAGAGAGGGCGAAGGAGAGAGAGAGAGAGAGCGAGAGCGAGAGAGAGAGAGAGAGAGAGAGAGAGAGAGAGAGAGAGAGAGAGAGAGAGACCACAGCACATATGCAGAGGTCAGAAGACAGCTTTTGGTAGTCAGCTCTCTCAGACAACCACGTGGGCTCTGAGAACCACACTCAGGTTTACAAGCAAGTGCCTTTTACAAGTGCCTTTACTGGCTGAGCCATCTTGCCAGCCACTGGCCAGGATCTTCTTATTTGTTTTTAAAACTAGATCTGTCCTATTGTTTGCTAATTCACTCTTTAGCTTTGTCTTATCTATGATCAAACATGTCCAAGATCTTCATTTTAAGAGTATATATTTCAACTCCAGAGTTTTGATTTCTTTGTTTTAAAAACAAAGTTTAGTTTTCTGGTAAAATTCTCCATGTGACCATGTATGAGTTGAATACACTAATCACATTTATTTTAGATAAAATAAATGTATTTGCCCTGGAGCCTCAAAGTGAGGCGATGTCCTGTCATGGGGCCTGATGGTCTTTCGAGCTCATGTAAGGTATGCTTAGGTCTTCCATTTCATTTTCCTTCTTCACTCACTGTAAATATTGAATTCAAGACCTCAGATGAATATTTACTGAAAGATTTAGGCAGATCTTCACCTTGTCTTCTTCTGAGCCTCATGCTCCTAATTTACTTGCATTTCAGGGGACCACATATCACAACACTGGTAGTTTCATAGGTCTTCCTTACCCTTTGCTCTATTCCATGGCTGGGTTTCTTAAAGGGGAGAGCCGGGCTGATAGCTATGCAGCCCCCCCAACTACACACGCACACACACCACCTCCTTACTTTTAACATGCTCACCCCTTGGAAAAAGTTCTAGACTTCCATGATCTTGTGTGTGAGAGAAGGAATGAGGAAAAGGAAGTGACCTTCTGTCTGTAGACAGGGGGATAATTGACGGAACTGGGTCTCTAGAAGTTAGTTCTCCCTGTCTATGCTGAATCAGTATTGTCTGAATGACAGTAGCATTCATTAAGTGCCTCCAGTGTACCTGTTATTATTTTGGGTACCTTACCTGCATGACTTCATAAAATCTCAAGAGATGGTTTCTGTTACTGTTTGTATTTTGCATGTAAGGAAATAGAGGCATGGGGAGGAACAACATCCTGGAAGTCCATCTGTAGGCCTCCTTTCTGGGAATGCTAACTGAGACACTAACTCTGGACACTCCAGCCAGAGGACCAGAGAATCCTAGGAGTGGTGAGAGATTTGCATGGTTACCAGCAACTGTTTCCATTTGAAAGATTAATGCTGGATTTTCTTCTGCTTGTCTAACATTTCTATTCTTCCAATCTTACTTTGCTTTACTCTGTCATTCATGTTGGGTTGAGACATAGCAGCCATAATGGCTTAACTAGAACTGAGACTTTTCACAGAACAAGAGCTCTAGTAGAAAGAAGTTTAGGACTCTGAAAGCTTCATGATTTCCCCCAAAGGATTCAAGCTCTTTTAAGATTTCTATTCTCTCAAATAAATACATATCCTCACCCTCATTTTCGTAAACTGTGCCTGCCTTTCATCAAGCAGAAGAGTAAAGGTGATATGATAAAGAGATATCTACCAGTTCTGCATATACCTAAATAGTTATCCCAGAAGTCTATCCCATGGCTTCCTTTACAGTAGGATGGCTCCATGCATCTGGCTATCCTTAGCTGCAAGGGAGTCTGGGAGGTTAAATGTTTTAAATATGCATATTTCTGTACTAAAGAAAATAAACATATGTTTAGTAAGGGCAAAGGGGGAGAATAATAACTCAAGATATCTGCCACATGTACTAAAACTTTAACTGAAGTCAGAAGAAGAGAATTTTAACAAAGGCTAAGCAGGCCAGAAGGGTATAATTCTTGGTCAAGTATCATAGTGATACATGGAGTTATCATAAGAAATCCTTGTCCTCCTGGGTCAGGTTGGTGTATCTGTCCATTTATAAATAATCTCAGGTTGTAAAGCCAGTCGAGTACAGTAAAAAGGATCTTAATCTGGAAGTAGATCAGAGGCATGTCCTGCTGTTGCCACACCTGGCCGGATGGGATGTGGGCAAGATACTGACTTTACATTCCTGATGAGTAAAATGGTAAGAAATGTATATGTCTCAGTCACTTCACGGGAGTAGAAAGATCAAAACAGTGGATGTGAAAATAGGTTGAAATCTAACAGTCTGTATTTCATGTATTTTTCACTTCCATGTTTAAAAATTAGAAATGCCTGGGTATGGGGGTGCATATCTGTAATCCTAGGGATTAAGAGGTTGAGGCAGGAGAAGTGTAAGTGTGAGATCGGTGTTTGCTATGTATTGAATCCAAGGCTAGCAGGGAGCACATAATGAGAACTTGTGTCAAAAAACATAACAATAACTATAATAAAATCTGGGAATGGGGAAATAAACATTTTCTTTCTTTGTATAAGGGTATTTAAACTTACGTATGTATATGTTTTAAAACATTTTATATAAATTAAATATATATATTTAGAGAGTGGTGTGTACATACGCACAATGAATTTACAATCATATCACTACATAGATATGTGTGTGGTTGCTTGCTTAATGAAATTCTGTGATATCTTTGTCACTGAATATGATAAAATTTGTAGCACTCCAGCTTCTGGAACCCACCTAACTGTCTGATTTATTCTCCATTTAGGGGAAGAGAGGGCTTGGAGTTATCAGTGTATCTTAACATTAACACTGTCACCTCTCCCATTGGAAATCTGGCAGTGGTAGGGTGCTTTCCAAGACAGATGCTGGCAATATTTCAAAATATGACTAACGGTGCCAATAACCTGCAAAGTTGGGCACATCTTTTCCTGTTCTGCCTTAGCGATGCTATCTACCTTTGTGAAAACTGATCTATTAAATAGCTGTTGAAATGCCTTATTAGGGCCTTTCTTTTCCTGGTGTAGCAGTGTAATCTTTATGGATAACAATAGGAACTGCATTGCAGCATTCGGGTGGTCTGTGACTGAGCCTGTCTCCTGTCTGTCAGTACCATGAGCATATCTGTACTTTAGTCTCCCAACTGGACCACAGAGGACCTTAAACTCCTATGTGAGAAAAGAGACTTTGAGAGGCATTTAGTGACTTTCTCCAAGTCACACAGCTAGTAATTGAGAGTTGTTTACCTAATGGATATGCTATAGAAAAACCAAAGAACGTGAGTGCAGTTCCCAAGGCAACAAACTGAAGGTAAAGAAGTGACTGAACCAAAACCCAGTATGTAGTGTTTAGGTGGTAACCTAGCACAAGGAAGGCAGGGTTGCTATTAACCGACAGGCTGCCAAGTCAGCTCCAGTTCCTGGATGCCATCAGGGACATGGTTTGGTCCCCTTCTGGAACTTTTGCATGTGGACGTAAGTGTAGCAAATCTGTACCTGGCAGGTTGCATGCAGAGTGACATGCATTCTGTGATGGGACTTTATGTCCTTCCTGAAAACGGTTTCTGTCCCTTAGAGACTTAAGAAGGATTATCTCCTCTTTAGTCAGTGAAAGACATCAGTGGCATTTTTCTACCCCTAAATCAAAGTTTGTTTTGTTTTTCAAGCTTCAAACAAATCCTGGCTATAGTCTAAACAACATCTAGATTAAAAACATTTGCCTGTAAACTCACCGAGAAGAGAGATAGAACAAAACTACCACCTTCCCCACCTAGCCCACGCCCTCATGAACATTCACTCAGTTTTGCAGAACTTTCCCATTTGCAGTTAAATTACTTTCTCATGCTGCGCCCTCTGAGAATCGTCACAGACGTTAATAGGAATTTCTGTAACACATACTATTTAATTTTAAGGCATTTCTGTCTAATTTATTACCAACTACAAATTTCATTTTGCCAGAGCAAAATCAATTTGTTTGTTTCATGTTAAAAATAGTTTTCCAAATAAATTCTGAAGGTACACTTATCAAGCCCTCTTAACTCTCATTAAACTAATGCTCTCCAGCATAATTAAGAATGGGCTAGAGAGCTGAGCATATTGTGACGCTCGGATATTAAAGGAGACATATCAAAATGAATTTACAATCATATCACTACATCGGGCTCTGCTGTGACTGCAGTGGTATTATAATCATAATTGATTAGCTGTGCTACAAATTACTAATAAATCTTGAGAAATTAAATGCCTAATTTTTCAAAACTGTATGTCTTTGTAAATTGATTATTTTGAATTTAGAGGCTTTTTAATTAGGAAGAAATGTATGCAATGCTGTATGTAATAATTAGGAATCAGCTTCTCTGTAATATTATTGAGCATCAGCAAAAAAATGAAATCTTTGGAAAATAGTCTGGGTTAATTACAGTATTTCACTGTCAAAAAACAACATATGTGTAAAAATTTAGAGGTTAATGTGGCCTTTCTATGTCTTTAACTTCTACCTGGCTGTATGTTCCCAGTACCAGAATTGTTAACCCAATCAAATTCAAAAAATCAATGGAGGGCAGCTCTCCCCCAGAGGTCCTGTCTTTAAGAAAATTTTCATTTCCTTCAATGGTTTTCGTGAACCTCATCAATCCAGGTTAAACATTTAATGCCCTCTTCTCCTGTTCCCTAAGGATAAAACATGGATACTTTGGAGGCTTGCTCACATTTTTTAGTGACTCTTCTGACATAAAACACAAAAGCTGTTTTTCTAGGAGGGTGGAATATCGTTTAAGCTTGAACAAAGACATTGCTGAAGTAAAGCCTACAGTGTGGTCCAAAAACTCTAAAGAGATGGGAGAGGACTGCTGTGAGCTGATGGCCACTCACGCACTGCGAAGCTAAGGCTCTGCTATAGCCCAGAGATGGGCAGCTGGTGGCCTGGGTGGCACCTTGGTCTTGCTTACATGAGGGAAATGCACAAATGCAGCTGTCAAAGCAGGAGGAAAAATGCCACACCGTCCAGCAGCTGATGTTCAACTTGCTCAATCCAACTGGAGCTCTCGGGTGCAGTCCCACAAGTGTCTTGCACACCCTCAGGTGCTCTAGGAAGGAGGCCAGGCTTGAAAGCTAGTTCCACTCACCCGCATACTTCCTTCTGTCTTTCTTTGGAATTCATCTTCCTGAAAATACCAGATGCCTAACTGGCTCTCGTATCCCTTTGTTCATCCGAAAGGCTTCCCACATGCCTGTCACACTCCGGAGCACGGGATGCTCAGGTCTGTAATGGTCGCCTTTGGGAGAAAGGAAGGGCAGCCATATGCACTGTTGGCAGAGAGCAGAGCTGAGACGAATTCATCACGTTCAACGGGAGAATTGCTTACGCCTACGGAGTGAACGCTCAGGCTTTGACAGCTTCAGGTAAGGAAGCATGTATCATTTTTCTCTGAGAAAAAGCAGCACCCAGCTCAGTGTGAATCACAGGATTTAGTATCCCAAGGCAATGACGCCCAGGCAAAAGTTAAAAAAATTCTCCTCGACCAGGTGTGGAACAAGAGCCCGTCCTGCCATCCTCTTGCTCAAGCACCCCTGCTTAGAAAACTGAGTGGAGGGCACAGCTCCTTTCCCGATGAGCCTCAGATAATGGTTTCAATCCTCAAATCCCCAACGCAGTAGATAATAAACTTGCAGGAAGGTTCAGAGAGGGTCTGCAGACGGAGGACTGTGACTGAGTCGAGGACACCTTACTGAATGCCAGGGGTTTGATCGACTTCTTAGCTGTCAGCCTCTGCCACACAGCAGAAAAAAAGCCAGTTAAAGGCTCCTGTGTCCTTCTTCAAACTGAGTAGTATTTCTTCCAGCCATCAGGATAGCCCCTGCCTCCAAGATGTTCTACACAGCCCCCTTTCACACTTAGTTGGGCCCCTGGCTTCTTGCTGGTAAGGAGCTAGGTCATCCCCCCCCATCCCACCTTACTTTTCTGGCCAAACTCTCCGTTTCTGCTTCCTTGCTTCTTTCCTCATGAAGCCTCCTCTGACTTCCCAAGGTAGGTTTTCTAGCAGCCTGCAAGTGCAGGAAAGGCACTCACAGTTTATTTCTTACCTCCTTTCAAATTTTCTGGACAGACGGAATTGCCTACCTTCTACCCTCAAAAACACGAAAAAGGCAAGACCTCCTGAAATTGTTCTTTTCTGGAGAAGTACACAGACAGGTGAAATAAGCTGTAACTCAACAGTGCCAAATATATCTCCCATCAGCCCACCTCCTGCCACTGCAGGCTCCCAACAAAGGCTGTGCCCAGAGAGGAGGTGCGTCGGCTTTATGCTCCTGTGCGTGGGTGTGACAGAGCTGAAGCTTCAGAGAAAGAGGGAGCCCAGGGACAGGTCCTGTCAAGTGACAAGTGACGGTGAAGCGCAGCCGCCACCCACCATCCACACCCTGCCATTTTTAAAGACAGAGGTTGAGAGTCCAGTTTATAATTCTCACTTAACACAAGCCCCAACACAGTGGGTGTCTTCTTTTTTTTTTTTTTTTCTAGTTTATTTATAAACTGGTTCCTATCTCACCTTGTAGGTTAACAGGAGATAACAATAAATAAAGTGTGTGTGTGTGTGTGTGTGTGTGTGTGTGTGTGTGTGTGCGCGAGAGAGAGAGAGAGAGAGAGAGAGAGAGAGAGAGAAAGAGAGAGAGAGAGAGAGAGAGAGAGAGAGAGAGAGAGAGAGGAGAATACATTGGAGCATGGGCCACTGAATTGACTTTTGAGTGACAACTTGGTAACTTATGGCAGCTCCCATAAGGTCATTGGAAGTTTGCTGGGGTTGACACAGACCTGAAGTCCCTCAAAACAAATATGCTGGACATGGAGAAAAGTGGATTTGTTTGTTCAGTTAAGAGGTGAAGGAAACAAATGAAATTTTTTCCTTGTCTAAAAGAAACCACTCTAACACCTTATTAAAATAATCTTATGGATCTGTGGGGCTCCCTGAAAGGCTTTCTCCATCCTAAAACCACCCTGTGTCAAGTGAGGGCAAAGAGGAGTGAAGCAGGGAAGCGCCTTGACTGGGCTTCAGAGGACAGGACCTCACGTGGCTTTATGATTGGTTCTGCCTCTTCCATCCTGCAACCTTTGAAACTCAGTTTCTGTGTCAGTAAAGCTGGGAAAGTCCAGTCCAATTAACTGGGTCAACAGTGCAAAAGCGCAGCATCCTCATCAAGCAAGGAATTGCCCCATCCGCAGTCAGCGCCCCAGAGCATACTTTGGGGAGTTAGTCCAGAGTTTTCACTCTAAGACAGTGGTTGTGAGGAACACGTTCCTCGTCTGCCTGTTCTCGCTGTCAGTCCTCTCTGAGTACCTCCAGGGTTGATGCATGAATGTCAGTCTCTCTTGGTGGCCACGTACAGCAGCAGGTGTCAGCTGTATGTTCTCATTGCATTTACAAGCAAGGTCTGTGTGACCCATCTCCAACCTTTCAACAGAAACTGAAGTCCTGTGGCTCACCTGGTGCTGCTCATCAGGACATAGGTACCGACACACAGATCTCAGCCACAGATCATACAACCAAGCCCTCATTCCTGGGAGGAGAACTTTTCCCCCCACCAAGAGTTCTGGGAGCAGAATATTAGATTTCTGCCATGGTGACAAAATACCTTAGGTGCATGTATAGTAGGAAGGTTGACTTCAGAACTGGTGAGTCCAGCCGGTGGTGGACTGGCCTCACTGCTTTGGGCTGGTGGTGAGGAAGCAAAAAGAGCAAAGAAGGGAAGAGTCCACAAGCCCCTTCGAGGGCACAGCCTTGTCTCAGGTCCCTGGGGATCTCTTGCTAGATTCTTCCTCTTAAAGCTTCTAACAGCGCCACTTTGGGGAGGAATTTCTAACACGTGGGTCTTTGAGGGACACTTCAGATCCAATAGGCCACTGCACATTTATTGTTAGGTGGATTGAGTACATTAAGTGTAAAGGGCACTAATGTTAAAGTCTGGTGTCTGGTTACCTTTAATCTCACGTGCCTACGCCATGAGAACATCTCTCAGTGCTGATATGACCTCGTCGATCATGCCATTTTGGATCCAAGCAAAGCAATTTATTACCATGGGCAAAAGAATAGTGAATTCTAACGTTTCTAAGTCAGATGAATCCTGTCTTGTACACATAGCTTTTTCCTTATTCAGGTTGCTTCAGAAAACATGGAACACAAGAAGGCGCCCGCGCTCCTGTGGCAGAGGAGTGTGAGGTGGAAGCAGACACGCTTGGTTCTCTTTAGGCACCTTTAGAGTGGAGAGGACGCCAAAGCTCAAGTGTGGTGGTGCACACCTGCAGCCCCGGCACGTGGAAAGTGAAAAGAGTATCGGGCTTTAAGGTCATCCTTGGCTACATAGTGAGTTGAGACCAGTCTGGGTTGTACCAGATCTTGTCTAATAAAACAACCAGCCAAATAAAACTAAAACAACCTCCAAAACCATAGAACTAATAGGTTATTTACCATATGGTAGCAAGAATGAGTTGGTTTGTTAAAACTCACGCTCAGCCGTACTTCTAAGTTTCTGCTTCAGTTAATAAGGGTGCTGGGGGGTACGGCCTGTGGGGTATCTTTCCAACAGGGTCTTAAAAGATACTGTTGCTGCTGGCTCAAAGATAAACCTTTGAGGATATATGCTTTAGGTCATCTCCAGTTTGATTCCAAATTAGATATGTGTGAGGGGAAAGGGCGCATCTCAAAACGTCTATTTCCGGGTACTAACTTGAGAAAATTATGCAAACAAGGCTAATTGGTCATGCGAAACAGCCTGTACAGTGCTCTGACGTTTCTCTAAATGCTAGAACATATTAACATGTAGACTCCTCACAAAAGAGTGATTAGGGTGTAATGTGTTACCCCTCCTTTCAAATGTGACTCAGTGAAGTAGCTTTCCTAAGATTCCACAGCTCTGGGGCAGAGCAGATTGCTGTCTGAGCACAGGACCTTTGTTACCAAAGTCAAAGCCACAGCCCCTGGGCTACACTCCCCCCAGAGTGATCCTAGCTTTGGGTAAGGGACAGATGTTCCTGTAGAACCACTTCTTTTTTTTTTATTAATACATTTTCATTATTGTTTCAGCTCATACAAACTTATTAGGTACACCAGTTCCCTCCCTCCCTCCTCCTCCCCCCCGCACCCCCTGCTTCCCCTCCCCACCCCCCTCTCTCCCCATCCCCCAGTGCCTCCCGCTCCAATTCCCAGAGAGTCCTTTCTTGTGTATGTCTGATTTTCCTCTGGGCCCTCCTCTCCGATGACATACAAGGACCCAGTGGCCTTTCCCTGAACCCTTTCCCGTGTTCCCCTTAGGTATAGGAACACTGCTGTGGCTGCCAATCCTTTGCCTCCAAGGATCTTGGTGCCTTTAGCAGATGCTAGACTTTGTGAGGTCAACAGTGTGTTGGACAATGCGCAGGGCATGCAAAGTCCAATTATGATTGCTTCAGCCCTAACTAGTATGGAGTATCTTACATATCATTGCTCCTCCCATCCTTTTGCTCTTACACTCTTACCGCCCCCTCTTCCGCAAATTTCCCTGAGCTTCAAGATGGGGAGAGATTAAGCTGGCCTAGTTCTAGGTGGTTGATATAGAGTCTCTGAAGTTCTGGATTGTGGTTTGTTGATTTTCTTTTGCAGTTTTGCTGCTCCTGCAATGCCCTTCACTCCATGCTGGTGGGCATTGTATGTTACCCCCTGGCCAGAGACAAAAAGCTGTTAAACTAGAGTCTTGTGATAAAAGCACATTCAAAGGTAGATGAATAAAAATGGGAAACCACAGTGAGGGAGGGGTCTATCACCCATTTGCAAAATGGTTACTTTTTATCTGCCAGACTATATGCCCTCCTCTTCTGGTGAGATCACACCCCCTCAGTAGTAAATGATCAGAACAAAAGTCCCTGCAGAACCACTTCTAACCCTGCCACATGTGATGCAGGTCACTTGCAGGCCTTGGACATTAGCCTCAGTCAGCTGGCTGTTCAGACATGACATGATCCCAAGCAGCTTCCCATTTGCCTGTAGTGGTCATCTTGGGAGGTTTCATGACTCAATGATTATCACTTTATAAGAAATTGTAGAGAGCCTTAGAAGCAGAAAAAGTAGAAATCTGAGTGAAGGAAGAGAAATAAATAAGCAGGGAATAGAAAATAATAAAGCAATAGGAATAAGGATAAAAATAACCAGAAGGAAAAGTCGAAGTAGATGAACAAGAGAATTAAGGACTATGTAGGAGAAAAAAGTCTAAAAACTAAACCTGAACGAGAGAAAGGAAATCTCTGACAATGTACTGGGAGCACAAAAGTATAAAATTAAAGACAAAACCAGCCAAAAGGAAACAACACAGGAAACAACATGGAAATTGGTTGTGGGAAAAGACAAAAGATGCTATTAATTGGATTTTCAACTGCAGTTATTATAATTACTCATTTAAGTTATATCAACATTATTCTTCATCTTTAGGCAATTTTGCAGTCTTCCAAAATACAGGAAATGCCATTTGGTTTTGTCCCACCACTAGCCACTTGAGTCCTGCTTGGTTGTTTACTTTTTCCTGTGCAGAAGTTTCAGCGAAGGTTGGCACGCAGGATAAATGTTTGGAGAGGAAAGGTAGGGAAATAATTTAAGAGGAAGGAAGGATTCGTTGTGACAGGGCTGGGCAGAGCAGTGGCCACACTGCATTCCTGAAGGCTCAGGCTTGAGAGACACTTGACCTGAGTGTAGGCCATTTGCTCTGCCCTGGGACTGAATGGGGGTCGCTCTGGAGGTCCTGGGACTCCAGGCAGTCTGTTTTAGATTAAGAGTTAGGTTCACCCAAGGGGCATGGTGTGGAGAAGGGCAGGGACATTCCCGCTGCAGTCTGAGGTCCTTGGCCCTGCCCCGAAGTCTCCCCATCTGGGATCTTCCTGAGAGCGGGGGTTCTGTGAAGTATTGCCAAAATGGTGCCTGCTGGGATTCACCACTAGTGCAGGCATTTGCCATAGTGCCCCTTCTGACAGTCTTCTGAGTCTGTCTCCTGATCCATCACTCACCTTAGCTCCTTCAATCCCGAAGGAAAGGCACATGCACGATCCTATCACTATGACACCACTGAATGTAAGAACGAAGCAGTTCCTGATGGGGTGTGCCATGTGCCTGTGACACCAGCGTTTGGGAGTCCAAGATAGTAAGATTACCACAAGTTTAAGGTCAACCACAGCTGCATAGTTGAGTTCTAGGCTTAGTCTGAGCAAATATGAAGGAAACCCTAGAAGCAGTTTTCATTTCCTGAGTCACTATAGAAGAAAATGTGGGCTGCCAAACTAAAACAGGCCGTCAGCAGTTAGCTAACCCTTGAGTGATGTCGCCATGCTCCACAGACACCATCTCAGATCCATGATACCTGCCATCTCCTCTCCCCACTGCTGGCTCCTGGGCAGAGTGCTTGGGTCTCCTCTCTCACCTCTGAAGCTACTTAAACCTTCTCTATTTTCTGAGCCTGCGTACTGACAATGGGCCAAATGGAGACAGAGAGAACAGCCGGATCCCACATTCACTTGTACCTCACAGTCCATTCAATTTGTAGCTACAGGTTCCCACGATATCCTGCGGCTGGGCGGGCTAGGTTTTGCTAGTCCACAGCTTGTCGCCCTTAGGTTTAGAGACATCATCAGAGAGGACCAGGGATCATGCCAACAAGAATGCGAGGCTAGAAGCTGACGGTCTCAGATTACCTGTTTTTCTTTTTAGTATTTCCATTCAAGAAAGGAGAAGACACAGACTCCTACTTTCCCCTCCAGCTTCTGACAATAGCCTGGTATCGGATTAGAAAATAATGAATGTGTCTTTGCCTATGTGCTCTGGCACAGGATCCCTTATTTTATCTGTGTGGCTGTTACTGTCACCACGGGGTGCCTGGTGTGATGGTGGGGTTTTTGCACACACCAAGACTATCTAAACAGATCATTAAGTGGTAGTGAACGACAGGTCAATAAATCCCCAGCAATTCTGCTTCCTGTGCATAGCTGGCTGTTGTAGACTGTCACCGTGTTTACATAAAATCAATTTTACAAGTGATCTTAAATAATTAGGGAAGTCGCTGTCACACAGAGGACATCCTACAGCACTGGTCGGCATTCATCTCATCGATCCCTTTTGTTTGATATTACATGTGGGTTTTTATTTTCCCCTGAGCTGATAGCTTCTCTGATAGCTTCTTTATGAGCTACTGAAGCACTGCTTTATGAGAGTGGAGAGACACATCCTTATCACTATTTTACAGATGAAAGACCTTGACGTTTCTAGGAGCCGAGTCTTCAAGAAGCTGCATTTCCTATGTATTTTCCTTACATTCGCTCCTCTCCTTGCAAGCCCTCGGAACACTGGGAACAAGTAAGTTGAGGGAGGGGCAGGCATCACATATCTTAAATGTAAAAGTTGGAGAAAAGTCAAAACCATCTTGGACTTTATGAGAGCATTTAATGAGAGTTTCTTGTTCAACCTTAGAGCTTTCTAGATAATGTTTACTTACATTACAAGGCTTAAAGATGGGTCTCTGCTTGACATCAAACACCCATGACTGATGCCAGCTGGAGGCAAGCATCCCATTGAGGACACATCTCTCCAGGGACTCCTGAGCCTGTGGTCTGCAAGTCAGGGTGCCACCACCAGCACTGCCCATCAGGTAGCAAGGAGCCACCCTTTCTGGTGACTGTGGTGCAATAAACCCACACTTGCCACTGGATGCTCCAAGCCCCATCTGTTTCCTAAAGTACCTCCCTAAACTGTCCCCGGGAGACATCTGCAGAGGGCCCTTGTGCATGCATGCCTAGTCTTGTACTACAACATTTTTGCAACTTCAAATAAGTTTGCCGTAATTGTCCCTGTTAAGTAAGATCCACCGTTCCAGCTATTGCCTGTGCAGATAGAGAGCACCTTGCTGATGGCTGGCGGGGTCAGCTCTGGGGAGCAGCTCTGGGGAGCAGCTCTGGGGAGCAGCTCTGGGAAACAGATCCTGGTGGGATCGGCTCCTGGATTCTAGTTTTTCATCTGAACTGCCACACTCCAGCATCAATGCCTAGTATGTGCTTAATGAATGTTTTTTTTTTTTTTCTTTAAGTCCAAAAGAAAAAAATAAGATCATTAGGAAAAAAAATTGTGGGCAGCACTATGGGGGAAACGCCACGTCTCCTATGGAAGTAGTGAAATGGGGATGATTGGCTCCTGTTGGGCCATGAGTCTGGGGTGAGACTAAACCCTCTGGCCTCATTTCCCTTGTGGAAAGGGGGCATGGGGTTAAGTCGTGTTTTAAATTCTAACCAGGTTCTTCTCATGGCTCTGAAACTGACCGAAAGTTCATACCCAGGGAACATTATCCCATGAACAAATGCCTCCTTTATTTTATGATCTCAACATTTATGCGACTCTGTCCAAAGATATTTTAAATAAATTGATTTGAGAGAGAGAAAGAGAGAAAGAGAAAGAGAAGAAGAGAGTGAGAGAGAGAGAGAACATGCCACAACACACATGTGGAGGCCAGAAGACAACTTTTGCAATCAGTTCTCTCCTATCATATAGACTCTGGGATCGAACTCAGGTCACCAGGATTACGCACAGAAACCATCTTACTGGCTTCTGAAGATTTTTAGTTATCATTAATCACCCATTTTTAACGAAATTACTCACTATAAGGAATGACTTAATTAACTGTAGTGGTAATTTTTACTCCTTAGGATAATGTGTTTCTTATTACTGTACTTTAAGTGGAAATAAAACAGCAATTCGTATGAAGAATGTCTGGCTTAGTGTACGTCAGGTGGGCCTGTGAGAACCGTCTTATGTGACCGACGCAGACTTCTTTCTGCCTATTTTTCCCCTGCCTGCTTCTTGAAAGACAAAAAAGGAACATTTGATCTGAGTGCTGCAGTATTGCTGGTGTTTAGCCAAACAAGAAAAGCACAGAAAGATTAGACAAAGCCGACAAAGCCCAGGAGTGCCTGTTCTTTGACCACTGATAAGCTCAACCACGTGGGGCATGCCGGACCAGAGGCCCTCACTGACATAGCTCACTGTTTGCCCAAACATCTGGAGGTCGCGTTATTCCTTTCCAAGCCAGTGAGAGCAAAAGTGAAACTAAGACAGGTTATTTAATCACATATGCAATATTCCTAAACACACACACACACGCACGCACGCACACACGCACGCATATGTGTGTATTTTTCATCATTGTAAAATAAGACACCCAGGTTCAGCAAGCCCATACATACTTTGGCATATTGGGCAGGCTGTGGGTGCTAGAAGGGGCTAGATATGGAACTCGAGCCTTACTGGGGTGGGCATGCCCTGGTAGTTGTTGTTTTCTTCTGAGGAGATGGAAATTTAGACTATATGTCTGTTGGGTTGGCAGGAATGTGAGTGGGCGGGATGTGCCCAGAGACTTTAGGGACAGACTGATACCATTAGAAGTAAATAGACTAGGGAGAAAAGCTCAGGGACCTATTGACGTCGAGGGAGAAAAAGTGGTGTGGCTTCCTGCTGGCCGCAGCTGTCAGGATGATAGGAAATTTATAGGGAGGTGTGCTTTGTACACCGTCAACAAAACTATCTTTCTAATGCTACCAGAAGTCACATGTATGCTGGTTGCCTTTGGGAGGTCTTCTACTTGACATGGCCAGGAGTGGATTCAAAGGTGACATCAAATGGGATTGTACTGAAATCCTATACAGCCTGGCAATTAACAAAGACAAAAACTGTATATCAATGAGAGATGAGAGAAACCGTGGCTATGGGCTGGGCACACTCCACAGTTACTAAGGAGAGCTCCCTTACATGTCAAGACATTGGGCACTTTCCTAGATAGATGATAAAGAGCATTGAGGAGAGAGAGACAACAGAAAGGTAGGCAACTGGGTGATGAGATGCCCAAAGTGGAGAGGACAAAATAGGGAGTTGTGTAGCCAATTTTACATAAGAAAACCATCACCTCACTGGGAAGTTTGCTTAACAAATGGTGCAAGACAACATTAAACCTGCCATAAAATAATACTCTCTGGGCTAACATTTACAAAACACTCCCTGCAGGCCAGGCATGGTTTAAGAGCTCCACACAGAATAGCTTATTTATTCCTCATTAATTCTGAGGAGGTAGGTGGAACATTATCTCCAAGTTAGAGTCAAGAGGGAAGCTCACAATGCCCCTGACTGCATTGTTCACTAATGGGAGGTAGAGCCTTGACTCCAGGGAGACTGACCTCAGAGGCAGTCTCTGATCCTTTCTTTTCAGACAACCGGTTGGGTTGGTTGCAGCTGACTGCAAGCTGTACGCCATGTCTCTCAGTATACATCTGTATGCTTATACATAGAGGACACACGGAGAGGGATACACATTCTCTCAATGTATGACTATTAACTTGGAGACATGAAAGGCGGACCCTGAAAGAATTCAAGTTAGCATTGAACACATGTAATCACTATTTACCTGATTAGTTCCTTTATCCATCAAAATGTCGAAAGAGTGCTTTACCCCTCAGCAATTAACCACAGGAACCAAGAACTGGATTGTCTTGCTCAATGTAATTACCATGCTATTACAAAGATCCTTGGTTGTGTGATAACCGGGGTCTTAAGCAATAGCACCTGATGCAGGTAAGGGATAATGGCTGTGGTGTTATTCACAGAACTTACTCTTTTAAGGCACAGTGTGCCTCATTCATTATGAGGTGCCTCAGCTGCAAGGATAGAGTGGCAGAAGTGAGAAGACATAGACCCAGCCCATGGCGGGCCCCTAGACATGTTGCTGGAGGATGATCTCCTGGGGCTTATTTCTTCCCAGAAGATATCCTGTCACATCATTTTGGTTGCCAGCATCTGAAGTAATATGCCTGCATTGCTTGCTAGCAGTCTAGTTTACTTCTCTTTGCTAAGTTCTCAGCATAGGCTATTCTCTGCCTGAAAGATAACCAGTGCACTTAATAAACAGTCGTCGTGGGTGTCAGAGAAGATGTGAGGTAGAAAGTAAGCATAAATTAGCTCCAGAGCCCCCTGTGATGTCTCATGTGACACCTTTCATGTGACTTTGCCCTGTGTAGGCAAAGTCAAGGTTAGAACTGATGCCAAGTGGCCCAAGTTCCTCGGAAATCATGAGCCCCTGAACAGATATCGGCTGGCTCCGCAGAGCAGAATCCATCTTGCCAGCGGCCTGGGAGGAGCATCTGCTATTTCCCCTCCAAGTCTATTTTCTGCTCTTCCTCTGTCCCGTGGGCTTGATGTCTGACCTGGCATCTGATAAAAGGGAGATCAACGCTCGGATCAAAGCCCTTCCCAGATGAGGACAGCAGGTTGACAATGCTCAGCTACTGAAGACGCCTTGCTTTCTATGAGGTGACTTTTCCCCCAAACACCCCAGCACGCTGAAACCTTTTCAGTTTTCTGGTCTAGGGTGACAATGAAGATCTGCCATTGTTGGTGCCAGGACATGCCATTATCTCTCACTGATCTTTTTGTAACCCTACCCACCCACACGTTTAGGGCCTCTTCAATTTATCTGTTCTTCCCTGATGGGAATCCTGTCTGAGGCAGCTGGTCCTGGGACTTGCCCACTGTTCACGCTCAGACCCTGTTAGCAGGGTGCTCCATGAACAGAGTGGATGCATCTGTTGCCTGGTTCTGCTCTTCAGAAGCAGACTCTGATGGTTAATCTTCATTGACCACTTGATGCGATGTAGAAAGGTTATGGAAATAACATCCTGTTTGTGAGGGATTGTCTTCATTAAGGTAACTGAAGTAGGAAGACCCATCTTAAACGTGGGTGGCACATTCCATAGGCTTGAATCTTGGACTGAATACAAAGGAGAAAGCAAACTGAGCACAAGTCTTCCTTACTCTGCGTCTTGAACACAGATGCAATGTGATCAGCTGTATCAGGCTCTTGCTGTCACGACAGTCAATGTACCTTCAAAATGTGAGCCGAAATAAGCCCTTTCTTCCTTAAATTGCTTCTTAGCAGACATTTTTCTCAACAACGAGAAAAGACACTGATTCACTCATTCAGTTTCTAGCTTCACATTCAGCTATGACTCCAAGTCCTCCTGCTCCAACCACTTACCCTACCTGGCCCCTGCACGGACCTTCAGGAACTAGATAAAATTCCAATTTGATGGTGGATGGTGGCTTGAAATATCCAAACAGACTTCAAGCTTTCATGGGATATTGATCTTTCCTTTTCGTTTAAATTTTGGTAATTTAATAATATATGGGGACTATTCAAGTATTTACTCTCTTGGAAGACATTGCTCTTGCCTTTCATCTGTAAGCTACTCTGATATTGATTTTTTCTTTTTTTTCCTGCATATATTCCCCCATCACCAAGCCAAAATGGATATCAAGCCAAAATGAAGACTTCTTTATCTGGAGACAGGTAAAGTTACTGGTAGGTGTTTCGCAGAAATCTGTTTCTGGTTAGATGGTACTGTGAGATTTTTTTTTTAGCTGTGGGAGAAAGCCATTTACAGTTTTCTTTCAGATATAAAAAGGCAGAGGAGACCCTGCTATTCCACTTTTGGGAATAACCTCCCATACAGCAAAAATTCACCTCGATAGCACAAGCACGACCATGTTCATAGCAGCACTGTTTACAATAGCAAAGTCATGGAATCAACCCAAATGTCCAACAGTTGACGAGTGGATAAGGAAACTGTGGTACATCTATACAATGGAGTACTACTCAGCCATCAAAAATGATGAATTACTGGAATTTGCCGGGAAATGGATGTTATTAGAAACAATTATATTAAGTGAAGTATCCCAGACCCAGAAAATTAAGCACCATATGTACTCTCTAATAGGTGGCTCCTAGTACCAAATCCACCCAGCCCACTTAGAGACACTCAAGGATAAATCTCTGTAATACCCACAGTAATTGCAAGGATTATGAACAGGAGGGATGGGGTAGGAGGGCCACACCAGAAACGAGGAGAGAAGGGACCATGTTACAGCAGAGAAAATAGGCCTCCATTAAGGACTGCAAGTAAATAATGAGACATCTGATTAAGTTCACAAACTTTTGTTCCTGATCATTTGCAACTGATGGGGTATGATCTCACCAGAAGGGGAGGGCAAATAGTCGGCAGATAAAAAGTAACCATTTTGGGTGATTAACCCCTCCCTCACGGTGGTTCCCTACTTTTATTACATCTACCTTTGAATATACTCTTTTAACAAGACTCTAGTTTAACAGCTTTTTATCTCTGGCCAGGGGGTGACATCCAATACCCATCATGATGGAGCCAAGGGCATTGCAGGAGCAGCAAAACTGCAAAAGAAAATCAACAAACCATAATCCAGAACTTCAGAGACTCTATATCAACCACCTAGAACTAGGCCAGCCTAATCTCTCCCCATCCTGAAGCTCAGGGAAATTTGCGGAAGAGGGGGCGGTAAGATTGTAAGAGCACAAGGATGGGAGGAACAATGATATGCAAGATACTCCACACAAGTTAGGGCCGAAGCAATCATAATTGGACTTTGCATGCCCTGTGCAATGTCCAACACACTATTGACCCCACAAAGTCTAGCATTTGCTAAAGGCACCAAGATCCTTGGAGGCAAGGGATTGACAGCCACAGCAGTGTTCCTATGCTTAAGGGGAACATAGGAAAGGGTTCAGGGAAAGGCCACTGGGTCCTTGTACGTCATCGGAGAGGAGGACCCAGAGGAGAGTCTGGCATGCACATTAAAGGATGCTCCAGGGATTGAGGGGGAGGCACTGGGAGATGGGGCGGGAGGGGTGAGGGGAGGGGGAGCAGGGGGGTCGGGGGGAGGAGGAGGGAGGAAGGGAACTGGTGTACTTATTAAGTTTGTATGAGTGGAAATAATAATAATAAAAATAAAATAAAATAAAATATATAAATGTAAAAAAAAAGGCAGAGAAGTAGAGGCAAAAGAACACAGGTAAGAAGGTCAAAAAGGCAATTATGGAAGAAAAGTTTAAAGGGGAGAGAATAAAGGGGATAGGACAGAAGGGAGTGGGAGAGAAAACGTGAGTGGCTCTGGAAGAAAAGCTATGAACACCGTAAGCTACAATAATAACTTTGACAAGAAGAGTCTGGGAACAACAGTGGTATGTATATATTGGGGTAGCCAAGTGCTCCCTAAATGGTTTTAAAACCCCACTTATTGGCATGCAGCACATGCCTGATACTGTAAGCCCATCCAAATAACATAAACACTAGATAGGAACAAATACTTTAGTATTAAGTATAAATACTTGAAGTTAAATTACCATCTGAACACTTCTCATTACACTAGTAGATAACAAAGGCTCTAGCAGTCATCCAAAAAGAATGTATCCTGTTGCAGTGGAAGGTTTGTAATGCAGAGAACCACAACTGGGTGGAGTGCAGGGCATAAGCATTTGGAGTGCTCAGCCCTAAACAGGCCCTCAAAATCATGTCCATCCCAAGGCTCACGGAGGCTTGTAGATGAGGTCTGGTAAGATTATCAGAGCCTACAGTTGGATATTCATATGTGCACACGCCCTCCTCAGCCGCCACTCAGGCCTCTCCTTGCTGTTGCCACAGCCTCTGTTCTCATTTTCATCACCAGCATGCAACACTTTCTTCTTGCTGCAACCTATTCAAGGGACCCACTACCAAGTCACGTGGATCACATGGGACTGCCCACAATCCCTCTGGCTTTACTGGGTCTTTGATGGCCCTGGCATCTACCCTTCCCATTCTCCTTAAGCCAGGATTCCCCTCACATGTCCAGATCCAATCAGATGTAATTGCCTGACTCTCCTTTCAAGTATTTTTGTCAGCGTCTACTACATGTAGAGGTCCAAGTACTTCCTCTTCTGGGAAGACTAAGCCTCCAAGGAGGCTTCTATTCTAGGCTTTCATCTTCTATGAGGAGTTCCTTTTCTTGGAGCTGATCTTTTTCGGGGATGTTCTAGGGGAGCTTGTAATTGTCTGCCAACAATGCTCTGTACCAACACTAAGTACTCAACTCTTTCAAGTCAGTGTTTATAAGCATGCCTGTCTTGTTTGATGTGCAGATATTTACTCTAACTTTATCTATATAAGTAAAACAGTGTATTTTATATGCATGTAAATATATTTTCTATGAACATATCTTTGTTTATACAAAACACATATGTATATACTCTATATATGTATGCTTGCTTTTTTTTGAGATAGGATCTTCTATAGTCTAGGTTGGACTCAGATTCATTGTTGCTCCAAGATGATCTTGAACTCCTGGTTCATACTCTGCTATCAAGTGTTGGGTTACAAGCATGCACCAGCACACCTGGTTGATAGATGTTCATAATATATACTTACTTTCTCCCAGCTATAACAAATATTTGACATTATCAGCTTATAAAAAGACAAGAGCTACTCATGTGTTGGTTTGTAATGGTTGGCCCTATTTCATTTGGGAAGAGGTAACTTATCTTGGTGCTATGTATGAAAAGAGATAAAGAGACTAAAATCCTGCTGGCCCTCCAAGGACATGGCTAAGGGACCAAAAAATTCCATCAAGGGACCAGGGAGAGATCTCAGTGGTTAAAGTGCTTGTTTTAGAAGCAAGAAGGCTGGCTTTAAAAAAGCCCCAGAATCCATGTAGATACCAGGGTGGGTACTGCAGTCTGCCACTAATTCCAGCCTAGGAAGTAGGCTGAGCCCTGTGTTCCAATGAGAGACCCAGCTTCAATGTAAAAAGTGGAAGTGTGATTGAAGAAGATTCCCAACATCAACCATAGGCCTCCACGTCCAGGCACACACATATAAACATGCACACACATACACACATTTACACACAAGAATTCCTAGTGTATGACCTTCAGTACAGCAGGTATGAGAAGAATGTGAGCCTCTTCCCATGAATTCATTTTTGGATTTGTTATCAGCTAATTCCTCCTCCTATGCCCACTGCCTGTGTCTAATAGATAATAAACACCCAAAAATGTCTGTTGTATCATATTAAAACATTAAGACATATTAAACATAACCTGGTGCATCCTGCTTCTCATTTGCTTGTGTCAAATACCTCAGAACTTATCAAAACCAGAGCAAGTACAAGGAACTGCATATACCATTGAAAAATGAAAACTGTACTCAACCTATCCTCCATCTCCATTAAAAAAACATTATAAATGGAATTATACATGTTCAGTACATAAAATACCACTAGTGCTTAAAATATGAAATGTTTTTCTGTGTGATAAGAACTATTTCAAGATCCCAACAAGCGTGCAGTGAAGAATTCCTCAGAGGGTACATATCATCCACTGGCATGTGCAGACAGGAAGAAGAGCAAGGGTTAGTAGGACGGTGGGTCCCTTTAGCTGGTCCTATATAATGACACAACCTACTCACCATTAGAAAAGAAAAGGGGTTATAGAGCTCCTCTTGTAGGAGGTGCTGACTTTCTAGGGGAGCACATTCTTAAGGGTCGCTCACCTTCTATACTAACGCCTCTTCTGGGAGGACTAAGCCTCCAAGGAGGCTTCTATTCTAGGCTTTCATCTTCTATGAGGAGTTCCTTTTCTTGGAGCTGATCTTTTTCGGGGATGTTCTAGGGGAGCTTGTAATTGTCTGCCAACAATGCTCTGTACCAACACTAAGTACTCAACTCTTTCAAGTCAGTGTTTATAAGCATGCCTGTCTTGTTTTTCCAGATGGTTATTTTAATCTCAGAAAATATAGAGCAACTCTTAATAGATTTTTTTAAAAAATATTTTGTTATTTCTTTATTCAATAGGGGTGTGTGGGAGAGAAATGCTGTGTGTGTGTTCCTGTGTGCCATGGTGCACAGATGGAAGACAGGACAACTTTCAGAAGTCATGTCTCTCCTTCCACCATGTGGACTTCTGGGGAAGGACTTAGGTTGCCAAGTTTTTGAGTAGGCACCTTATCTGCTGGACTATCTCCCTGACCTTTCTTGAAAGATGTTTAGCTTGACAAAAGCAAATGATGGGGCATAAGCTCTTGCTATCCTGTCTTATACCATCTTCATTCCAATCAGGAGGGCTCATCTTTCAGTGGCGATTCCTTCTAGGTCCAGCTCCTCTTCCAGGGTCAGCTCGTCTCCTCGGAGGAGCTCATCTCCTAAGGACACCTCCTTTATCACCTTATCACCTCTCGTCTCTTGCTGTAATCCTAAGATTCTGAACATAAAAGTTTACCCTCAAAATTTGTTCCTTGCCTGCAGTCATCTGTTTACCTTAGAAGATGCTGCAAGACCCATGAATTTCTCCAACTGCAAGGACAGTAACTAGGAAATGCAGTCACTCAGGATGTTTGGAAAAACCATTTTCTTAATCTATCAAGTTCATTTTCATTCAGAGTCTCAACATAGGCAGCTAGAAAGGAATTCAGCATAGATTATTATTTCATAAGGAGATTGTTAAAGATGGTAGTTGATTAGTATTTAGGAATCATAGGCTATAAACTAGTCATGCAAATCACTTTCTTAATTTTTACCCATCAAACCTAACCTTCCAACCCATTTTCAAATTCTAGTTCTGCCAGTGATCTAAGAATCACGATGCTATCTATATGGTCTTTAAGCCCTTCCAACAGAGCTGGCCTCTAGGAACCTTAATTACAAGGAGTATTTAATTGCAGTTTCTGTGCAACTAATATTTCATATATATTTTTTTCTCATGCCTTATTTACCTGGGAGATCATCAATGGTAAGTTCCAATCTTGTTTCTTCTATTTTTCAGTCTTGAAAAATATGGCATGAAGCTCAATACTTTTGAGGTACACTTTTCATATGTAAAAGCATATTTCCACACTAAAAGCTATAGTAAATACTCATGAAAATCGATGAGAGGTCTTAGCACTTTCTTGGTGCATCCGATAGGTATGAATCTAGTCATTTCTCACACCTGTGAAAGGAGGTCTGTTGTCACTCATAGTTTCTATGTGCTGGCGAGGCTGCTTATACACTGTAAGATAGAGTGGGGGAAGTGGAGTGCCAACCACTCTTAGTTGCCTTCTTCAGAATGCCGCCTTTTCCTTTTTCAAGTGCTAAAATCAGGCACTGTGGTCTCTTTACTTTGCTTCCATAGCTCTTGAGAATAGTTGTTGCAACTGTGATGTGTTGGAGAGGCAATCATTGGAGGATTATAGCTCCCATCTTCTTACCCCCATCTGGCTGTGTTTGCTATGACACTCTGCTGTTCCCTTGGATGGTAGCAGAGCTGTGGCCATGTCTCTGTTTCCAAGGTTAGGTCATGAAATGTCACACTGCATCCTCCTTGCTCTGGAATACTTACACTGGAATGGCCGTGTGAGCGGTCCAATTGCTCCGAGGCTTCCAAAGCACCTGGAAAACTAGGCAGTGCAGCCCCAGCCCCAGCTGCTCCATCGCCCTCGCTGCTGTACTGGCAGACGTGGAAATTTATAATTCTCCAGGTGGCTCTGTTCACCAGCCCACAGTGGCGTCTGGTATTTAAAGCTGCGACTCTAACACTGCAGGACAGATACACTATTTCTATCCACTTTGTCCAAAGAGTGGTTTATGCTCAGCCAATCTGACTGGAACCCAGAACACAGTTTCAGACCGTGAGGGGGTAGGAAGCACGGGTGGCTTATTTATTTTTATACTGTGTGTGGCATTTTGTCCAAGAAGCAAGAAGCCAGATGGTCTCCTGTCATGTTTATCACATTTAGAAGACACTTTAAGGGTTTCGAGCGAGGGAAAACGTCTTTTAGATAGCCCCCCAAATCGCCATCAAAACAAAGCACCAGGTGGACAATACAGAAATGGAAACTTAGACTTCAGTGAATCAGACAGAGCAATCGCTTGGATTTTAGAAGGATGGTAGAGCAGAGATGCATTTTTAGAAGCATAATGGAATTTGATGAATTAAAAATTTCATCAGGAGCATGGATTATTCCAATTATCATAGTGATGACATATATTTCTATCTTTTAAAGAAAGAGGGAACTTACGCAGTCTTACAAAGTCTCATTAGTTTTGCTTATCTAAAAAAACGATAAAGATGTAGAGGAATTGCATAGTTTCATATTGAATTAGAGGTAAACACAGGCCAACTTTGGCCCCTTGCTACCTTCATGTCTAATAGCAACAAGATTTACCCTGTAGTTTGAAGCCAAGCATGACATAGCTGAACCTTTCCTTCTTTTAAACTTTTTGTTCACCGCACACTCAGCCAAATAGTGTCTTGAACTCAGGCTGCACCCCTGCCTCTGAGTTTGTCTTAGCTTCTCTATTTTATCTACTGGCTTCAGGGGCGATTCTTAGAGTTCAGATAAATCTCCCAAAAGTGGGGGCAACATTTTATGAAAATTTGTATCTGTGTATCATAAGCTTGCAGGCAAGCTAGAACTGAGGTTTGTGATGTACTTACTGTCCCTTTACTTCGAAATGATCCAAATTTCTTCCCTCTGCCCCTGTGATAGTTAAACACATAGATGTCAGTTTGACAGTTGCAGGCTGAGCTTTGGGCACAGTTGTGAAGAATTGATAGTTAAGGCAAGTTCTTGAGCAAGCCTGCGGGAGATCGTCTAATTCTTATGGATGACCAGTCCACAGTGGGTGGTATTTTCCAGCGGTGGAATGGCTGAAAGGAAGTACAAGGGAGAGAGACTCTCTCTTTCTTGTCCTTCTGTTGATGAATTCATTTTTCGCTGCTGCTACCATTCTTTGCTAATGCTGGAGCCAAACCTCTTGGGCTGTATGTCACCCTTGTCTGATCAATAGTCACTGTGTACTTGCAATGACATGCGTCACCCTCATTTGATCAATATGGATTGTGTACTTGCATTGATTTGTTTCACTGTATCCCGTAAATGAATACTACTACTATGCGTCAATTAGCATATGCACAAATTGACTATGGTTAAAACATAGCTTCTTGTACACAAAACATTGAAGTGGGAAAAAGCAGCATATAAATATTTTTTCCTCTATTTTCTCCTATAGTTTTCTTGAAAATTAACTTGTGCTCTCTGTTCCCTTGATTTTGGTCTCTGGAAGTATGGACTTCAAGTTTTTCAAGAAATTGATAAAACTGGATTAGAAGAGTCTAAATTTCCATCAATGCTTCCTTTTGAAAATTAGAATGTCTCTGTTAATCACCAAAGCTGTTGAGAAGCAGCCTTTCCCCCCTTTGATTCTGAGTAGGACTGAAATAGACACCAGCAATAATTTTCACATTCAGTAAACATTATTATTTCTTTAGATGAACCTGAAAATAAAGTGGTTTATTTTAAACAAAGATCATTCCTAAGAATGATATCGAGCATGCTCTATGTAACAGTTAAGCAAAGTTTCTGAGTTCCTATGTTACCTCTTACCCTCATTATTTACAGTTAAATTTACCATAGATGCATCCCACAAAAACATATGCTTGAATCAGAAGGGCAAGTCAGACTTAGGATACAATTTACATGTCTAATCTATGATTTATATATTGAGATTCTTTCACTGCCTTACAGATTTTTGAGTCTCCAGTCTGGTAAGAAAGGGTTGTATTTAATCATGAATATCATAAGACTTGAAGTGCCTCTCCTCCAGCGTGCTTTGGAAACACCATCTTTAGCAATGTTCTTTAAGAAAAAGAGAATGGGTGGCCAGGAATGGAAGTTAAATACAGGTGGAAGGGCACAAACATACCATCCCACCAAAGGAATTCCTGCCAAGAGAACACTAAGTGGCTTTGATGGAAGTGTCTCTCTCTGTGACTAAGAGGTTAAGCAGAGGGGATCTCACCAGATTATCTCAGGGCTGAAGGCCCTAGGCAGGGGGGGGGTAGCCAAGGGAAACACTGCCATCCAAAAAGACCCGAAAACCCAATAAATCCTAACACCCCCCTCATCCTCTGCTTGCCAAAGGAAAACAAAACAGAAACAAAGGAAACAAAGGGAAGACAACCGAATGTCAGGCCAACTGGCTGGCAGGTGAGAAGCAGGCTTCGGTAACTGACTCTGGAGATAGCCTTTGACCCCTGACATGGCCTCTATAGCCAGGTAGACAATGGGTGAGGTACGTCTATGCCAGGAAGAATTCTAAGAGCTTCCTGAATGTTCATGTAAGTGATTTTTATATATACCCTGTAACCAGTAAGTTGAGTATCTTTTCTACAGACACACAGAGTCTTCTATTCCAATGTTACATAACTCAGCCAGGCACAGAGCTGCTGTACGAGTGCTAACAGGTGGATACAGAGCATCTGCACATGGTGACTATACTAGTATTTCATGGGAATGGACAACCATATTATTATTTCATGAGATCGGATAATCCTAGGGAAAGCAGGGAGAGGGAGCCCTTCCATCCTGAACAGCAATCGACAAGGGCTGTAGTCCGAGACAAGTTTTCACTATATACTCCGGTATGTGGGCTGGGACTTGGAATTCTCTTGCCTTTGCCTACTTTCCTTATTCTGGGAATAAGGAAATACATTAGTCACAAAAATAACATTTTTCACATGAACCAGGTCTTTTAATCTAACATTTCTAATCTTTTTTTTTAAAGATTTTTTTAAAAAATTTTATTATTATTATTTATTCAACTGTGCGCATGTGCGTGTGTATGTGTGCGTGTGTCTGTGTGTGTGTCTGTGTGTGTGTGTGTCTGTGTATGTGTAGAACCACGGACGAACTCGCGAACCACCATGGACGCCTCCACCTCCTTCTGCCCCGGGATTCACAGGCTCCGCCCTACCAGGACCAGAAGCGCAGGCCGCCCCCGCTTCCGCCTGGCGTCTATACGTGGGATCTGGGATCCGAACTCAGGACCTTCCACCTGCAAGGCGGAGGCTTAACCCCTGAGCCACCTCTTCAGCCCCATTTCTAATCTTTTTTTGGGGGGGGGGGGAGTTATAGTGGGGACTGGAAACACACAGATGTTTTTTTGAATCTGATGAAAACTGTGCAAATTCTCCCTGGAGTAGGAGGACATGCTGGGGCGATGGGCGTGGGCGCTCCTCAGACTAATTGTTAAGTCTGATGCCCAAGCACAGTCAACCCTATCACCAATAACTGAAACCCAGTAAAGCAAAATAAAATAATTAGGCTATTTAGGACAGAATAACCAAGTGGGAAACTCTGTAGGGTTTCTACTGGGAGCCTGAAAACCAGCCATGTCAGCTTCCTACACATGAAAATCACTTTCATTTGCTGTTAATAAAGGAGTTTTATCATGGTCTGTGACAGGTCTCTTTTGTCCTTTGTTCAAAATGGCATAAAATAAAATAAAATAAATGAGCAATGTATATACTTTTTAGCACAAGAGGATTCTGCAAATTGTAGAAGAAAAATGGATCACCTCCAAGAGGAGATTCCAGAGAAAAAAGTTATCCCATCAGGGTATGTGAGATCATGACCCAATTTATCATCCTTTAAAACCACAGTCTCCTTGAGGATTTTCCGGATTACTGTCTTCAGAACCATGCACAAGTTACCCGGGATCTTCCGGACTGCTGAATGCAAAAGGATGAGAACGTTCGCAAGTCACACGACACATTGGTGCACAGGCCACTACCAGCCACTTTGCAGGCTGCGTTTGAATTATGGCTCTTTCACAGTTCTGGGAATAAGGAAATACATTACCACAAGAAATCGTTCTTCACTCAAGCCAGGGTCTTTTAATCTAAAATCTCTAATGGCTTTGGGAGGAGAAGGGGGTGGGAGGAGCACAGGTCCTTGGTGAATCTAATGAAGCTGTTCATGTGCTTTTCAGAGTGTGAGGGCATGTAACTTACACATGTTCTGTTCACGTGGCGTTCACACACTTTTCAGATCCCATGTTCAGAGGAAGCACCTTTCACATTCAGGGACACTATAGATGATTTAATATGTTAGGAAAGAGTTACCTAAAGACTGGACTTATTGGTGACATAGGCCAAAGGCTGCTGGGCTGTCCTCTGATCTGTTCACAATTACCTGGCCCAAGAAGAAAGTTTGAAGTAAGAAGAATAGAAACATCTAGTCATCAGGACTCCCTTCAATGTTAAGAAGTTCCGGAGAGGAAAGGGATAATCAGAGCTTTGGTTTTGATTTATTTTGTGTTTTCATAAATGTTACTGGATTCCAGCAGCAGTGTCTCCTAGGGAATTACCATTTCACGGCTAAACTTAATGAGTTAGGAGAAATCAGCTTCTAGTGCAAACAGGAATCAGATAAATCGGAAGTAGGAGACTTTTACAGGCATCTTCAAATTGTTCTACCAAGCTCAAGAAGCAAATTAAGTGGCTCCCTGTAAAATCCTATTACTAGTTCATCCATTTGTGATTTATATATTAATCAATTACACGTGATTTTAATAAGAACTTGCTTTGTGGCAGACTTCATGGTTTGGTTCATGACATAGTACTTGTAACAGCTGTAGGTTGCCGATACAATCATGACAAAATTGCTTAAGGGAACAAGGAGTTTATTTTCTCTTATGATTCCTAGTTACAGTTGCTTGTCCAGATTGGCAGGAGAACTCACACCAACACCAGGTCTGAGGGAACTGGCCACACCATCTATACATAATGACTGAGAGAAGGAAAAATCCTTACTTGCCCAATCAGCATGTCTGGCCAAGGATACACAAGGATGCCCACTTCTTCCATCAGCTCTCTGCATTTTATTCACCTGTTCAGGGTTCAGTCCAACCCACCATAGCTGAGTCTCTCTCATCAGCTGGATGATCTCCTCAGGTTTGTTCTGGGCTTAGCTCAATTACTAATTCTCTATAAATGTGCTTAGAACTCAAACCTCCAATCATCAACTTGATACCTGTATCTACCTATGATAGTAATGTGCCATGAATTCAGTAGGTCCTGCCTGAGAATGTCTGTAAAGGTTGTGCATTTTAGAGCCAGGCTTCCTTCTTGGTAGCATTGATCCTGTGGTTGCCCATCAACAAAAGGAAACAAAAGGAGCCAACCCAAACTGAACTGCATGCACCAGCCTAGAAAGGGTCTACAATTTAAAATAAGGCCACTGTGGGTTGAAGTTGTCTCTAAAAGACAGCTGGGGAACTTGCTTTATTTCTGTAGCCTAAGTGTACATCGTAGGTGACCATTCCATGATCATTCCAATCTATCATTAGATCTATGAAGGCAGTTATAGAGAAGTGAAGTGGATCCCAAGATGGTACATCATGGTACATCATGCAAACACTTGAAGACAACCATTCTAGAAGCCGATCTGTTCAGTTCCCAGTGCAGTACACTTCCTAGTGAGCACAGGTCACCAGAGAACTACAAGGTGATGGGTGATGTGTGTTCCTGAACTGAATCCAGACAATTATAGAAGGGAAGAGGTGGTAAGGTTGATCAGGGCTGTTCTCCACTATCTGATAGTGTTATAATTAGGCACAAGTGTCAACTTGATAGTTGAGGGCTTGAGCTCTGGGCACATTTGTAGAGAATTGGTTATTAAGCCCAGAGCAAACCTTCAGAAGATTGTCTGGCTGATGGGGAAGGCTCAGCCCATGGTAAGTGGGATTAGGCCCTGGAATAAAATACAGAGAGCTGGTTGAGGGAGTTGGCATCCTTGTGTACACTTGGCCAGACATGCTGGTCTGGGAAATAAGGATCATCCCTCTCTCAGCAGATATGTGGTGATGGTGTGGCCAGTTCCCTCAGCCTGGTGTTGGTGGGTACTCTCCAGTCAAGCTGTACTAAGAACCGTAACTAGTAATTATAAGAAAATAAACCCCTTGTTCCCTTAAGCTGCTTGATGATGATTTATCAGCAACCATGCATGCAAACTGCAACAGATAAATATTTTCTTCTTGACATTTGATGGATCAGAATTGAGAACAGTGAGCAATATACTTATTAGTTACTCAACTGGAAACAGAAGGGGAGATGGAAAAGACAGTGAAATGTTAATTAAGGTTCTTATACAAGGAGGCTAGTTAAAACTATAAAACTCAGAAGAGCAGTGCTGAAGACAGACTCACTGGGCAAAAAGATGAAAACTAAGTGGTGTCAGAGCTAGCAGTTCAGCGGAAGAACACTTGCCCGACAAGTCCTGGGCTTGACCCCAACACTGCAAAATGCAGTGTAATGCAACACAGTGATAAATGGTTTTTACTTATTTAAAATTTGTTCTTGTGTGTGTTGCAAGTGAAGTACATAAGTATATGTGTGATGTTTGCAAGTGTGTCTGTATATGATAGATGTGTGGTATGTGCAAATTAGTGCATATGACATATTGCGAGTGTGAAAGTCAGGGGACACCTTTCAGAAGCTGGTTCTCTCCTTCCACCTTGTGGAAGCAGTATCGTTTCTGTTTCTGTGTTGGCCCACAAGTGTCTCCCATTCTGCCTCTTGTGTCCCTATAAGAATGTGAGGATTATCTCTCCCCATCTTGAAGCTCAGGGAAATTTTCAGAAGATGGGGCGGTAAGATTGTAAGAGCACAAGGATGGGAGGAGTAATGATATGCAAGATACTCCACACAAGTTAGGGCCGAAGCAGTCATAATTGGACTTTGCATGCCCTGCGCAATGTCCAACACACTATTGACCCCACAAAGTCTAGCATGGACTAAAGGCACTAGGATCCTTGGAGGCTAGGGACTGACAGTCACAGTAGTGTACCTATGCGTAAAGGGAACACAGGAAAGGGTTCTGGGAAATGCCGCTGGGTCCTTGCACCTCACTGGAGAGGAGGAACCAGAGGAGAGTTTGGCATGCACATTAAAGGATGCTCTGGGGATTGGGAGCAGGCTGGGCATCTGGGGATTGGAAAGGGAAGGGGGAGAAGGAAGGGAAGGGGGGAAGGGAGGAGGGGACCGGTATACCTGTTAAGTTTGTATGAGCAGAAATAAAAAATAAATAAATAAAATAAAATTCAAAAAAATGCGGGGATTATAAACACGCATCACTACAATTGGCTTTTAAGTGAGTTCTGGGATAAAGCTCAGGCTTGAGATTTGCACAGCAATTGCTTTTACCCACTAAGCCCAACCCCTTGCTGGCCCATTAGCTAGTTTCAGATAGCTTCTCGCTGACCTCCACAACCAGAGGTCTCAAGGCTAGTGCCAGATCCTGGATGATCTGAAGCCCCTTCTGCCATTTCGGAGGGTCGAAGGGAGAGGATCCCTCAGGAGGATGCGGCTTCTTGTGGAGAGAGGAAAAACAACTAGGTTATCTGCAGGGGAGGGGCTCTCCTTGCTTCAGGCCCTGGGGTGCCATGATTTTCACTGTGGCTCACTTGAACTTCTAGGCCCATTTCAATTCAGGACTCTGACTTCTCTCTGGGTAAGCAGCTTGAAGTAGTGCTTTACATTTAGGGTACGAACCCCAGGAACACTGCTGATTTCTTAGCTGGACTTAAAACTGCATCATATTCTAAGTAGCTCTAGGCATGGGGTTGAAGAGTCTCAGAAAGCTCTGGTACTCAGAGCACTGTAGGCACCAGAAGAACTTGGCTAAGGTCACCGAGGTCACAATATTCACTCTCCTTCCCTGCCACCAGCCAGAGTTGAGATTCCTGAGGATAGGGCAGATCATACTTGGGAGACAGGGTTGGCGCATGAACAAGCACAAACACTTAGAGAAAAATAGCAGGAACCGTGTCCAATAAATACAACAAATAATTCTTCAAGACACATTCTTGGCCTCATTTACAAACATCCCAAGGATGGCAAAATAGTTGAACACCGAGCATTGAGGACTAGTGTGTGGAGCTGGAGTGAATCTGTTTCAGATAAAAATCTCTGTGAGTGATGGGAGTAGGCTGGGCATCTGTGGCCCGCACACAACAGCCATTTCTGACCTATCACCTAAGCAGATGCTAGTACATGAAGTTCATTAGGGAAATTGGTTTTGTTCCTCTGTGATCAATAACCAAACAACAAACTGACAGGAGCATGTGCAGGAACAAGGAGCCTAACCCACAAGACCATGATCTTAAGGGGGATCCTGCGGACAAGAAACTAACATGAAAAGTACATATGAGAGAGTCCGAGTTCATAAGCCAGCCCACAGCACAGTGAAAGCAGAACACAGTGACACCCCAGGAATGAACAGCCAGTGTCCACTAACTGGCTTTGGATGAAGTTAACCACATTTTCATCTGAACAATACAACTCATTCCTTAAAACAGAGGTATTTGAGAAAGCCAGCTCGTATTTCTCCCAGCACTGTGTTTGGAAAGGGGAACGCAGAATCTGGCTGGCCAAATTAAGGAGCTAAAGGCCCTACAGAAAACTACTCTGATTGATGATTGATATCCATTGACACACTGGAACAATGATATCCTGGGAACTGGCAGAGGACATGGACCAAGAGTAGATATGCAGCCTTAGGTTTGTAGAGGAGAGGCAAACCCTGGTCAGAGCCCCCACACCACGGCACCTGCCTCATGCATATTCCCTAATACAATGTTTTCATATTCATTCATCCAGTTCAGAGCCTACGAGATGCCAGGAACCGCTCCGAATGCTGCTCCCTCAGTACAAGAAAAGAGAAGCACGGTGTCTTCTGGGAACTGGGCATGTGACTAGGGATGATAGTCAATAATCAGTTACTTGGTTCCTTCACAAATCACCAGACGACAGAAAGTTCAGCTAAGAGATGTTCCATGTATTAATAGGGCAAGATCTAAACTCTGGAACATGGATAATGGGCAGATAAGGGCAGAGAATAATCAGGTACTTGAACTGGGAGTTAAATAGAGACACTTGCCTAGCACATACCTGTCCATGCTGCCTGACAAATTCTCTCCACCAGTGTCAAAGTCTTTGCCCTCAGTGGGAAGCACCTCCTCCCTCCTGAGGGTCATAGCCTATCCAGTTTAAGATGACCAAAGGGATCTGAAATGGCAGGGGCAGAAAACCCAGCACCAAATGACCAGGACTAACTGTGGCATTGAGACTCTTCAGAGACCCAGACTTTGTTGTACCCAGCGCCTTGACCAGATCCTCCTCTCCAGAGTGCTGACTCCTCCACAAGTCACCTACCGTAGAATTCAATGGATCAATGCAGATTCCTCGCCTAAGCCTTAGGTGATCTCATACCTTCCACTTTCACATGTTGTGTAATGCTAAGGAATCTGGTAATCCAGGATCAAGGTGCTGCCAGAAGTTTAAGGTCACCTGTGGGGACACCACAGAAAGGAAGACCAAGGCCACAGTCAACAACTCCAGCACCAGCTTGTCAGACATGAATGGAGCCAATACAGAGACAGAGCCTCCCCTGAGCTGTCCTCGTGGGTCCCACGTGGAGCAAAGAATTTCTAAGAATTTAACAGATTATGAAATCCACAGCAATGAAATAAAATGGTGGTTGTTGAAGCCACTAGTTTGGAGCGTAGTTCTGTTACTTAGCATTAATTAACAAAAATAATGACTTCAATTAATTGCAGATAAATACATGTAACTTTTTCCTATATAACTTTGGCCTGTGTCTGATGTTGCTGTAGAATTTTCTGTGCTTTTGATATTAAAATACTTCATGGGAGAACAATGGATAACTGGGTCCCAAATAGGAAAAATACATCCTAACTTAAGGCTTGACGGGAGACGTCAGCTCTTAGAAAAACAAGGCTATTTCTGCTGACCTATTCACCTCATGTGGACCAAATTTACTTATGTCTTCCCATGATTCTGTAGGTAGGAAGCTGAACTGAAATTGACCTCAGTTAACATTTCCCAACTCAAGTGACAGTGCCGCACCCTGGAATTTCTGACTACGCTATCAACTCAGACAGCAGCTGCTTGTTGGATGTCCTCAGAAAGTGCTGGCCATGAGGTCTTGCTCAATCAAAAGAGACAAATCCGTTTGGCTTCATGCAAAGGAAAAGGAAGAACAAAACAATTAATTCACCCTGGGGAAATATGCTGAGCCCATGAATTCACCAGGTAGCAGAGTCTGTCAGCTGGGGCCACCAAGAGCCTGCTTCATCCTTCCTTTGTCCTCTGGGTCTTTTCCGCTACTTCCATTCTTGGGATGGGAAGGGCAGTGGATGGTGGTGGTGATGTGGGTGTGGGTGGGGTTACCACATGATCAGGAACTGGGTCCTGAATATTAGGTGTTGGTGACACCAATCTTAACGAGACCAGTGTTATATAAATCAAAGCTCTGGGCAAGGAGGTAACCATGGGGGCCTGCGAAAAGCCCTCTGCTGCTGCAGCATTTCCTCTGCAGCCAGGCTCTTTCCAGTGTGCTTCTGCGAACAGCAGTATAGGTGTCTCCAGGAAACCTGCTGGAAATGCAAACTATTGGGTCCCATCCTAGCCCAACCTTAGCAGAAATTCCCAGAAGGGAAAAGCAGTAAACGGCACTTTGACCAGCCCTCCAGTTGGTTTCGATGCATGCTGAAGTCAGGAACTACTCGTGTGCTTGAACTCAGGAAGAAAAGTTAATATTCCCATGTGTGTTTAGCTTTATAAGGAAAACGCTGGGTTTGCTAACATTTGAATTTACTAGTCTTTCACTGTCCCTGGCATAGACAATGACTTTCTTGTTCGTGACTGTTTCCAAGTCCTGTCATATGCAATATGTGGTTTGCACAACCTTAAAGACTTGAGATCTCATCCTTGTTCTATTGCTCTCAGTCTGTGGTACCAGGTTACTCCTAGGCCAGTTGGAAAGTTAAGTAGCCACTGCTTAGCTTTAACTTTGCTAACCTGTCTCAAAGGGACAAGTAACTGAAAGGAATCCATGCCAAGCACATATGAAGCAAGCACGACTGGTTCGTGAAAATCTCCTTCCCATCAGAACTGTAACAACAAAGCATTATAGGAAGAACTCAAATTCTTAATTAGTGGGGCTGGAGAGATGGCTCAGGGGTTAAGCCTCTGCCTTGCAGACGGAAGGTCCTGAGTTCGGATCCTAGACCACACGTATAGACGCCAGGCGGAAGCGGGGGCGGCCTGCGTTTCTGGTCCTGGTAGGGCGGAGCCTGTGAATCCCGGGGCGGAGTAAACAAGGAGGAGGTGGAGGCGTCCGTGGTGGTTCCCGAATTCGCCAGTGGTTCTACACGCACACATACATACACACACGCGCACACATGCACAATTGAATAAAGAAATAAATTAAAAAATTCTTAATTGGTAAAATGAAAATATTTAAGAATTCTTCTTAATTTATACTCATCTCATTTTGCTATGTTTATTTTTGTGTAGTTTGACAATACAGATTCCTGTATTAATGTGGTTACACCTACACCTTGTGCAGGTCTCAGTAACACAACCTCATCATACACCTTTAGCAGATAGGTTATGCCGGTCACTTCAACATATGCTTTTGAATTCGGTTTCCTGGTAGCAGGAACGTGGGCACGTATCAGGTTCTGGAGATTGTATAGCTGAGCTATGTTTTTGTTGTCAAGTGGAGAACATGAAATAGAACAATCAGCCATAGTAGGGCTAGAAATATGTGAGTATTATTACATGTATATAAACATGAAATGCCAAAGATGGGGTGAATGGCTCAGCAGGTGAGACAGCCGTGTTCAGATGTGATGAACTGAGCTTGATTCCTAGAGCCCATGGAGTGGAAAGGGAGAACTGTCTTCTGAAACTTCTCTGATTTCCACTTGCTCACTGTGGCATATGCAATCCTTCTCTCCTTCTAAATAAATAAATGAATAAATAAATAAATAAAATAAAAAATACTAAAAATGGTTATTCCATATTAAAATACATGACATAAACAATTTAGCTTTTATCTGTATCAAACCAGTACCTGAATCAATCCTATTTCTCTTTTATGAACAAACTGACGCTCAGAGATGTCACATAGATTTACAAGGCAAGATCCTACCTTGTGTGGTTATTTAGATGTGGTTTAGCCCTTAAGTCCTAAGGAACTTCGGAATAGGGTTGTATCCTTTTCAGCCAGGGAGTTGGGAGACAGGCCCAGTAATGCTTCAAGAAGTATAGGCCAATGGAAAGTAGCAAGATTGACAATGGTTAGACTTGTTTAGGATGTGTCTCCTGTGATTCCCCAGCAAGGAAAGAAATCCCTTAGCTCACAGGGCAGGGTTCTTATTGTGGGTCTTTTTTTTTTTTTAAATTTAACTGTTTCATTTTACTTTATTGATGGGGCTACTAGGAAAAATTCAAAGAAATGTGCTACTCTGTGAAAAGTATTTTGGGATAACGGTAATCTAGAACACTCCACCACTGACTGTGTTAATGGCTTGAATCTGAAATGGGTGCCACAGGCAGTTCACATTTCAACCTTTGTCCACGGCTTGTGGCACCAATTTGAAGGCTTATGGAGCCTTAAGACCTTGGTGGTAGAAAGAGATCTTTACGGATGGTCCTTTGAAGGCTATACCTGCTCCTGTTTCCAGCCTGCTTCTTTAGCTTCCTGATCCATCACTATATGAGAAGTCTTTGCCATATGCTTCAGTCACTGTGGAATCCACCTTGACAGATTGAAATCTCTCTGAAACCATGAGCCCAAATGAACTTTTCCTACCTTGAGTTGTTTCTGTAAGATATTTGGTCACAAGAGACTATAAAAATGATAGTTGAAAGGGTAGGGAACTCCTTTGAGCTGATTGGGCTAGGCCAACACTTCCTAAACGGACATCCAATAGCACACATACATGATGACTGATGCTGTCAGAGGACCAACCCTTCCACATGCTGTACTGATTCTTGTCATCATAGACTGCAAGTCCTGAAAAGTGACGTGCCTGAGCTTTCTAGCTTTTCACTGTCTTAAATTTAAAGTTTTTGTTGCTACCATATCTTTTTTTCACATAGTAGCTGCTCACTGGGTCTTCATTGTTACTTTGCATGGGAAAAGCAGTTTGAACAAGGTAGTTTATAGAGAAAAACGACACATTAGAGAGAGAAAAATATAAGAACTCCAGGCATGCTAGAAGGTCATTTTCTTATTCTACAGTATTGATCATTTTCTCCGAATGCTGTCAAGTGCAGTTTTCAGGGAGTGGCACTAATCACCTTCTGCTATAGCTATCTCCAAGCAGGCTCAGGTTGCTGGCCAGCTTGCCCTGAAAAGCTGGAGACATTTTAACTTGCATCACTGGGCTTGTCTTCCTGGTTCTATTTCGGAATCCCTCCAGCCACGATTCCCATGTCTTCAGATCCCAAGAGCACCATTTGTCCCCCGATGTGATCTCATCAGATCCGAGAAGCACCATCCAAACCCTGATGTGCTGGAAGTTCCAGGGAAGCCTCATGGCACTGGTCTTACCATCGGTAACCTGACCTCTATTCCCCTCAACTTGTTCTTTTTCATTCTTAACAACCATGGTGTTCAGTTTCTTCTGTTTCCCTGTATTGCCAATGCTTTCTCCTTAGAACACTGATTAGAGTTTGCATATTGGCCTATTAGAACAATCTTTTCACCAACTGAGCAATATTCATGAGGGCAGAATTGGCCGCAATTTTGTTCACCATAATTTCTTTTTGGGCACGCAGTCCACATTGGACTATTTACTGTTGAATGAAGGAAGAAAGATTATCTTGAATTCTGACCCTGGTGTATATCCCCTCCCTAATGATAATGTGCGTAACAGAGCCTTCTGAACAGCTTTGTTCAAACAGCTGTGTGGTCAGAGGCAGCAATCAGTCCCAGTCCCCTCTGTCCCCTGAGTTTCCTGATAAACTGGGTATGGACACTCAGGGTGTCTCTCACAAGGGTGCAGAGGTTGTGAGTAGTGCCCATATCAGCCACAGGAGGCATTTTCTAAGCACAGTGCTGTGGGGACTGGTGAGTTCATCGGAGACGTACAGGAGACAGGGAGTGGAAACAAAGCAAGGGAGTCGGTAAAAATGCAGGTTCATTTAGCCATCAAGTTTTAATCATTTGACCATCTGATTGATTAATAAATTAGTTCTGTCTGGTTGATGACTCCTTCTGGAATGGATTTGGGGTGAATAGTCACAAAAGACATAAATATAAGAATGATCAAGACTGCTGAAGCTAAGGGATAGCTTCTCCTTCTCTCATGAAAACCCAGGAAACCATGCTAACGGATGTTGACCTTGGGGATGCACTAACGTGATCCAGATTAAGAAAGCTCCAAAAGGAATTTAGAGGATAAAGCAAAAATAAACAGAAAAGAAGCAAAAGCTGCCTATGAACAGGGGCCAGGCAGAGTCTCAGCTTCCGGGTCTGGCCCACCGGACTTCTGCCACTCCGAGTGGGGGAGCTAAGCACACTGAGTACAGCTGATCAGAGCCCTCCATCCAGCCAACCGGTGGCAGCCTGCAGAAGGCAAGCTCACTGTCCAGCAGCAGTTTTCACTACTAAGCTTTGGAGGTACTTCTTATTCAGCAAGCGCTGACAGGTACAGTTCATGCTGCAATTTATCCCCTCGGGAGAAGCAAATGATTACATTTTTCACTCTTCAGCTTCAGAGAACAGAAAATCTTTCCAGCTTTCTCTCAGTCCATTTACATCTAGTCTTTTGATCAATTTCTTATATCGTAACTGTATCTGCCAATATTAAAGTTATTAGGCAAACTAGTACCCCAAATGGGGGAGGGGATAGAGTGCTGTGATTTCTACTCTGCAGGCTGTTTCTTTTTCATACAAAACAAAACCCAATTCTCAGAGGTTCAATCTGACTCCTACAGGCAAGAGCTTTGGGGAGTGCTATTTTCTCAGGATTGGGCTGGGCCATGGAACTGGGTGGGACTGGGCACCCTTTAGGAGCCTGAGACAGGGGCTACCCTCGGAAACCCACGTGCACAGACACTCTCTATGAGGCAGTAAGTCAAACAACCCAAACTTTAACACGGCTGAGCTCACATCAAAAGATATCCTACAGTAGACCAAACGCAAAGCTGGAAGGGAAAAAGAAAGCGCTCAAAGAGAAATGCAGGCTTTAACTTACAAATATGCTTCTCAGAGAGCAGCATGGTAGTTGAAGCTTAAGCCCTGAAAGCTCTCTTCTCTTTCTGGCTCCCACATGCACATAAAAGGTTTAAATGAACAAGAAAAACATGTTGGGATTAAGATTTGATTCCCGAAAGCTTTTATAGCGGTATAGAATGACTAGGAGTTATATTAGCTTCAAAAGACACACCAAGAAAAAAAAAACAACTGATTTTTATCAACCAGCATTAATACTTTATGGGCCAAAGTTGTTTTCACAAAGTATTTACATAACAAGGAGTTTGCCAAGCTGTGTAAATGTTTATGGTTTTAGGGTTCCAATCTCAGAGCTTTCAGACCTAGTCAAAGGAGAATGCCATATGTTTGTTTATTTGAACTTTAAAATTTGTCAACAGATATCAAGCTGAAGAGCAGGCTCGAAGCCCACCAGCTGACTCCAGCTCCCACCCTCTCTGGTCTGGCTGTTTCAACCAGAACAGCTAAGTGCATTCTCCTACTGGGTCTTCTTAATTGCCCCACCCATTCACAAATCTCTTAGCTGTCAATATTATTTAGAATTTAATTAGTCTTGTGCTGGGAAGATAACTCAGGGTTAAAGTCTTTGCCTTAAAAGCAAAAGGACTTGAGTTCAGATCCCCAAATACCATGGAAAAAATGCCAGGGGGACATAGTGAAGGTCTGCAATTCCGGCCCTGGAAGATGGAGCCTGAAAGGCTCTAGAGTAAAGCAATAGGAGGCAGAATCAAGATCACTCCTGATGTCACCCTAGGGCTTCCACAGGCACACACATTCAAATGCACTCTTGTACACACACACACACCACACTATTAAATCTCTTGTTGGGATGTATTCTGATTCCTTATTTCTGCTATTCATAGTACAGGATGACTTCCTGAGGTAATGAAACAGAAGAGGAAAGAAGTGAAGTCGATACTTTACTTTGGTTTTTACGGCCGTCTTTTTACAGCAAGGCAGTTTAAAGACCAGGGGGAGAAAACTACAAATGCTGCAACAAGGAAAACACTGATTAAGAGTATCCCACAGGTCGGGGACTCTCTGTTGGCCGCCGAGGTCTGTGGGTTAGCCACTTCTCTCTAAGGAGTCTTTCCACGCGACACAATGCCTGAGAAACCACATCTGGAACCCTCATTTTCTACCTAGTGCCTTCACTACCAAGAAGAAAAACACATGCCTGCAAAATGCGAAAGGAAACTTGCCAGGAACAGGCTGAACTGGAATGCTTGACTGTGCTTTGCAACGGTGAGCCCCGGCATCTCACCCTGTGCTTGTCTATTCTCCCCAAAGAAGCACTGTTCACCTGCCAAGGTCACGGCCTCTACTAACTTAGGTTCTTTCGCTTCTTAGGTGTTTCAGAGGCGGTAATTCCAGGTCAGGCTGTGCTCACTTCCCTCTCTCCAGTCCTGCTCTTGCCGCAACAGGGCTATGGACAGAAATTAGCCTGCAAAGCTTCTAGAAGAGTATCGTGTAAGGTTATATCCCAACTACAGGCAGGAAGAAAGATGTCTATAAGTGGCTTAAACAGAGGACAGTTTTCTCATTTTTATAACTCATGCTGGTGTGAGCAATTGACTGACATTGGTTTTAAGGCAGGATTAGAGCAGCTATGCTAGGATGGGTCACTCAAGGTCTTTGAAGGTCTTGGGAATTCCTGAAGGTCATCCCCCACGCTGCTGGAATCACCCTGAAGGAACACCCCTGCTGAGGAACTGACTCCAATCTTCCCAAAGACAAGATGGCCAACCTCTCTATGAAGGGATTATGGAGATGAGCTCTCCTTATCAAACAATTTGACCTCTTGGGCCCCATTGGTAGTTAACCAAGGAGAAAAAGCCAGTTTCCCAGGCTTGTCTAGATGTATAAATAGCCTGACCCTGGCAGCCATCTTCGGTGCCTGCCCCTCATGGCATTCTAGTGCCATGAGTCTGCTTCTTATTCCTTGTTTCTCATAGATTCCATGCCTATAGTCCGTGAGTTCTCCAGCACCCCAGCCCCAAGTGCCATGAGTTCTTTCTAGCTCCTTGCCTTGCTCCTCATGGATTCCATGCCTAGGCTCCATGAGTTCTTTTCCAGCTGTCCATTTCTCATGAGTTCTCCGGTGTCCTAGCCTCTCATGGCATTAGTACCATGAGTCCATTTCTAGCTCCACGAGTTCTCCAGGGTGTCCTAGCCCCTCATGGCACTCCACAGTCTGGAGTCCATGAGTTCCAGTCTTTCTCTCCTCTAATAAACTCTACCTTAATCCTCTATACATGTTCTGGTTTCAATCTTTGAGTCCGGAACACAAGAACCCTGCAACATTGGGATGGTTGGTCTTGTCCCTGTGACATTTGGTACTCAGATGGGACAGCCAAAGACCGTTCCTCCATCAGTTTCAAGCAGGAGACAGGTGTCGATGCCTGTTTGCTCTCCTCTCCCTTCCTTGGCAATACAAATGTGTTTTAAAGAACTGTCTCAGCAGATCTTTTTGTCCCATTAGCCAGAATAGGGTCACAGGAGTGGGACAGAACAAGACTCAAGCCTGAATGGGCAGCTGAAAACACCCTCCCCACAAGCTCTGGTTGATTTCGCCCTCCAGAGATTTTTGTCACTGTTGGAGCTATTCTGTGGTTGGCAAGGCCTCTGGTGTCATATTTTGGCACCTGAGACTCAACAGAGAAAATTTCAGACTTGCTGAGCAGTGACAGCTTGACAGGAAATGATCAATGACATGATTTCATGCTCATGCACACAGCATCCACACACAGCAGCGAACTCACAGGACTGATGGTCAAGCTCCTTAATGATCAAGAGCCAAATGCAGAAATATTTCAGGTTACAAATTGTAAGTGCTTAAACAGTGGGGTTTGAGTATTTGCTCCATAGTCCCTTCAGACCTCATCAATTTCTTGGGCTGAAATGGCCAAGAAGCCCAAGATTGACTGATAGTCTTAGCTGTTTCTGGGCTTAGGCTTTGTGTGGCAGCTCAGTGTCTCTGTGCTGATGGCCCACTGTTGGTCCTTCCTGATGCCTGGTGCTGGGTTGAGTGCTGGCAAGACACACACTCTTTCTTCTGGGAAGTTCGCTTTCTGTGGAGAGGTGAAGAGGCTGTTCTCTCAAAGCTGAGTCATCTGCTGTGGTGACTCATTCACTACTGAGGTGAGAACCAGCATTACTTTGGGGTGTCCCCGCAGTTCATGAAGTCACACTTTCTATGTCTCCACACTTTCAGTATTCTGAGTGAGTGGCCCCATTGGCTACTTTTATCATCACTGTGACAGAAAAGACCTAAGGGAGGAAGATTTCTTTGGCTTCACAGTTTCATTGTGTATCAGTCTGTCAGGTAGGTTATATACATGGTGGCCCACGCGGCCCTGCCCATGGTGGTGGCAGCTTGTAGTGTGGCTTGTTCACATCTGGTGGACCAGAAAGCAGAGAGTTAAAGCTGCAAGTGAGCTAGCTATCACACTCCTAGGTTCGCCCGCCAGTAACTCAGCTCCACCTCTAGCCATCCTCCAGCCCCAAGCTTCTACAGTCTTGCTTTCATCTGGGAACCAAGCGTTCCTACACATGATCCCGGGGAAGCATCCCACACCCTAATCACAATGGACTGCCCACCAGTACTGTGCAGAGCTCAGCAGCAGTCCTGGTCTCTATTCATGCACTCCAGCACGTTGTCCCGAGAGCTGTGAGAATCAAACCATCTCTAAACACAAATGCCCCAGGGTCCACTGCCTTGAAGAGCTGCAGCAGAGGAGAAGACTCCTTCACACCCACAGAGAGAGCTCAGCAGAGGGCATTTACCTTCCACCCCAGCTCTCCCTTGAAAAATGTTTAAGTCTTCACTTTTTTCACAAAAACCTTAAGAATGCTTTCTTTAAGATTCCCTGCTGAATAACTGAAAATAGGTTTCTATCCAGAATGAACAAAACTGCTGCAACTTTTCTGTCCTTGGCTATTGAACATGCTCTAGGGTATCCCTGAGGTCTGGAGACATAGATGATATTTCACTTTCATGTAGGCTGAAGATGTACTCAGTGATATCATAAGCATCTGCTTCTGTTTCCAGAGCTTACCGGCATCTCTGCACTAACTTCTCTTGATGCCTGCACACAGGTGACCAGGGGCTACTGCAGATGAGAGAGCCGCAGCCTGTGTTCTGCAGGAGCACATCTCCTGGGCCTTCCTCGCATGCTCATGGGAAGAGTCACAGAAGCAGAGCTAAGTGCCAGGTTACATTCTGTTGGCTGCAAGCAGACTGAGCGGGCATAGGCAGGACTGGGCAGCTTGCTTTTCAGCACCCACAGCATGATAGAGAATCATCAGCAGAACAGTTGACAGTTCTGAGATGATATGATTAAAGATGATGATCTGTCTTCTCACAAGCTTCAGTGAAGTGTCAGTTGCACAGGCCTGATTTTTGTAGTCACGGGGAAAATGACACTGTTTTTCATTTGCTTTAAGATTTGTACATTATTTCCTCAGCCTGGAGTCTTCTCCAGGTACTAGACTTTGGTCTATTTCCATCTAATTCTTTCTTCCCCAGAGAAGACTTCTTCCTAAAATTTCTACTGTCTATGAAGAGGTAGTGAGAAGACTGCTTATGTGTAGAACACTTGTTACTAGATCCCTACCTCTCACGCTGTTCAAAAGTCAACTTAGAGTAGGGGCTGGACAGATGGCTCAGAGGTTAAGCCTCTGACTCACAAACAGAAGGTGCTAAGTTTGGATCCAGGATCCCATGTAAAAATGGCAGTGGCCCATATTTCTGGTCTGGGAAGGGAGAGCCTGGGAAACTCCAGAGCAAAGCAAAAAGGAGGTAGTGCCATCCAGGGTGATTTCTAAAGTCTCCCTTGGACCTCCACAGGCACACACACACACACACACACACACACACACACACACACACACAAAAGTCAGCTCAAAGTAATCAAAGACCATACTGTGAGACCTGAAAAATTTATTACTTTTAGAGGAAAATATAAGAATACTTCGACGTATAGGAAAAAACAAGAAAAAATTTAAAGGATAAAGCACAATAAATAATAGCAAGCATTGACAAATAGGATTGCATCAAATTTAAAAGGTAGCCTACCCAATAGAAAAAAATCTTTGCCAGCAACTTTGCCTAAAAAAAATTACTTCCTATATGTATAAAATACTCAGAAATTAAGCACTATCCAATACTCAGAAGGCATAATAGAAGAACTGTAAGTTCAAAGCTAAACTGTTCTGTAGAATGAGATCCTGTCTCAATATATAATAATAATAATAATAATAATAATAATAATAATAATAAATAAAGCCAACCAAAAGTATCCCAAAACATAAAAAAACTAATCAATGAATGGGCAAATGAACTGAATAGATACTTCTCAAAATAAGTACAAATGGCTAACAAACACATGAAAATAATATTTAGTATCTGAGGTTATTAAGGGAAATTCAAATCAAAATTACATTGAGAGTTTATCTTATCTCTGCTGAATGACTGACACCAGGAAAACAAAGAAAGCAAAAGCCAGTGAGGAAGTGGAGTGGAGGGGGACCTGCCCTGCACAGACAATGGTGGTGGCTCAGTGTAGCCACTAGAAAGTCAGTGCAAAGATCCTCTACAAGCTAAAAGCAGAGCTGCCTGTGACCCAGCTGTGGCCCTTCTCCATGCACCCAAAGGGAGCTATGTCATCACACAATAGAGACACCTGTACACTCAGAATTATTCACAATGGCCAGATTATGGGATAAGCTTAGATGTCCATCAATAGATAAACACATAAGGAATGTGTGGCACATATACACAAAGAAAGACAAACTCATTTGTAGAAAAATGGGTAGAACTGGAGATCGCCATGTTAAGCAATATGAGTCAAATTCAGAAAGACAAATGCCAGCCGTGGAAATTTGGGTGGTGGGGAACAAGAAAGTAAAGTGTTGTTACTAAGGATTTGGAAAAGGAAAGGAAAGTGAAAGAGGGGAAAGAGGACAAGCAAGAGCAACAGAGAAAGTGAATGTGATCGAAGTCCATAATGTGTACACATGGAAATACCACAAGACCTCTTCATACAGTTACTATATACTAATAGAATTAAGTGTCTTAGTTAAGAAAAAATTATTGCCTTGTAGAATGATAAACTGGCAGAAGTTCTCTCTTGCTTTCTATGTGGCTTCTCACCTCACAAGAAAGAACAAATTTTCAGTTCTATGGGAAGTTTGGCTCAGAGGAGGGCGTGGTTCAACCTGGCACTCGCTTGGACTGCTGGGAAACAACTTTGGTCCCATCATGGTGAAATCAGCTCACCATTCCCTGGAGAAATGGAAATCACCAAACCTGAGCAATGAGGTAAGTACAGAAACACAATCAATCTTCCCTTTCCCTTCTGTCATCCCTTCGGGGTCCCTGGCACCAGGCCAGGTCATGGCTGAGGGCATCAGCACCACCCACCCACGCTCCTCCAGAGGAAGGCGTGCGTCCTGCAGGCCGCCTCGGGTTAATGCCAGTAACATGTGCCCTGGGTGTTGTCTCCCTTTACACTTTCCATAAGGCCAGAGTGGGGCTTTCTGCAAGCCTCCAGCGTGCGGCCATCTCCACAGTGTTGCTTTGCCTAACTCATTTCTCAGAAATTGTCTGTATTAGATCATATAAACTCTGGCCAGCTTTGCTGAGATCAAGTAATTACGTGGACTTTCCAAGGACTAACTTCTTTCCCAGAAAATGCAGACCGCCAAGTGTTGCCATGTGTGTGGTTATTCGGCCCCTTTGTCAGCCCTTCTCGGAAGTACAGGGTCTGGATGGAGCTGGGGAGTGTGACCCTGGTGACCTGTGGTCCCAGCCACCACTGCAGTACAGATTCGAGATGGAGGTCCCTATGCATTGTGGGTGCATGCGAGCAAAACTGAAATGTCCTTCCTGTGGAAAAATTCTCAAGCTAGGTGAATGCATCTTGGACGAAGTTTGCTATAGAGGGCGAAACAGCGACATCAGATCCTTTTGTGTTTCAGAAGACTTTAACATTGTCAAGCAATATGATTCCATCTGCATTGTTAGCATTGGATTTGTATAGGACATAGGCTTTTCTGATGGAAGCACTGCTGCTATAACAGTCAAAGATATGTCGATATTCAAATATCCATCCTGACAGTGGTAGTGTGCTGTGCCCACGCTGAATGACCCAGCTTCTTACAGAGACTGCTCTGGAGGACTCCCCGCTAGACCAGGCAAATGTCCCCTGAGTAGTCAGGCAGGACTGATAAAAGTGAGTGTGTGTGTGTGTGTGTGTGTGTGTGTGTGTGTGTGTGTGTGTGTGACGAAAGTGCACATGCATGTTCCTCCATGTGCACATGGATTATGAAAACTTTTAATTTTGGACTTTTGGAATTAATACAATTAAATGTATTTATATTCTAGGATGATTTTAACACCTGTGAGGACAAGGTTACAGTTTAAAAGTTATACATTCTTGCTTCAAGCTGACAAGGGGTGATGTGTCATAGTTAGTATCTGTGTCTACTTAATGGTTGAGGGTTCGAATTCTGGGCACATTTGTTGAGAATTAGTGGTTGAGTTAAGCCCAAAGCAAACCTACAAGAAATTGTCTAGTTGATAGGGAAGGTCCAGCCCATGGTGGACAGGACTATTCTCCGGGCAGGTAAATAACATGGAGGAAACTGGTTTTCTTGGCCAGACATGCTGGTCAGGCAAGTAAGATCGTGCCTCTCTCAACTGTTATGTGGAGATGGTGTCGTCAGTTCCCTTGCCCCTTGGTGTTGGTGTGAATTCTCCTGCTATGATGGACAAACTACTGTGGCCAGGAATCATAAGAGAAAATGAAGCCCCTCGTTCCCTTAAACTACTTTCTCAGATTTTATCAACAACCATGCAGGTAACTGCAACATTGAGTTTTTCCATGGAAGGAGGCTCCCAGCAGGCTGGCAGTTGTTCTTTGGCTACTTGTCAATCAAAGTAAAAAAAATTCTGGTCAAAGTAAAAGATTCTGGTTAAAGTCATATGCAACCAACAGTGAGTGATCAGTAATATGTACTCCCCAGCCATGTATGGAAAGGGCAAAGAGATCTCTCTCCATATCTCTTCCCCTCTTCAATTTAGACTCCAGCCTCAAATTCTTCTATACTTTCTAGTAAGAAATGGCAGTGTGACAATACCAGAAGTGTTGAGATCAGAGCAACTCCTTGGTAGGCCTGGCCCAATGCTATCTCCACACCTCCTTTTTGACCTCCTGTAAAAAAGCTGAAAAGTATGTTACCTGGATTTGGACACCATGTGCTCCACCTAAGTGACCAAAATGTATCTCATGCGTCCCAGAAACTTTAATGTCTCATCACCTTGCTTAATCCTGCATGTCTGTCCTGTGCACATATGCACACATTTCAGTTTTGGATGATGGGGATTTCATTCATTCATGAAAAACAGTGTTGTTTCCCCAACTTTTCAATTATTCTTCACATAACTCAGATCAATTCAATTCATGCATTTCTTCAGCCAGCCAATATTCCTGCATCACTGATTATTCTTGGCCTGAGAAGGCTAGAGAAAAGAGGGCAAACAAGACAGCCGTGCTGCGTTGGCACACCAGGTAGAAGGTAGATGGTAAGTAAATGGCTGTCTTATAGATGCAGACAGATGTAAGCACTGTCAGGAAATGAAGCAGGGTAAAGGTTGGAGCGTGCAGAAGACCTCACAAGGAGTGGCAGAATGAAGAGTGGAAAGGTGTGAGGCAGAGCTATGTGGAGATTGGTGAGAGAACCTTCCAGCAGGAGCAAGAGCCTGGATGTGGGGTGGCCTTGATTCTTCCAGCTAAATATGGGTGGGCCGAGCCACATGTGACCCATGTGGGTGGCTCCTGAGAGTCCTGTGCCAGATTGAGGGAACTTTCTGTAAATTCTCTCTGAAAAGCAAAATGCTTCTTGGTTGAGCTTCAGTGGTGGTGACTAGGATTCAGAATCGGCAAACTGAGTACTGAGAAAATACTTTCATTATTGCCCTTAGCTGGCATAATTTGTCCTGTGGGTCTACTGCTCTGTTGTTTATGGTTTTCGAGGTGCTAGGGATCAAAGCCAAGGACATGGGAATGTTAAGCCAATGCTTTGGCGCTGTGCACAATTCCCTGCCATGTGTTCTATGGTAAACACATTCTAACTTTCCAGTAGGGGTGGGCGAGCAGCACACTAGTGGTGCGTGTGGGTGACCTTCCGATATATGAATTAAATGTGTGTTTCTAATTCTTGCTCTTCTGATTAAGTGTGCAGCCTCCAAGCCCCTGTAGAGTTTAGTGACACCCCATCTTCACAGACAGCTCTGGTGGAAGAGAATTTCCCAGGGGATGGAGGTGGGTTGGCCATCGCTGCAGTGTTGATTCACAGGAAACACGACAGATTCCCTAAGCAGGCCGCACCCTCTAATCTGGAACCCAGGTGCCACACTCTTGTCCTCCCAGGACTGCCTGGACGCGTGTCTCTGTGCAACGTGCCCTGAACTCAAGAACAGTTCAGCACAGTTGCAGGTGGGGAGAGAAACAGCCACATTTGCCAAAATGGGTCCTTTCCCTGCAGAGAATGGCTCCAGGCATCTCACACAGGTCATCACTGAGGAAGGAACTCCACATCTTAGCCCTCTCCAAAGCTAGAGTATCCACAAATCAGAGCATCCCGAAGGAATTGTGAGACACTGTATCACAGAGAGCCTAATGTTTGGTTCTTGATCAAAAACAATATCAAGATACTATCAAATAGAAAACACAAGGAACAAAGCCACCAAAATGCCCTTAATTCTAAATGTACCTAACATGATAGTGAAACTTAACTGTGATCTTTATGTGTTTGTTTTGCTGTGAGACAGGATTTTGCTCTGTCCAGACCAGCCTTGAATTTGCAGTTCTCCTGCTTTGACCATTCAAATCCCAGGACTTATAGCTATCACAACTTATTTTTAATTAAAAATATTTGTTATTGGGCTTGAGAGATGTCTCAGTGGCTAAAACACTTGCTATACAAATAAAAAGACTGGAATTCAGATCCCCAGGGCCCATGTAATATGTGGCATCCTGCCTGCAATTTTAGCCCTAAAAGGTGGAGTCTGGGAATCCCTAGAGCAAGTTGGCTAACTGAACTAGTCCTACTACTGTGTACTAGATTCAATTAGAGACAGAGGCTCAGATCAGTAAGGCAATAAAACTATTGAAGATGATTTTCTATATCATCTTCGGGTTTTCATATGCACACACATGCTGCCAATCCACATACAAAACATATGCACACCCCCACACACCCATTACACATTACATGATGCATGCAAAAATGTTTATTACTATTCTTATGCTTGTGTCCATGATGTGTGTGAGTGCATACATATGCCATGGTATGGATGTGGAAATCCGAGGATAGCTGTGTGGCACCATTGCATTCCTTATACATTTATATGGCTTCCAGGGTTGGAGGTCAGGTCAGTGGGCTTACATGATAGTCCACCAATACACAATTTATTTTTAAATCAAATTTTTATAATAAAAGTAATAGACTATAGCTATAAAGAAGGAAGAAAGAATGGGGAGGAAGAAGGAAGGAAAGAGAGAGAGAGAGAGAGAAAATTGAAGAGAAGGGGAGAAGGATTATAAATGCTGCTCAGCCTCTGAACCCAAAATGATTCTCTTAACAGTTTGAATTATTTCCTTCCAGTTAAATTTTTTTTAAAAATCCCTGTAGAGATAAAACATATATGCAATTTTATTTCATTTTTTCTTTTTAAAATGTTTGCAAACCTGTTTTATAAGCTGAGAAACCCAAACTCAAGAACTTGGAAAGTTACTGTACGGCTATATTACAGTGTACTCCAAGGAAATCTCTGCACTCTTTGTGTTGATCATGTCTGGGGTTTGCGCCCTGGTCACATGGGTGACAAAACATCAGCTCGAGAAAAGGCTGCAGCAGAGGTCATGACGGATGAGGATGCCAGAGGCAGAAGTGTCCCCCTCCACCCCCTACTTCCCTCTCTGGCCTAGGGAAAAGTAAACCCTGGGATTCTGGCTGTTGGGCTGGTTATCTGGTCTCCAGCAAGGCCCTCTCAGGAAGTGAACTTGCAGTGGCCTCTCAGCTGACGGCAGGATAAGAGGTGGATGCCTGAGCAGCTTCCCTTGAGGCCTCAGGAGGTGGCTGCATGCAGGGGGAGAGATACCCAGGAGGGGCCACAGAAAGTGGGAGGAGCAGCTGGGCCCACAAGCCTAAGGCCGAGGTGACTGAGTGAGCCAGGCTGGGAGTCAGAAGCCTGCCAGAATGGAAGGCCTGCGCGACAAGCTCTCGGTTCAGCGTCAACGCCTGTGTTGACAGACATCTCTATCTGGACGTTTTGCTTGGGGAATCTGAAGGTTCTGTTTGCCAAACACTTCCAAAGGCGTTCTAGCCAGGAGCAGGCGTTTGCAGAGACTCGCCTGAACAGCTAATGCAGAGTGGGTGCTGTGGGCTGGGCTAAGTCCTTGTCATCAGAGAGGCTGTCATTAGCCATCTGCTTACCTGAGCTCCCCCCAGCTCCTCAAGCTGTCCCTGCACAAGGCTGAGTTCACAGGCATAGAGTTGTGGCTTGAGCCCACCAGCAGCCAGCACTGGGAGGCTGCAGCCCATACCCATCCTTCCATGACCGCCTTCCACACAGAGCCTGCCTCTGGGTCTCAGTGCTCCTCGAGCAACTGCCCTGCGAAAACAAGGAACACTTCTGGCCCTTCCACCTCCCCAACAGCTCACACTCGCTGGCTCACAAAGACCGATGCTCAAGATGGCTTAAGCAGCAGCAAGACAGTTGAGTAGCTTTTTTGTGTCCTTAATTTCTTGTCAAAGTAGCATGCATATGTACTTAAAAGCATGAGAGGTGTAAGAATTGAATAAAAATCCCCCCCTCCCCAGCATACCTAACCTCTGACTGACTTATTTTCCCTTTTGCTTTTCAGATTGTCACCTCTCTGACCTCTGGAATGTCAAATGTTAGAGCTTCATTCCTTAATACGATCTTCGTACTTAGATATTGATCCTTTACGGGACAGGAGCACCTCTTGGTTCTCCTCTCCCCATTACAAATGCATATCAGTTTGTGGGGATAAAGTGCTCATTGTGCACATGTAAGGATCTGAGTTCAAAAAAGACCAGGACCCGTGTAGAGCTGGGTGTAGCAGTATAGGGCTGTACTCCTGTGGTGAGACCTGAGTCACTAACTTGAGAGCCTGGAAGCTTGCAGGCTGTTTAGACTGGTGAGGGCAGCGCAGCATAAACTGAAAAGACACTCAGCCCCAGACAAGGTAGAAGGCAAGCGCTGACACCTGATGCTCTCTTCTGAGCCCACATGTGAACTGTGGAGTAGTCACATATATAAATACACACACACACACACACACACACACACACACACACACACTGCATAAATATCAAGAATACAGTAGAGACATACCCATTTTACAAATGCGACCTGACAATATTAGATGGAAACTTTCAGATAAAAACAATTCATATTTTTCTTTACTCCTGGCTCAGGGCCTTTCATATGCAAAATAAGTCCTCTATCACTGAGCTACCACCACACTCCCCCAACAATTCATAAGTTTTAAATTATGTGCCAGCATGTCCCTTGACATTGTTCTGTGATTTGTTAATTCTTCAATCAGTGATATTTTCAGTTGCTTCCTTGATCACTTATGCTAATTCCAGGCTGAACCTTCTTGCTTTCAGCTCTTAGATGTGTTCTTTTCCTGAGGTCGTTTCCTCCTGTTCTCTGTCTTTCTGACATTTTGACGTCTCTTCCTGTTTCATTTTCTAATCCTTTGTCTTTCTATTCCACCCTTGGTAAGAATTTCTTGACATTGTCTTTCAGTCTACTTTTCAAATATTTTTGTTTCTATAGGAGGATGTGATTGGGACTTCATGCTGTCTGAGTATTTTAGAAGAGACCCTGGGCTGGCAACAGGAGGTACCAACAGATAATCTCGGAAGATTCTAAGAAATGAGGATGGAGTCAGAGGTAACAGTTGTTGAAAAAAGTTGAAATCCTAAGACGTAGCTCATGAGTTCAGGAAGTTATTTTGCTTTAATGCCATAATCTGTCAGCCATATTATTTTGAATATTTTCTTCCTGTCCTTGAAAGGAACTTGGGCCAGATCCAAGGATTAAAAATACTCTCGATTGGGCAATTGTCTCCCCAGACAAATGGGGACATCTTTCCTTTCCAGGGGCCCCTTTCAGATCGCTGTTTGCTGTGGCCTTGGTTTTTAGCTACGGCCTGAGGAAGTGCATTCTTTCTGACCTGCAGTGAAACTCAGTGGACTCCATTTGGTTCATCTCTGTCTTGTGAATGGGGAAGTTTCAAAGATGGACCGACTCAATGATCTAAAGTTTGGGTTCTGGACTTAGCTAAAACTTAGTCTACAAGAAACCTACTTTCTAGATTACCATGGCAGTTTATTCACAAAGCACTTTATTTCTTCTTCCTTACCTCTTCATTAAATTCCAGTGTCTTCTAATTTATCTAAGAAATGAACAACTTTTACTGGCTTCCTTCATGATCGCATCCTTTAGTGGTCTGCTGTTGTCTGCTTTCGGTTCTTCCCGCTTGCTAGCTCTGCGGGGACTTCCCTCACTCACATGGTGACCCTCACCACAGGGGGAGGGACTGGCATGCGAATGGCATTCTAGAAAAAGGCTAACTTGTCAGACTAACCACAAAAAAAACTATGGTTTTCTTGGGTTTAGGATCATAAACTTAGTTTGATTTCTAAATTTTATCATTGGAGTTAACCATTTTAGGGCCACAGAACATTTTTTTTTTCCAGCTTTCCTCTTGGTATAGGCACAGGGGTCCAGCACAAATCCCTTTGTATTACCTGGGATAGCACGGGCTTTCAGAAAAGTCCAGACTAGAAATTTCCATGTTACAGACAAAATGCTGTACATATAAGTGAATCAGCACGAACTCCACCTACAGCATTTCCCCCATTCTTGCTTTGTCTTTGTCTTTGGAAGGTCTTGGATAAGTTGCAGTAAACAAGCCAAAACAATCTTGAGATTGCAACTAAGCAGACTACTATTACAGTTGATGGTCACTTTTAAATTGTTATGTTTTAGTCTGACTATATGGCAGGAACTCACCTGTTGCCGAGAAACTACATTTCTAGAGACTACATTATAAGCACTTTTCTCTTTACTTAGTTTTGACTCAGATCCTAACTATATAGCTCAGGTTGCCTCAAATGATGCTCTCGTCTCAGCTTCTCGAGTAGCTAGGATCACAGATTTGTATTGCTGTGCCTAATACACTATTTCTAGGAATAAGCACAGTCACTTCTGCCATCCCAGGTGCTTTCTCAACATGACTGCCCGTCACTTCCTACTACAGCAGATTGTCCTTCAGATCTGGGCTAGGCCTTTCCCTTTCACTGGCTGGCAGAATGCATGAAAGTAACGTCGTATGACAGTGGATTTCTCGTTTTGCCTGAGCTCTAGGCCAGTCAGCCCATAGCAACAGGAACTCTGGGCTTCTCAATGACAGGTGGGACCACAATCCTCGCAGGTAAGTTGTATGTTTCTGGATGTGTGACCTGGAACACCTGCAGTGTATGTGCACAGCCCACCCTCCCCCAAAGGAGAGACAAACTGCACCTGCCAAATTCTGCCTGGTCTCTGAGAAGCACAGTGTTTTTGTTTTAAGCCATTATAATTTGGGTGGTCTGTTGGGCATACCAGCTACTACCTCACCGTAGAAGAAGTATTAAAGCTCACATAGTGCTCTGGTGTCTGTATTTGCATTTATTAGGAAATAAACCACACAGTTTCTGATTCTAAAAAGAGTCTTTTCTCCAAAAATATCAAAAACTCCTGACTTAGGAACCAATCGAAATTAGACACAATATCAACACAGAATTTAACATGCACACACTACTGTGAAATCCTGATTACAAAATTAAACTAATTGAAAGCTACCCCAAAGTCATGGCAAAAACTAGTATTCTCAGAGCATCTAAACAGTAGGAATATATTTGTACATATTAACATGGCATATGCATGGTGTCATTCCTATATCAATGATGCACTTAACTCAATGAGGAAATCAGATCTTAGGAGCCAGAATATGGTTTAGTCATTATAGTGTTTGCCAGGCAAGAATCAAAACTGGACTTTGATTCCCAGCACCCACATCCCTGGTGTGTTGATGTGTGCTTAAATCCCGGTGCTGGGGAAGTAGAAACAAAAAGGTCCTTATGGTTCACTGGCTACCCAGCTTAATCTAGTCATCAAGTTCTAGGTATCAGTGAGAAGTTCTTTCTCAAATACATACATACATACATACATACATACAAAGAACAAAAGCAACAGCAAGCCAAGTGGAAAGACACCTGAGGTTGACCTCTGACCTCTTCTGTACATCTGCATATATACCTATATACTCTCATAGGTACACACCATGCACATACCACACACACACACATGCATGTACACACAGACATACACACATATATAGAAGCACAAACACACAGAGATACACACTGATACACACACACATAGATTATACACAGACACACATACATGCATGCATGTACATACACACATTCATGTACATACATACATATTCACACAAAGTGAGACACATAGAGATGCAAACATATACAGATACACACACATACACAGAAATGCAAACATATACAGATACACACACACACATACACAGATACAAAGACAAAGGCATAAACACACACAGATACAGGCACCTACACACACAGACACATACACATGCACACACATACACACAGAGACACAAATCCACATAGATACACACCAATGCACACAGATATACACATGAATACACACAGACACACACACTGCACATTAAACCTTGGACATATCTGTTGCAAATATCTAAAGTTAATTTTCTGTTGGTCTTTTCACCTTTAATAAGAACTTTATTTTGTGGTCATATATATGAAGATAAATATTTAACTCCATGGCTCCAGAACTTCACGTAACTTCTAGAAAGGTCTTTTTCCTAAGTAAAACACACCTACATTTCTTTTGGAACTTTACAGTATCAATGTTTTCACAGCGATCACTTGTCCCTTCGTGATTATATTGGTAATGGGAAGTCTGCCTTCTTCATTGATTAGAGAGAGCATCTTTTACAAACATAATGTCCCAAGTCTCCCCAGGGGTTTGGGTCACCTTCTGACTCTGTCCCTGTCCTTGAGCTGCTTCTCAACAGCTCGTGAGAATTGAAATTGCTCGTGATGCATTTTAGCCACGTGCCAAGAGGTCCTCTCCACTTTTCATGAACTCTTTCCTCTTTACCCATCATCGCCTTTGAATTGTTCCAGGTGACATTCAAAATCATTACATTGACAGTATCCATCTTCAACACCACATAATCTTCAAATGTCTTTGAGTATTTTGGAGGGCATCACATGTGGTAACATAAAGAGAGAAGCTGCTGCTTCACAAACCTGGGCTGCCCAGCAGAGAGCAGGGAACTTTATTTAATTCAAGAGTTTCAGCAGCTGACAGAAGATTTTCAGATTTCCTCTTTTGGGGCTGGAGAGATGGTTCAGGGGTTAAGACTCTGCCTCACAAGCAGAAGGTCCTGAATTCGGATCTCAGGTCCCACATAAAAATGCCAGGCAGAAACAGTGGCAGCTAGTTATTGGGTGGAAACTGGAAAATCCCAGAGCAAAGCAAAAAGGAAGTAGAAGCAATCCAGGATGATTTCTGAAGTCACCCTTTGTCCTCCTCAGGGACACAGTGTTCTTTAACACACACACACACACACACACACACACACACACACACACACAAATAAATAAATAACAATTTCCTCTTTTTCTCTTTGCTGTGTTTATCTACAGATATTTTAATGTTTGTGGTCAGAAAAAGGCTATATGATACAAATATTCAATCACCTGTGGCTTGGGAGAACAGACACATTACCTCTCTGTTCAATCGATTGCACATGTGTTACAGTCGCTTGGTCACATTCCCAAGTCTAAACCCATCATGTGTGACTCCTAATAGGTCATTCCTTCCAAGTAGCTCAGGAACAATTGCCCTTGACAGACTCAGCGTTTTCAGACTTGGCCCGGACTTGTCATGCCTTGTACTGAAAAATCTGCCTGTTAAATACAGACAGGCTTTGGCACTAGGGCTGTAGCGCCTGGAAATACATAGTTCATAAAGAGAATCCCCAAGAGCCTTTGATGGATTTATGCAGCTAATATTTCGGAGGCAAATATAAAGAAAAAGTCACTTAATATCACTCTTGGGTGAGACTGCATGCATTCTCAAGCTCGATTCTTGTTCAGTAAGTCAGTGTTCTGAAGGACTTAGAGGAGCGCAGGGCCTTCTCTGGGGTTTCCATGCGTGCTTCAAGACCCAAGGGAGAAGCGTGCAGCCGGGTGAACTCACTGGGAAAGTAGCCAAATCATACTTCTGGTTTAAAAAAAAATGTAAAGCCTGTTTTAGAAAAAGACCCAGGGCTTTGTGAAAGACATGTTGACTTCATTAATTCTACCTATGGATGGAAGCTGAGATTCTAGGTATGACTCAGGTGCTAGAGTAAGGCAGAAGTCATGTCAAACAATGATCTCAACATCTGGTTCTTTCTACAGTGAATAGCTTTGTATCATCTTATCAATAAGATAATAATGAAAATGGACTGTAAGTCCCATATCAAGAAACATCTCCTGCAAACCATACAATTCAGAACATACCAGACAGACTGCTCCATTCTGGAAGGCAAAACCTTGCAACTCCATGAACAGCATTCATGTCACCATCAGATTACTGTGACCCAGGATGTTCTACTGCTGAGAAGCATGTGCGGCATGAGGCAGAATTGAGTTTACATCTCCTCTGAGCAGCCCTTTGGGATGGTCTCTGGGGTCTTCAACAGCTCCTCTGGGCCCAAGACAAAGGGGCGTGAACTCAGAGCATGGAGGCAGGGAATGTGGCTTGGAATCTGGGTTTAAGACACCCAGGCTCCACCTTTCTTCCCAGCATGATCACAGTTCAGAAGATAAGGCAGTTTCTGTTCCAGGGAGAGACAGATGGATGCTACTAAGGTAATTCCACAAGAACTTACTTCCTGCAGCATAGAGCTACATCCCAGGATCTTCATGGCACTGTGATGGCAGAATGAGGACAAGAACATAATCCCATGAATTCTCTTGTGCACGTCTCCATGGCTTCTGTTTCTTGTGTGTGTGTGTGTGTGTGTGTGTGTGTGTGTGTATGCATATGCACATGCATACAAAGTGCACATGTATTTGGAGGCCTGAGGTTGAGATAATATGTCTTCTTCAATCACTATTTATTGGATGGATGAGCAGGGTCTTTTAAGTGAGCCTAAGCTTACTGATGGACTTGATTGACTAGCCAGCTTGTTCTGGGTGCCCGCCCTGTTTTTGCCCCCTAAGTGCTGGGATTGTAGGAGACAGCAATGCCTGCATAGCTTTTGCCATGGTCCAAACTCTGATCTTCATACTTGTGCAACAAGCTCTTTATCTCCCCAGGTCTCCCCTTTCTTTTGAAGGACAAAACTCTATCACTCACCTAGACTTGTCATTTGCCAAATTATATTTTCCTTTAATCTCCCAAGTCAGAAAACACAAATAAATCAGTCTAACATATCACTGGATCATTGAAAACCAGCTTTAGTATTGTAGTTAGTAAGAATGAACAGCTGAACAAGGCTGTTTGAAATCTCTTATCACTAGCGACTAAATATAAACACAGAGCTCAGGAAATGGTAGTAAAAGTTGCTATATATGCTTATCATGAGGGGCATTGAAATGCTGGAGAACAGCTGTGTGGACCCATGAACTGAAAAATAAAATTCTTTTTGAAATTCTCCTTCTTCCTGCATGTCACAAGAGTTTCAAGGTGACACTTTTTAAATGTGAGAGCTGCTCCCTAATGTGGGGTACACTGTGTAGTTGATGTGTGTTTGGGGGGAAACATTTTTGGAAGACCACAGAATTCTGTCCTTTCTCTCAAACAGTCCTCTCTCTCTAACAAGGTTGGGAGCAGATCCCTGTCATGGTTCTAGAAAATGGATTACCTACACATCCATTTCCAAGTGTAATGACATTCTTGCTTATTAAAGACCTCTCAACTTAAAGGGGCAGAATATTATGAACTGGCCGAGTCATTCATTTTCTTGAATATGTTATTCGGTACTTTATGCTAAACCAGCAATACACCATCCATTTTAGTACAATGATCCTTATGTTCAATAAAATTGAAGTGTCGCATCATAAATCATTAGAGTCATTTATTCTGCATTAGACACATTAGCCACTATATTCCATAATCTATTACAATAAGGTGGATTTAAATGTACCCCAAGGAACTGCAGTAATAACTCCAGAACCAAATATAGCAATTTATGGATAAAATATGCTTAACCTAAAACTGCACTAGCTTTCATGATGGCTGTGAACTCTGAGTAGAATTTAGTGCTGATGGTGACTGAACTCAGCCACACAGAAAGGGGGAAACACAGACCTTCCTCTAATTTTCTCTTCATTAGTTTAAAAATGTACAAGATTAATAATTACATAATTAATCAATGAGATATAAACTGTGCTGAGGAATTCACACTCAACGAACACGTCCTCTAAGTACCACTCGGTCAGGATCTCTAGCAAACCACAGCACTGTGTTGTTCCAAACCAGCCGCAGCCTGGGGAGCGTCAGCTGCTCAGGACCAACTCCACTGAGTTCATCCTGTGAACAAGTTGCAAGAACGACCAAGAGAATGTTTTGACACCAGAGGAGTTTTTCTTATAGTATTTAAGAGGGGGACAGGGTCAGGGAAAGGGGAGAGAGGAGAAAGAAGAGAGAGGAGAGAGAGAGAAAGGAGAGAGAGAGGAGAGAGAGAGGAGAGAGAAGAGAGAGAGAAAGGACAGAGAGGAGAGAGAGGGGAGAGAGGGAAGAGAGGGGAGAGAGAGAGAAGAGAGAGAGGAGAGAGAGAGAAAGGAGAGAGAAAGGAGAGAGAGAAAGGAGAGAGAAAGGGGAGAGAGAGAAAGCAGAGAGAGGGGAGAGAGAAGAGAGAGAGAGAGGAGGAGAGGGGGAGAGAGAGGAGAGAGAGAGAAAGAGAGAGAGAGAATAGGTAAATACCATGGATATATGGGAGTCCAAAGAGAATGTTCAGAGGTCAGTTCTCAGTTCTCTGCTTCACCATGGGGACTTCTGGGATGGAACTCAAGTCTCCAGGTTCTAGGATGGAACTCAGGTTCTTCACCCATTGAGCTACTTTGCCAGCCCCAGAGGGCAATGTTCAGAAATCAACTCATTTAGTCCTCCTTTCTATTTCTACCATGTGATCCACAGGAATCAAACTCAGTTTGCCATCTCCTCAGACCTGAACCCCCTCCTTGTTTTGTGCAGTCTGGTGCTATGTAGCCTGGCCTGGCCTGGGACTAATGATTCTTTAGCTTCAGCTGCCTCAGATGTAGGATTACAGGTTAAAGGTACATGCCAGAGAACTTTAAAAATGATCATTAAATTCATAAGATAAATATTCTTACTTAGAACTGAAATGATATTAATTGTAAATATTACTTATAAATTCTTGTATAAATAAAGTTTTCTTTCATGATATCTTTGAAATAACATTAGCCCTTTCCCTTTCATACGTGCATCCATATGTGAAATGTTTACATGCAGCACTAGAGTCATGTTCAGATCTCCAGTGTCTTCACTTAGCTTGGCAAGCTCCATTGGTCCTGTCCAGCTTCTTACTTGTCTGTACGAGGAAGTAGCGCCACTCAGGCTGCCGACCCTCCCAGATGCCTCTCCTGGCAATCTTAGGTCTGAGATTTGACCATGAAATGAGACCTGATTTATGACATTTCTTAATATCGGCTCCTTGCTGTTGAAGGTTATTAAAAGGCATGTTCGTTCTTGTGTTTAATCTCAGATAACTTGGCCCAGAACTGGTATAATCAATTCTTCTTCTTCAGGAAATTAGAGAACAGATTGAATTTTCCTCTTGAAAATCACTCAATCATTCCTCTCTCCCTCTCTCTTTCCCTCCCTCCCTTCCTCTTTCCATCGTTCCACCTATCTATTCACTCACTCATGTGCCCTTTTTACTGCCCTTCCTCCCTCTCTTCCACTCATCTAGTTTTTCAATTGTTTAGTCTTCACCCAGTGGCTTTAATGCTGTCTCTGTGTCACATACAACATGGGCACCAAGGAACTATGATGACCTTGACAGGGGCCTCTCTTATAATAAGATTTTTTTATTATTTATTATTTATTCAATTGTGTGTGTATGCATGTGTGCGTGTGTGTGTATGTATGTACATGTGTGTGTATAGAACCACGGACGAATTCAAGAACCACCATGGACGACTCCACCTCCTCCTTGTTTACTCTGCCCAGGAATTCACAGGCTCCACCCTACCAGGACCCCGCTTCCGCCCGGTGTCTATATGTGGGGTCTAGGATCCGAACTCAGGACCTTCTTTCTGCAAGGCAGAGGCTTAACCCGTGAGCCACCTCTCCAGCCCCAATAAGACATTTTCAATGGCTATTTTATTTTTTTATTGTATGAAAAATAATACATTTTCTATCACTCATAATCAGAAAACAGTAAATATTTATAGCTATTTTCAAATTTTCTTAGCATTTATACTGCTGTAAATTGATGCACAAAAGAAATTCAGAAGGTGAAGAAAGGACCTCGCAGTGGTTAAGATCCTGCTGTGGATTATGCTCATGACCTCATTTCTCCATCTGTAGAATGAGAGCTTAGCCAGCTCATTTCTAGGGTTTCTTCTCAATTCTAAGAGGGGAGAAATTACTTTTGTTGTCCCTTATAGTCATTGGTCTCATTTATAAAAAATTCTTTGATGCACAAATGCAAAAAAAGAAAGAAGGAAAACCATCCATCTCTGTCAATCATTAAGGTCAATAGTCTGCCTCACACGGCGGTGTCTTCTCTTTCCACCTTGGGTTATAAAGGCCACATCGCTGCTCTCACTACCTGCTGTCTAGCTTAAGCTGTTAGCAACCGTTACCAGCTGAACATGGTGCTGCCTTCAGACTGTTGCCAGTGCCATGTGACTTCACTTTCCTCCACCCTTCCTGTCTGCTTGATGTATTTGAATCATAGGATTAATATTCACACAACTGTTTCCCCTGGCATGCTTTCTTTCTTTTTTTTTTTATTTCCACTCATACAAACTTAACAGGTACACCGGTCCCCTTCCTCCCTCCAACCTCCCACCACCCTATGCCTCCCTCCCCTCCCCCCTCCCTTCCCATCCCCCAGTCCGGCACGCTTTCCAAAAGAAAGAAACTTCCATTTTTTTATCCCTCACTCTGAATCCACTAGATTATATGGTTTGAAATATTTATGATGCCACTTTGTGCCATTTGTTTATACTTTGGCTCTAGTGTGCACATTATTATTATATCGTATGTTTTGGAGGCTTCTGTATGCCGCTCATCCACAATCAGGTCTTTTGCATAAAACCTACATGCGCACTGGTGATTATGGAAAAAATGCTACTCTTTATCTCTAGATAGAGTTCATAATCACATAATAATTATGGAAAGGCATTGGTCCTCAGTGTCCCTGTGGGCTCAGTCAGGTGCCCAATATACAAAGTTTACTTAAGACAATACATAGATTTGTATATTAATACTTAGCATCTTGAGAACGAATCTAGAAACATGGTAACATTTCTGAGTTTCTACTTAGAATGAAGTCCTTGTAGGAAAACAACCTCTTTTTAGATGAGTTAGCTGAAAGAATTGAAAACAGCCACTGGTTCTAAGTGCTTCAAGTTGTGATGGTTAGTATTGTCAACTTAGTTCAGGAATCTAGGTCTCTGGGTCTACCTGAGAAGAAGTCTCTAGACTTGTGGATATGCCTCTAAGGGACTGTCCTAATTGTATAAGTCAGTGGAGACCCAACCCACTGCAGGACAGTCCTCAGGCTGGGGACGCAGAACTGTGTAAGGATGAGAACGGAGCAGGCATGCATGCACCAATTCTTGCGCTTTGCTCTGCAGTGGATGCGATGTGACTAGCTGTGCCAAGCTCCTCTTGTTACTTTCTGGTACTTTCTGGAATTGTGAAGCATAATTAAACCCTTTTCCTCTGCATAGATTGGGACAACTATTTTGTTGCAGCAATAAGAATGAAACTAAAACACAAGTAGTCTGGGATGGGAGGGAAGACCTGGTCTGAGCTAAAAGACCAGGAGCTTCCTGCTCTTACCTGCACAGCCTTCTGATCAAATGAGTCTGGAGGGAAGGTCTGCAGGGCCGCTCACTGTGCAGACCTTTCCAAGGCCTGGGAGGGGCACAGGCACAGTGGGCACAAACACACAATAAGAGAGGACGGTATTTAATTCCCGTGAGTGCTGCTTTCTCTGTTCACTCCAGTACTCTTTACATCACACATCCCTTTGGTTTAGGGGGGAATATGCAGAGCACGGTGGGCTGAGGATCCATGTAGTACCTCACTAGTGGGTCATACTATGTGGTTGGTAGTTATTTTGGTGTATGTAGTTAGTCTTGGCCATTCATTGTAACCAGCATAGGACTGAGAACTAACCTGGGGATGAAGGAACTTGAGGATGCAGACATTTGATTGTTCTGTATGCCTGTAACTTTTTTCCTTTTCCATATGAATTCTAAATGGTCCATCAGGCATTCAGATGGATGTTAAATGATTTTTAAAGTGTCTTCTTGCCAGAACAGACCACATTAATTCATCAGTACCCACTGTATCCCTTTAGTTGGCAATGATACTGCACACGTTGTTTCTGGGACACTGGGAATAATGGCTCTTACAACACAGAACTGACACTATGTCAAAGAATTTTTATGCAAGTTTCCCTCCCATGACAACAACACCAACACTTTACATAAAAATGGAAATGCTTCTAATGTAAATTTAAGAAAGACTGAACTATATCCTTTTTTTTCTACAGAAACTGTAATGATAGGAAGAAACAAGGAATGTGTAGCAGAAGCATGTAGGAGCAAAATTATGATATCTCCTAATAGTAAATTAGTAAGTATCCCAGTGTTGAACTTTCATCTGTTCTAGATTTTCTATTCCAAATCATTTTTACAATTTATAAATTGTTTCATTTATTTTTCTCCTGAAAAGTGAACAATCTCTTCTGCGCTGTTGTACTTCTAACTGCATTGCTCTTTGTTAGGTAAGTGGGAGTCAGAGAAAAAGGGACCGAGAGACACAATGTGTGAGGTTGTGGAAGTCTATGACAAAGAGAAGACAACAAAGGAAGACACTTAAGAAATAGGAGTTTCAGACTAGAGAGATGGCTCAGGGGTTAAAACCTTTGCCTCACAAATAAAAGGACTTAAGTTCGGATCCCAGATCCCACATCAAAACGACAGACAAAAATGGCAGCAGCCTGCACTTCCAGCCCTGGAAGGCAGAACAGAGTCTGAGAAACTCCAGAGCAAAGCAATGAGGAGGTAGAACAATCTAGGATTATTCTTGAAGTCATACTTGGGCCTTCATGGGCCCACACAAGGTCCTGTTCTCACACACACACACACACACACACACACACACACACACACACACACACACGCACGCACGCACACATGCACGCATGCACATGCACACACGCACACACACAATTGCACAAGCAAAAACATTTTTTGAAAGAAATATGAGTTTTCTTAGAGCTGAGAGCCTGGGTCAAGGGAACCATGGTGTTAAGGTGGGAGAGCACTAGACAGAGGAGATAGTTTAAAGTTAGAGAGGAAATGACAGCACAGGGAGGAATCTAGAGCGAGCTCTAGACAGGGCACAGGGGAAGAGAGTTAGAGTAGGGAAAGGGGTGGGGGAAGAAGAAAGAGCTGCAGTACCCCTAATCTTTAATGACCTTCAGTGTCACTAAGGAGTTGCTAGGGAAGTAGAGCACCCAGAGGGAAGCAAAGGAATATTACTCAAAAGACAGACCTCTCTCGGGCTTTGGGGTGAGGCGGTCAGGTAATCAGGCTGTGGAGACCCAGGCTCTCAGCTCTAAGCCAGCAGGGTGGAGGAGACTTCACAAAACAGTATGGCTGGCTAACAGTCTTAGTTCAGGGTCCGTAAATTTCATCAACTTTATTTCCTACAAAATCTGCTCACCCGGAATTGGAGCACTTTATTTTATGTGATGAAACGGGATGGTAGGGAGCCGCAGACCAGCACTGCTGCAGAGTTCTGGCTCTCTCAGGCCCCAGGGAACAACGGTGGAATGAGACAGGTGTGGAGCCTAAGCAGCCAGAGACAGCCTCGGACACAGAGGGAGACAGAGCCCAGCGGCTCCTACTGGCCACATCACAGCTCCCACCAAGGACAGACTGAGGACAACCTGTGAACAGCGGCCTGACACAGCTACCAGGGCTGTTGGAGCTCTAGCAACATGGACGCACATGGGGCGAGCATTGGTCACTAGCTCTGGATTTTGTAGATGAATTGGTACATTCGATGAAAGGTGTAGGGTCACTTGCCCAATCAGATTGGGAATACAAGCCACTGCTCATCCCCATAAAATGGGAAAGTCCAAGGAAAGGCATGGTGCTGAAAGATAAATGGTTGGTTCCGATGTCACTGTAGGGCTGCCACATGGGCAAAAGAATGGAGCTTCAAGGATGAAAGCAAAGGACTTGATACACATGCATGAAAATATCACAATGAAACTTATTATTTTGTATTCTGATTAACAAAATATGGGAAACAATTTGTAACTTACACTACTGTAGACTAACAGCAGGAGAGTTTAATTCCACAGATTCCTGCAGGATTCAGGTGGCAGGAGAGTCTTGAGTGAGATGACAAAAATCAGAGGGCCATTGGTCTCTAGGCTGACAACAGCAGGTATTGTGGGCCGAGGGAACAATCTGCTGGCTGGGACTCTGGGGATATTGGACCATGGGCTGAAATTCGCTGGTTGTGAAAGAGAGGCTGGAAATCTAGATTGCTTTGCAAATGTCCTGATCTTTAAATAGTGATAAAAGTTGAAAAAACTGGAAATATAGTCTGCCATGATTATGCCAGTATATCTGGTTCTCCATCCCTGCCCTCCAGAGTCAGGTCTTGGCCACTAATTTACATTGTTACAGCTCCTCATCCAAACACAGTGCCCTTCGTTTAAAAAAAAAAAAAAAAAAAAAAAAAAAAAAAAAAACCACTGCCTGATGCCTGGCTCTGCTTCTCCCCTACACTTGGCTAGAGCAGAGATAAGTCTTGACTTAACTGCGAGTTTGGTGTATAATTTTGAGTAAGTTTTTATAACTTGTCAAAATCTTACACCAGAATCTGTGAAATAAAAACCAAGAAAAACAATCTACTTTGCTAGCTAGCTCCCAGGCTCATGGTGGGAGTCAAGTAAAATATCTGAACGATTATTGTGTGCCAGTGAAAAGCAAAAGTAAAATTTAAAGATCGATGTTTTAGAAATGATCAAGGTCTATCAAAAAGTTAGTCCTGTGCTTTGACCTTAAATTTTAGAAAGATGATGAGCCCAAATTGTCCCTTTTATTCACAGAAATGAACACTTCAGTTTTCCTTCCAGCTCTGATCCTACCTCCTCCTCATCATTTCCAAATGACTTGTGTTCTATTCGTTCATCAGTGGCCCCTGAAACAATTCCTCTACTCTGGTTAAGTTGCATTTTCACTTGGTATTCATTGGTTACATACTTTTGTGTTCGTCTTAAAGTCAGTATTAATAAATTGTATTTTACCTCAATTTTCCTTTGGTGGAAGGAGGAGGCAGCATAGAACCAGCATAGTTGTCCATCGGTGTACCGAGCCCCACTATATTGTTCTGTTCTTGGGCAGGTGACTCAGAAGCCTGGACTATCTAAGTGCTCTTGTGTCACGGAGAAAGCCATTTTTGTTCAAAAAACAAACTCACCACTTACATGCAGAACACATCTCAGAGAAGAGCTATTCCTTTGTGTGCCTCCCTATCTGTAAAGACATTCTGGTCTCCTTGGTGGAAGCCTGTGTACTTGGACCACGTGAACCTCTACATCAATAGGGAGCTGCTGTCAACTAAACAAAAACAAAAAAGCAGGAAATCTTTAAAGGTCCAGACCCACATACTTCTCCTTAACTCTTGAACAGGAAGGACACAAACACACCCAGAGAGTTGGGCTGGCTGGTCTGACAGCATGTAAAATTCACATCAGTAGATTCTTCTGAACACTAGCCATGTGACTGGTGGAATTTGAACCTCACTCCCATCCATTGCTCTTGTTGGATAGGATTCTACTCTTCATGTGTCCTTATGGAGTCTTCTGGGAGTTTGTTCTCCCTGTCTGAAAAACTTCTTTCTTGTGTCTGCATTCATTGAGAAGCTGACATAATTCAGAACATGGTCTTCCTTGACTCCACAGACCCTGTTAGACTTCCTTGCCCTTGACACAACCACGTGTTGTGTCCTGATACCCAAGGGATGCACTTCTGGGTGATTGGACTTGAAGCTTTAAGTAACTGAATATATCTCTCCTCTAAGGCCTTGTCTAAGCCAAGGCAATGCTTAATATAGAGTAGACAATCACCAAGAACAACAACAAAAATATTTATAAGCAATGAATATTCTGGCATCAAGATTACAAAGACAGCTAGATCAAGCTGAAGACTTCCAGAAGGCAAAGAAAATCATAGAAATAAGTGCATGTTGAATTAGGGAGAAAGTGAGCTTTCTCTAACATTTCAGTTGAGGCTGGACAACCATGGCGTGATGGCATTGAGTGGGGCTAAGCAAATGAAAAGGATAAAGGAAATGCAGCCCAGATGAGCACAGTAGTCAGCCTGGAGTCATACAGCCGGTGCCTGGAGACACAGCACTTAGACCCTGGTCACCCCGCTCTAAACTACACACCCAAAGACACTCAGTTTGGATGAACATTGCTCTTGGTTCAGACCAGAATGTGGCCATTACCTTAGATGTCCAAACCCTCTATTTTCACTGTGGTGGTCCAAGTGTCTCATGCAGATTGGATACTCAGTAAGTATTTGTCAGAAGTTGAACAAATGATTACCTAGAAAATCATGATAGCAAAGAACTGGAATTAAACTAGATGCTATAGAGCTAAAGTGGGCAAGGGCAAGAATAACTCCTGGGAGAAGTCCCCTTCATGTCGACAGAGACACTGGGCTTTGTATATAAACATGTCTTCGGGAGGCGACTTGACAACATGTCCATTCAACAAAACAAAAGTAGTGGGTCACGCTTAGTGTTGAAGATCACCCCAAATATGGGCCTTGTTCTGATCACAGTACTGGGTATGAACTCCTTCCTGAAGATTGTGTCTGAGATCCAGTCAGAAATCACTTGACAATCCCCCATGACAATCAAGCTGCAATTTCACCAAGTGGTATATCTTGCTGGCAAGATGACACTGTGGCATGCAAAGTCTATGCAAGTTCTAAAGTTGGGAAAGACCATTGCTGATTTTTCTCTCCAGCCACCTACAAAGCAGCTTTTGGCACTGTCAACATTAGTCACCAGGGAGAAAACTTCCACCTTATTTCTAGTACAGTGTTCTATGTTCTAAGGTATGTGGTGACTTCAGCACAGTCTCTTACCATCCAGTTAAGTGTGTGTGTGGGGGGCAACCGAGGGCAATGGACATAATCTCTGCAGTCTTGGGATGCTCTGTGACCTTCCTAGTCAAAACATCCTAGGGTGTTCCACACCCTGCACTGGATTTTCCTTTAACCACCTTGCTCTTTGAGGGGAAGTATTACCTAGCTATGCATGGATGCATGAGTATTCAAACTCTTTTTAGAATTACGTGTTTTTAAGTTAGCTTACAGTCTTTTTCAATGTGACTTCACACAACCTTAACTTTTATAACCTCCTTTGTCCTTCTCTTCTTCTCCATCCCTGCTAAAACCTTGTCATCTCCAGTGTCCCTTCCTGTGCTTTCATGTCCCACATGTCTACATCTTCTGAAGGCTTCCCCTTTTCCTGCTCTGCTGTGGCCCCTTTCTTATGGCCAGATCTCTATAGACATTCCAAGTTAAACACACAAATCTAAAAATTTGAAGCTAGGATCCACAGATGAGGGAAAACATGTGGCGTTTGACTTTCTGTGCCTGGATTACTTCACTCAGGATAATATTTTCCAGTTCCATCCATTTTCCTACAAATTTCATAGCTTCATTTTTTTTTTACAGCTGAATAAAATTCCATTGTATAAATGTCCCATTTTGCACTCATCAGTTGATAGACATCTAGGCTGATTCCATTTCTTAGCTATTATAAGTTAGAGCAGCTGTGCTCATGAACATGTAAACATCTCTAGTGTAGGATATGGAGTCTTTTAGTATAGGAGTGGTGTGATTGAGTGATGAGGTAGAGTTCTAGTCTTTTGACCACACTGATTTCCACAGTGGCTGCAGTAGTGGACACTCCCACCAACAGTGAATAAGACTCCCCCTTTTCCCACATTCATATCAGAATTTAGTGTCATTTGTATTCTTGATGATGGCCATTCTAGTCAGATGAGATGGAATCTCAAAGTAAGTTTAGTCTGTATTTCCCAGATGGCCAAAGATGTTGAACACTTCTTAATTTATTTAGTAGCCAATTGCATTTCTGTTCAGAACCAAAACTAGTTTTTGTTTTTAAACTGGGTAGTTTGTTTCTTGATGTTTAGGTTTTTTTTTTTTTTGTCTTTTTCATTTATTTTTGGATGTCAGATGTATAACTGCAAAGATTTTTCCCATTCAGTAGACTACTTTTTCATTGGATGAACAATTTCCTTCGCTGTGCAGCTTTTTAGTTTCACGAGACTGCATTTGTCAATTCTTGGTCTTATTTCCTGTGCTGTTCAGAAAGTTTTACTCATACTTGAATGCTGAAAAGTATTCCCTACTTTTCCTGTAACAGTTTCAGAATATCAGGTCTTATGTTGAAGTGCTTGATCATCTGGAGTTGAGGTTCATGCAGGGTGAGAGATAGGGATCTAGTTCTTTCCATGCTGATAGCCAGCTTCGCCAGCTCAGTTTTTGAAGAGGCTGGTTTCATCCAAGGTGTCTTATTTTTTTCATCTTTGTCAAAAATAAAGTAGTTAAATTATATCACATTTTCAACTAAAAATGGATGAGTGACTAACAGTATGTCATTATTTCGTGGATTACAGCAAGGCCATATGTGGCTCTTTGGGCTTAGAAGGACATAGGTGTGTGTGTGTGTGTGTGTGTGTGTGTGTGTGTGTGTGTGTGTGTAAGCTACGGATCCAGTTTACTGCACTTGGATGAGGGCAGAGCATACATTTATGATTCCCACCAAAGCAGATATCTAGACAAGTCACGATTAAAAGAGACATGACTTTTGATGTAGAATAAGAAAAAATGCTCCACCTACCTCACTACCAGCACATTTAGTTCATAATCAGGCATTATTATAATGATATGCAAATTGTGGAAATGGCAGACATCTTTCCAACAATGTTTTCATTAAAGATTCAGCTTTCTCCCCCAGAATAATAGCAAATGACATGCGAACTTCATATGAACTATAGGTCGTGAAAGGATTTAGTATCGGCATTTTAATCTAAAAAGTCTAGGCCAGAAAAATCAATGTTTCAGCTGCAGACCTCGAATGCAATTTTCCTCATGTAACAGGGTTTCTTTCTTTCCTTCTTTCTTCCTCTTCTCTTGCTAAATCTTTTTTTTAAGGAATGAATAATTCCTGGTTTTTCTATGAAACAAGCTGCTGTATTATAAGGTAATGACATCAATAACGCATTACATGTAAACAGAAAATGAACAAAAAATCATTCAAGGCCCTTTTGAAACCGAAGAGCCTTTCATCAGCCCTATTACAGGCTCCATTCACATTATCGGATTGAACCATCCTGCATAACCGAGGTGCTGACAAGTCCTGATTGCCAAATAACTCCTGGATCCCTTTCAGGCAGGTTCACCGAGAGGACAGGACTAGCAGGCCTTCCTGGGGGGGGGAGTGGCGGGCCTTCCTGGGGGGCTGTGGGCCTTACTAGGGTTGGGGAAGTGGCAACCCCATCAGTGAAACTCAATGCTACCACTCCCCTGCCCGAACCCAGAGCCATGTGCTTTGTGGCATGAAACTGGGCCCTTTACTCCAATGTCCCCACTTGCTTCACGTAACAGAGGTTTGTACTACAGACGCGCAGAGACCTAGGTGAACTCCCCAAGCCTCCCTCAGTGCTTAAGGACTCAGATTAGGCTGTCATGTGGCAAGTCGGGTGATGTTTGCCTTGTGTCATTCTTTTCTGGAGATTGGATCTTGCTATGTAATCCAGGCTGGCCCTGAACTCACAATACTGCTTCAGCTGCCTAAGACCAGGAAGTCTGGGTGTGTCAAACCCTGACTGGCTCTTACCTTATTTTTATGGAGTAGGAACAACAGAAGAGCTTGGGCACTTAGGGCAAAGAAGAAGACCAGATAGCAAACCCTAGATGCTGGAATGTTTTCCACAGCCAATCACCTGTCTGTCATTCGTGAACTTGCTTTAGTCCTTTTTCTGGTGGGCTGAGAGCTGAGACCCTAAGCTCCTTCTTCTTAACGCGCTGAATCCTTCCTTCTTGCTGGCTGGGAGGGGTGTGATAATCATGACAGTCACTCACGTAGATGGCATCTGTGACATCTATGGGCAGGGATAGCCAGAGATAGCTCCTCCTTCTGGGCAGGACCATAATTCTGCTTCTTTTATATATATATATATATATATATATATATATATATATTTTAAACTTTATTTGTGTGTGTAGCAGGGGCACTGTATGCCCCTGTGAAGGACCAAGGGAAACTTTGGGAATCATCCTGGATTGCTTCAACCTCCTTTTTGCTTCAGTCTGAGACTTTCCAGGTTTCTGCTGCTGCTGCCAATTCTGTCAGACTTTTTTTTTTTTTTTTTTTTTTTTTTTAAAATACATGGGACCTGGGATCTGAACTCCGGACCTTCTACTTGCAAGGCAGAGTTTTTTTTTTTGTTTTGTTTTGTTTTTTTTTTTAACCTCTGAGTCATCTCTCCAGCCCACAATTCTGTTTCTTAAGATGACTTGAGCTGGCTGTGGCCTGAGGCTTGTGGCTTGTGGTGTGACTGAGCAGGAGCCAAAACAACTCCAAACAAGACTTTCAAAAAGCAAACGGAGGTTGTCTGCTGGGTGGTATATTTCCATATATTTGACGCAACCTTCAGCTTGGGAGAGATCAGATTTTTCAAACAAATCTCTAAGCTTCCAGCTTGGCTCTAGAGATGGTTTAGGAGGGATGTGGGCTTCCCTAATTAATGCAGACTCCATCTTTTCCTTCCTTGATTTCCTTAGAATACTTCCTCTTACAGCTAAGTTCACTCATTGATACATGTGCAAATGTAAGAAAATAAACAGTGCTGGGCTATTACTGAACTATTTTAAATTAAAATGAGTTCTGAAAGCCCAGTTAGGGTATCCTATTGCCAGGCCGAGATCACAACGGAACTCTAGGGGGTTCAGTCTCCAGCTCAGCCCTGACTAGCCGTTCACAGAGCAAAGCTCCAATTTTTTCCATGCCAGTTTCCAAACTGTGAGTCAAGTAGAGTGTTGAATCTTGAAAGGCCTGAAACAGTGCCTCATGCAGGGCACCCTGGTGAAATGCTATGCTTAATGTATGTGGCCGAACCTTGGAGAAGCATGACCAGCTATTTTGTTATGGCAGAATCTGATCAAGTTTGGAGTTCCTTCTAAAAGTGAAGGGGGGCATTGAAAACCTCTGATGGGGAGTAGCTATAGCTGAGTACTTAAAGGGGATAATTTTAACAGCCCTCAAGGATAGAGTGGATGTGAGAGATGAAAGAAACAGCTATTCTGATAACTCAAGTGGGATCAAATGACATCTTGGCAGAAGTGGTGAGCCATGGTCAGACTGTGGAGGGTTTAAAGGCAGGACCTTTGCAGAAGGATTATGTTAGATGTGAGGGAAGAGTCAATTTTTCCATGTGTGGATTAATTTATGGAGTTGAAGGAACAAAGGCGAAGTCCGTGTGAATCCTAAACCCAGACCATCTCTGGCAGTGTGAGAGCACAATGCTGATGTGACAGCTGAGGTGGATTTGAGGTCATGACCAAGCAGAGATTACTTAAAAGATGGAAAGTCTAGGCAAGAATGGAGATGCATCAAGAAAGGAGGAGGCCAGGAGAACCAAGTAGGCTCTCTGGGTGCCCTGAGGACAGTCTAGGGGAGTCAGGCCTGACCTGGATTTGGAGGACCCTGATTATTACGTACAGTGCAGTTCTGCTCCACTACAGTTCTGGGGTTTGAAATACTTGACTTCTGGGCTCGCCGCACATGCGCACCTCATAAAGTCACTCCACCCTACTATCTCTTGGGAAGCTGTAGAGATACTTGTTTCTGAGATATGTTAGGAAAACTTGCAGATCTTAAACGTGACACCAACGGTCAGTGGGTAAAAGTATCTATGGACAAACAAATTTTGACCCCCAGCGCCTGCATGGTGGAAGGAGAAAACAATCTTCATAAAGTTGCCCTTGACATTTGCCCACACATGAGTATCTATCTTTTCTCTTTCTTCCTTCCTTTTCTTCTTCCTGCCCCTACTTCTCTCTCTCAAATAAATAAAATATTTTTTTTAAAAATTTGCTTCACTCAGTCATCAAAACTCCATAATCTACTATCACGACCAAAGTTTAGACAGTAGACTCCCATCTTCTGTGCACTTAAAGAGCATGAATTTATCCCAGAACAAGTTCACGGTTATTTAATTTGCAAAGCAAGATTATGTTTTGCACAGGTACCATTTACTACATACTGTGTAACACATTGAATACCTCATGCATTAGCTGTTCACACAGCCACTCTATTCTACTTCATGGGCAGTTTGAATAATGTTCAAGGATAATTTTTTCCTGGTCTCAATTTTGTGCTTTCACTATTAGAAGGTAAGGCTTATACATAGACGCACATTTGTTTCATGGCCCTAGTTTTCAGCCTTGGATGCACATTGGATTCACCTGGGAAGTTTGTAAAATTTCCATGCTCTGCAGATGCTACAAGATGCGGCAGATCTTGCCTAAAAGATCTGATAAAGATCTTGGTGAGCTCTCCTGGCTTGCTATGCTGTGCGGAGAACTGCCTGAATCCCTTTTCCTTCTCCTGGCCTGTTTTACTTTTTAAGATTAGAAGAGGGAAGATGCGCATGTGCTCATGGAAGTGAAGATGGGCCTGGCAGGATCTACCAGGGTTCCTATGAACTTTTGAGAAGCACCCATTCTTTCTGGCAGCAAGTCGTGCCACACTTTCCACCTAGCAGAATGTGCAAGTGCTCTCAAACCCTGGGTTCATCCACGCTTGATCCTTGAACCTTTTGTTTTACAGTTTACAAATAACAAAAGCAAAACAGGCTGGTTCTGTTAGCCTAGTATTTGGGAGGCTGTATGCAGCCTCCCTGAGCACCCAAGAGCAAGGAAGGGGCAAGTTGGATGGAACCTCTTGCTGTTGCAGGGTACCAGCGTGAGTGTCACACTCTGACCTAACCCACGACAATGCAAACCATTGTCCCCAGGACTGGGTCTCAAGCAGGGACACATGCACACTCCTGAATTAATGTGGCATCAACCCGCCCTGACTCCTCATCACTGTCTCTGAGGATAGAGAAGATGAAAAGATTTGGTAGCAATCCTTAATAAAATTATATGAGTGTTTACACAGCCAAAGTAGTCCCCGAATAAGCTGTACAAATAAATACCATTCCATGAACAAAGAACACATGCTTAGCTGTCCTTTGTCCTATACAATAAAATAAAAGCCCCTTTATGTGGAATATCTGAATCATTCCTTGGCAGTTTCTCAAGGTAAACAGAGTAAATTAAAAATTAATATTTCTCATATGTGTACACACACATACACACACACACGCAGACAATTCTTCCTGGTACTACCAGGGACTAAAGCCGTTGAGTTCCTCCACCATGAAAATATCTACTAAAAAATAAGAAACATTAAAACAACAACAAACAAATTCTGAAAATAATCTTCTCGATAAAGGGAAATGTTCTTTGAGTGAGCTGTCTTATCTAACTAGTTCCCTGAATGAGGCAAGACTAGAGGATGGTGTGAGCTGGGGAGAGTAGGCTAACCCTTGCTTTTAATAGAGGACAAATTAACAGGAAAAAGATATTTTACAGCCTGATATTTTAAGAAAAGAAGTAGGAGGAGAACGAGGAGGAGGAGAAAGAAGAAATCCCCATGCAGATCTGCTTTTTCCTGTACAAGATTAGCCTCGCCTTCTGAATTAGGTTTCTGATAAAAAGCTGTTTCAGATTGCAAGAACACAAACATACCACATTCTTATGAGCTCAGATTACATTACATCTCTGTGGAGAAGGCAGGAATGTCTTTGACGAAGTCTAAACACAAAGTAAAAAGACAGAGAAACTCTAAGCTTGGAAGACAGAAGAGAAATCGGGAGTCCTCAGTACTTTCAGCTCCGCAGTGTGAGGAGCAGAGGGGAAGTTGGACGTTCCTTCCTTCTGCTAATATCCTGTTTTAGCTGTAGATCTGATTGCTTTCATGACAGGGAATTCAGGTCCAAACTCTCTTACTTTATCCAAAGCCAGGATTTTTTTTTTAAACCATGGAAGAATAGGAAGAAAACAATGAACTCCCCTTTAAAAATATATATAGGTTGGGAATGGACACCTTCCATTTTGCAAAAATCCAAGTTCATGAACTTCCTAGAGTCCAATCCATAGGACTGGTAAGGTCCACATGGCCAATGAGGTTGGAAGTCTATTAACACCGCTTCTGCATCCCAGGACTCTCCCCCAGGGGACGTGCTCTTCTTCAGAAGCCCACTCAGCAGGAATTGTCAGTAGGTGTACCATGGAGGCCTATCTCCTCGCCCTGTGGGACCACCTCTGCAGGGCAGCTGGGAGGTGGCGTTCCACTGCAGACAGCTTGCCCAGTAGATGGCTGGATCACTTCAGTGCCTTGTGATTCTGGCAAGAAAAGGAAAGCAACAGGGGCTTACATATTCTAACTAGTTACAATAGTGGGTAGAAGTTCGCAGGTCAGGTCTGAGCTCATCCTCAGAATCATGGAACTAAGCGATGGTATTACTTGGATGTGAAATGCCCCCTACATGCTCATGGGGTGAATGGTTCCCAGTTGGTGGTACATTTTGAGAAGTTCTAGATCCTTAGGAGAAAGAATCAAGCTGGAGGAATTAGGTCACTGGGGTTCGGTCCTTTCTTGCTTCTCACTCTGCTTTCTAGCCACCAGACAGTAATCAGTCTCCTCCTTCATACACTCTCTCCCATGATGCTCTGCCTCGCAATGGACTCGGAAACCAGAGCTAAGTAACCATGGACTGAGTCCTTCGAAATTGTGAACCAAAAGACAATCCCTCTTCCTTTAAGATGTTTCTAGAGAGTATTTGGTCATCGTGACGATAAACCTTACACAAATAGCAAAACCAATGAGAGGGAAAGTATGTTGACTCCCCAGATAAACAAGAACCTTATTCCTTCTGTGACAAGACTGTCCTTCTCTTGCAGACCTTCGCTATCAAGTAGTTAAAGTCACAGAACTAAGCCTTCTTGAACCATACCACCATCCAGCTACCATGCTGTCCATACTCACACACAAACCCCTTGGCCTCACACTGGCTTCAAGAGGGAAGCACACCTACAGTCACTGTGCATAGATGCTGGACAGACTTCTTTAGAGGAAGAGACAATCAGAATGGTGACAGCACTCCCACTGCCACTCTCATGGATATGATCAGCCTTTCCTTTAGGCTACAGTCTTAGCAAAGCCCCAAGTGACAATTTCTATTGGTTACAAGGCAAAAAGTTTTTAGCTTCTCCTTCTCTTTTCTCTCCTTCTCCTTCCCTTCCTTCTTTAGGCTCCCTTGCCCTTCCTATTTCCTGTTTGGGTTGAGAGGATTTCTCTGTGTCTGGACTATTCATGATATGTTTATCTTGTGAACATTTTCTAAATTTCTTCTACCTCCAGTGTTAAGTTTTGCCTCCATGGGTGTCTGCTCCTCTGGATGATTCTGTTGTGAGGAGCGTGCATCCTTAAGCATTCTTGCCAGCCCCCTTAGGCACACCTGGCCTCCTCAGTCAAAGCAGCTGTGCCTGAGACAGATCCATCGCCCATGTGGTATAGACAGAGGGGAAATCCATCCAGCGAGGGCTCATGGGTTCAGCTATTTCTAAGCTCCAGGTTTTCTTGATGAACCAACTTCAGCCTTGGGGAATTTTTCTCTTTTTGTTCAAGGTGCCACAAAAACATCACCTGGACTTGAACAATAATACCGTGGTATTTGTTGCATGTCTGCATATCCCATAGTCATCCCTATTGGTAGCATCACAGCATCGGCTACAACAAAAATGTTGAAAAGTTACCAACAACTAATATTTGGCAACACATGTGTCCAGTGCTGTTCTAAAAGATCCATCCCATGACTCTGGCTCTACCTAGGACTTTACCAAGTGGGCGCAATGCCACTGAGATACAGGTGCTGACTCAACAGTTGAGTCTCCTTCCCTTTGGGCACAACTCTGAAGACAAGTTTAATTAAGGCAAGCCCTGGACAACGCCAGATTATGTAACGGATGTGGGAAGACCCAGCCCACGGGTAGGTGGGTAAGACAGACAGACAACTATTTGGAAATTGGCATACTTTGGCATACAGGTAAAAAGTATGTCCCTCTCTCGGCTCTTTCTGTGGACCTGGTACAGCCAGTTTCCTTTGCACTTGATCGATGTTGGTATGAACTTTCCTGCCATGTTGATGAAGTGTAACAAAAACTAATCCTCCTCCTTTCCACTTAGGTTGTTTGAGACCCACAGCCCTATTAGCAACACGAAGAGTAACCAACCTATCGTAACATCTCACGTCACATGCACACAGCACCGAGAGAGCAGTGAGACGGTCCACAGACCAAGTCCAGATGAGTCAGGATCTTCACCTGCAATCTTACTTTTACTTTCACTTTTTTGCTGGGTTTGTGTATACAGATGTGTGTGATGTATAAGCATGTGTGTACATGAGTATGAGCATATGTATGCCACAGGCGCACATGCGGAGGTAAGGACAGCCTTTCGGTGTTGTTTCTCACGTTTCCACTTTGCCTGGGACTGAGTCTTAGAGCTGATGCTGTGCGAACGAGGCTGACTGGCCCAAGGGCTTCTAGAGATTCTCAGGCTTCTATCTCTCGACTCCCATAAACACATAAGGAGTTATGTGGCATCTGGGAATTTGAACTCTGATCCTCATACTTGCAAGGGCTTTACCCACTAAGTCGCCTCTCTAGCCCCTCACTCACAGTTTGGAAAATGTCTTATTTACAGTGCAGCCAAACAGATCCAGGTCAAAGTGGTCTCTCAGTGCCTGGTTTGCTCAGGTGAGATGGCTCATTTTCTGTCTCCACGAGGTCCCTGGGTATGGGTCTTGCTTCATTCCTCTAATCAAATTTCTACGACTGTGGTGATCATTTTTTTATGTGTGTGTGTGTGTGTGTGTGTGTGTGTGTGTGTTTGTGCGTGTGTATCAGAGGGCAACGTGTGTCCCTGTGGAGGGCCAAGGGTGATTTGAGGAATCATTCTGAATTGCTTCTATCTCCTTTCTTTCTTCACTCTGGGATTTTCCAGGCTCTGCCATACCAGGGCCAGAAGTGCAGGCTGAAGTCTTTCCCGCCTGGCATTTTTATGTGGGATCTGGGATCTTGACTTAATACCTTCTGCTTGTGAGACAGAATCTTAACCCATGAGTCATCTGTCCAGCCCCAATCCTGATGATTATTGTTTTGATTTTTGGAGGGACTGCCGACACTGTTTTAAAACTGAGTTACATTTGGGGGATTTCAGGCTTCAAGGGTATTTTCAAATTAATGTTAAGCAAACCTCTCTCTCTGTCTCTCTCTTTCTCCTTTCATTTATTGTGTGTGTGTGTGTGTGTGTGTGTGTGTGTGTGTGTGTTCATGCATGCACATGAATTAGAGTATGTGAATGTGGGCAAGCATATGCCATGGTGCACTTAAGAAGGTCAAAGGATCGCTGGCTTCAGAGTCCAGAGTCCTCACCATTACACCATGGAACCTATTAAGTTTGTATGAGCGGAAATAATAAAAAATGTATTAAAAAAAAAGAAAAAAAAAAGAAGGTCAAAGGACACCCTTGGGCATCGGTTCTCATCTTCCATCTCACCTAGAGTCTTTTTGTTGTTTTTCCACTTATGCGAGGCAGGCCAGTTGACTTGCAAGTTTCCAGGGACTCTCTTGCTTGGTAGGACAGGGATTACAGATCTTACCATTATACACCCAGCTTTTATTTACTTTTTACATGGTTTTTGAGGATCTGAAAGAGGTTCTTACACAAGTGCAGCAAGTGCTCCAGTCCAAGCCACCTCTCTAGCCCTAGACAAAGCCTTTCTGACTGAGCAGATTAAGGCCCCTCTTCCTGAGACAGCACTATGGCTGGAGAGTGCTGCGGGGCGATCCCCATCTGCAATTCACCCAGGCCTTTCTAGTACCCACTTGTCCATCGGGACAGGTACCCTCATCAAAGGGAAGGCTCCTGAAGAAGCTGCTTTCTGAAGGTTTGAGAAAGCCAGAGTGATGTCGGTCTCAACCTGCCTGTCCAGCTGCATCTGGTGTCTGAACTACACTGAGCAGTGAGTGCATGTGCCTCTGGTTTGAGAAATACTTTTTCATCTCATAATCTGCCTTTCTTTTTTTTAAGAAAAAAAAAAGCTACAAAGGTTTTGTTTCAATAGCTTCCCTTCTTTCTCTACCTCAAAAGAAGACAGGTCATTTCGCAGCCCCCCCCCTTGAGAGAAAGCCGGCCATTCACTCAGTGACGTGTCCCAGCTGCATAAAAGAAGTGCTGAGTGGGTCCAGCTTCGCCTTTGTGCTCCGTGGCATTGGGGGGGGGGGTCACTCAGGGTGGACGTTTCTCGAATGTATTTCCAAATCACATCTTGGTGAGATGAGGACCAGCTCACCATCCGATGACCCTCACCTCCCCAGGATTCTTGTTAATTAACCAGATTCTTCTACTGTGGAAGAGAGCGGCTGCTATCAGCCATCCTTGAAACTGAGCATTCCCCAAGCAAAGGGCGGGCAGTTGGAGAACAGATTAATCTCTAGCAAGACTTCCCAAAACAATGAAAGGAAGCCCGACTCCCCTCTTCCCATATATTAGAAACAATGCCTAATTAAATTGGTAAAACTTTAGTGAGAGGAGGGGATGGGTGGAGCTCACCAGAGGGGGGAAGCTAAAGCCCCAGGTTAAAGATTAATATTCCAAGTTGGGAACAAAAGGATGCTCTTTTGTGGTTCTGTGCTTATGCCTCTGAATGTAAACATTGTTCTGAGAGCCATTTTTTTCTTGGCCGGATCTTTAAAGGGTAATAAATTAGCCCACGGACGGCCATACAAGCTGCTACTAGATGTGAATGTGAATGTGTCTGAAGAAAAGGCTGACTTTCAATCACAGTCTATTGAAAGAATGGTAGGGTTTTCTAAAGAAGCATGTTGTGCCTATTAACCAACTTACAAAAGGGGCCATTTCCTTGATTTATGCTCCGTTGCTATAGCGATCTCACAGCCCAGACTGGCAGGTGAAGCTCCCCTCTACCAACCTTGGAGGGTTTTGCTAGTGATCAGAACCTTGAATGGGCTAGCAGGCGGTGTGCAAACAAGTTGCGTGCGTTCAAGCAATGAACAAACACTGCATCTGGCATTTTCACATCTCTCTCTTCAGTGATGACTTAGCTACCCGAGGGTCAGGGCGGTATTTTGACAGCACTTGAAGACAAGAGCATAACGAAAGCACACTGCTTTGGTTGTCTGGTTGGTGCAAGGGTGGTTTGCGCCCTCCAGGACACACCATTCTCAGTGTTGGAACGAGCTTGGGCCCTTGGGCCCGGCAGGGATCCCTTTCCTATGCGTCTGTGTGTGAACTTGGGTCACTGTGGTGGGTAGATGGATTAGACTCATCACATGATCATGTTGGGAGCATTCAGCAAGATAATTTTGTCTCATTTTTCAACTCCATGTTTCCCACAAGGGCAAATGAAGACTTCAGAATGGACATGTGCCTAAGTGGGACATAGAGAATTCATGGTGGAGTGAAAACGATCTCTTTACTACCCATTTGCCCTCCTCCCCCTGCCAGGACAACAGCTGTAGGAGGGTGTCAAAGGGAGGAAGGGACTTGGATTCTGGTGATGGTACGATCTTACATATAGGTTTCCAGGAAAGCACTGGATCGCAGACAAATTAAAGTTCATGTTTTGGGGGGAGTAAGAGAAAGGGAAGAAGAGGAAGAGACACAGAGGACTGACTAGACAGCTGAACACACTCTTCCATGCCAAAGAAAGCCATGTCCTACAGAGAGGAAAGGCTGCGTAGGAGCACAGGTGCCGCAGGGAACATGTCAACAGGGGGCCACTTCTAACCCCTGAGCTCGTGCCCATGCATTCACCCAGCACAGCCTCCTGGTGTTGGGGCAGAACTTTCAGGGCTATCTGAATGTTTGCGAATTAAGCAGGAATGCAGCTCTTCTTGATCCGAGAGCATGCTATTTGTGCCCAATTGCACAGTCTACTGGTATGCAGCAACTATCCAACAAGGCACCACAGTCTGGGGCATCCCCACAGTTATGGAGGCTGGCATGTGCTCTGAGGGCACTGGCAGGACCACCTCGTCCAAGGCTCCTCGAGTTCGTGGGGGACAGTTCGAGGTGTCTCCCGTGGTTTTCTTCCTGTGTAGACCCTATTTCTTAGAAGAACACGGCATTCGATTAGGGCCTCCTCTAGTGACCCTCTCGACCAGACTACTCCTTCCGGGGCCCTGTCTCAAGGGCAGTCACATTCTTAGGGACAGGAGAATGTGCCTCAACACAACACAGCTCAGAACATACCCCAAAGCAGCTTTCTCCTGTTCCATACTTCATCAGCCTGAAGAAGAGGGGTGTAAACTCTAGAAGTTTCTCTTAAGTCCTTCAGCCCCAGGACCAAGATGTCTGGTTGCAGGTGTTGAAGGTGAGTAAGATTTCCCACAGGCCCTCCTATTACCTGCAGAATTTCCCCCTAACTTCCAGTAAAGGGAGGTTTCTTTCCCACCGAGAACTGTGACTTTCCTTCAGCCACTAGAAATCGCTGGTAGTCTCATTCTCCACACACAGAGACTTGGAGTCTTTTGCAAAGAACTGTTTATTAGTGGCTAAAAAATGAATCTGGTTTATTTCCAAAATATTATTTATGGCTCATTCTGTTGCTTTCCAGTTCTTCCAAGAAATCAAAAGGAATGGCCCAAATAGGGAGGAAAATCCTTAGCTTTCCTCCCACTCCTTTATTATGCTATAAACATTTGTTAATAGAGCAATTATCTTTTGAGTTGTAAAGCTAAATAAGTATGAGGAAGAAAAGGGTGAAGGAAAAGTGCAATTCTTCAAGTTCAACGAAGTCAAGTGAAATTACTTCAAGTGGGTGTGAGATAGGAGAACAGAATTCTCTTTTGCCAAAGTTAATAAATGATAGCACTCCATGCTATTGACTCAAACCTCCTTCCAGCCGGGCCTTGTCAGACAGCATGTGTGAGTGTACAATAAAGCCATCGGTGGACAAGCGTGGCCTGTGAAAAGGGGGGCTCTGTGGCTGTAAGGAGCTGGTGGCAGCAGCAGCAAGGGCTTCAAGTGCTGGAACGCCTTCTCGTGATGCCAGCTTCCCCAAGCACTTGTCAAGTGTCTTCCATCAAGCTCAGCATGCTGCATGGGCGGGCATCATGTACGCGCGCGCACACACACACACACACACACACACACACACACACACACACCTCATTTCAGCTCAGTGTCTCTATAGGGGATGTTTTTATGGTCAATGGAAATTACAGTCAGGGGCTAGGAAAAATAGTTAAGCAGCTAATTTGCTTGCAGGCAATTGGATCCCTAGATCCCACAAAAGTATTCCAGGCGAGTGTGGCAGCTCACCTGTAATTCGGGCCTTGAATTAGCTGAAAGCTCCCGATCAAGCCGGCAAGCCAGACTAGCTTGAACCGGGGTGTTCCGGATTAAATTAGACATCCAGGCTCAAAGCAGTAAGGTAGAAGAGCGCGTGAGCATGACTCCCTGCACGTGCGCTCGTGCGCTTGTACCTGTGTCCATCTACATTCAAACAGGCGCACATACCTCACATATACGTACTACACATAAAAAAAGAAAAGAAAAAAAAAGAAATTACAGTTGGACATACGTAGGGATCTGAATATGGTCCTACAAAATGACATTTGCCCCCCAGAGACTCAAACCAAAGATCACAGTATATTACCTATCCTTGGTTTGGGCCTAAGTTGTACAATTGCCACCTCTGCTGAACCTAGTATGCTCAGGGAGACAAACAGAAATCCCTATTCGCTTGTCTGCTTTTGAATTCAGTTTCAAAACCTTTTGATCATTTCGTTTGCAGCTAATTTTTTAATTCCAGAGAATCTTAGCTGCTTTCTGACCTCCCTTCCAAAGTGGGGCTAGACTTCATGCCAAACTTTTTGCTAAGTGCAGTGTGGCCTGCAACCCATACTGAGTAATTCCCAATAATTGCATTTGACATATGCTGCCTCAGCATTTTTAATAGTTTTGTGCTAGATTTGACACTTATTTTTAATATCAAACTTGTTACTTTTAATTGTGTAGACACACTAGATAATTAGCTTCTACTAAATGTGGATTTTGTTTTAAAGAATCTTCCAGGTTCATAGAGAATGTAAAGGTATAAAATTTATTCTCCTTACCTTACTTTTTCACGACTACTGAATTAAGTCTGTGATCCTGTAGGTACTTGGAGTACTTAGGATTTGCTTTTGTCACGATCTGGGTAAACATTAGCTAACAACAAATTAAAGAGAAGAGAAACAGAAGAGGGAACCAGCACCATAAGATGCCAGCATTGTTCATTTAACATTCTTTCCTGGATGCAGCTTTTTAAAAAATTGAGTAGTGAAAACTGTAACATGCAAGGCACTTTCCAATTCACAAAGGGTTTTCTACATGCTTCATTATTTGACAAAAAGACAGGTTCATGAAATACAAGAACATTGAATTTCTCAGTGATTCTGGAGCTGGGGCAGGCTGCTAGGTCAGTTTGAAGTCAGGTGGAGGGTGTTCATCCCACGTGGACCAGGTCGGAGGGATGGGAACAGTTACCAGGCGTTCCTCTTGCTGCCCTGCTAATGACCTCGGCTGTGGCCTCAGGGACCAACATCCCTGAGAATGAGAGGTTATTTAGCTTTGATATGAGTGCAGCCTGGGGACTCCCTGCAGAGAAATTGCTTATTCCAAACATTTAACTTCTTTTTCTTGTAAGTGGAAACACAGGAGAGGTGGCTTAGCATGGGAGAGACACAAAGCCACTTTGGGACAGAATTGTGGAGGGATGCTCATGACTGCAGACAGGTACCATGGGCTAGCTTGATGAATTCAATATGCCTTTCAGAGATCCAACCTCCCCCCCAAGAAGAACGATCTCAGCGTTGGAAGGATTCGAATTGCTGTATGTGCTCACAAAAACTAATGAGAACACTGAGTCACAGTGCGAAGCAAACTGCCTCTTCCATTGCGTGTAATTATAGCCAGGAGGAAGCCTTCTCTTTGCAGTGTTTATACCTCTCTGGTCTCCCCTTAACAAAGAGAACATTGTGAAGGATGGGTATTTTCTTGTAAAATATATTCAAGTGAGGATATGGGCTGGAGAGAAGTATTGCGGTGCAGTGACCCTCGCTGTTCTGGACTTGATCTCATGAGCCTCACTTTACTCCTGAAATGAAATGTGCAAAAACCAAGTAGTTGGGAATGTAAGAAGCTAGAACTTTGTCATATTGTAGGCATCATTATAATGTTCAAATGACCAGTTAGGAGCATGCAAAGATGAAATCAATTTGAGAGAGGGCAGAAATTATAAAGAAGACATTCAGTTCGTTCTGCATGGCGGCACGAGGTGACAGAACTTTGAGGCTGCAGGAAGGAACTGAAATTCCTGAAAGGAGTGTTCTGCTGAAAGAGGTAGTGACACAGAATCAAACTAGCATGGAAAAGCCAGACGTGCTGATGAAGAAAGAGGGTGGGGAGGAGAGGCATCAGAGGTCTACTTGGTGTACAAGAGAGACTGAAGACAGAGACAGGAAACAGGCCTCACATCCCAGGGAGGCAGGGCTGAGGCAAAAGAAGGGGAAGGCAGGCCATGCCTGGCTACACAGTGACTTTAAGGCCACTGAGGATAATGTAGATCCCTCTCAAATAAGAAGTAGAAAGAAGGTGAGGATATAATCAGGGAAAGAGTGTCTGCTTGGCATGTACAGGGGCCCTGAGTTCTTGCATATGGAGTAATTCTGGGTGTTTCTGCATAGTAGGGTGACATATATAGTAATACTGTTTTGCAGTGCTTTCACAACAACAAACCGTTGAAGAAACACGTGTGCTTAACCTGAACAATGCAACAATGCACACTACACACATATACTGAATCAACTAGAGTACTCCAGAAATGTGTGCGTGGGGTGTGTGTGTGTGTGTGTGTGTGTGTGTGTGTGTGTGTATGTAAATTGAAACATAATGAAAGAAAGAAAAAAAAGAAGGATCAATATAAGTGGATAATTGAATGGGGCTGGTTCTAACCATCTCATGAAGACAGAGACGATGAAATATCGGAAAGAAAAAGTTTCGCAGAGTTTGCATGCATATACTTGTATACACAACTTGTTTGTGTGCATGTGTGAGCAGTTGTGCAAAAACCAAGTAGTTGGGAATGTAAGAAGCTAGAACTCTGTCATATTGTAGGCATCATTATAATGTTCAAATGACCAGTTAGGAGCATGCAAAGATGAGATCAATTTGAGAGAGGGCAGAAATTATAAAGAAGACTTATAAGAAGCTTATCATTTTCTCTATTCTCACCATCTTCCTTTAACTTTGCCATTCACACTGATCAGTCATCCTCTCTAACCCTGGAGGCCTCATATGTAAGGTGGGATAATCATACCAACTTAATGTTTATTATCTACAATTTGTCACCCAGACTGGCATGTCCTTATCAGACACTTTTTGCCACTGCCTTAGTGTGAGATCCCCTCCTCTCTTAACCTGGTGACTCCAAGAACAATTCAGCTGATGTCTTAGGATCAACCCAAATTCATTTCCAACTGGTTCTCTGCACTGTAGTCGACATGACCCTTTTAAAGTGTGCCAGTCTCAACTGTCACCCTTAAATGGCTTGCCACAGTCACAGCCTGCTCCCCACTTGCAAGTTCCACCCAATTTTCCTATCCCAAGTGCAAGTGAGCAGTGACTGTTCCCTTCTCAAACCCTGTCATTTGAATGGGCTGATTCTCCTTTCCAACTTTGTCGACCTGATCACATAGTTTTTTCAGCAGAACTTTCCCAGCTTCAATTCCAGAATGGATGACACATTGCTAATCAAAGCATCCCTTTACCTTGGAAACTACACCTCAAGTTTAGCTGCACACTCATGGCTGTGACCATGGAGGTAATGCTGCTGTTGTCTAAAATGAGCATTCCATCAGGGCTCCGTGGACATAGTGCAGAACCTGAGGGACCACACATGTGAACTTAGGGATGAATGAACCCTGGGAGCCTGTCTACAAAATTATTCTAGCAAACATCCACTATTCAAATATGAGTCAAGTTTTGACATGTAATCCTGAATGTTCCTTAGTGCACATGCAAAAGGTTCTACCAAGAGTCTTGAAAACTTTTTTACCTATCAACTTAGTGGGCTTTAAGGATGACCGAGATGCAGTGTTTTAGAACGCTGCCTCTCTGAGTAAACTATCCATGCTGTATAACAAAATGGCCTAAACAACAGTCTTTCTTAAGTCACCATTTTGGTAGGTCAGGAGTCTGGGTTTCCTCTGTAAGCAGTGTACCAACTCAGCTATGGTCTTCTGAAGGTCAACTGGTAAGGTCTTGTTAGAAGTCAATGTGTCCTTTGAAGCATTAAGCTCCTCATGCTAGACTCAGGGACTTGGTTTCTCAACAGGTGTGGGCTCAAGATCCCCCCAAGTGGGCTTCTCCAATATGAAGAACAAAGTTTATTCATCAGAGGAAGCATGATGAGAAGGATGGAGAGGGGACTGAAGCAAGGTCAAAGCCAGACTCTGCTCCAACCTAATCCCTACTTCTCCAACACGGTATCTATGACCTAGGAGAAAGTCACAGTCTGGCTCCACGCAGATAGGGAGAAAGCTACCCAGGGGACAAATGCCAGTGGGGGTCTCCCCACAAATGTGCCTAGGTTTCCAGTAGCATCAGTCCCTAGGTATTCACAAACCAGTCCTGTACTGCCCCTAATGACAGAAGAGCTCAGCCCAGCCAAATAGCACGTGACCCTACTGACCCACAGCCTAAATGTTCTGTTTCCTCACAAGGTGCTTCAGGGCGAGTCAGTCTGATTCCCCGAGATCAATTAGAGTCTGATCCCATTGAATGAATAAATATTCACAGACTTCAGCAAACACCTTGAGGTGTTAAACAATATGTGTTAATAGTACCTACTGCAGGGTCTCTGTCAGGCTGATGTGGAACTAACTGAGGCTGAGTCACAGAGGAATGGAGGAATGGTCAGGATGGCTGGGTTGTTAAGAATTGCCACAGAAAAGGCCTGAGGTTAAGTCGCTGTTCTCGGCCCAAGTCCATTTCTGCTTGCTTGTCTCCAGCTATAGGCAGGAGTTGAGGGCCCTGCTATGATTGTCGTGGAGCAAAGCTTGCTAAATGCTTGAATTCCTTTCTGAGTTGTGAATGGCATCAGGATTGCTGTCTGTGTCCTGAATCAGGAGACCACATGGTGAAACTGAGCTGGGTGACCTATTCAATGAAAGCAATGTGGGTAACCATAAGGGCTGCAGAATGCTCCTTGGAAATGGGACTAACACTGCCCCTCTGCATTCTCATAAATCTGGCATCACACAATAGATGACCTCCCAGTTTCCAGTGCACCCATATGATTTGGAGAAGCTTTCCCTAGGCTGGGAAGGTAGCAGTGAAATACACTGTCTTCCTGGGGTCTCCCAGGCTGAGGATGAAACTCTCAAAGATACGGGTTGCAGTGCTAAGCTATTCTGGAGTAAACATGTCAGTGACTGTTCCCTGGTTGTGGTGGGGAGATCACACCCCAAGACTAGTGCCATGCTGACTTCCTCTTGTATCTGTTTTCTCTGCATTGAGTTCCAGGCATTGATGTAGGTCACTGGGATTCATTAAAAAAAAAGAAAACCAGAGTTCTCATGTCATGGTGTGAGGGAATAAACAATAAGCAAATATTTTATATTTTAAAACTAAAGTGCCCCAACAAAAGTAAAATGATACAAAGGGTATTGAAAGTATGAGAGAGAATTCAGAACATCAGAGATTCTATATCAACCACCAGGAACTAAGCCAGCCTAATCTCTCCCCATCCTGAAGCTCAGGGAAATTTGCAGAAGAGGGGGCGGTAAGATTGTAAGAGCACAAGGATGGGAGGATCAATGATATGCAAGATACTCCACACAAGTTAGTGCTGAAGCAATCATAATAGGACTTTGCACGACCTGCACAATGTCCAACACATTATTGACCCCACAAAGTTTAGCATGGACTAAAGGCACTAGGATCCTTGGAGGCTAGGGACTGACAGTCACAGTAGTGTTCCTAAGCTTAAGGGGAACACAGGAAAGGGTTCTGGGAAATGCCCCTGGGTCCTTGCACCTCATCAGAGAGGAGGACCCAGGAGAGAGTTTGGCATGCACATTTAAGGATGCTCCGGGGATTGGGGGGGAGGCCTGGGGGGGAGGCATTGGGGGATGGAGAGAGAGAAGGAAGGGAGGGGGGAAGAAGGGGGCCGGGGGGAGGTGGAGGGAAGGAGGGGACCGGTGTACCTGTTAAGTTTGTATGAGTGGAAATAATAAATGAATAAATAAATAAATAAATAAATAAATAAACAAACAAACAAATAAATAAATAAAAAGAAAGTATGAGAGATGACTGGGGTGCAGTTCAGCAGGAGAGCGCTGGCTTCCCATGCACGAGGTCTTGATATCACAAACCAACAAAAATGCCAATGGCAGAAATGGTAATCATACAGCATGCAAGGTAATAACCTTGCAACATCACAGGCAGGGGGAAGAATTAGTGTAGAAGTGTTCCCTCCAGGGGGACTGGGGATTTAAAGACTAGAAAGGAGTTCAGCGCATGGAAGGAGAGCAAGGCAGAAGGTGGTCCTAATTGTGGCTGGATCTGATACCTAGCTCCCTGTATTAAGTCTCTTTCTGTTTGGACTATCTCGAATAGCCTGGTCTCTTTTTTTGCTCTTTTAAACTGACAATACACGTTAATATCACTCATTGCATAGTCTCTGTCAGGCTGATGTGCAAGTAACTGTTGTTGAGACACAGAGGAACAGAAGAATTTCCACTTGAGGTCAGGATTGGTGTGGAAAGTCTGCTGTATGTCTGCTGCAAAGTTTTACCCTAATCCTTGAAGAATTGCATTGGAATTCTCCCTTTGTGTTGCACCTACCCTAAGACAGTGCCTTGTTGTATTCATTACTCCAAATAAGCACCTAATTCATGGCTATCAACAGCAGTACAACTATTTCAAGGCCACTGCTTCTTACAGACTGGAGACTTCTCTGTGGGAGGATATAGCCTCCACTGTGGCTAGATGTGTGTGTGGGATAAAGAGTTTCCTTGTTGAAATAGCACATTTAACATTCTAATGAAGTAATTATAAAAGTAAGTAATTATTGAAATAATCACATCAACTCCCAGCCATTAAAATCCCCCTAAACAGAACTGGCACGATGACTTAGCTATTAGAAACCTTGGCAATCGCCCAACGCCTACAATAGCTTCTAATTAATTGATCTCACCTCTAATCTGCTATTGTTAGCTCAGTGCTGATCATTTGTTTGGCCCACAGATCCTATTGCCCCTTCCTTTTGATTGTATTTGTTACTGTACGCTCTCTATCTCTTTCAATTAAGCACAGGTTAAGTGGTTCATCCGAAAGAGAATAGGGAGATAATGGCACCAATCAGAGGAATCTCTTTAATTTGCTAAATGGATTACAGGGAAACCCCAGCCAAAGTGAAGTCATAGCTAGTGGCCTTCACTTGAACTATACACAAGAAGTATCTAATTATTAACCCATCACGAGCCACACTTCACAGGAGAACGAGTGGCTACAAAGTGAGTAAGGATGCACAGGCTCCCCCAGGGAGGTGGCTCTCTGGAGCTAAATGTCCCCACCGGCTCCATTTCCAGATCTCTGACTCATCTTAACCTTAGAGTGCAGCACACACCTTCCCACCCATCACTGCGCTGACCGACACTCTAGCCAGGAGTGTCTCTTTAAGGAGCTAGAATTCATTTTTCTCATTTGTACTATAAATGCAAACGTAGTTTCATGGACATGATAGCTCTGGCTTTTGCTGATTCAGGGAAAGTGCAAATTTAAGAGTAAACCGGTATGGCTCTAGCTGATAAATAATCTTCCTTCTCTTTGTGACCTTGTTTAGTTCCTCCTTTATGGACGCATGTTGCGTGCACACACACACACACACACACACACACACACACACCCCAAGTCTTAGTGTTAGTGCATAGAAAGACTCCACACCACCATGGACATGGGTGTGCCCTGCATATGCCCAAGTGCGAAATGAAATGGAGTCATTTTCCAGGAGAATAAGAGCAAAGAATAACTACCAAGAATAAAATGAAATTTTAAATACATAAAGATAAAATCTTATGCACTTGCAAAGATTGAACTTGAGTGACTCAATTAATTGGCATGGTCTCCGGGTCTTCCAGTCACCCAACTTTGTATAGTCCCTGCTTTCCCTAATACTCACAGAATGGAGACGATCCCTGAATTCTGCATGTGGTGCAGGGAACCCAATAGTGTCTAGTTTTTTTGAACAACTATCCCCCAGTTAGCCCATAACAGAGACCCTTCCTCAGAGGTCCTGTGCTCACGGCGGCCCGACCTTTGAGAGATGCAGAAGCAGCGTTCTCTCTCACCTCCCCGTTCTCTCCTGCAGAAGTTCACAAGAGGCTCTCTGAGCGTTGCCTTCACTGTGCTTGGAGGAGAGAGCGTACTTATTCGTTGAAATGAAGGTCAAGAAGAGGGCCTTAGCAAACAGGTCTGCCAGCACCCCTGTTTAATTACCTTCACATCATACCCACTCCATCCCACTGAACTTCATGGCGATCTACTTGACCAACTCAGAAAAAGAGACACAAATTTCCAATTTTGTTTGAGGGAGGCATTGTCTTCATGCCCTTGAGAAAAGTCATATGTCACATAAAATTCATACTGAGTAATTTGGAGGGCATGTTTTTATATCATCTAGAGGCTCCTTAAATTTTTTTCTCAGTCAACAGACTCTTCCTGTATTCAAACTTTTCTTTTTTTAAAAAAAATGTGTGTGTGTGTGTGTGTGTGTGAGAGAGAGAGAGAGAGAGAGAGAGAGAGAGAGAGAGAGAGAGAGAGAGAAAGAGAGAGAGAGAAAAGTCAGAAGGCACTGTGTGTCCCTGTGGACGACCAAGAGTGACTCTGGGAATCTTCCTAGATTGCTTCTACCTCCTTCTGGTATTTTCCAGGCTCTGCCCACCAGGCCTGAAGTGCAGGTTGCTACCTTTTCTGTCTGGAGTTTTTACATGAAACCTGGGATCCAAACTCAGGAACTTCTGCTTGTGAGGCAGAGTCATAACCCCTGAGCCATCTCTCCAGCTCCTGTTCAAAGTTTTCTGAACTTCATGAGCTATTCAAATCACAGCCCATTAGTAAACAACATGCTAACTTCAGTTCTCACAGAATTCTACATATAGCATGGTGTGTAGAAAAGCTATCCTACACAAGATAAGGGTGCCCTCTGATCTCATGGTACCACAGGGGAGGAGTGGACATGTACCCTTGAGGTTGTGTGGCTAACAGAAGGAAGTTGGGACCCCTCCCGTTGGTTTCATGACGATAATGTGTCCATAGGTGTGACCAGTTACTTTCTGCTTTAAGTAAACTAGGCCTGGGGTCTGCAAGGATTTTACGGAAAGCATTTGGAGAACATTAAACCCTGAAAATTTTAATCAGAGGTAGTGTGCCCAGTGCTACTGTGCTCATCATGAGAAGAGACTGCGAGTGGATGTACTCAACTCCCCAGGGCATTCTCATCTTTTAGAGTTCAATTGTGAAGAATATTGGGAGGCTTGGAGGAGTTAAAAGAGGGCAAACACCAAGCAAGCCAAGAATAAGACATGGAAATCAAAGCCACGTGCTGCAGTCTCTCCCTGCGAAGGCATCCTCAGCTTTCCTGGGACTGGCCTAGTTATGTTCTGATTAGAATGTTGCTGCCTACCCTCCCCTATGGTCTGAGACCACGTGCTCATTCACATACATGATAGATGTATGTATTTTGGTAGTAACTGCTAATGCAGTTACTTGGTTTATACCACTTTGATGACCTCTTCTGAGTCTTTCTGATATGATACAGTATGATCTGTAGCAGAAATATCTGATATGAAAAGGTGTTTGAAACCTGATGTGGTGACAAACACCTTTAATCCCAGCACTCAGGAAGTTGAAGTGAGAGATTCACAAGTTCTAGACTGGGCTCCATTGGAACACCCTTATTAAATAAGGAAACATACAAAACAACGAAAGATATTTTTAATTGCACCCTTCTTATAGAGACTGATGTACCTGTGTACTTGGCCTAGAGTTAAGTTCCAGACTCTATGTACCGTCATGGACTTACATAGTCTGTGTGTGCTCAGAGACTGTTTTACAAAGAGGCCTTGACAGACTGCTGGATGCGTGGGATTAAATGGAGCAAGGTGTCACTCAAACAGTGATGCTTAAATGTGTGTCACATTAGTATTTACAAGTTTTACAGTTATCTCTCTTCTTTACCTCGAAAAGGTATGAGGGCATGAATAGAAGATTATTTCCCCTCAGCTCTAGAAACAGAGGCTTAAGGAAATAAGTAGATGGAAATGCATGCACACGCGCCTTAAAGTAAACATACAAGTTGGTAGGGAGCTGTAGTGCTCCCATGGTTTCAAAGTGGTAAAGTGCTGGATGTCCCTTACCAACCAGGAGGAAGGGATGCAGGGGAGTAAACGTGGTGTGAGCGGTCCTGGTAGCAGAGAGGAGCAGTCACCATGGCAATGTGCACAGGGCCAGGGTTCACACACGTGAAAGAAGAAAACACCAAACCGATGGGACATCATGTGTGTGAGCAGGAAAGTTGCTGCCCTTAGACAGGCTTATGTCTGGGAAGGAAGTGACAGGAAGGGTGGAAGAGACATTCCATTCTCTGTCCTGGCCTAGATTCTGCTACCTTGAAAAAAATAATCAGCATGTGTATTTATGTGTCATCCTTCAATAAGTATAGCATAACAAAGACAGAAGGACTGACAGAATGACCAATTTTTATTTGTTAAGTAGTAAAAAAAAGATATAAACCAATCACTAATTGCCATTGTCTTTGCTTATGTCACTGTAACAGATGGGGATTAATGAGGAACAGTTTTGGATCTGGAAAGTGAAAGGTCAAGGCTGAGGCCCCTGCTGTGTGCCACTGCATGGTGTAAGGTGGAGAGGTTGGAGAACTGAGCAAAAGGGAGCAAGAGGGACAGGAGCTGGCCATTCCTCAGACCTGTTCTTGTGATAAGGACATCGATCACTTGTGATGGTTAAATCTCCTTGTCACCTATTAGAGGATCCATCTTCCACCTGGTTCTTACTGTGGATTTAAGTTTCTGACATATTAATTTAGAGGGAGCATCGAGTTATCATCAGTAAACATCCTGTATATAGATGACACCAGAAAAGTAGGAAAGACAGTTCTACATCATGTAAATTCTGTCTCAGTCTTGTTTTCCTCAGTTTGCTCTAGACCCACGAGAGTCCCCCAAAGCTTATGCAGTTTGTTGCAGTCTGCCTGCATGGTTGCTGATAAATGACCAGAACACAGCTTAAGGGAACAAGGAGTTTACTTTCTTACGACAGTCCAGTTACAGTTCATAGTCCAGCTTGGTGGGAGAGCACATACCAACACCAGGGCCGAGGGAACTGGCTACACCATCATTGCATAACGGCTGAGAGATGGACAATCCTTACTTGCCAGACCAGCATGTCTGGCCAAGTGAACAGAAGGATGCCAACTCTCTCAACCAGCTCTCTGTGATTTATCCAGGGCCTAATCCCACCCACCATGGGCTGGGTCTTCCTCAGCAGTTAGACAATCTCCTTCAGGTTTGCTCTGGGCTTAACTCAACCATCAACTCTCTACAACTGTGCCCAGAGCTCAAACCCTCAGTCAAGTTGACACCGGTGCTTAACTATGACACAGTTTGAAGACTGCTCTTTGATATCTGAATACAAACCATGCTGAATAAACTCTTCTTGTTTCTGGTCCATGGGGGCTTTCTTTGCTTCTACTTTCTTACTTCTGAAAGTAAGTACTTACTTTTAAATTTAAATTCAGTTTCATTTAAACTGAAACATTAAAGTGATTGCACTGCTACTGGAGTGTCAGTATGGTGTTCTAACATAGGAACACTGTGTGAGGTTCCTGGAATATTTTCAAATATTTACCATTTCTTTACAGTGAAACATGCTAAATACATGCTCTAAGTTTTGAAAACATCCTGTACATTCCTTTTGTCTATATTTACCTTACTCTGAGACAACGCACCAGAACTTTCTCATCTCTAAGTACTCATTCTTAAAACTTTCCTCATCTCTCCTTTCTTATTAACTCTCTCCAACATCTGGCAACTACATACTTTCAATTTTGGTGAAATCAACTGTTTTCTGTATGTCACATATGACCAAGGTCATAGAGTCTTTGTCTTTTCTGGTGTCTGACTTTCGTCAGTTGACATAATGAACTCCAGATCCATCTATGTTTATGCAAGCAAGACTTCTTTCTTCTTTATGGGGGAAAATAGTTCTGTCATGTACATTCTCCCCAATTCTTTATGCACTCATAAGGTGATGTTCACCTAGGTTTTTCTATGTCTTGACTGCTGTGAAAAGAACTCTAGTGAATCTAGAAATGCAACATTATGATCTCATTTCCTTTGGATACATATTCAGTAGTAACAATTTTGGATGATGTGTTTGGTCTATTGCTATTTTTTTAAGGAACTTATCTCCACAATGTTTACAATTATTTTTATTTTTTATTTATTTATTTGTTATTATTATTTTTATTTCCACCCATACAAACTTAACAGGTACACCGGTCCCCCCCCTCTCCAACCCCCTATCTCCCTGTGCCCCCTCCCCTCCCCCTTCTCTCCCCATCCCCCAGTGCCTCCCCCTCCCATCCCCGGAGCATCCTTTATTGTGCATGACAAACTCTCCTCTGGGTCCTCCTCTCCAATGAGGTGCAAGGACCCAGTGGCATTTCCCAGAACCCTTTCCTGTGCTCCCCTTAAGTTTAGGAATACTACTGTGAATGTCAATCCCTTGCCTTCCAGGATCCTAGTGCCTTTAGCAAATGCTAGACTTTGTGAGGTCAATAGTGTGTTGGACATTGCGCAGGGCATGTAAAGTCCAAATATGATTGCTTCTGCCCTAACTTGTGTGGAGTATCTTGCATATCATTGCTCCTCCCATTCTTGTGCTTTTACAATCTTACCGCCCCCTCTTCTGCAAATTTCCCTGAGCTCCAGGATGGGGAGAGATTAGGCTGGCCTAGTTCCAGGTGATTGATATAGAGTCTCTGATGTTCTGGATTATGGTTTGTTGATTTTTTTTTTTCAGTTTTGCTGCTCCCGCAATGCCCTTGGCTCCACCCTGATGGGTATTGGATGTCACCCCCTGGCCAGAGATAAAACCTGTTAAATTAGAGTCTTGTTATAAGAGTATATTCAAAAGTAGATGTAATAAAAGTAGGAAACTGCAGTGAGGGAGGGGTCAATCACCCATCTGCGAAATGGTTACTTTCTATCTGCCAGACTATACGCCCTCCCCTTCTGGTAAGATCATACCCCATCAGTTGTAAATGATCAGGAAGGAAAGTCTGTGAACTTAACCAGATGTCTCATTACTTATTTGAGTCCTTGATGGAGGCCTATTTGCTCTGCTGTAACATGGTCCCCTCTCTCGTTACTGGCGTGGCCCTCCTACCCCATCCCTCCTGTTCATAATCTTAGCAATTACTGTACTTATTACAGAGATTTATCTTTGAGTGTCTCTAAGTAGGTTTCATACTAGAAGCCACCTATTAGGGAGTACATACAGCACTTAATTTTCTGGGTCTGGGATACTTCACTTAATATAATTGTTTCTAATCCCATCCATTTCCCGGCAAATTCCAGTAATTCATCATTTTTGATGGCTGAGTATACTCCATTGTATAGATGTACCACAGTTTCCTTATCCACTTGTCAACTGTTGGACATTTGGGTTGATTTCATGACTTTGCTATTGTAAACAGTGCTGCTATGAACATGATCGTGCTTGTGCTATCAAGGTGAATTTTTGCTGTATGGGGGGTTATACCCAAAAGTGGAATTGCAGGGTCATATGGCATTTCAATCTTTAATTTCTTTAAGAATCTCCAGACAGCTCGCCAGAGTGGCTGTATGAGCCTGCATTCCCACCAGCAATGTAGGAGAGTTCCCCTCTCTCCACATCCTCTCCAGCATTTGTTTACAATTATTTTACATTCCTGCTAACATGTGTGAAGGTGCCTGTCTTTTTACATCTTCACCAGCATTTGTTACCATTTGTCTTTGTGACAGCAGATATTCTCATTCGGGGAAGGGAATTGCTATAATGGTTCAGATTCTTAGTGACACTAAACATTGTTTGACATATTTGTTAGCTATTTGTTTTCTTTTGAAATGTCTATTTAGATCTACTGCTATCATGGTTTGAAATGTGTCCCCCACAGTTTCATGTGTTTAGCAAGGTCATGGCACCTTGAGAGGTGGAGCCTTGCTGGAGGAAGACAGTCACAAGGGGTGGGCTTTGAGGTGGATTAGTCCCACCCTACCTCCAGGAGAAGTCTGCCTTTGCTGCAAGCAGTCTGCAGCTCTCAGCTTCCAAGATGTCTGTGGTGACTTAGCCTCCTCCATCTTTGGCCAGCCAGCCATGCCGCCTCTGCTTTGAGAGACTGTCCCTTCCCTCTTGGAACCATAATCTGAATAAACCTCCCTTTCTCCCTTCAGTGATTGACTTTGAGTGTCCTCTCACAACAATAGTTAAGAGTACCTGTTACAACTGCCTAGTCTTAATTGTGCTATTTGGTTTTCATGTTGTCCTCTTACATGTATGCTTCTTGTGTTTTCTGGATATAAACCCCTTCTCAGAAGTAGAGCAGTGTATTAGTGACTCACTGGGGCTGAGTGAATCAAAAGATTTTGGGGAACTGAGAAGGTCTGCAACCTCATACCCCAGAGTGACTGTAAGAGCCCACCTGGCTGCCACGTGCCCATCCTGTACACTGGCCTGTGAAGTGAACTCTGCTGAGTCCTACCTGAAATTCTTCCTCACCAGCACCAACCTACACTTATGCCCAGAAGCTTCAAATCTCTGTCTTGGCAAAAGGTTAGTTTGCCAACTCCTTAAACATCTCTGCTTACGTGGATGTCTGGCTTTAAGTTAACATTATCACTGGTATTCATGTATGCATGTATTCATTCATGTTCCTGCTCACTGACTGGAAAAGATGATCAGATGAATGTGAGGCTGATGTTTCCCACTTAAGGGATGTCTGTTGCACCAATGACAACCAAGTTCTCTGGATTCCAAGATCAATTCTGACTACACAGAACATAGTCTCTTTACACAGCCCACTGACTAGCAAGGATTCAGCATACTGAGGACAATAATATGAATGGAGCCTGACTTTGTGCTTCCTTGGACTTTCCTATGCTAAGCTTTTAACCTGCCATTCATGATCCCTCTGAAGTCAGAGGCACAACATCTTTTGAATCCTCTTTTTTCTCTCAGCACTCTTACAAGTAGCAGTTGATAGTGTGATGATTATTTTAACTAGTCTTCTAGTTACTAAGAGAAGGAAAAAGGAATATGAGTGAAAATTAATTCATTGAAGTCTTCCTTGTTATACTTTTACTTCATCTTGGTTTCTGATTTTCCTTGTCCTGTAGACACAGACTATTTATTTGGTTTATACTGTATACACATATTTGAAGGCTTTTACATGATCCATTCCATCATTCTCAAAGTAAAAGCATCAAACTATAAACTTTACTTCAAGACCAAACATATGGCTCTTAAAAATAGTTCACTTCTACTCTCGTTGCACAAGCATCGAGATCACAGGATGGATTTTGAACATGTATTTCTCAAGGGTGGCCTAGAATCAAAGAAGGTGAGTGAGGGATTTCCTCTGAGACTGACCATATAGAGGGCTAACTTCTAGAGGATTCAGGAAGTGAGCTAAATAGTGATAATTGAGCTGAGTAAGCCAGGACTAAATTTACAGGGACATTGTATGGGGAGCAGGCTCGCAGTGATTGGGACGCACACTCAGGGGAGAAGTACGCAAAGGCATATGGCCAAGTGAGGCCTTAGAACATGTTTTCTAAATTCCACGTATGTCAAGCTTCCAAGCAAAAGTCGACCTGCTCAGCTTCCATATGTACATGATGAGTTGATGATTGACTCCCATTGTTCTCTCCCTGCCATCGGGTGGTTCTCTATGGAACAAAGGACTTCTCCACACCATAGCTCAGGCATAGGAATTGACTGGCTAATGGCACATGGGGAAAGCTATCAGGGTGATCTGACAAAGACATCTTGTATGTTTCCACTCACATATGTTCTTCTGCTGTTATCACAGGAACACATCAAGAGGGAGTTGATTGTCCCTGAACAAGATGATACACAGAGAAATCTGAAGCCTGAGCCAAATCCAGCGACTCCTGCTGAGCCCCCAAAGACCGGAGAATCAAGCCTCCTGAAGAAAAATTAAGTTCCTACAAACTAATAAGAATGTTGATCTTCATAGCATTTTTAGATCCAGGATACACAGATTGTTCCTGAGCTATCCCATCCGACCTTTCAGCAGCTCTTGGTTGGAAAGAATTTCTGATCACCCTCTGAATAGGCAGCTCTTCCCTCACTGTCTCCACCCTGACCAGTGTTCTTATAATACAGATAACCGCCATCCAAATATCTATGTTTTTATAATGCAGATCACCATCACCCATACAACTAGGTTCTTTCTATCCTGCTTGGAGTCCTTCAGTTAATACATATTTGTTGGGTGAGTACCCTAGAGAGAGAGTCTCGGCTGAATGAACAAATGAATGGCTACACATGAATCTCTCAGGGAGTCCTGAAAATTAGCATCTGGGTCTCAGGAAAATTGTTATCTAACCAGGCTGGGGTAGATCCTTCAAACCTATCCAGTAGCATGGATACTGAAGGATGACTGCGTCTTCTTGGAATAATTTTACCCGATTCCATTTTTCCCCTTAATGTAGTGACTAGAAAATTTCAGATTATATACGTGTTCTTAGGCATATGTATACTGGACATCCCTGGGATGGAGGGATTCCCAGGTTAGAGAGACAGTGTGAGTGGCATGGGAGGGTGGATGGCTGCTCCACGTGGTGCAGTTGATTTCATTCAGGTATCAGGTCCGGTTTGAAGGGGACTCACAGAGGCTAAGCTACCTGGGCACCAGACTCAAGGGCTGCAGCAGCCTCCCCCCCTGAGCCTGAAAAAGATATTTCAAGCAGGAGGCTTGGATGCTTGACGGTGGGTTATAAGTGGAGAATGGGAGACCCCAAGGAAGTGAAATATTTCTGAGTGGAGTCAAGTGCTGACTGTGACTGGCAGCTGATCTCCTATTCTGAGGCACTTACAGGTTGATTCATGGGCAATTTGAAACCATAAGCAGTTTCAGTGATGAAACATACAGACCGAATGATATCACATTTCTTATCTTTGCCAGGGAACAGAGTCTATTCTCTGCCTGCTGTCACAAACACTGTCACCTTGAAGGGTACTATCCTATCAATGTCTCTGTCAGGCCGAACAGGGGGACATCACTTCTAACAGCACCATGAAGCATGGGCCCATTCAGGGAAGTGCGAGAGCCACCCTGCTCTGGCAAAAGACAAGAGGAAGAAACTCAAGTCATTACCAGATTGGAACATAGTGATAAATGTCACTGTCACCTTAGTGCCCATCAGGTGGTGATTTCACAGACCACTTAGAGAAAATTCTGAGCAAGTGAAAAACGATAAGCCAGAAAAACTTTGAATGAAAACAAAACAAAACAAAAACCCAACCTTAGCTTAGCACATTCGGTATCTGGGGTCAGCCAGAGCCCTTTTCAGACATCAAACATCGGAGATGATTGCACACTTAATGCAAGGCCCAGATTTACACGGAAGACTAGAAATAAGCTGGACTCTAGTCCTGTGGGTGGAGTGCCCTCTCTAGGTCTCTGAGCAATCTGGGTTCTGTAAGGGTTGGCTCAGGCCTGCCTGAAGTGGGGAACCTATGATGTCAAGAGATGAAAGATTTTGTCCCATGACTGGCTAAGAGAGAGTTCTATTTACTCTACTACAGTGCAGACTGGTATTGTGGATTGGTAGAATTTGGTGATGAGCAACCAATCTTTCTGCTTTCATGGGCTTGGGAAGGACAAGGACATTTTCACTAAAATCACACTACGTGTCTATAAGAAGGCTGGGCTGAGGCCAGCATCTCCCGCGTGCCTCTGTGGTGCTTCGACACTGGCCCAGGGGTTGGAAGAGACATGCTTGCAGGTACTGAAAACAGGGTGTAGGCCCATGGTTCTGTGTCTCAGCACAGCCCAGGTAAGTGGGAAAACCTTCAAAAAGTCCTGTCCACACACAAAGCCATTACTTCAGTATCTCTGGAGATAGGGTGGGGAGGGGGCAGGCTTCCGTGTTGTTAAAAGCTCTTTAGATGATTCTAATATGTTGTCATGGCTTTAATCTGAAGTATCTTCCTCAAGCGCATAGTTCAAATGTTTGTCCCCAGCTGGTGGTGTTATTGGGAGTGGGGGGCTGTAGAATATTTAAGGGGGGTTAGGTCACTATGGACAGGACTTTGGAATTTATACTTACAGCCAGTTCCTTCTGCACTCCCTGCTCCTTGATCTGTAGCTACTGTCACCTGCTTTCCCACCATAGAATTAAAGCTGTTCACTAAGCTTCTCCCCCACTCCCCATGATAGACTGAACCCTCTGAAACTGTGCACCACAGATCGTTTCTTCAATAAAGTGCTTCTGTCAAATATTTTATTGCAGTGATGTGAAGTCCAAGCATTTGTAGCTGAGAATTAATGCTCAGAGGAGAACTTGGCCCATGTTTCAAAGGCATCACCCACCTGACATGATGACCACGTCTAATCTATTCACACACAGGTGAATGCTGTAGAGAATGCAGCGATCAAACCATATGACCTATTTGATGTGGCTATCTTCTACACATGGTACACAGCTCAAGATGGACAAGTCTATAAAGCAATGTGTTCAGCTTCGAAAGTCTATAATAATACAAGGCACAGAACTTTCTGCTGCATGTGGTCATCAGTCCTCTACATATTACAAGCAAGACAGAAAATCAGATTTCACATTTTATTTTATTTTAGTTATTTTGTTTCTAAATAGCCACAAGTATTTAGTGGCTACTACTTTGAATCATGCTAGAAAGGTTTCAGAGCTATCCACACCAGCTATCCACACATTTGTATATAGCTAAGAAAAATATTTTAATTTTCTGGGGTAATGGTTTGTTTGTGTTATGTTGTTTTTAGCACTACTGCAGTTATTTTGCAAAGTTGCTGATAAATTCATGATCAAACAGCTTAAGGGAGAACAAAGGGTTTTATTCTTTATTTCTGTTGTCTGGTTATGGTTCCTAATCCACACCATGTGACCACACCATATCCACATATCAACAGGATTACTGAGAGAGTGACAATCCCTACTCACTAGATCAGCATTGCTGGCTGAGTATACCAAAGGGTGCCAATTTCCCTAATCAGCTTCCACCATCTAACCCACCTGCTCAGAGACTAGTCCTACTCACCAAAGGATGGGCCTTCCTCATCAATCAGACAATCTCCTGAAGGCTTGCTTGCTGTCTAATTCAGCCACTAATTCTGTGTCCAGAGCTTGAACTCTCAACCATGAAGTTGACACTTGTATCTAACTATGACAAGTACTTTGATCAAGTTTGGCCATCTAAGAAGATAGACATGGGAAAATTTAACTCTCTATAACTCTTTAACTTCTTGTGTTTGGTTTTCCTTTATTTATAAATTCCTTTATAAATAAAGAATTGAACAAGAAAATTCTCACCTTGCAGTAGCACAAGTCCATGCCTGAGAAGTCCTCAGGAGCTGCAAGGGTTGCCTTGGCCTCCTGTCAGAAGCTGTAGATTCAGGCTGCAAGGGATGGTGGGGCTATTGTTTCGTCTTATGACCACCTTTCTATGGAAGCTCTTCCAAAAGAAAACTCCTTGCATGCCAATGTCAACTCATTCTCCCAGAAAACAGAAAACAGCCAAGTCTCCAAAGGCAGAGGCTCTGGGCCAAGCAGCATGCTTTACTTTGGGCTCCCTTCCTTCAGCTGCAGAAACACATGTTCTCTACAAGCCCAGCATTTGAGATGAGATTCTTGAGACATTAGAAAGTTCAGCCTTCACAGCCTTCATTCCAATAGTTAGTTATTCTTGGTTAGCACTTTCTTTTCTGTATGTAAAACCAGCTTTTGTCCAGAGAAATGTAAACCTGTTGCCAAATCAATCTTGCTATTCTAACTCATTCTTAAATATTTCATGGAGTACAGATCATGCTTGATCTGTACTAATGAAAATTGAGGAAACAAAGATGGAAGATACATTCCATTCTCTTGAGAAAGTCATTCTCTGACCCACTTCACTTTTCCATATTCAAAAGCAGAGATTCTGGTGCCAAGGTTTTTTTGCTAATGCCGATGCCAGTATTTATATTTCACTAAAAGGTGAAATGATTATTCATTTGTGGGCAGAAACAAGATCTGGCTAAGAGAGAGTGTGTAGAGGAGAGTGCAGGGGTGGATGGGCTGAATTCCAGACACCAGACGGACCAGTGACACCTTGGCATCCATGTTGCTACAGTTCTCTGAGAGCCTATACTCACCTGCACGACAGGGAGCGTGACAGGCTTGATCATGGGACTTCGAGGACACTGAAAAGTGGTGGCGCATGTTGTACAAACCCAAAGGATCATCCAGCTGTTAATTATCAGCACTGGTTGACTTTGAGGTAACTTCTACCTGTAACTCCCAATTAGGGACACACACACATACACACATACATGCACACACACACATACATACATACATGCACACACACACATACACACACACACATGCACACACACACATGCACACACACACATGCACACACACACACACACACACACACACATATGTTCCTTTGTCTCAAACATGATAGGATTATAAAAAATGTGTATCTGTATTAACTGACAGCCACTGCAAAAAGAAGCTTTTGTAAAGGTTGAGAGATGTATTGATCATGTGTATAAAGGTCAGTATCCAGAAGGCAGTTTGATTTCATGTCAAGAAAAGACACTGCCACTGCAGTCAAGACTCACTACAGACACTGCGGCCACTCACTGTGGCCAACTGCACAAGATTGGTCCATTGTGAGAGAAGGAAGACTCCTGAGACCCCCCTCCCATGAGGGACTATTGATAGTTAATGCTGGCTGGGGGAAAAGGTGTCACTTTCTTCAGTGGTGTAACTTCAGTAAGTAACCTCTTACACAAAGTCTTGCAGGCAATCCTAACTAAACTCAGTGGCATATGGGGGTTGGAGGGAGAGGGAGAGAGATGAAAGAAGGAGGATGACTTGTGGGAACGGTTTTAGCTGAAGAAGGGGGTAAGGCAGGATAATAGGGGATAAAATGACTAAAATTCATTATTTACAGGTATGAAAATGTCAAAGAATAAAACATATTAAAAATGTACATAACTTTAGGATTGTGTAAAACATACAGTAATGAAATCTAATTTTTTAAATCACTTCTAGATATTATTTCAGTGTTACCAAGTATATTCATTCATATCATGCATCCATTATTGCTATTCCTCTCTAGAATGTTTGATTCTAAATTCCTTTAACAATCACTGCCCATTCTATTCTAGTTACCACCAACCTTCTCTCTATGAGCTTGACATCTACAGGTGACTCTTACAAATAGGTGTTGTAGTCAGCCTGCATGGTTGCTGATAAATGACCATCAAACAGTTTAAGGGAACAAGGGATTTATTTTCTTACTGATAGTCTGGTTACAGTTCATAGTCCAGCTTGACGGGAGAGCATGCACCAACACCAGGGCTGAGTCAACTGGCCACACCAGTTCTACATAATGGCTGAAAGAGGGATGATCCTTACTTGCCAGACCAGCATGTCTAGCCAAGTATACACAAGGATGTCAACTCTCTCAACCAGCTCTCTGTGATTTATTCTAAGGTCTAATCCCACCCACCACAGGTTGGGCCTTTTCCATCAGCTAGACCATCTCCTTCAGGTTCACTCTGGGCTTAACTCAACTACTAATTCTCCACAAATGTGTCCAGAACTCAAATCCTCAACTGTCAGGTTGACACCTATGTCTAACCATGACAGTAAGATCAAAGGTTTGTCTTCTTGTGTCTAATTTATTTCCCACATGGTAGTGGGCATCAGCATCTAATTCCCTAGGACTGAGTAATATTTAACTACATATATGTGGAATGTATTTCCCATCCATTCAATCACCAATCAATATCTGGGTTATTCCATCTGTTGGCTCTTATACCAAGGTGGGCACTGATGTACAAATGCATACTTGGGTTCCCAAGATCTAGATGTAGAATCAATGTATGATATTCGAATTATATTTCTGCTGATTGGAATAAATTGCCACTTTTTTTTAACCACAGCAGATGCAGTATTTTGTGCTAAGGAGGGCATGAGACTCCAGTTTTTCTCCATATTTGTCAAGGTTTGGTATTCTCTGGTTTGTTAACTAAATAAGTGAATTGTGTGCTCTAACAGCTCTCCATGTACTGACTTGTCCTCTCCCCACTGCTTGATGGAGAACATCATTTCTCAGGCTTTTTCCCATGTGAATGTCTTGCTGGAAAAATAACCACTGAAGGTTTTTGCCACTCAGACACGATACCCTTAGCACGGATGAGCATTTGCACATCTTGCTCTTCAACGTTACAGCAACGTTACGTTAAAGAATTGTTAAGGAACCTATTATTGTTGTAAATAATAGTTATTGCTGTTATTTAACAATATTGGAGATCACTCTGGGCTTGTCCTACTGTGAAGTTGCTGTATTTTCACACCCAGTCTATGAAGCTAGTCTAGTTAGGACTTCTATTTTATAGCAGAGGCACGGGTGAGCTAAGGAACTTATCTAATGTCATGAATCTAGTAAGGTGGAGAATCAGGATTTGAACCCAGGAAGCTGGATCCTGAGTCCTCATTCTGCTCACGTCACTTCCTGTCATGTGGGTGGTCCTGGGCAGGCCTTACGGGTCATGTAAGTCACAGCTCATCAAGGAGTGAACTATTGCTCATGGACTTTCACGGAATGCTTCATTGGACACATGAACTTGATGCTTTGATGCATCTGTGGACATCTTCAGTGAGCTCGCATTATGGTTATTCATTTTCTGTCCTTTACCCAAAGCTGAACTATACTTGGACACTTACTTAATTTTACATGTCCTTGAAAAATTACATTCCCCAAAACCCAACTGTCTTATTTTCACAAGTTACTAGAGGTAAAAATGAAGGTTGTACTTACTTAGATCCTTCTATACCACCAGAAGGAAATATTTATATTTCATCGCTTTATTCCTGAATCAAGTGCAAGATGCTATTCTAGGCACCAGGTATATAAAGGGATAAGGTGTTTGAATTGGTGGCAGCCAGATGACAGGCAGGGCCAAGCTGTGGTGTGGACTGGAAAGGATAGCAGCGCGGGGAGAGGAAGGTTTGGGGAGAAACGGGCTGGGTGACATTTGTATGATGTCAGAGCAAGGTCCTGTGACCAGATGAAGTTTGAAGAGATCCGGAAGGAAATGAAAACACAATCATGGCTGAAGACCTCTCAGATGGAGGAGGAAAGTCATGGCGAAGCCCCTGAGGCGGGAGCTTGTTTACAGAAAAGAGTAAAATATCAGAGGAACGGAGCAAAGCAAGGACCCGGTTCTTAATTCCAGCATTCCTTGGATTCTTCATAATGGTAGAATTCATCAAAAGGGAAATTGGTGGGGCCCAGGGTATCATGCCTGATATCCGAGTGAAGAAAATGACTGAAAAATCCTTGCTTGTCTTTCATAGCACACAAGGCATTGTGGCCATTTCTTTATTTTCCAGTGAACTGTAAATCTCAAGTGCTACTGACAAAAGATAATTAGAGAAAATATGTGTGTCCACCATTAGTACACATGTTCACAGTGACAATCATCTCTTTTGCATAATCAGCAGTCATCTGATAGCATAGCCATTTGTCCCTTCAAAAAAATTAGTCATGTTTGTCAAGTCTTCTCTAAAGGTGAAAGGATCAAGAAAGCCCCAATTGAGATTTGCTAAAAGATTGTAAGGAAGAGGTTCATTGACTTTATGTCAAACTATGAACTCAAACATAAGTGTTTTTTAATCTTTGACAGACGAAGATTTTACTTAAAAATTACTACCCCCTTGACATACAGTGCCCAGCAGAATGGAGTGAAGGGAATTGCAGGAGCAGCACAACTGCAAAAGAAAATCAACAAACCACAATCCAGAACTTCAGAGACTCTATATCAATCACATAGAACTAGGCCAGCCTAATCTCTCCCCATCCTGGAGCTCAGGGACATTTGCGGAAGAGGGGGCGGTAAGATTGTAAGAGCAAAAGGATGGGAGGAGCAACGATTTGCAAGATTCTCAACAATAGTTGGGGCCAAAGCAATCATAATGGGACTTTGCATGCCCTGCGCAATGTCCAGTGCACTGTTGCCCTCATAAAGTCTAGCATCTGTTAAGGGCACCGAGACCCCTGGAGGCAAGGGATTGACAGCCATAGTAGTGATCTTATGCTTAAGGGGAACAAGAGAAAGGGCTTATGGAAATGCCACTGGGTCCTTATAGGTCATCGGAGAGGAGGACCCAGTGGAGAGTTAGGCGTACACAATAAAGGACTCTCTGGGAATTGGGGGGGAGGCACTGGGGGAAGGGGAGGGGGAGGAGGGGGGAAGGAGGGAACTGGTAAAAAATTTTAAAATGTATAATTAAATTTTTAATAAAAAAAATTACTACCCCCTATATAGTTCAACAAATTTGACATTATCATTACTGGTGTGTGTGTGTGTGTGTGCACATGCATGTGTGCGTGTGTGTAAAACCCCTCTCAAAACATTTTACATAAACTGGACACTATAAAAATGAAAAGAATATCTTGTTTCCAGCATTATGTGTAAATGTTGCTAATTTTCCATGTTATGTTTTTATAGTTACTTCTGGATACTACAATCTATAAATATTAAACAATAAGAGCTCTTAATTCTGGGCTATTGTCTAACCAAATACTGAGTAATCACTTTAGCTTTTCAACTCATATAAAACACACTTTAATCCAGAAACTCTTGAATTTAGGTAGAGAAATATCCAAATATTAACAAATATCTTTCCAAAGAGAATCTGTCGTATATACTACTGAATAAAATAAACTTCCATCAGTTCTCTTGGGAAGGTTTCTAGGGAAATCCCAGCCTACAATACCATTGTTGAGCTTGGCATTTGGCAAGAAGATACTGAGCCAGCGTGGAAGCAGAGAAGATCTTGGAAGCAAGAGGAGAAATGAAGGAAATGGGTGAAATGTGGAAAGATGAGAAAAAAAGTGCATAGGACTAGGGGCCAGGGAACCACAGTGGCTGGGGATGTGCCTGGGCCACAGTGAGTGGCTGCCACCATCAGGAAGAAGGCCAGTGGTGAGATGATGTCTGCGTCTCCACCATTTCTTAGTGTCCCCCATCATGTTCTCTGCACAAGAAGCGTGGGTGGACACAGTGGCTTCTTGTCTAGTCAACCTCTATTTTTATGACTTTTTACAAGGAATGCCCAGTGAGACCCGTTGCAGCTAGCTGAGGACTTGATTAGGCCACTAGTATAACATTCTTTCATCTAATGATTTCTGAAGAATTTTAGGGATGGAATGAGAATCTCAGATTATTCAAAAACAGGAGACACTGAACTACAGCTTTGTAGTTGAGTATGTCCAAGATGACTGCCACAAACCAGGCTTAGACAGCAGGGATGTTCTCCCCATAATATGATAGCTACACCTTGAGTTTGGACTTCAACATGTGACTTGTGAAAGATGCAGTTTAAGCCAGAGAGAGGGACAGACGAAAGTGTGCACAAGTCTCTTACATTCTGAATGGAGATGATAAATCAATTTCAGAACATGAAGCTGAGAAAAATATTGGCAGTATACCTTTGATATGCAAAGCCCCCAATAAATGAGTAAAAAATGTCAAGAAAGATATGGGAAAGTGTGTCCTACCACTGGAAAAGACAAACAGAAAAGCAAACTATGTCTCATTTATTCCAATAAAAATTCAAACTAAAATGCTGTAAAAATTCTATGTTAGGGAGTGTACCAAGTTAAACCTTTGCCTTAGAAGCAAAAATACTTGAGTCCAGATCCTATGTAAAAATGCCAGACAGTGGACTGCACTTCTGACTCTGGAAAGAGGAACATGGGAAAACTCTGGAACAAAAGCAATAAGGAACTAGAACAATCCAGGATGATTCCTGAAGTTACCATTGGACCTCTATAGTTATAAACACTATGTATCCTCTCCTACGCATACCAAACCCATGTATATACATATATCCGCACATGCAAAAAAAGAGTTCCACTTTAAATTCATAGGGTATAACTTCCAGTGTTGCACAGGTAGACTATTAGATGTCAACTGCCGGAATCTCCAAATCTGTGAGTTTTTATGTTCCACAGATTTCTATACATTGGGATACAGATGTAATTAAGGATGCTAATCAGCTGTTTCTAAAATAGAAAATCTACCTTGTATTTTGTAGGTAGAACTAACATAACTAGGGGTGAGGATGGAAGAGGAATAGGAAAGAATTGTATAAAATGGCAGTGTAAAGGAGATTGGTTCCAAAGTTGATGATATTTGTTTTATTTTTTTAATTCAGACAAGTTCTCACTATGTAGTTTAGGCCAACCCTATATGTTTATAAAATTCTCATTTTTTTCTGTCCTAATACTAACAAAATTCATGTCAGAGGATGATACTTACAGAGATGTCTCAAGACAATCAGGAACATAGATGAAGGAGAAATAATTCACCGGAGATGGGATAGATAAAATGATCAGGGTGCTGGACAGATAAGTAGGAGGCATTGCAATCCCTTGTGAAAACAGTGAAGTGTCTCCCATTGCCCACTTCCTGAAAGTTTATTTTATACAGGAAGGTAAATAGGAGCTGGGGATGAGGTTATAAGCTTAGGTGAAGGATTCGTAATGAGTGAGAGATGGAAAATGAGACTCCTCCTAGCCACCAATGCATGCTCAGACAACCAGACTGTGACATCAGGAGAAATCAGCCTTGTGGAGAATTCCTCAGATAACGTAACTTTCTTTTGTCAAGGTGGCATCCTGACTACCACCTTCTTCCAGGTTGTACACTACCCTAGATCTCAACATGCACTTAGGTATACCTGGAACATAGAATCCTCCTGCTTCAATCTCTCCAGTGCTGGCATTGTTTTCAGGCTGCTGGCTTTGAGTTAAACACAGGATTCATGAACCAAGGACCACAGGCAACTTCTGCAAACTATGAAGCAAGTAAACAGCTCTCTCCTGGAGCTTGAGGAGGAACCTCACGTTGCTGAGAATTTGTTTTAGTCTCATAGTATTCATTTTAGATATCTGCCCTCTACATATGTGCATATTGTACGGCAGCAAGCTTAGGACATCCGTTACAGAATCAAAAGGAAATAGCAAGTTGGGAAATCCCTGTTAGAATGGGAAACCCCCCCCCCTTTTTTAAAAAGGGAAATAGACAAATAGTCATCGTTTCTTATATGTACAAAGAATATACATACTTTTATGAATTTATTCCATGAACTAATTAAGCAAATTCACTAATTAAGTGAATGTAATTTCACTTACATTTGAAGTAGAGGAAAAACCAGACACAACCTGAGTGGCTTTTGCTATAACCATGGAACATTACAGAATGACTATTATATCTCTTGGCCCATTTGGGCTGCTATAACTAAATACCATAAGCTGTTGGCTTAGAAACAGTATAAATGAACTTCTAGCAGCTTTGCAGGCTAAGATGACAAAATCGGGATGCTCACAAGTTTGGTGCCTGGGGAGGGTCTGCTTTCAGGCCCCTCACCACGTCATGAGGTGAGAGACTCTCTGGGCTTCTGCGCAAAGACATTAAAACTGTGTATGAAGGTGCAGCCAACATGACCTGGTCACTTTCCAATGCCATCCGTGATGGGTAGGATTATGTAACTGATTTCTGAGACCACCAACATTCACCCCATAGCATTAAGAAGAAGGAGGGCCAACAGCTCTCCAAATAGTAGTTCTGCAAATACCACAGCAAAGTACGCTATGATGCAGGTAAAACAAACAGTGGGTCAGGTGTCTTCTCACAAACCTGGTGACCTGAGCTCGATCCTGGTAAGCCTGGGTGGCCAAAGGAGAAAACTGACTTCTGAAAAATGTTCAACATGGCATGTGTGAGCATACTCCAGCCTGCTGTCTCTTAAATAATAAATAAATAAGTAACAGCATTATTTCCAAAGTGATTTCAGCTTTGGAAAAAAAATACTATAAAATTTTATAAAAGTATTAAGTATGCAACTTCCAGATTTTTAAAAAGAAACTAAAGACATCTTCATTGAACCCACACCAAGGTAAAATAATGTATAAATTTGACTTCCAAGCAATTTTAAATTAGTCGACAGAGCTGCTCTATCCCACTTGATAATGCCAATAAGAGAAATGGAGGTTAACAGTGACATTTCACAGCGCTGTTCAAGCTTTTTGCAGTACATTGGCTGTAGCCTTCTGTGGTGTGAGAAAATGAACACGTAGGTTTTGCCCTCATATCTGCTGAGTAGAGGGAACCTCGTTTCAATTCTCCCTTCAAGACTGTGGGTAGGCTGGGGTGATCATATTGACTTCATGGTCTTTGGGGTTCCCCCTACTTCCTTAGGTTTCAGTTTAACAAGAGATTTGAAATAAGAGGGAAATGCCATCAGCTTCTAATCTAAGTTGTTTGCAGTAAAACAGTATCAACTTTAAAAAAAAAAGGAAGCACCCAAACTAGCAAATATATATCATTACCCTGCCATAGGAGAGAGCTGTTGAAAAACCTATGAATTCTGCTGCCATCACAGAAAACAACCTAATACCCCTTTGCCTTCAATGGCTTTCTATTACATTCTGGAGCTCTGAGAGAAATGCCCTTGTCAGTACAAAATGCCTTAAAGGGCTCTCCCCTTCAGAACTGCTGAGGAGACACAGAATTTGTTGACGAGAGGAGGCGATCTGCGTGCCCCCAGAGACTGCATCAAAGGCAAATGCAGTAAGCTAGCTCAGAGTGAATACATTTTTCCTACTGCCTCTCCTCCCTAGCACTCCAGACTTCCCTTGGGACCCACTCTCATCAACCTGACTGATCATGTTGGAAGACTCACCATTAGGCCCAAGGATTTTCACAAAGACCAAGGTGGCTTTGAAAGATAATACAAAGGCTCATTTTTACACTTAAAGCCCACAGCTGATGTGTCTTAGAAGTTGGCTGGTTGAAAAATCTCAGACAGAGCCAGCTAATTCACTCAGTTCTTTTCTTAAACCCATGCAGCTAAAGGCTATTGGGTTTCATGAGAAACAAACACAACTTCAAATTAACTACAATGACCTCCCATTTGTGAAGCTGGCAGAAGGGACTGTTTGAGTTGGCAGCATCCAGGGTTAACTCAGACTTTCTGTATGCTAAACTGTCTGACATTGGGCAAGATTTTTAATTCTAGATGCCTCAGTTTCCATATTCATAAAGCAGCCAATAATAACTATACTCAACTGAAAAGTTTCTTAAAAACTTCATTTCTTCATTAATTAATTTAGTGTGTGTGTATATCAGAGAGCACATGTTTTGCTCTGGGATTTCCAGAATTGTAGGCCTCCGCCATTTCCTCCTAGTGTCTTTATATGGGACCTGGGACCCGAACTCAGGACCTTCTGCTTTGTGAGACAGAGTCTTCACTTCTGAGCCATTTCTCCAGCCCTGAAAAGTTTCTTATAAAAGCTAAATAAATTAATACATGAGAAATACTAATAGCAATGCCTGACATATGAATCAAAACTAGCTATAGCAATAATTGATGCAGTTTATACCATTAGTACATACTGGGAAACAAATTTTCACAAAATGGAATCATTAGTGCAAATTAATTAGTAGGTATACGTTAATGTCTCTTTTTAACTCCTTGTAGGCTATCTCTAGATATTTAAGTTTCTGATATTGTTTTCAAACACTTGCTGGGAGTCCATTTGTTGTTGGAACAGGGAGTTCAAGGTGATGAAAGACTAAGAGAGTAGAGTTAGGAGTACAGACTAATGACAGATGCACTGACTATCTTTGTGTGTGGAATGGTAGGGATGGGCCAGGAATGTGGAAAGGGTATCTATAGAGGTCAGGTTAACAGCCTGCCCGAGATGTCCAGGTCCTAAGCTCTAGAAGCCAGGAAAAGATCAGCTGGTCTGTAGACAGGAAGATCATCTGGATTTTGTGGGTGTGCACAACATATAAACACTCGTATAACACATGAAATCTAAGATAGAGTGAGATGACATGAACAAATCAACCAGCTATGTTGAACTTGATGGGGGGGGGAGAGAACCATGAGCCAAAGGAAGTGAGGCCACTGGTACATGCAAGGACAGGAAACATCCTGCCAAAACCTGTGTCCAGCCCTGCTACCATTTTGATTGCACCCAGTGATATCCACAATAGCTTGTGGAAACAGAGAAATATAATGAATTTGTCCTCAGACATTAAATTTACGATCGTTTTTTGAAAAGACATGGAAAAGCAGCCCAGAATTATACATGGGAAGGAAGAGGCAGGGTGGGAAGAGGCGGAGCATCAAACGAGCGGCAGTCACACTTCTGTGTCGCATGTAGTGAGGCACACCAGGCAAAGGCCAGGTGGGTGAAAAGCGTCAGTCAACTTCACTGGTTACTGGTGAGCACAGACTCAGGTGCAGGGAGGTGAAAGAGGAGATCAGCTGTGAGATCCTGCCTGGATGGGGAGTCTTCTTTAGAACACAAGGGTGGGGCTGAGGAGCTGACTCAGGTAAAAGCGATTGCCACCAAGTTTGGTGTCCTGGATCCACCAAAAAAGCCAGAAGCAGTGGGTGGCACCTGTAATCCCAGCACTTACAGTGAGACGGGAGGTAGAGACAAGAGAATCACAGGGAACTCCCTCCAGCTAGTCTGGAGTATACTGTGCAGCGACAGAAATGACAAACAATGTAGACCCGTGTCAACAATGTGGAAGATGAGAATAAACTGAAATCTGATGGTGCATATGCACTGCAGTACATTTGTGCACCTACATGTGATAAGAAAAGAAAAAGAAAAGAAAACAAGGAGACCTCTAAGGAACTTGAATCTAGAGAGAAGAAAGGTCAGTTTTGGGCTTTGGAGATATTATTGAAGTAGCAGGATGAAGTCTTGACAGGGGCGGCAAGAAGAAGAGAAGTCAGCCGAAAGAGCCCACAGGGAGATGGTGGGCACCGCTGTAATGCAGGGGGAGTCAGGAGTGGAAGAAGAATTACGTGTGAGGAACACTAGCTACTAAAACAACAGGCATCAGAAATGAGGAGAAGGAAGATCCGGAATGACGTTTATTCTCTAGCCTGGATGTCCATCAAAGTAAAGATGCTGAAACAAGCTTCACAATGGAAGATGGGGAGGAACTCTGCCCTCTGTCTCCGTGTAGAGACATCTGGAAGCTCCGGGAACCTGCAATGAGGAGTTGGGCTTGTCAGCTGACAGAGCAAACGCTGCCAGTTGATGGGGGATACTTTCATTGGTGGGCTATTCAAAGGACTACATAAGGAGGCTTCAGTACATAGAGGATGATGTCAGGACCGAGGAGGAGAGTGGCACATTGGAACTGCCATGGGAAAAGGATGTGTAGATGAAGATGGACAGAAATGATCAGGGAATGTTCTAGAGAACCAACTAGTGTGGAACGTGAGGAGCCAAGGGGACAGAACTTGATGAAGAAACGTGGGGTCAACAGGATCAACATGGAAGGTCCAGAAACAGCAACTACAGCCGGTGCCTTTGAAGGCGCTATGTAAGAAGCACTGATTTGCTAAACCAACATGTGTAGGTCACTTACTTCCCCCAAGGAAACCACTCTCATCAATCTTATGAGGTAGGATCTCTCAGTGCACCAGTTTTTTTTATTATTGAGAAGAAACACTAGAGTGACTTGCCCCGCATTCCTCAGGGGGTGACTCATTGACAGGCTGGGAATCTGCAGGGTCCATTATATAAAACCATAGGGCACAGCTGTGGCCCTCTAATTTCATCTCAAGTTTTAACTGATCATAAGACAATGAATAGGTGCCATCAGACAGGTAACCCAGCTAAGGGGTAGGAACGAATCATCTTGCCCTGAGGTAGCCGGGCTCAGGGTAGGTATGGACAGGGGCTGGATGAACTCAGCTGGCATGCATAATGCAACCAGTCAACACCATGGTGACCGTGGCCTTGCTGAGGACGTTGCAGATGTCATTTCTCAGGGGCAAGATCTCTTCTTCTGGGCAGGCAGATGAGGTCCAGAGCTAGGCTGAGAGAGGGCTGCTGTTTTTAATCAATTCTAGTTTGCTTATCCACCTTGAGTGGGGTCTTTGGGCTTCTGACAGAGTGCTTAGTAGGCAGCTGATATTCCTGGGATATTGGAAGATGCTGTTTTGCTCTTTAGAGGTAAATCTTGTCTTTCACTAACACCAAGTGTGAATGGGTCCTAACTAACTGAGCTTAGATTAGGCATTCTTTGTTGGTTTAAGTCATAACACAGAGATTCCTAAAACGCATGGCTGGGCATTCCCTGCTCTTCAAAAATCCTCCTGCCAAGTCGCGGCTTCTCTGCAGGCGGTGTCTCCTACCCAGGCTTGGAGGTGCACAGTAGGGGTCCGTGTTCCAGGGAATGCTGACCACCAGCGATGGGACGCTGATCTCAGAGCGGTCAGTACAAACAACAAACAAAGCTGAAGCTCGGCTGGGCGTAGAGCCCAAGAAAACCAACCTCACACGAACACACACTATGGGGGAAAGAGAAAGGGGAAAAGTGTTCTTAAAACAAACTGAAGAAAGAAAAGCCTGACTGGGGAGAGGGCTCCACACAGATGGCCCCACCCTTAAGTGTTTGAGACACAAAGGCCTCCTGAGATTTCCCAGGAAAGGGGCTTAATCTCTGCACTTTCTCAGAGAGCAGTTGACGGAGAACTGGAATCTAACTCCACTGAGAAAGGAGATGGCTCCGGTTGATGCACACAGTGAAATGTCAACTTCTCCCGTGCTAGTCACATGCAGATATTGCCCGGACAATCTATTTGGACATAGGTAAAACGGTTCAGAGGATGAGCTACCTTAAGCAGCAAACCTCAGAGCACACTGGCGTCCACATGGAGTTTAGGTTTAGTGATGTAAAGTGCAGTGAGTAGAAGCAGGAGGTAAGGAACCTCCACTGAAGAGAGGGTTGATATGCCACATGTGGCTTCTAAGTGTGCCATGGAAACAAGACAGTTGGGAGGAGCCACAAAAGATTTTCAGAACACCAGTGCTAGACGACTCTGCCCATATACATCACTTGCCAGGTGGAACTCTTTCATGCAACTTCTTCAAGCATGACTGGGAGATGTAGTCTGTGCTGTGGCAGAAGCTTCATGTACAAGACACTAGTCATTGCTATTGGTGGAAGCAAGATCTCCCATCTTCCAGAGATTTGTTGTGCTTATGCACATCTATTCTACCTACTGGTGCTAATTCTTGGGAGGAATACTATCATAAGTTAGATGAGATAGCTGTTTGTTGCTAAACACATCCTTGATTCTTGCTCACTGATGCCAGAGAACTGCCCAGATGGCATGACACCCAAACACTATGCAATGCTCCCTCAAGGTTGTTCCTCTGCTGGTGAAGAGCCACACATAGAATTTCAATGTGCTGTTATTTATTTTACATTTTGCTAGATCAGATTACGAGAATCATTTCATGAAGCCAGCCTCGGTGTCTTTCACTCTGATTAACATTCCACAAGCTATCGTGTATTCTGCTAGAATCGCCACTTCAACGGTGACCACAGAGCGTTACAAAAACATTATAAAAGAGAGAATATTCTAAATGGTCAGTGTGACTGGCCACTTGCCCTAATGAAGTTGCCATTTATTTAAGTGTGTTTGGAGTGCTTTTCAGAGAATTGTCTTCAGAGGAAGGACTATGAGAAAACATGGAATTGGTGAGCTGGGAGGCCCTTAGTGGTTCTCCAGGGCACTGTCATACCTTCTGCTTCCATCTTTTCTTCAGGCCTCTGCCAACTGCTCTCCACCTGCATTCACTCTGTCAGTCTGTGGGCTGAAGCTCTTCCTGATAGGTGAGCATGGAGCGGTCGTGAAGACCAGAATCCTTGACTCTGTAACTTCAAAAGAAAGACTGGTCCACGGATGAATCACGCAGCTCAAGGTGAACACTGATGCATTTACAGGGATGCAAACTCTAACTGACTCCATTAGCTTTAAGAGCAGACATTTGATCTGTGCTTTGATGGAGGACCAAGAAGCTAGGGTGGGGATAGGAGGGTTACCAAGGATTGGGGTGAAAAGTAGAATTCAAAGCTCTGAGAAGGAATAATTGGGCTGGGAAGAAGAGGGGGATGAGGTGAATGGATGGATAGATGGATGGATGGAAAGGGAAGGTTTGGGGGGAGGAGGCTGTGAAACAGGCAGCAGAGCCTGGGAAGGAGTAGTGGGAGACTGGCTGCACATGTGGAAAGATGACGAAAATTCAGCTTTTTGTGTAATTACCTTTAGTGAGACATGCCTCATGCAAAAACCAAGTCCGTGTCTAGATGATTTTAGAATCTATAAAGGTCTTTTCAAAACATATCCCACTCCCCCCCATCGGTTTCCCCCCTCTGGCCTGGTTCTCTTCCCACAAGGAGGGGTCACCACCATTGCTTTTCCAGAAACCAGCTCTTCTAGAATCTGAAGTGATCATGTTCTCCCCCAGCACCCTTCTCCTGACTGCATTACCTGTTCCTGGAGTTTTTCTTGAGACCATTTGTAGTTCTCTTGTATTTTTTATCTCATTCTCTGAGCTGGATACTGAGGTGGTCAACATGTCCCTTAAATATGGTACTCAGAATGGAACTCACAACTCCTGTGTGGCTCACTGGCACAATCTTTGATTTTCATTGAAGTATCCAATTAAGTTCCCAAGCAGACATGCCACAGCCCTGGGTCACGCAGGACTCTGTTAACCTCCACAGATATGTCAAGAAGCCCGCTCCCTGTTCCATTTCAGCCGGGTACTTACTCACAAGCACCTGAATTAGGCAATTTACTCTTCCCTTGGTAAAATTTGATTATTTTTTCAGGTTGTCAAGAACTTTTAGAACAGTCCTTCTAGCTTTATGATTCTCTGGGCAAGTGTGAGAAGCATGAGGTTGAAGTCCTCTTCCAATGGTCCACATGATGAATTTTTATGAGAAAAAACTGAGACATGGCTTCAAACCACTATCAAAAGTTCTTAAATCTAGACTGTTGGTAACACCCTTCATTTTCTTTTTTCAGATATTCTTATTTTCCCACACTTTGCCATCATCCATTTTCATGTTTAGGTTCATCAGTTTGCAGTCAAATTAACTTCTTAAGCTTCCTTTGTCTTTTAAGTTTCATTCATCACACAGACAACATGTTATTTCTGAACCACTTTGTTGAGTTTTGAAATGTTTTCCATAGGCTTATGTGTTTGACTGTGTGGTCCTGAGCTGGCATATGCCAGTCTTATGCTTTGACCGCCGTGTTTTCTCTTCTTGTTATCCATGTGTTCTGGGCCATGATGGACTCTATCTCCTCTAGAAACAAACCAAAATAATAAACCTTTCTCCTCTAAGTTGCTTCTGTCAGAGTATTTTACCTCAGCAACAGAAGATTAATCAGAACATACCTCTGTCTTTTTTGAATAGGCTATGAATTGCTGGCTTTATGTTTATACACTTATATACTTATATTTGTTTAAATACTTAAATGTTAGGTCACCATGGTTATGTGTGGACTGTGAATCACATCCTAGCACAATTTATGGTTATTCCATATGAATTTTATAGCCACCCTGGAAGGGATCACTCTGTTTCACCAATTTCTTCTTGATTTATAGATTCCTCCTTAACAATGATACAATTGGCCTTTATAATCTCCTTCACATTCCAAGAGAATCATTAACAAAAGAAGAAGAAAGTTGCAATGTGCTGTCTTGATGGAGGCAGCCACAAGAAGAGTGGACAGCAGGAGTGAAAGCTTGTCTGCAGGCTTTTCATGTGTGATATTCAGGTCACCTCCCTGAAACTTGTAATTCTCTTAATGACCTCTGCACAAGACCACATCTTTTCCATAGAGTATTGGCTCTTTTGCCTATTTTAATGGGATGGTTAAGCATACAACTCAGCTCTTTATACATAATAACAACATGTTTTGATTGCTCAAATGAATGCACACTTTCATCCATTGGTAGAAACAATTGAAGCATTAGAGCTTATGCAAGCGAAGACCATGATTCCAAGTAGAAGCATTAAGAGACATAAAGGTATTTATACAATTAAGAAATTATTACCAATAAGTCAGTTTTACAAATAGATATTCACCATTAAAAATCCTAAAGGAATATTAAGTTATATATGTGTGAAACAAACAGTAAAATGTACTTTCACAATAAAGGTAGATTCATAAATGTAAATTAATACACACATACACACTTGGCTATTCCAAAGGTATTACAATAATCATTTCTTAATCTTTTTCCTAATTTTCTTTTCAAAATTTGATATCAAGGAAGAACAAATCTAGTCTTGGATTTTAGCAATTCAATTAATAGTAAGAAGAAAGCGTGGCATAAAACCATCGTAATATGATGCAAAATCTCTGCAGCCAGGATCTAAAATTACAGGCTTTTGTCACTGACATTGCGAGATCTGTTTTGAGAGCTCGGCATGGTAAGTATTGAAATCTTGTTCGCCTAGATAAAGCACTAGCTTTTATTTTCTACTTTCTGAGGTATATAATGATTAGAGATTCTGGTTGCCAAGGATGAAATGTTCCTTTGAACTCCACATTCAATTGTTTTGTGAATTTGTAATTGTACCCTTTCTGAGGGTGGGAAGGCAGAGGAGGAGGTTCACAAAAGTGACACAAAGCAGATAATAACAGAGCCCACAAAGAATTCACAGTGATGTGCAAGGTGTGAGGAAAAGTGTTTTATCATATGCAGTGTCTGATCACATACTGCTCATCACTGTTCACATGCCATAGACCTAAGGGCCCACTGTTCTTCAGACAGACTAAGCATTCAGATTCCAATTTCTAGAGAAAATTTGTATTTCTTTTAGTTCATCGCTCTGTCTATAAAAGTGGGAGCTAACCAGACACTCTGTCATCATGCCTGGAGACAGAAATATATAGAAATTACCCAAAAGACAAATTCAAATATAGCCTTGTTAGTAGCATTAACCTCGTGCGTAATCCTAGATGAGACAAGAGAATGAACAATTAAAAAGCAAATGTTTCCTGAGAGGATACTAGGTATAAGGTATAGCAAAATATAATACTTGAAACTTCATGCTAATCAAATTACAGACATGATGGACTTCATGCCAATAAATTATAGACATGATGGATAACACACTCATTTGGGAATGAGAACCACCATATAGAAACGTGCAATTTTCCCAGAGCCAATGAGCCAGTCAGTGGCAAATACCATAGACAAAAACTGTTTTAGATTCATTCATCCTGCCCTGACTTCTTTGAATTCTTCCTTTTTTGACCCAGATCAGTTACTGAGTACTTAAGTGGCCAGTAAGTCATCCACCAATTTCTCTACCCCTTCATAATAATCCTAAGGTTGTACCTTGATTTTAGACATTGTAAGCATGATTTTGCTATGTCATTCCACAGACTGTATTTAAGAAAAACTATCGGAAAAGGAACAACTGGTGTCCTGCTAGGCCTCCCTCATCCTTAACTCAGGTTTCCAAAAGCCAGTGAAATTTTTATACATTATATTTTAAAAATGTTATTTTTAACAAAGATCACAAACCTGTATAAAGCAAAGAATAGTGTACAACTTCCTTCTTTGTAAAATATGTAAAATGCTATGTGGAAAATAAGACAAAAGTCACTAAATGTGTGCAAGAACCGGAATGTTAAAGGACGGTTCTGGTTCCTTTAAATTCATTTTATAAAGCTGCTTGGGGAATTATCCTGAGGGACCATCTAGGGCATAACATTATGTTATCATTTGAGTTCTTTAGTAGCCAATTCTCTGAATGGATTAGCTAAAGTACAACGAATGTATTCCTAATAGAATACCTCTGTTATAAGATTTTAATGCTGGAAAGTTTTTGACTGTTAAAAATATCTTCTCAGATGAAAGGATATCTTTATTAATGAGAAGGACAGTTATGACAATAGCATATCTTTGTTCACACATACTGAAAACAGAAAAATATCAACCATGAAATGTATATCATTTGATAGTCTCAGTGCTGGAAGAGCTGCAGGCTGTGCTTAGTTCTGCGGAGAAGCAATCGTCTGAGGAAGAGGTAGACTCAGCCATTGAATAATGCTGCCCTTCTGATCTCTATGGTTTTAGGTAATATAATATTAGGGAAATTCAGTCACTATTGAAAAGATGGACGGCTTTCCAGATAATCATCTTTCTTCTGAAAAGGTCCCAGTGTTTATTTATTACATAGACAGTCCAGCATGAGGAAAAGTTATGCTCAACTCTTCTGATGTTCTCCCAAATCAGAACGAAATACTAATCGAAACAGCAACAGCAAAGTGCTGATGGAAAAGTCAGCACCGTGTTACCTCTTCCACGGGTTTCCATCAATCTAAAAGTTTGGAGCCTAGTTTTCCCCTCCCCTCCCCTCCCCTCTCTTCCCTTTCCCTCCCCTCCCTTCTCCTGCCTTCCCCTCCCCTTCTCTCTTCTCCCCTCTCTTCTTATTCCTTCCTTCCTTCCTCCCTTCCTCCCTTCCTCCCTTTCTCCTTTCCTCCCTTCCCTCCTTTTTTCCTTTTGCATGTAGTATGGGTATAGGTATGTGTGGGTGAGTGTAGAAAAGTGCATTCGTGTGCCTGTGGAGGCTCAAGGTGACTTTGGCAATCATCCCAGATCATTTTACCTCCTTATTGCTTTACTCTCAGTTTTTTGGACTCTGTCTTTCAGGGCCAGAAAAACACACTGCTGCCATTTCTGTGTTTTTTTTTTTTGTTTGTTTGTTTTTTTTTTTTTTAAATGTGGAATCTGGAATCTGAACTCAAGCCATTCACTGGAAAAGCAAAAGCTCAAACCCTGATCTAGCCCTCCACCCCTGTATCTTGGTACTTATCTTTACAGTTGGAGTTTGACTGATATTGCTGGTAAGTGGGTATACCTGCACACCATCCCTATTGTATATACTTCCTCTCCTATTCTAGCTAGTTCATTACTCTAGGCACAATTAGTATTTGTGGAATGAGTGCAGCAGGGCTTATATTTGTGTCAAAAACCTAAATGCTATTTCTCAGGTATACTTAAGAGTTGTCTGTGAAGACCAAAAATAAAAAAAAAAAACAGAGTTAAAACTAAAATGCCTTGAAATGATTACATGTACTCTGTTCTCAGACTGTGTATCATTGAGTTGATAATTTTCTAGACATGCTTGATTTATTTGACTCCAGAGTTGAAAGTATAAAATGAAAATATTACTCCGGAGTAATATTTTGTTTTGTTTATTTATAATATATGTATTGTGAAGAGAATTACAAGATATTTTCTACTTACATTTAGTACACAAATAAAATGAGTAATCATCAAAGAACGGCTTTTATATCAAAACCTCCTACCTGTGTATGTGTGAGCATGCGAGTGTGCACACGTGTGGTTTCTTGTGGTTGTGCTGCCTTGTTATCTCACTCAGGTTGGTAAGATGTAGTAGAAAAGTGCCAACCACACGGAACAGCAGCCTTCTTTATTCAAGCTTTGAAATAGGTCTTAAATTTGAGCAAAAAGCAACATGACTTACAGACAAGGAGGAAGTGCTAAAACTTAGCTGCAGCAACGGGTGACCCCAACCCTGTGCTGAGGCTTTGAAAACCTCTATACTCCTTTGTGAGGAGAAACATGACTTTCCGTTAGGCTTCAGAATTCTCATTTTAAATGCTTCCAATTTCTTTTAATCTGCTATCACGCTAATCCCAACTTCTAGCCGGTTATCTTGTCTTCTAAATAAAGTTTTGAAAGACCATATTTGATGAGAATTGACTAAACTATAGTAACTGTCCTAAAGCCACTGGACATATTATGACCAAGTAGTTTAGACAAAACAAAACTAGCAGCTACGCAAGGATCTTGAGATCTGAAAAACTGCATGCAGGTAACAAGGAAATGTGTGCAGGGTTTCTTTTATTTGTTCTATTACAAAAATACATGTAGCAACTTAAAAATGTGCTTGAGTCTAACCCAAGGAAACAGGAAAGGGGAGCCCTCTGGGACTAATGGAACCATGTAATATACTCAAGGAGAAGGTAGAGAAGGAATCCTCTAACTCTGTATTAAGAACTGAAACAAGGCCCAGGCTAAAGTCTGGTCATGTGTGAATAGAATATATCTAAGCAAAGAAAGAAATGACACAGATAACAATATAGTAGGAAAAAACTGAGCGCTATATAGAGAAACATTACTGAACTCAAACTTGAACTTTGCAAGATCAATAAAACTCTGAAACATTTGGTGGGCTGTACAAAGAAAAGAGAGGTTACCAACATTAACAGTGAATGAAGGGAAATTACTACAAACCCTACAGACCTGATATTTGATAATCTAAGTGAAATGGATAAATCACTTTTCAGGCCATAAACTACTATCAAAACACACCAAAGAAGAAATATATTGTGAATATCTAGGGTGAATTAAAGTAATTAAACTGTGATGTTAAAAACCTTTAACAAAGAATATACTAAAACCAGATGGTTTCCCTAGAGAATTCTGGAAAAATTTTTGGAAAGAAATAGTGGTAACTATTGTTATATCATATAGTCATATCAAATTACATTGGTTTTCTTCACATAAAGAATCCTAAAACTTATGTGGAATAACAAAGGACCCGGAACACCCAAAACAACCATAAAAAACAACAAATAAAAAGCAAAATGAACCTAGAAGCATAGTATGTGACCTTAAAAACAAACCACAAAGCTACAGTAAACCAAATAGCACACTAGTGGCATAAAAAGTTACAGAATAGTGCAACAGAATAGAGAGTCCAGAAATAAATGCATATTTATCAAATCAATTAACTTTATATATATATCAAATCAATTAATTTTTTAAACAAAGACTTCAAACATATATTGGAAAAAATCGACTCTTTAGTAGACTGTGAAGGGAACATTGGATATCCATATGTGGAAGAATGAGTCTAGACTGCTACCTTTCACAATGTGTGAAGACAGACTCAATATCCATCAAACATAAACATAACTATGACTATAAGAAAGCATCGGTGACACCTTAAGATATTAGTTTTGGCAAAACATATTTTTCATTAGAACCCACAAAAGAATGGAGAACGAAAGAGAAGAGAGACCAATGGAGTATATCAATTCCAGAAGTTGAGACACTGCAGAGGCAGAAATCACAGAGTGCTGGGGAATGGAGGAACTCCTAACACCAGAGGAACTCAAATAATTGAGCCTTAGCCAGTTTAGAAAACATGCAAACGATCTCATAACAAATACAAATGGCCTCAAAATAAACAAAAATGCTCAAAATCACTTTCCAGAGAAATTCAAATCAAGTCACAGCAGGTATCTTCTCACCCCTATTAGACTGACTAACATAAACAAAGTAAAAATAACAAATCTGGAAGGGATGCAGAGACAGGGGAGCTCTGATCCATTGCTGATGGAAACAGAAAATAGTAGAGCCGTCATAGAAGAAAGTGTGGGAAGTCCTCCAAAATAAACCTAAAAATAGAACTACCACACCATGCAACAGTCTTATGCTGGGTATACTGAGATAAAATGAAATCACTATATCAAAAAGATACCTGCACTTGCCTATCTAGTGCAGCACATTTACAATTGCTAAGATGTGGAAGCACCCAAAATAAGAATATACCTAATGAAATAATATACCTAATGAAATAATAGTCAGCACAGAGAGAATGAAATATTGTCATTTATGTGAAAGTAGGTAGAAGGGTCATGTTAAGACAAATAAGCCAGGTAGACAAAGACAAGTAGTACATTCTCTCACTCATTTGTGGGAAGCAAATATTCTTGCTGAGTATTGTGAGAGTAGAGAAGGGATCTCTAGAGACTAGGAAGGGGAGAGAGAGAGAGAGGAATGGAATGAGGTTAGGTAAATTAAGAAGGTAGTGTGACAGAATAGAATAATGTTAGATAAGACATTGAAACAGTGAGATAGATGTTGTCAGCTCCTGTGTTCTGTGGACTTGCAGAAAACAATAAACTATGTCATATTTCAAAATAACTAAAAGAATTTGGAGGACCTCAACACAAAAAGGAACTAATGTCCGAAGTGACAGAGAGGCTATCACTTTAACTCTGCTATAATGCATTATACATAGATATCAAGTTTTCAAAAAATCATTCTCAAAAAATCAATTAAACTAAGCATGTTACTAACAGATTAAAGAAAGGGAATTACATGATCCTTGTAATAAATACAGGGAAAACACTGGCAATATTCAATATTAATGACGAAGAAGAGCTAAACACTCTTGACAAAGTAGGAATAAAAACTTGTTCTTACTTTAGCAAAGGGCGCCTACAGACAATTAACAAATGATGCTAATGTTTACATTTAGAAGCAAAGATTGAACTTTCATATTATTGTGGAAAGAATAAATAGATGTTTTCTAAGCATCATTCCTATCCATGCACTGAAACAAGTACAGGAAATAAATGATGTTATGGTATAACTGTTTCCTCTGAGTAGGATATGAAGCAGAACAGCTGTGATCGACCACAAGAGAACCACAGGAAATCAGAATTGTCCAAACCCTTCTCACTAAGGGAGGGGATGCTCTGGAGGCTTGTGAACTTTCAGGAGATCCTAATGAGCTCTTCCCTCCCCAAGGTTATATAAGTGGTAAATAGTTGCTGGCTGAGACTCCAAAATGTAGCTGCTGGCAAGTGGGCCAGAGGTCCTATCTCACTGTTTCAATGTCTTTTCTACATTATTCTATTCTGTCATACTACCTTCTTAATTTACCTAACCTCATTCCATTCCTCTCTCTCTCTCAGAGACATCTGAGCACATTTACCTAACCTCATTCCATTCCTCTCTCTCTCTCAGAGAAGTTACTGCCTTGGAGTCACCCATGGTCTTATAACTAACTCCAAGAAATTCATTATTTTACCAAGCTAGACTGCAATAGAATCCTTTCCTGGGTTTCTTGGTATACCCATGGTATATGTGAACAAACTTTTCTCTGTGTCTTTTCACAGTCAAAGTCACACGACAAACTGTTACTATTGTATAAAAGGAAACAGGACAGCAAAAAATGAATCTTATAGAAGAACAACTACATCTGTGTCATCAAATGTGTAATTTTGCAGCAGATTAAATATGAAAGTAAGTTAAGTATTGGGTTTCTCACTCTGATTAGCTAGACGTAATGTTCCATGTGTCTAGCGACCTCCACGCTGAGCAAAACCCTACAATACAGAGGTGAGCTGATAGCTCTGGATGTGAGATTATATTCTGGCTATAAACGTTGTTGTACAAATATATAATGACATAAATGAATAAATACAAATACATAATGATTATTATGCTGAACACTGACCACCAAGGCTAATTTTTGTTTAGAGCAGTTTATTCTAGGGTCGACAACATCTGAGACTGGGGAACAGGATATGGCATTCTTTCCTCTTGTCAGACTGTCTCCCTGAGATTTGTAGATTAGTGGGAGAACAGTAAAGTGTGCCCTTTTTAAAAATAATTCCATAAGGAGAAATGAAAAAGATAGATACAAAGAAAAAATGTAATTCCATAGAATGAGAAGGACAGGTTGGCCTCTAAATCATATTTCTCTGAATCAGTGAGATTCCTATGTAAAAAGACATGTGATATGCTGACTTTTGGAAAAAAATCATAAATTTTATATCTTTAATAATGATAAGGCCACACCTGTCCTTCTAAGTATGATGAGACAAAGCCACTTTGACTGGAGTGTGTCGTACATACCAGTGAATGGTAGATAACACAGAGATCAGAAAGGGGGTCTCAGTGCCAGGGAAACTGGCCAAAGCTTCAGCCTTGGCACTTTGGCCTCTGCACACTTATTTTTATTTCGCTGGCATCACTAGCCCCATCTGTCATCATGTATTTATTGAAGATGCTTCCCAACTACAGAAATATGCTTTAGTTCACAAGTCTTTGATGATCTCAAAAGCCACTGTTCACTTCATTACTGAACACACTGAGAGAAGAAAGAGCTTCAGGATGCCCTGTCCCCCCAGCTCATCCATTACAACTCCTGCCACAACTGTTTACTTTTTCACACTGTGCCTAAGCCATTAAGATGGAACACAGAGGTAAGATGGGCTGCATGCAGCTCTCCTCTTGACCTGCCAACGTATTAATCTTAGGGGCTCAATTTAATGCTGTCTAGCAACTGGTGCTGGGAGCGGTAGGTGTCTCTTAAAAAAAAGGAAATGTGAGCTAAGAAAAAAGAAGAAAAGAAAGAGCGCTCCATTTGAAACTTTCAAACTTATTTTCATGAGACTTGTTTGTTGTGGTAGAAAAAAATCATAAAAAGGCATCTATGTTATAAAACAGTCTCTGTAAATGGTGATAGATGTATGGGATATGTGAATGTTTAACTACTGATTTAGAAAAGAATTGGAAGGACTTTGAATTTATCAAAATCAATTTAGGAATTCTGTAAATCATGAAATACACACAGAAAGAGAAAACAAAAACATGAGTATTTTCTTTCCTTAAATGAATAGAAATGAATAAAAGGAATGAAAAATAAGGTTGAAATCGTCATGTAGAAGTAAACAAGGGAACAATGAAATCAAGTCATGCAATAAAAAGAAAGATGTCCCTGAACAGTGACAATTGTTCTATATTGATCATATACAGATCAATAAATTTCTAGAAACCTCTACAGACTGGTCCTTAGGAAGGTGAGTTATCAGGTCCCAAGAGATGTGGTAAGGGTTCCTTCTTCAGAGAGGGAGGCTAGGGCAGTGGGGACAACACCAGAGAATAAAACATGCTCGGTAAGTTCTAGGTCTGGGAAACCTAGACCTGCTGCTGGGGCGGTGAGCATTTTAACCCCTCAGGGGACTGGAGGACGACAGGCAGATGCTTCCCCACACTGTTAATAGTAATGGCATCAGGGAATCTTGGGTGGATGCACAGGCTATCAAAGTCTTACACACAGTTGAAAGGAGAACTGCTGATTCAATGAGGAGAGGAAAAGCACTCTGGTCAGACCGAAGAATACTGAAGAAAACCCAGATGACCTGCCAATAAAAAGAAAACTGGAGATAGAAAGGATGCTCCTAAAGACAGAGGCAATGACAAGGAGACCAGACATGAGGAGACAGTAAATGTGAAGGAAGCTGTCAGTGAAAAGGTACCTTATAGTAAAGAACAGAAAACCTCACAAAGAGCAAGATGGAACAAACAAACAAACAAACAAAGTAATTAACTAGTAAACTATCTATCTATCTATCTATCTATCTATCTATCTATCTATCTATCTATCTATCTATCTATCTATCTAAAAACCAAAAGGCACAAGACAGCATAACTCACCTATTGAAAAAGAAATTGTGTTTTCAGATCAAAACAGTAGCTTTTCACAAGAAAAATAGCTATGGAATAATGTAGAATGAGATGCAGGTAAAATTCTTTGTGACTACAGGAATAGTATAAGACTATTGAAACAAAGATCGAATCACTTCTATAAGATAATGAAAAACCACTTCTGAGTAAGATGGTGGATTAGAAATCTTACCACTGAAACTTGGTAGAAAAACAACAACAACAATGAAGACAGCACAGAGTAAGCTCTTATCCTAAAAGAGAAAAGGTCTGTAAAAATAAAAACTTATCAAGCCAGGGGAGATCTCTTCAAGGAAAGAGAGCTGGAAACTCTCTCTAATCTGGCACCACACTAGCCTGTTGGGTGAGCTTCCCAGAAAATTCAAGAGAATACTCATCCTCAAGCACACCAGCTTGCAGGACCAGTGTAGGGCTGGACTTCAGAGAACTGTCAGAAATGCAACTGCTACCTGCAGTTGATAGCTAAAGAGATCCAGTGGCTCCCATTCCCTCATCCCCCACAGATCATGACTTGGAACAAGTTAGAATGAGAGAAATATAAAAGCTTCACCTTTTAATTCAGCGCAGATATGGCAGTAATTCCCTCATAAGTGTTCTCTTTATTTCTTATTTCAAGTTTTTAGTCTTCTACACATGTCTTAAGATGGTTTTGCTTTTATTTGTATATTGCTTAGTTAGGCTTAAGATTGTCACTTATGTTTCTCCACTCAATTTACTCTAAGGTACTCTTTACTGAGGTTTCCACCCACATCTCATATACTTCTCTGCATGTTCATATCTTTTCTTCTTTTCTCACTCTTATCCCTCCTCTTTTTACTTCTTACTTATAACTTTCCATTGCTTTAATAATCTTTAAAATCTGTGGACCCTAACAATATCCTAACTTTCCCCCATCAATTAGTTTAACCACCAACTTTTTTTCTTTTCAAAATCAGTCTAATAGTTATCCCAATTTTCACCCATCAATTTGCCCCTCCTACTCTCAATCTCATTAATTAAAATCAGGAAAGGCATCAGTCTATCATTGACAATGTGTCCTCCAGCAGTTAAAGAAGTTGGAGTGGCCAGTGTTGTTAACTGGCCAGTATGACATTTGCAGAGTGGCAATATCCAGTGGTGTGATTTTGTGTGTTTCATTCATGATCCGTATTCTGCTCTGAGAATAATGTAGAGTTTACACCAGACATCCTGTGCTCCTAGACTGAAAAACTTTTTTCTGAACTACATATCTTAACTGTATCACATCTGAGACGCACTGACCATTACAAATACCTGACTGAAAAAAATATAACTAGTAAAAAAAAAAAAACAACAACAACAAGAAATGAAAGGAGCCAAATAAATAAATTGCAGGGGCTGGAGAGGTGGCTTTGGGGTTAAGCCTCTGCCTTGCAGGCAGAAGGTCCTGAGTTCGGATCCCAGACCCCACGTATAGACACTGGGCGGAAGCAGGGGCATCCTGTGCTTCTGGTCCTGGTAGGGTGGAGCCTGTGAATCCTGGGGCAGAGTAAGCAAGGAGAGGGTGGAGGCGGTCCATGGTGGTTCCTGAATTCGCCCGTGGTTATACACACACACACACACACACGCACACACGCACACACGCACAATTGAATAAATGAATTTAAAAAATTTAAAAAATAAAAAAATAAATTGTAAACCAAGGCAACATAAATCTTCCAAAATTTTTTTTTTCAAACCTTACATCAATGGAATCTAGCGAGAGTGAGTTAGATAACATTTCAGAGAGAGAATACAAAAGTATATATAAATGTTTAGTGAAATCAAAGAGCAAAAGAAGATCTTGAATGAGAACACAAACAAACACTGAATGAACTAAAGAAAGTGATATTTGATATGAAAGAAGATTTTAGTAAGTAATTTGAAAGTCTGAAGGAAAATCAAGTTGAAAGGCTATAAATTAAAAAAAGCACGATAAGTTAATTAAAAAATTCTGGAAAGTCTTATCAATAAAATGAATCAAGGAAAAAATGGAAGAATCGAAGAAATACCTTGAAGTTAAGGTGGAGAAACTGAGACAATCAGAAAAGGACAAGATAAAATCATAAGATTGGTGACACTAAGTAAAGACCAAATTTATGGATGAATCATGGGCATGGAAGAATAATTTAATTCTGAAAGCACAGAAAACATTTTCAAAAGAATCACATATAAAGATTTGTCAACTAAGACATTAAAATCCAGGAGTGCCTGGATCGTTTATTTCAAGTTTTGAAAAAAAAAAAAAACAAACTGCCAACCTGGACTTCTTTCTATAACTAGCAAAACTATTGATCATAATAGAGAGAAAAATAAAACTTTTCCATGATGGAAAGAGATTATAGGAATTTGTCACCATGTAGCTAGCTTTATAGAAGATGCTTGAAAGAGAAAAAAAAGTCCATGAGATTCCAGGAAAGCTAGTGAAGCACATAAAGAAAAAGGGAAAACTGAATGCTATGAAGTCAACAAAATGTCGGGAATAAATACATATCTTCCAATAATAACTCTGAGTATTAACAGTCTCAATTCTTGAATCAAAGACAAATCAAAAAGCAAAAACCATGTATTTGTTGCCTCCATGAAATACACCTTATCATACATACAAGACAGACACTGTCTTAGGGTGTAGAAAAAGGAGAGGAGAGGAGCCTAGGAGACAAGAAAATGTTGCTGTTCTAATATCCAACCAAATATACTTTAAGCCAACATTAGTGAGAAGGTAAAGAAGACTACCTCATACTGATTAAGAGAACAATCCATGAGAGGAAATTATAATTCTAATTATATATGGCCCCAATACAAGTGTGTCCAACTTAATAGAACAAGTATAACTAGATGTAAGCTTGTAAATTAACCTCATAACAGCAGGAATGGTGGTCTCAATATCCTATTCACACCAATTGACAGGTCATGCCAACAAAAAATAGAAAGATATCTGAATTAAAAGATATCATAAATAAAATGAACTTAGCAAACAGCAACAGAATAGTTCATGTAAACTCTGCTGAATATACATTTTTTTCTTTGTAGCCCATAGACTATTCTCTAGAATAGATCATATACTAGGATACAAAGCAAATCTTAATATAGGAAAATTGAAATAATTACTTGTATTCTATTTGATCAGAATGGAATATACCTGCAAATTGACATCGAGAAAAATGTTAAGATAATGCATAATCCCATGGAAATTAAACAACATATTCATACTTTAAATGAAGAAGTAAATTTAAAAATCCCTAGAAGCAAACAAACATGAAGATGTAGCATACTAAAACCTACTGGGTACAATGAAAGTAGTCCTAAGGGAGAAGTAATAAATAAATTGAGCCCTACCACCCCGGAGCCCCACGCGTCCCGGCTGCGAGCACCCAGGCCGACTCCGGCTTGGCCTGGGCCACGCGGCCCGGTCGACCCCAGCCCCCTCCGCGCCGCCGCGCCCAGCCCCCGCCAGCTGCCCAAGGTGAGAGAGAGAGAGAGAGAGAGCCCAGCCCTGCCCCGCCCCCCACCCGGGAGCCGCCCGGCCAGCAGCACCGCGCCCCGCGGCCCCTGGCTTTGCCCCCGGGGCCCCGCCCCCCTCTGCGCCGACCTTCCCAGGTTGCAGGTGAAGAATTCTGCCATCAACATCAGACCCTCTGCCTCTCTGGCCCACCGGGGACCTATGCACGTGGTCCACGGAAGACACACTGCTACTCAGAATTCAATAGAGCCCAAAGGAAACTCAAGCAAAATTCTAAGGAACAAAGGGAACACAGGCCATACATCTGGACTCCACTACAATCAGTATATCACGTGGGCGAGATTCTTCTCATCCAGCCCAAAGATAAGTAACCTTTTTCTTTTTACCTTACTAATCCTTTAAAGTATCAATGCTGTAGATCAACTTTCTCATACAGCCACCCCACAACATACAACTCTAGGGAGTACGCCACTCACCCCCACATTACACCAAGATACTAAATCGCAAAAGTGCACTACCAAACTAATATTCACCCCCTGATAACATAACCTGACTTAACTGACGTACTAACAGCCTAGTAGCCTCATCTAGGATATAACGATAACAATACACAAACAAACCCAATCCAAGGCAAGCACTAGTAATAACTGGCAAGTGTAACAATACCAACTAGGTGGATTCAGTGAAAAACACACAGAAACTGAAAGGTCCTAAAAAACAAAACAACAATGTACAAATCAAAGTGCAGATCTATGAGAAACAAAACCCAAGAAGACCAATCTCCTGCTGAAAGAATCAATCCCATAATGAGGGATTCTGACCAGAACAAATCCACAGAAAATAACCATGAAAGCCAGACCCAGCATAACGACTTTCAGAGTATGATCATTACCATGATTAATACTATGAAAGAGGAAATCCCAGAAGAGTTAAACAACCGTATCAACCACTTCGAACAGGAACATAACAGGCACTTGGAGAAGTTGAGAAAAACAGTTCAAGAAACAAAAATTGGTATAGAGCAATTAAAACAGTCTCAGGCAGAGTTTAAAATTGAGCTAAAAGACAAATTATCTTCAACCCAAAACTCAACAGAGAGTCTTATCAGCAGAACAAATGAGGCAGAAAATAGAATTTCGGATCTTGAAGACAAAGTGGGAGAATTAACCAGCTCAATGGAAGAGATTGTTAAAGCCAAAAAGATACTGGAGAGGAACATTCAAGAGATATGGGACATCCTGAAGAAACCTAACATGTGCATTCATGGAATACCAGAACAAGAATCCCAAAATACCACACCGGAGGAAATATTTCAATTCATCATAAATGAAAACTTCCCACAACTAAAGAATGAGAGGCCTATCCAAATACAAGAGGCATTTCGCACTCCAAACAGATATGACCAAAACAGAAAATCGCCACAGCAAATAATAGTCAAAACACTCCACATTCAAGACAAAGAAAAGGTGCTGAGAGCTTCAAGAGAAAAAAAGCAAGTCACTTTTAAAGGTAAACCTATTAGAATAACAAATGACTACTCAATGGAAACAGTAAAAGCAAGAAGAGCTTTTACTTCAAGTATTAAATGAGCAAGAATGCCAACCCAGACTGATATATCCGGCAAAACTATCTGTCATGATTGAGGGAGAAAGAAAAGTTTTCCAGCACAAAGACAACTTGAAGGGATACATGTCTACCAAACCAGGCCTTCAAAAAATCCTAGAAATGATACTCAAGCTTGAAGAAAAAAACAAGCATATCCAGGAGGACAGAAGGGAAGTATAATACCACCAAAACATAAATATCAAACAACATGCTTACAAAGTCTACTAAACATAAAAAATGTCCAGAATTAAAAATAATTTCTCCATTATAACATTAAATGTCAATGGTATTAACTCGCCGATTAAGAGACACAGTTTACAAACTTGGATTAAAAACCACAATCCAACAATCTGCTGCCTTCAGGAAACTCATCTCACCACAAAAGATAAGCACATCCTAAGAACGAAAGACTGGTCCAAAATCTTGCAAGCTAATGGAACCAGGAAATAGGCAGGGGTAGCAATTATGCTTTCAGACAAAGTGGACTTCAAACTAAAGAAAATCATAAGAGACACAGATGGATGCTACATTTTAGTCACAGGTACAATTCACCAGGAAGACTTCACTGTTCACAATACTGAACATTTATGCACCCAATACGGGCCCCTCCACATTCATTAAGAAAACCCTACAGTGCCTAAAGCAAGAAATCAACCCCCAAACGATCATTCTTGGGGACTTCAACACCGCCCTCTCAACATGGGATAGATCAACAGGTCAAAAGCTTAACAGAGACACTTTGGAACTTAATCAAACCCTGAAAGAAATGGACCTTACAGATCTCTATCGAACTTTTCACCCACGCACCAAAGAATACACATTTTTCTCAGCAGCACATGGAACTTTTTCCAAAATAGATCACATATTGGGCCACAAAATGAATCTCCACATATACAAAAAAGTTGAAATTCGAACCTGTGCCCTATCAGACCACCATGGCCTAAAGCTGGACATCCACAACACATCAAACAAGAGAAAATACACTAACTCCTGGAAACTTAACAATAGGATGCTGAATGAGAACTTGATTCAGGAAGAAATTAAAAAGGAAATTCAAGATTTCCTGAAAGTGAACGATAATGAAAATACAACTTACCAAAATCTCTGGGACACAATGAAAGCTGTTCTAAGAGGTAAGTTCATAGCTCTTAATGCCTACGTCAAAAAAATGGAAACATCAGAAATAAATAACTTAACGATGCAGCTTAAGGCTTTAGAGAAACTTGAGCAATCTGATCCCAAAAGTAGTAGAACAGAGGAGATTAGCAAAATAAGGGGAGAAATATCTGAAATCGAGACTAAGAAAACGATAGAAAAAATCAAACAGTCAAAAAGCTGGTTCTTTGAAAAAATAAGATTGATACACCCCTAGCTAAATTAACCAAAAGCAGGAGAGAGAAAACCCAAATTAACAAAATCAGAAATGAACATGGAGTTATCACTACTGATACCCAAGAAATCCAGAGAATTATAACATCATATTTCAAAAACTTATACTCTGTGAAGTTTGACAACACAAAAGAGATGGATGAATTCCTAAGTAAACACAACTTACCTAAATTGAATCAGGAAGTTGTGAATTACTTAAATAGCCCTATAACATATAAGGAAATTGAAGAAGTACTCAAATCTTCCCACCAAAAAATGTCCTGGACCAGATGGATTCAGCACAGAATTCTACCAGACATTTAAGGAGTTAATAACACCAATACTCCTTAAACTGTTCCATCAAATAGCAAAGGAAGGAACACTACCAAATTCCTTCTATGAAGCTAATATCGTCTTAATCCCTAAACCTAATAAAGATTCACTTAAAAAAGAAAACTATAGGCCAATCTCTCTGATGAACACAGACGCAAAGATTCTCAACAAAGTCTTAGCAAATCGGATTCAAAAACATATCAAAAAGATCACTCACAGGGACCAAGTAGGCTTCATCCCCGGCACACAAGGTTGGTTCAATTTACGAAAATCAATAAATGTAATTCATCATGTAAACCAGTCCAAAGACCAAGACCACATGATACTCTCCATAGATGCAGAAAAAGCCTTTGACAAGATCCAACAGCCTTTTATGATCAAAACGCTAGAGACAGTAGGAATGGAAGGAACCTTTATCAATATAATAAAAGCTGTATACAACAAGCCCACAGCAAGGATTATGCTCAATGGGGAACAATTGGAAGCATTCCCACTTCGATCAGGAACTAGACAAGGCTGTCCACTCTCACCACTTCTATTCAATATTGTACTTGAAGTCTTAGCTGAAGCCATAAGACAAGAAAGGGACATAAAAGGGATTCAAATCGGCAAGGAAGAAGTCAAGCTATCCCTATTTGCAGATGACATGATCTTATACCTGAGGGATCCCAAAAACTCCACCAGGAAGCTCCTGGAACTAATTGAGAAGTTCAGCAGGGTGGCGGGATACAAAATAAACGTGTAAAAATCAGAGGCCTTCCTATATGCCCAGAATGAAAGAAGTGAAAAAGCCTTGAGAGAAACAATCCCATTTACTGTAGCCCCTAAAAAAATGAAATACCTTGGTATAAACCTAACCAGGGAGGTAAAAGACCTTTAAAATGAAAACTTTAAAACCCTGAAGAAAGAAATAGCAGAAGACATCAGAAGGTGGAAAGACCTCCCATGTTCCTGGATTGGCAGAATCAACATTGTAAAAATGACCATCCTATCAAAGGCAATATACAGATTCAATGCTATACCAATTAAAATCCCAAAGCAATTCCTTAAAGAAGTTGACCAAATAATCTCAAAATTCATATGGAGGCACAAAAGACCCAGGATAGCAAAGACAATCCTGAGTAACAAAAACACTGCTGGAGGTATTACCATACCAAACCTTAGTCTATACTACAAATCCATAGTTATAAAAACAGCCTGGTACTGGCTCCAAAATAGACACACAGATCAATGGATAAGGGTTGAAGGCCCAGATATAAGCCCACAAAAATACAGCCATTTGATCTTTGATAAAGGGGCCCAAAGAATCCAATTGAAAAAGAACAGCATCTTTAACTAATGGTGCTGGCAAAACTGGATTTCCACATGCAGAAGATTAAAGCTGGAGCCGTACTTGTCACCATGTACAAGACTTAATTCCAAATGGATCAAGGACCTTGATATCAGGCCAGAGACTATAAAAATCATAGTTGAAAGAATAGGGAACTCTCTCGAGCTGATTGGGCTAGGCCAACATTTCCTAAACAGACATCCAATGGCACAGTCACTGCTACCAACTCTCAGCAGTTGGGATCTTGTGAAATTAAAGAGCTTCTGTTCAGATAAATAGATTGTAACACGAGCTCAAAGGCAACCCACAGAATGGGAGAAAATCTTCACTAACCACATATCTGATAGAGCTCTACTGTCCAGAGTGCACAAAGAACTTAGAAAATTAAACACCAAGGAAACCAATGGCCCAATTAAAAAATGGGCCCTGGAACTTAAAAGAAATTTTACCAGAGATGAAATTAAAGTATCTAACAAATATCTTAAAAAATGCTCCACTTCTTTAGCCATAAGGGAAATGCAAATCAAAACCTCCCTGAGATATCATCTCACCCCGTTCAGGATGGCAAAAATCCACAATACAAACAACAAAAAGTGCTGGAGAGGATGTGGAGAGAGGGAAACTCTGCTGCATTGCTGGTGGGAATGCAGGCTCATACAGCCACTCTGGTGAACCGTCTGGAGATTCTTAAAGAAATTAAAGATTGAAATGCCATATGACCCTGCTATTCCACTTTTGGGAATAACCCCCCATGCAACAGAGGTTCACCTCGATAGCACAAGCACGACTATGTTCATAGCAGCACTGTTTACAATAGCAAAGTCATGGAATCAACCTAAATGTCCAACAGTTGACGAGTGGATAAGGAAACTGTGGTACATCTATACAATGGAGTACTACTCAGCCATCAAAAATGATGAATTACTGGAATTTGCTGGGAAATGGATGTCATTAGAAACAATTATATTAAGTGAAGTATCCCAAATCCAGAAAGTTAAGCGCCGTATGTACTCCCTAATAGGTGGCTCGTAGTACCAAGCTCACCCAGCCCACATTGAGACACTCATAGGTAAACCTATGTAATACAGTAATTGGAAGGATTGTGAACAGGAGGGATGGGGTTGGAGGGCCACACCTGACACAAGGAGAGAGGGGACCATGTTACAGCAGAGAAAATCGGCCTCCAAGGAATGCAAGTAAGTAATGTGACACCTGGTTAAGTTCACAGACGTTCGTTCCTGATCATGTACAACTGAGGGGGTATGATCTCACCAGAAGGGGAGGGCACATAGTCTGGCAGATGATCATTTTGCAAATGGGTGATGGACCCCTCCCTCACCAAGGTTTCCTGCTTTTATTACATCTACCCTTGAATGTGCTATTATAACAAGACTCCAGTTTAACAGTTTTTTGTCTCTGACCAGGGGGTGACATACAGTGCCCATCAGGATGGAGTGAAGGGCATCGCAGGAGCAGCAAAACTGCAAAAGAAAATCAACAAACCACAATCCAGAACTTCAGAGACTCTATATCATCCACATAGAACTAAGCCAGCCTAATCTCCTCCCATCGTGAAGCTCAGGGACATTTGCGGAAGAGGGGGCGGTAAGATTGTAAGAGCAAAAGGATGGGAGGAGCAATGATCTGAAGATTCTCTACACTAGTTAGGGCTGAAGCAATCATAATAGGACTTTGCATGCCCTGCACAATGTCCAACACACTATTGACCTCACAAAGTCTAGCATCAGCTAAAGGCACCAAGATCCTTGGAGGCAAGGGATTGACAGCCACAGTAGTGTTCCTATGCTTAAGGGGAACACGAGAAAGGGTTCAGGGAAATGCCACTGGGTCCTTGTATGTCATCGGAGAGGAGGACCAAGAGGAGAGTTAGGCATACACAATAAAGGACTCTCTGGGAATTGGGGGGGAGGCACTGGGAGATGGGGAGGGAGGGAAGGGGAGCAGGGGGTTAAGGGGGAGGAGGAGGGGGGAGGGAACTGGTCTACCTATTAAGTTTGTATGAGCGGAAATAATAATAAAAAATGTTAAAAAATGAATAAATTGACACACCCTGGAGAAAAGAACAAGTCAAACTTCAAATTAGTAGATGGAGAGAATCATGAATATCAGGGCAGAAATCAATGAAATGGAAGGAACAGCAATAACAATGCAAAAAAAAAATCAGTGGAACGAAGAATAGAATTTTGAAAAAATATACAAGGTATTTTCATAGTGCCAGAAGTCATTGCCCAGACTATGAAGGAGAAAAGACATCAATGAGCTTACTTAGTGATAGCCCTGCATACTATGATACTGACCTCATAGACAAGGTGTGCCCACTGTTGCAATAGTGGTATGACTGTTATGGGGGTAATTTTTTTTGATTGGATTTGAGGCATGATCCAAAGGAGGAATTCTATGTCTGGTGCTATAAACCTGGAGAAAATTTTATAGCTGAGACGGCCATAGGCCCTGGTGGGAAGGCAAAAGGAAACTTACTATTATTACTTTAGTTGATGTGCATGTATGGGTGTATAAGCATAAATATTTTGAAGGCAGTTAACATGCCTTCATAGTCTGTGAAGGTTGATTACAGCTTCCCTCAACCTTAGTCAGAGACTTTTTTAATACGGTGGGTAGCATTTAAATTCATAATTTGTCAAAGTGTTGAGAATAAATAACTATTGAATATTCAACACTAAATAGAACATCTGCACCACCTCAGCCCTATTAAGGCTCAGGAAGCATGGCAGAAGGGGGGAAGCACTGTGAAAAAGAATGTAGATGCAGGATGATGGGCAGGAGTGCTGTGAAATGCTGTCTTCCTCACAGGATATGCTATTGCATTCATGAATTCATGATATGTGTGATTATCTCTACCAGACTGACATGAGATGCAGATAGTCAGCATTCTAGTATGGAGAAATGAGGGGTTCACCAGGCCCCTCCACCAGGCAGTCAGTGGTTGCCAGGATAAAGAAAGATCTTTCTTCAAGAGCATGGCCATTAACCACTGACAGGCTACTCATGATACAGGGGTCCCATGCCTGTGTGCTTGCAGGCAGCACTTGTGGGGTTCAGTGGGTTATTAAAAAAGGAAGAAGACATGATAATGGAAGGAGGAATGTGTTGGAGAAACTCTGGGGATGTAGGAGGTGGATATATTAGGATATAATGATCAAGATATATTGTATGCAAGTATGAAATTGATAAAGAATGAATAAATGTAATTTTAAAAGATATGAAAACCAGGGTTTCCTCACTTGGAGGTAATTTAAAGGAAAAACAAGACTTAAGATCTAGCCAGAAGTGCAATCATTTTTAGAAATAAAGAAAGTTCATTCAGGAAAAGTGAAACTTTGTTGATCATGGAATCCTGGAAAATGAGGAGTGAATGGAGACCCAACTAAAGGAAGGGAGGCTTCAAAACACGAGGATTTCTGAGAGAGGCCCACTTCAGTATAGTTGACAGAGGTTTAATGCTCTTCCACTGTGTAAACTATTATTAAGAGAATGAAGATGATATAAACATGTGTGATTTGTGATGCTGAAGGGGCTTAAAGGGAAGAGGTGGAAGTGAAAGATGGTCACATTTTCTGTGGTTATCAATGATTTTTTACTAAAGTCTGTGTGCCCCAAAATGGAGAGCATTTGATTATAAGAAATGAAGAAGCATTGCTTTGAAAGATACACGTAGCTGGCTCTGATTATGAACTTTGGCATGTTGGGGGAAGAGTAGGACTCCCATGAAAAGAAACTTGCTAATACTCATGAACAACAGGAACTTTCTGCTGTGTATTTATGATTTATATCAAATTCCTTCCTCTTTTGAAGAAAGAACACATCTACTTTGCTTAGTAAAAAGTCTTAACTGATTATCTACTATATGATTTAGTTTTCAGAAAAAATTTCCTTTAACTCAAGACAAAATAATGACTTTAATCTCTCTCAAGCTTCTTTAATTTTTAGTATCATTTCGGGTGACTTACTTGCTTCATCAAGAGTCCACGAATCTACTAAATGAGTACCTAAATGACACGTGTTCTCTCAGTATACAAATCTCTTAATGCACCCTCCTGAATGCACGATTAAAGAATAATCAAGCGTGATGCTGCAAGCTATGATCCCAGCACTTGGAAGACAGATGAGTGTGAGCCCAAGTTACACAGATACATACCAAGACTCAATAAATAATAATAAATAATAATAATAATAATAATAATAATAATAAAACTTGAAGTAGACAGTGAGTAAATAGGCTTGCCAAAGATAGCACTGCCGGTAATGAATCAATCAACAAGAAGACCCCAGGCTGGAGCACAGGGCTTCGTCCCTGATTGTCTGGCAGGCTCTGATGGTGGGTCAGGACATGGAGATAAGGCTTCTGGAGGTGTGGTTATGGGTAACTGGGGGGTGGTTCCAAAGTCCTCCCATTCAGTCCTTGATCCCTGTCTTTGTCTGTTTCTAGTGTATCTCCTTGTGTTCAATTACTGGAAAAGTCTGACAGGAAGGTTCATAGAGCTTGAGAGAACCTGACAGAAAAGTAAAGGGCAATAGAACACCATTTTGACAGAGTCCCCACTCAGACAGCAGCCCAGCTGCTGGACACAAATGGAGTGGAAAAATCAATTCACACTCGACCACAGTTGCTACACACACTGCCTGTCATGTGTGTTGTGTAGGTCATGTCAGCATGTCAAAATCAGCAAGACTGCAGGTTTCACTGAGACAAAACAAGAAAACTTGTAGAGGGAGAGCCAAACATGCTTGAGCAATTCATCATTAAACAGGTGTCAAGTCTGCCTTCTAGAGAGGCTGTCTCTGGGACATTTTTCCCAAAGAGAAATAAGGGTATAAGGCTCTTTAAAGGTTAAATTATATGACATTAAAGTTAGAGCAAGTTCCCTGCTATTGTAAAGTAACTGTAATCTAGCTCCACTGTTTGTTTAATAAGACTCTTGTAATAGGTATTAAAATAAACTCATTCCTGCTAGCCAAGTGCCTCATTTCACAGAGTAAATATGAAGTCTAATTGAGGACATTAATAATTCAACTGATTATCCATATGAACAAGAAAAAAATGCATTTACAAAATCTTAGGATAAAGAAAGGTAGAAACTTGTTGCTTCTCTTACCTATCCTAGCAACTAAATTCCCACATGGACTGTTTTCCTACGAAGACAAGAACTTGATCAATTCTAATTATTTATAATATTTAAGCTCCAACTGACCTAGACATGTTTCTTTAAAGATCTTATTTATGTTTTTTTGTGATATTATTTGTGATACTTCTTTGTCGATTTGACTGGATTTAGAATTGCTGAGGAAACACCTTTGGATGTGAGTGTGAAGGTATGTTCAGCGAGATTTCACTGAGGAGAAAAGACCTCTGAACTGGAGTCTCAGACTGAAGCCAGGTGGGAACCAACATACGTCTCTGTCTGTTTCCTGACTACAGCTGCAATGTGAGGAGCTGCATCGTGTTTCTGCTGCCGCAGAAAAGCTAAATAAACCCTTTCTGTTCTTTAGTTGCTTCTGTCAGGTATATTTTTCACAGTAATGAGGTTAACTAGCACATCACTTGCAACATATATTGATTTTCTGATTTTAGGGGCTACAAATATCAATATCTTACTTTGAGAGACCATGACATCTTTTTACTATGGAATGTGTATTGCTTTGGACTGTGTACAATGATTCCAGGGAATGTGGGACTTTTGATGATGCTGAGTTCCTTTGTTTGGTATTGAAATGGAATCCAAGGAGCTTAGTCCTGCATAGCCTGCCCCACAAAACCTTGACTGACTTATTGTAAAGTACTGAAAAGTAATTGTAAAGCAACGCTAGGCCGGCATTCATAAGGAAGTTAGAAACTAGCAGCTTGATGCCCCGGCAGATAGGTGGCTAGAGCTTCTGTGGGGACAAGAGGCGGTCTAAGTGCTGGCCTTCCACCTTGCTGGATTGTAAGACTGACAGAATTCAATGACTTCAATTGTCGCCAGGTGATGAGACCTTAGTACAGTGGAGGCCTATAGTGGCAGATGTTTATCTACAGAGTTCAAACCTTGGTGGTGGTTAAAATGTATAGATGCAATATAGAAAACAGAAAAATTAATGTATCAAAATTTTGAATGAGATTTATTTTTCTGTTTGAAAACTTATTTATTGGACTCCTTAGTGACTTTGTAGTGAACGAGACTTCTCAAAGATTACATTTTTAGGGTACGGTGTTTAGTGGGAAGGTTTTTCACTTTCTGACATATCCGTAATGCCTTGTTTGGTCTGCTTCCATTGCAAAACCCTGGCATTCTTTTAATGCCAACTTTTCTGATCTTGGCATGGATTCAAGCTCAACTCTGTTCTTTTTTTTTTTTTTTTTTAATGTACGCCAAAATGTCACTTGGTGAGATGGAATGTCCCTTCAGATCTGAGACCCTCTCAAAGAAAGCTAGCTCCTTTCTGTTTTCAGGGCACATCTACTTCTTCTTTGCTTCTTGGGATTAGCAGGCTATTAAAAATAACCTTCAGTCACATAAAACTCGCCACTGAACACCATGTGAACTGGGGCCTTTCATTTTCTTCAGTTTAACTTCTTGCATTAAAAGGAGGACACGAGACTAAATCATCTCTGAGTGTTAATATTCTGTGTGCTCTGTTTCAAGTGTGCATTCCTTGGCTGTGCTTCTACAAGTTTAAAAAGAACTGAAGAGCATGCATAATTCAAGAAATTACTAAATATTTGGAAACACTCTTAGGGCAGATAAAAGGACAGTGCATCATAAATGTACTGGGTTGATTATCCCAAAGCTAGAAATTCAGGATAAAACATGTTGGATTCAAAGGCTTTAAAATATCCCTATAGTAGAACTAAAAATAGATCTGAAAGGAATCTGAGCGATGCACAGTACTCAAGCCCCTGCCCAAGCCATCTAGTGGTCCTTGGAGGGGACAGTGTGGCTTTGTCTTCTGTTCTTCATTACTTGTGGTAACTTGTGGAGAATCTTCAAGGAGGGTGAATATCTGCCAAATCTCCATTCATCTTCAACAGTTGTGTTAGGAAGCTCTTCCACAAAGCACTGGACCACAAAACTAGAAGGGCAGTTTGAGAGTGTGGATCACATCACTGTGCAACTTCAAGCTTTTTGATATCAAGTACTTCATGTGCATATTGTAACAGAAGGCACTTGCTGACAGGATGACCACAAAGTGCCATCTCTGTGGACATTTGATGCCAAGTTCATATGCATTTGCCTTCTAGCTATGACACTAGATTTCTCTACAGCTTTGTTCCTCACAAAACCACATGAAACAATGGCAATGAACAAAATGTAAATACAAATGGCATCTCACATGCCACAAGGGGACAAGTGGTCCTCATCGACTAGAAGCCAGAGAGTCATTTTGCTGGAAGGGTCAATGTGGTGGTCAAACAACTTTGTTTCACGCTACAGCGTGTAGTGATCTGACCATTGAAAGCACCTCCATTTGCCTTCCTTTCAACTCTCTATGCAAGGATACAGTATTTTTGGGATTTAATACTAAAAAAATGTTTCTAAACAAAACAATGTCTGCTCCTGATGTCTATCATCCTTTTTGATTTTGCTTAAATAGAATATTGTACCAACTGTGTCAGTTTGACTTGTAGTATTATTTGTCTCATCTTCTTTTCTCTGTTTATAGGTCTTTAGAACATTTTTATATCTAGTTCAGAATTACATCACTGAAGAATCTTGTGGAAATCTGTGGGTATTTATACAACGACAACCATAAACCCACTTCTTTGACGTCTACCACCTCAGGAAAGAATTAAGTAACTCATTTTAAAACACGTGATCATAAATATCTTCAGACACAAATAAGCAAGAGTCAGAAAGTGAACTGAGGAGAGTTGGGAAAGATGGTCATCAGTAAGAATGGTCTAGAAACACCCTAATATTATACAGTAGGAAGGAGCACTGGGACAAAGTTTTTGCAGATCTTTTTGACTGAATAGTGCAGCTTCCTGCACCTCCATCTCTGCTGCATCTCCTAGTTACCTAGTCAGTGACGTTAATGCGTCCCTAGAGCAGCAGGTCATGCTAATGAAGCATCCCCAAGAAATCACAAGCATCACTTACTATTGTCACGCTCTGGTGAAAGCTCTCTCCAGAACTTAGGAATACAACTGTTATTCCTATTCACAGGACATGACATGCACCAATAGTAGTCAAGATGTTCTTCGGCAGCAAACTTTAGGTACTGCTCAAAATTCAACTTGACGTTCGACTTCATAAGCTTGTGAATATTCACCAGGACACCCTGGCTTCAGATGAGAGAGACCCCTTAGATTCTTGACTGATAAAACAAACATAATTCCACTGTGTAAGTGCTGTTGTCAAGCAAGATGTCCTAGAAGTTGCATTTAGTTCAAAAGCGTCAGGGGAAAGACGAAGGAAAATAACAGGTTTCCCCTAAAACAAGCATGAGCAATTTATTACACAAGCTGTACTTGCAAGGGTAAGTTGCTCTACAAGAATAAACACAGCAATGAGTACACCAGTGCCTCTCTCGCGTGCAGAAGGTTGGCAGTTCTGATGTCAGCATGAAGAGCTGGAAGAACACAGTGACTGGGAAGAGAACAAGGATTATTGACAAAATTCTAATAACCATTTCCACTAATTAGTCACTTACTTTGTGTTAGGATATAAAGTTGCTTTAGTAGCACAGAGTTACAAGTGGGTGCATCATAGGGCCAAAGGTTCTCAGGCAGCCTGGGAAAACCATGCTGAAAAGGATTTCTCTTTTGCTCCTCCGAAGCTGCCAGTGCTGGCAGTCCTTCCTGACTTCACCTTGGTTTTATTTTTATTGCATCACTTCTTTCATGTGTGTGTTGTAGGTCATAAGTGACTTCATTACTGTTGGAAGCACAGCACAATTAAAACTAAAAACGGAGTCACCCCAAGGCCACAGAGAGTTTGTGAGGGAGGAGTGAAGGTGAACCTGAGCTCACTGTCACCCGGGAGCCACCGTGTTGTGCTGTTGCAGGCACCACTTGTTCAGCACGGACCAGTCAGTGACCCCATCAGATAGCCTGGTGTGAGTGATGGCTTCTCCGTCTGCATGAGGAATATGTGACTGGGTCAGTTTTGGAATTTGAGTCTAATTAGGACAGACCTTTCCCTTGCAAGAGACTTCTTCTAGGAAGAAAGAAATAAAAAAGGAAGAAAGAAAGGAAAAAGAAATAAAGAAAAAAGAGAGAAAGAGAGAGAGAAAAAGAAAAAGAGAGAAAAAGAAAAAAGAAAGATAGAAAAAAAGAAAGAGAAAGAAAGAAAGAAAAAAAGAAAGAAAGAAAGAAAGAAAGGAAGGAAGAAAGAAAAAAAGAAAGAAAAAGAAAATCCTAATTAAGCTGTCTCAGTCACTGTTAAATGATTGGTTAAAGCACAACTGTGTTCTTAGGGTGGGGCGTGCAAGTTGGTTCTCCTGAATTGTTAAATATTCACAATTTGTACTAGAGTTTCTGTGATGTGACAACTCACTACAAAATACTCCATAGAATTCATTTATTTCAGGATGGACCAGAGAGGCCACATGTGGTTTTGTGAAAGTGTCCTTTACGGGTATGGGAAGCTGAGAGTGCAGACTTGGAACATGATCCACGTGGAGAAGGAATTATCGTCCTGTGCCATCTTAATAACACATGACACATCAGTGTGACATTCCTGAAGAGTGAAGATCGTCACACTTATCATCAACTACTGTTGCTGGGCCGTGCCCAGCCATGTCTTACGTGAGCTGCCTCTGGTGTACATAGCATTCCAGCTCCCACTGCTGTGCCCCTGGCATACAGCAGGCTGGGCCTGGGCTAATGTAAACATGTACATGCAATATAAATATGTTTGCAGATGTCCACGACATGGGCTATGTGCTCTGACAGTGTATGGATAACAGTACCAAGCTGAAAATCAGTTCTTGAATACTCATGAATAGTAGAATGGATAAAGGAAACATGGTTTGTTCATACACGGAGTGCCCCAGGACCAAGAACAAACTGAACCTTCATGTGACAGTATGAATCAACCTCATAAACATCAAGTAAGAGGAGCCAGTAGTGGGGAGTCCTGGAAGCAGTGACAGAATGACAGGGGCAGGTCCTGGCAGGCATCATTTTCCTTTGTGATCAATACTTATAGTACATATAATATATAACATATGCATACATTCTATACACAGTGTATATTACTGCCTATGTATATCATATTTCAATTATATTAAAAGCTTCAGTGAGCGAAGGGCAGTCATTTAAAATGAGACTGTGGAGACTCTGAGGCCAGCCTGAAAAGTTTTGTGTGTAAATCAAAGACAGAGTGTTATGCATCTGGATACCCAGGGACAACTTTGCGGTCAAGTTCAGGTTCTAAGAAAGTGATTTCCTATAACTAGCATTTTCTTCTACATAACTTTACTGGGAGTTTCCCCTACATAGCTTTATTTGGCATTTACCTAGTTAAAATATGTTGTCTTCCAGTTTGTGGGGAAAGAGACTTCCAGTTATCAACAACAGAACTGAAACATAGTTTCTTCATGTTCACAAAATTGTAAGAAGTACAATAATTGGCACCTTTATGATGACAACACAAGAAAATGTAAAACAATTATCGACTGGAATTCTTGATGCTCAATTTACCATAAACAGTCTACATTACTAAATTTATTGAGCTTTGAGCTTATTTACTTAGGTAGTTTTCCCCCCTTTCTTTACACTTTCATTATAGAATTACAAAAATGAGGGAATTCAGGTAAGTTTTTCAATCCCGTATCAGGTTTTCCTGTCCGTCCTCTCTAACAATGCCATTTTGACTTACCAGAAGAAATGCAACTGAACAGAGATACTTAGAAAACAACAGAAATTTGATTCCAAAATCTCTTTGTTTCCTATAGGTAGAACCTACGGTTTTGGCAAATGAGTGCAGTTTTCTCCTTCCACCATGGGTTAGAGGTATACCAGACGGGTGTACGGTCACTTATACTTCCTGAGCTATTTTACTAACTAACCCCTTTTCTTACATATTGTTAACCTTATTTTTATTTATTTATTTTTATTAATCTTTTTAGTTTTACAAGCATTTTCAGTACTTATCCCTGCTTTCCTTCATCCCCCCCTCCCTCCCATTCTCTCATTTCCCTTCATCAATCCATCCCACTCCCTCCCACTCTCCTGTCTGGATGTTTCTGCCAGGGTTCACTCTGGCTTGTCTACTCTTATGGGGGTTCAGGCCTCTGTTCATACCAAATTGCCCCTCCTCAGACCACCCCACTGATAGGGGCATTTCCTTCCATTCATTCATCCAATTCTAGTCCCTAAGGTTTCCACTGCATGTTCTTGTCTCTCTTGAGTTCCTTGATAGTCTATGGGGGCATGTTGGTATGTCAGTCATTATGTGGATCTGGTAATGACAAGTCTCACTGCAAATTTTATTTACTTTGTGTGTGTGTGTGTGTGTGCGTGTGCGTGTGCGTGTGTGTGTGTGCATGAGTGTCAGAGGGCACTGTGTGTCCCCGTGGAGGACCAAGGGTGACTTTGGGAATCATCCTGGATTGCTTCTACCTCCTTTTTGTTTTGCTCTTGGATTTCCCCGGCTTGCCCACCAGAAGAACTCAGGTCTTTCTGCTGGTGAGGCAGAGCCTTAGCCCTGAGCCCTCTCTCCAGTTCATCTTACATTTTCAAAAGGATGCGGTAAGCAGGTGAGCTAGGCATGGAGGAGAGAAATAAAATCCAGGTTCACTCTGCACAGCTGTGCACAAGGCGCTGAGCAGAAGGGGTCCAACTACACAGGGTGAAAGCAGAGGCTGTGAGGCTGCCTCCCTGTGGCAAATGCTTTGTGGACTCTCACAAACATGTCCCTGTGGTGTGCTGTGGCAGCTACCGGCCGCTGGCAGCTATGTAAACATGGGGTGTAATCCTGCCCTAGCTTATGCAGCACAGACCCTTATGACAGCGCCGAGGCATTGACAACTACTTCAATACCACCCGTGGTGGCTGCACACTTCAGAAGGGGCTTGTCTTCCAAACCCAGAGATAAATGAAGCAATCGTCACCAGAAATGGAGACACAATGACCTCTAGTTTCCAGAAATCTTTGCAAATTAATCTGACCAACTGTCCAGCTAACAGATGAAGGGGTCAAGTCATAGGGACTTGTTAAAATGTCAAGTTGGGCTTTCACTAAACTGGTGTTTACGGATCCACATGGGTGGCCATTGTCATGATGATAGTGACAGCAGATGACACTTCTTCAAGCCCTTGCTTCAACGTGTAGCTATGGCTGGCACTTGTTTTCACATCAGACTCAGTCCAGGTGCCCACTGCTCTAAGTGGGCTCTAAGTGAAGGGTCCACTGATAAGAGGAAAGATTTCTTCTGAGATGATAGATGACGTGTCCGGTAACTGCAGCCCTGTGGACATCAGCGCCTGTCTCCTGCCTACAGGAGACTCTCACCCTTGCAGACCAGCTCAACTCTCAGGATCAGCATCTCTTCGTCAGACTGTCTCTGCCCCTACCCAGGGCCTCAGTTGCATTCTGGCAATAAGTATTGGCACCACCCCTCGATAGAAACTCAAAGATCATGTTTCCAAGTCACTAGAATGCTCCTGGGGATCAGGGGCTACATGCCCGCATGCTAGCGAGCTTCAATAATGTACTGCTGGGTCCTTCTTGTCTGCCTCCCTCCTCTGCTGAGGCTTCTTGCACATTCTTGTGTACATACTTCAGTATAATCCCCCAAAACTGTTTTAGGAACCTAAACTAAGAAACTACCAGATGTGTCTGGCATGTTGTATTTTCTTCCTGATCTACAGTTGTGTGACATAATAATATCAAGGCTTACACATGTCCGTTTAAAAGCATCAAGCACAAATGCTCTTGAGCCACAGAAGCAAGGGATTTCAGAAGTTATTCTACTAGCAAGCAGTAAACTTTATAATATAATCTGTAAGGAAACTGACTATGATGAAAAGTTTTTAAATGATCTGAAACCTACCAATGAACAAGCAAAGCTAACCACAAAGTTTTGAAACAGCCATGCTTTCCTTAGTTCAGTAACAAACAAGTGACTTGGAGGAGTCACAAACGTTGATTCTGGGAAATTAAACAGGCTGCATGAAGGTCAGATCCATGCATACAGCTTTGGGCACCTTGTGGAAAATGTTCTATCAGTGCCAATATTTTATCAAAGCATTATGCTTTTTCCTTTGGATCCTCAGATTCATAAAATTTCTGCATACAACTTAATTTAGACTTAACACTTCTTTTTATTCTGGGAGTGAAACTATAGTTTCATATGCCACTAGTGAGCTATAATCCTTTGAATTGAAATTCACTATCCAGTTAAATTTTCAAAGCACCTTCATTCAACAAAGGAATTTTAAACTTGCAGAACTTCATATGAAAATTCAATAAAGATGGTAGTAGAGTAACAGAAATAAAACTTAAATGGAGTATATTCAGAAACCAATGACGATATCGAGGACAACCAAGCCAAACCAATGAGTCCTTCTTAAAGTTTTGTGTCCTATTAAGAAACACTGTCTCATTGTGAAGTTCGTTTTCCCTGGGTTTACTTTGGCCATTCAGAGTCTTTCATGGTCCCAACATGAATTTTAGATTTTGTCCATTTCTGTGAAGTATGTTATTCATACTTTTGATATAAATTTCACTGAAGATTTCCTTGAGTAGTGTGGACATTTAAAAGAATTCCTCTAGTTTATAGAAATGGGGCTCTTTAACTCTCTTTCAGGAATGCTTTACAGTACTGAATGAGATGCTTTTTCTCCACCATGGAGAAATGGGATTGTACCAAACGTCCAGTAACCAAAACAGCATGTGTCTCTGGCACAAAATGAGATGCTCATTGGTGAGATGGAGCTAGAGATAAAAGCAGACATTTATAAAAACCTAGTTGCCACAAAGCAACTACAGCACAATTGAGGGAAAGAAAGGCTTTGTGGTAAGAGGTGCTGGAACCTGACTATTTTACACAGAGAAAATTAAACAAACCATTTTCCTCTCTCCCAAGCAAAAAGCGAGTTCACAATTGAACACTTAAGTGCAATACATGAAACAAGAAACTCATGGAGGAAAACAGGAGGACCACTTCAGGATCTTGGACTAGATGAGGATTTTTATTTTAATAAGACATCAAGAAATTGGCAACAAAAGCAGAACTAGACTAACAGGCTTACACTGAACTGAAAAGCTTCCCTGGGCAAGAGAAGCCACTGTCAGTAAAGGGGCAGTTTACAAGACGGGAGAGAATACCTGCAAACCACACACTTGAATGCGACTTACATGCAGAATATGGGACGAAGTTCCGCAATCTGATGGGAAAAACCCTCCAAATAACCCAAATTACAGCTTAGCTAAAGGACAGACTGGGCACTTCCCAAAACACAACGTATGAATGGTCGCAGGCTATGAAGAGGTGTTGGACATCACCAGCTGTCAGTCATGCAGAACTAAGGTGAGAGATCACACCACTCCAGTTAAAGCAGCTCTTGTCAAAAAGATAGAAGAAACAAGTGCTGACAGGATTGTGAAGAAAGGAGACTCTAACACACAGCTAGAGCAATGCACGAGGTGGGGGGACCGGCGAGATGACTCTGTGGGTAAAGGCACCTACCTGCCTGCAAACCCGAGTTCAGTCCTTAGAGCCCGCATGGAAGGAGAGAACTGATTTCCACAAGTTGTCCTCTGACCTCCACCCGTGCACCCTGGCACATGTGCGTCTGCTTTCCTCTCTCTGGATAAATAAGTAAATATCTAAATAATAAAATGATTATTGGCAGAAGCTGTGGTAAAGTTAGCAGCAGGTGGGTTGAGAGGATGCAGATATGTTGTGGTAATAATTGATGTATGATCACAACTGAACGAGAAGAAGAGAGTGAAGACATGATTATGCAGCCAGGAAGCTGTAACCGAGTTAGGTGCTCAGAACTGCACACACATAGAGGAGAAATGTGACATTACTCCTGCAGGGTATGACCGGTGTCCTTGATTTGTTTCCTTGTCATGAATGACAACAACAGACTTTTCAGAAATAAGTATCAGAAACTGACTGCAGGACACTCAGGTACAGTGGGGAGTCAGTGGGGACTTAGGAGGCACCGAGGAAATGATCATCTGAAGACATCACTGGAAGAGATAGTTCATCTTGAGGCTTCAGGAAGGACTGGCAATGGCATGTGTGATGCCATTCCAATGGAGCCCTGGGACCATCTGTACCAAGAAATGTCCTTTGTATTGGCTTGTGTTATGCATTCTCTTTAGCTGTACATTTAAATCTTTGGGATAAAGCTTCCGTCCAAATAAAATCCTCATAGGAGACATAAGACAGCCAGTCCTACTGATCCTTTCACCTGTTAATTTGAACTAATGTGCTTTTTCTACCACCCCTTTACAAGTGTGGTTTGATGAGGCCAGCCAATGAGCCCATGTAGCCTGCAAAGAGGCCCAGACCACCAAGGCAACTTACAACTCTATTAGAATATACCAGTTATATTAAAAACTTGCTTTAAGTTAACAGAAGCAATATTTTGCTACTTTCAGAATGTTAATCAACTTACGCAACAGTTTTCTGACCAGCAAACATTTGTTTGGAACTTGTATGTAGCACTGGAAACTTACAGATTCAAGAAGCAGGAGCCCATTCTCCAAGACCCTCCACCTGACCATACCTTGCACCTCCTTCTCTACCCCGGTATGAAGGGCGAGATGCCAGGATTCTTGTCTGTGCCTGTATAAAATTCACAGCACGGGGGCGGGGGGCGGTGCGCACACTGGAAATGTCTGCTGGGGAGCATGCAGTTCTGCCCCTTGTCTTCCAGGGTTGTCTCTTGTGGGGGACAGTACAAGCCACTGTCAGCATGCAGTTTTTTTTCCCCACAGAACAAAAGAAATTCATTCATTCAGTTTTAGAGGTCAATATCGCAAACCAAGGTACCAGTGAGGACTTAGAGGAAAAAAACAAAAAAACAAAACACTCTCTAGGTTTATCTTTGACTCCATTAGTCTAATCTCACCTCTATCCACTTAGACATGATCATTTGACTTTCTTTTATGTCAGCATAGTCTATGAACTGTAGTTTCATGCTGCTTTTAGATTTGTGTACTATCTGTCCTACATGATAAAAAGCAAATCCTTTGACCTACTCCCCCCTCCTAGTCCCTGTCTTGCTAGTGATTTCTTCTATATTCCGCTTTCGGAATTTTCATAGTCTCTATATAAAAGTGAACCCAAGACAAAGTGTAATAAAACATGCCTTTACCATGGAGGAAGGAGGATTTTAAGTTCAAGGCTAGCCTTGGCTACATAGTGAGACACTGTCTCAAAAAGTAAAGATATAAAGTTCTTGGGCTATTGCTCAGTGGGTAAAATGCTTGCTGGGCAGCACGAGTGGACCTGAGTTCAACCCCCAGCGTCCACATAAAATAAAAACTGGGTATGGCGGCAAATTTCTGTAATATGAATGCTGAGGAGGTAGAGACAGGAGGAACCTTGGAAATCACTAGCCAGCCAGTGTTGCCTGATTGGCCAGCTGTGGCGCAAAGAGGATGCTGTGAAATAAAGCAAGGTGGACAATAAGAAGAACAATAGCCGAAGTGATCCTTTGTCCACTGCCTTCCCCAACGTGTGCACCCCAGACATAATTACATAACAAATAAAACAGCAGTATTTCTCTTCCCTGCCTGTTTCATTTCACTTATATTGTTCTACAGATGCAAGGGTGTTTTCACAAATGACAGAGTCTCCCCCTTTAAGGATGACTATTTCTCCATTTATGTATGTACATAAACACACACACACACACACAAATTGTTTCATCCATTAGATAATAGACACTTAGATTGTTTCCACAGTTTGACTATTGTGATTAATATAAGTCTAATTTTAATACAGAAGTGTTTTCATCTAAATTGTGTGGCTAAGTAGCAATTTTACTAGCTGGGTGATGACAGAGCATTTTGATTGTTTGTTGGTCTGTCCTTTAAAACGGTGACTAATGCCTGTGTGTGTCACAAAAATGCATAAGTTGCGCACTCTGCCTGTCTCTGGGAACTCACCTCCATTTTCCTTTTCTCTTCCGCATCTGCTCATCTTCTTTCTTACCCTGCAAAGCAGGAACCTACCCACATGACAGAGAAAATGACTATGGAAATCGTGAGAGCATCTCTCTATAAAATACAGCAGAGCAGCTGCTTCAAGGACATGCTCCAAAGCAGCAGGAAGGAGAAGAGGAACAATAAAATGATAAAGCGATCAACAATAAAATTTGATAATTCCCACTCTTTTTTATGACAAATTTGTTGCCTAGAATGAGGTGCTGACAAGCCATTACAATTAAGCTAATTGAAACATAAAAAACAATAAAAAGACAATGATCCCTGGGTGGGAAAAATCAGATCTTAGAGAAGTGATTTCTGAACTTTTTAGGGACTTCATGTCTTAATGTTCCTATCTTTTTACTGCATGCAAACAGATTTGTTTTTTGCATGAAAATTAATTCTTTTAAGATTTCTACATTGCAGCAATCTTTTAAGTACCTAAGTATTTGCGGGAAGTTGGCCTCTGTTCCACGAGAATGGCTTTCTTTGATTAGGAAAGCGTGAGTTCAAACCTGCACTCAGTGGAAAGGGAGGTTTGTGTGACAGAGCAAAGGACCACAGGTCAGAAGGGGTTATGGAGCCTGCAGAGAAATGCTTTTGCGCTACTTAGAATCTTAGCAAGGCTCAAGGCCTTGAGTCCTAACTTTAGACTTGCCTTCTGCATGTTTGGTTGAATGATGATTAACAATTTTGCAGCCTGCTTTTTCTCTCAAAGGCCAGAAGTCACATTTCCTAAGAGGCTGTTTCTGGGACGGAAGGCTCATGAGGACTCATGAGTCCTATGTTCACTGAGAGTGAACGTGGATAGTGCCTGGCGGGCTCCCAGGCAAAGTGGGACTCTGCTGGATGCCAGGATGACTCAGGGAGGAGCAGGCCTCAGGCCTGGGTGAAGCTCACTCAGGGTGCTTGTGGGTCATGCAGAATGCCTGATATGTCACAGTTTGAATCGCCTCAGCTGCACTCAGTGGCAGTGCTGGGTTGCCACAGCAACGCAAATCCCACACACTTCCAAATGCCTCTGGGACAGTTGGCCCCAATGGGGCCTCCTACCGGGTGAGAAAGGTTTGAGAAGTCACAGCTGTGTGTGGAGTTACCAAGTACCACCGATGCTCTGTAGAATGGATTTGGTCATTCCTGGGGGCACGTGGAAAGGTCACTGCCAGTGTCCCCTCTGTTTTACGACACAGGTGCCTTTCAGTCTCTTCTGTCCTTTAATCATGAGTGATATTTTTCTTATGTTTACACATTTACAGCTTAGTTTCATTTTGGCTAAATTCAATATAGAAGGGACACAGGGACAGTTAATGCTGTTGTCTACCACAAATGCCAAGAGAATGACAATTAAGTCTCTTCCCTTCAAAAATAAGACAAAACGAGGTAAATATAGGTTACCAGCATAAACCCTCTGAACTAGTCAACTGCATTCTTGACAATGTGTCCAAAGAGAGTAACTTAAAGGAATGGAGGGGAGCCTGGGGGATGGAATTTAGCACTGAGCAGCAAATTCAAATGTGATGGTTCATTGATCCTGCAGCATAAAGAGAGGAGTTTTAGTGATTCCTATAGCATAAATAAAATTAGCTGAAAGAAAACAGAAAGTTAGCCAAATTTTCAGTTTGGCACATGAAAGTGCTGCAGGGGACATACTCATCACCAAGATTAGACCACAGTGAAGATACCAGCATAGGTGTGGTATGAGTACTTGCAGCTCAGTGGCCATAAGATTGAACAAAATGAAACAAAAATAAAAGCAATGTGCTTACTTCAAATAAGCTGTCTTTGTCTTTGCTGCACAGAACAGAAAAGACATTCCCCTGGGAGTAATTCTGTCATCAACCAAGTCCAATGTAGCAACAGGTAGTGAGTGAAAACACTACTTTTTCTTTGTAAAAAATGTCCTTGCACATACACAATGAACCAAGACCAAGACAGAAGCAATGGAAGCAGATTGAGTTCAATTTTCTGGAGTTTGTTTGAGATCAATTTATTTCTATTTTCTGCTGCTTTAATCTTGGTACATTTGAATTATTTTTCTGTGTAATGCATTTAGATAAATTACCAACTACAGTACTTAATCCTAAATGTGAGAAAAAAAATCTAAGTTGTGGTGGCCAATATCCAATTGCCTTCATTGTGAATCCCGTCTCTGAAAGCATAGTTAACCCCATATAATGATCAACATGAGTTTAAAACCAGTTACACTGATTTCTACCAATCAGACTGTTTTTGCAGGAAGTTGGAAGAATAATTAGCTTGAGAGGCCCCAAGAGTCCACAATACTTCACGATTGGACCTATAAATTATTTAACTTTGAGAGGCTATTTGGCTGTACTTAATAATCATACAAAAACCCTTCCTCTTCCTGTTCTGGTATTTATAAAGCTATTAGGCAGATACTACCTTCATATCCTTTAAGATCCAGACATGCAGAGTCTCAGAATTACTAGAGTTTGAAACAGGCAAGCTCTTACTCCTTGTAACATGTCTACAAAGCCTTTTAAGCAAATCTTCCCAGGGTAGCTAACTGCAAGACTATGTCTTGCATCAACCTTCTACCTCCTCTGAGTGGAGACTATCTAGGGTGCCCCTTCTCCAGAGCTACCTGGCATGATGAACAGGGGTACATCAGCAGTCACTATCATCAGCAGAGAACTATCCCTGAACAGTGATTTTATCAGTGAAGCTGCCACAGTGCCTTGTCATGGAAGATTAGCAGTGTTCCATTCTTCACAGAGGAACTATGATTGACACACACTGAGTCCCTGGGTAAGGGTGTGTTCTTTCACAGCCTTGATAAACAGAGTTAGAAATGTGTCTGGTGCAGGTCCCTTTGTGGCTGGCTGCCTGTCTCAGTCACCTTGGTGTGACCCAGCAAAGAGGTTTGGAAAAAGTCTGTGCATCCTGGAATGAAAATTCATAGACATCTGTTTGGGCATTCATTCACTTAGTAAAATCAGCAAAAATGTCCCAGTGAAGCAGGAGAGAATGCGGTGCTTGCCTTTGACGGTGGACAACTCCTCAGCACGGGTAAACACTTCGGCTGATGACCATAAGTACCGTGGAATGAACCCAATTCTCTGAGACATTAGCCCCTGTGGGAGGCCTGGGAAAGAAGGGTAGAGGGGCGTTTTCTCTCACAGGGAAGGGCACTTCTTTCAAGAGCAACATCTCTTGAAAGTATCGATGGAGGTTGGCATCAGGTTTACAAGTGATAGAGACAATATGCAAAATATGTTTGCCTCAGCTCTTTCCGTCCTGCCCTTTCATTAGCTGAAAAGTCCTTTCCACACACGATCTTAACAGGAAGTTACACCAGGTCTGTCACTGCCATTCAGCACCTCCCAGGACCTGCTGACCATAGGTTTCTTTATTTCTCTGTGCCGGGAAGATGAGGGGTAACTGCCAAAGCTTAACACAAATCCATGCAAACCCTGTGGATGCTTGAGGGAGTCAATTCACTGCAACTTGACTTCTCACGTGCTTCCCAACTGGATGATTCTTTCTCTTTCTTTCTCTTTCTCTCTTTGGTGATGGGTAGGTGAGCTAGAGTTTCATGTCGCTCAAGCTGGCCTTAAACTCACTGTGTAACCAAGGAAGACATTCACCTTCCAGTCCTCCTGCCCCACCTTCTGAGTGCAAGGGTTACAGGCCCAGTCAGCCAGTACTGCGCGGTACTTCATGCATTCTATAGGCACTCCACCAACTGAGCACATCCCCCGCCTCAGATACGGTTACCTGGAGTCATCAGGAATGGTGTGAATCATGTAGAACTGTTATTGATATGAACTCACTCTGAACAGCAAGAGTCAAGATTGGTTAACGACAGAGAAGCAAACACATGCATAGGAGGAGTTCAAGAAGAGCTCTTCCTTCCAGAAGCCTCTTAGAGGGCTCACCTCTGTTATTCTTAGTAGCAGCTCAGAGTAAACTAAGCACACCTCGTGGAAGCACCCAGCATCTGCTTGTCGTAGAAATGCACTCTGTTGTCAAGCAGTTGACATGTTCTCTGTAACTCCACTTCCCTCAGACAGGACTGGCCAACGAGCCTCCAGCTGAGCTCTGCAAAGTGAAACCACTTCCCCCAGATCAAAACAGTGTGCTCCACTGAACACATCTGCCTCTTAACAACTCCAGAAGTGACACTGCCATTTGGACAACTAGCTACCTTTCCCAGGGGTGGTTTGGGTGAACATGCATGTGGGAAGTTGGTGGGAGGAATTTCATTCATAGGTCCTTTCTTCGTGGGAGAGAGGGGCTTCAGGAATACACGTTGGAATCTGCTTGTTACTATCCATCAAAGCATCTTCTGGTCTTCATTCTATACACTACAACTTTTATGACTACCTTGCCCTTGACTTCTAGTTCTCTTCTTCCCAGTGAGCCACTCCACAGCACTGCTGGGCCTCTGCAAGGAGCTTCCCAGAGAGACTTGTCCTCAGTCCCCATGCCGGTGGACACACCGGGCCAAGATGATTGGATATTAAATATCATGATGTCCTCTTGACTCCACCCCTGGTTTACACTGCACTTACCAGAATCTCTTGCTGAGGAAACAGTTTTGTGAGGAATTGTCTAAAGGCTACAAAGCCTACATTTATCTTGACATTCTAACATTTACTTTTAGGTTAGGCTCAAATGCCTAACAGCCCTGTACTGCAGACACAGTTTGGCACCTGCAGGGTTCTTGCTAAGCCGTGGAGGATGAAGTTGGCCCATACTGAGGGGTGTTATTAAAAACTAGCTCACTCAGGGTACTATGTGTGCCTCATAGAGAGAGTGAGGTGGTAGACTGCTGAGCGTCTGCTGGCTTCAGTTCGAGAGCCTCTCAAGGTGACTAGTCATTTGAGCACCATGTGCCGTCCCTGACACCAGATAAATCTGGTGCGTGGGCTTCAAGTTGATCTTAGCCATTGTCCTCACACTTGCTTTCTCTTTTCTACATGTTCTTGCTTATAAATAAAAAAAAGTGCATGTGATACTTTTGTAAATTGCCATAAAATCTTTTCCCAATTAAATATGGCATTGAATAAGTCAATAAATATATCATGTATCAGTTATGAAAAATATGAGTCATACACATAGTTTCATGTGGCAATTAGGGCTATTAACACTGAAGGCTGACGTCCTTGGTGAAGACCAAGGATCGTCAGTTGGTTCAAATTTTGGAGAAGCCAATAGAAGAGCTTTCTCCTTCAAAATGTGAAATGCCCCCCCCCCCCCCCGCTGCAGAGTCAGGACCTCATCTGAAGTTAGTTTGCAGAAGGCCCAAGGCCTTGTGGAGGGTTGCTTCCTCAGAAATGAAATCTGTGGTGAATTCCTTCACTCAATCAGGATCTTGACATAGGAAGGATATTTACTTGGCGGCACGCAACAGAATTATTTCAATGGAAAGCCTACATTCTTTATTTTTTAACTTATTTCGTGAGTTATTATTAGATGCCCTCACTCATACAACAGACACTTAAGGGATACCGGCTGTGTGCCAAGCCCTAAGCAGGAAGGATTCCATTATGGGCAAGATGGTCACAGTTTCTCAGGGAAAATCAAGAAAACATGACAGTCCAGCGTGGTGCTACATGGCTGAGATCCTGGCATATGAAAACAGGCAGAGGAATGCAGGTTGGAGACTCCTCTGGGCCACATCGTGAGACCCTGTGTCAGGAGTGAAAAGGAAAAAGAAAATAGTATCAGGGCTGGAGCGTGGCTCAGTGAGAGCACGCTTGCCTGGCTGGTAATAATCCCTGAGAGTGCGGCTCTGAACACGAAGCCCTGGGCATAGGGCCGAGAGAGGCCTGAACGTGAAGCTCTTAATTTCTCCCTAACTCTGAAGAGCAAAGACAGACAAACCGACAAAGAAAAATATCCCAAACTTTGTTCTGAACACACACAATTGTCTTCAAACATATACAATACCTATCTGGTAAAAAGAGAGTTCTAAGCTTAATATGTAACTCTTTAATATTTAACTACAGTTCTGGAACTCTTTGCATCCTTAAATTCATTTACCCCCAAGACTTGAAAGCACTAGTTATTTTTATGCTCTTAATGTCTATTTTTAATAGTTAGCAATACTGCCTCCAGTTTCACTTTTTTTTGCAAACATGTTTGTGCCAATATCCTTGTTCTCCCAGATATACCACACATGAAAACAAAGACCTTGAACTTTTGTTCTCCTCAACAGCCAGAGTGTAAATGCTTCGTAGCTCAAATGGCACTGGGAACTTTAAAAATCTTTGCCTTCTTTTTTTTTTTATTATTTATTCAATTGTGCATGTGTTCATGTGTGTGTGTGTGTGTGTGTGTGTGTGTGTGTGTGTGTGTGTAGAACCACGGACGAATTCGGGAACCACCATGGGCGCCTCCACCTCCTCCTTGTTTACTCTGCCCCGGGATTCACAGGCTCCGCCCTACCAGGACCAGAAACGTAGGCCGCCCCCGCTTCCGCCCAGCATCTATATGTCGGGTCTAGGATCCGAACTCGGGACCTTCCACCTGCAAGGCAGAGGCTTAATCCCTGAGCCACCTCTCCAGCCCCTAAAATCTTTACCTTCTCATAGCAAGAAGTAAAGCCTTTATTTTGCTAACTTTCAAATTGGGTTTAATCTTAAATCCAATCAGAAAATGGTTGGTAAATGACATTACTTCCATTACTGCAGTGGATGGAAGCTGACAGATGAGTTCTTGTTGTACCTCCCAGAAGTTATAGTTAGGTAAGACTGTTGATAACTTTCCCCCCAGCAGCTAACGTAGCACCTTCTGGTGTTATGAAAGTCAGCAAGCAGGGAGAAGCTTCTGGGTCAGGTCCAACTTCATGTCTCCAGATGCTGTGATGAAATGTGTGGTGTCTTCAGCAATATGGTCTTACCACCAGGTTCTGGTGGATAGTCAAGAGTAACAGCCAAAGGGGGCTGGAGAAGTGGCTCAGGGGTTAAGCCTCTGCCTTGCAGGCGGAAGGTCCTGAGTTCGGATTCTAGACCCCACGTATAGGCCTGCGTTTCTGGTCCTGGTAGGGCAGAGCCTGTGAATCCTGGGGCAGAGTAAACAAGGAGAAGGTGGAGGCGTCCATGGTGGTTCCCGAATTCGTCTGTGGTTCTACACACACACACACACACACACACACACACACACACACACACACACACACATATACACACACACACATACACGCACAATTGAATAAATAAAAAAAATTTTTTTAAGAGTAACAGCCAAAGGGGACAGTGTTCTGGGGGTCTTTGGGATGACCCTGACCAATGGGTCATTTGGAGACATTGCACTGTATAATTTTTTTAATTACCTATGGCTTCTGAGAAGGCAATTTCTGTTATTTCTTTTCTCCCCCCTCTGCGTGCCTCTGTATATTGTATTTCCATTCTTATGGGAGAGCCTACTACTATTATTTCATAAAATGGACGTGGTATCAAACTGCCTTCTAAATACTTATCTTTGACCCATAAACAGTGCAGTTTGCAGCTTTCACATAAAAATCTTTTCTGCAATGGAAGGTGATTAATACAGAGAATCACAGTTGGTCAAAATGCAGAAAGTGACTTGGAGTGGTTGGCCCTCAAAAAGACGCAAAAATTACTGAACCTTACCCCAAGGCTCAGGCAACAAAGAAGAAGGGATGGAAAGAATGGAAGCATCAGAGGATGTTGGAGAACCACCCATCAGTGTCTGGATGTGACAGGCTGTGTCAGGGAGTATCACCCATGCTCCCTCCAGAAGTTGGATGTGACAGGCTGTGGCAGGGAGTATCACCCATGCTCCCTCCAGAAGTTGGATGTGACAGGCTGTGGCAGGGAGTATCACCCATGCTCCCTCCAGAAGTGTTCCGGCACATGCTAATGCAGGCAACCTTGTTGAAACCAAGTGGGTCACCCACACATAAAGGAAATGAAAATAACAGGGGGATTTTGGGGATAGGAAGGGTTTTGGTGGAAGTGGAAGAGAGGTAAGTTAATATGGGGTGAAAATGACAAATTTCATAAATTCAATGTATCCATGTATGAAACAAAGACACAAAATACAATTTAAAAATTGCATTTTAAACCACTCTTGAGATTGAAACTTAAAAAAGTTATGAGCTATTTCCCTGTTTGTTGCATGTATGTGGGGATGTGTGTCTCTCTCTATATGTGTAAGTAGTGTCTGAGGGGCATTGGACCTTGAACACGTCAGATGAGAACATGACCAGGAAGTCACAGCCCCTGTCCATTCTTTATTTGTGTCACATGCTTGTCTTCTGTGCAAGGCAAAAGCCACAGTATTCTGCCTTCCTCTTCCTTCATCTCTCATGCAGTGTCTGGAAGACTGCTGTGTCTGCACGTATGGCATGGCCCCTGGGGAGCAAGCAGACACAGTGAATGCATCGCCACTGTGTGTCTCATCCACCTGGTGCCCTGTCCCCGTCTCACCTGCTCGCCTGACCCGCTGCAGTCTTGAGGACTTACTGCTTCTTATTCCTTATACTGCTTTCTTAGCAAGTTGCTTTTAGATTTCCAGCATGTGATCCTACAGATTCCGCAGTCACATTTGAGAAAACCCACACAGCCAGGGAAGCCCACTCACCTCCCTCACCCTGCTCCCTGGAAGCAGCCATAAATCCCAGGTTTTTTTTTCTTGGATTCAATTCACCTGAAGTGGGTCATAGACACTCACTGGAGAGGGGCCTTTCTGCACCGAGAGTAGAGGGACATCTTTGTGGCAGTTAGTTGTTTGAGAATTGAAGATTGAGTTCTTGGGCAAATCTACGAAGAATTAGCAGTTAAGGAATATTCTGAGCAACCCTGTGAGAGATTATCTAATCAATATGGGAAGACCCAGCCCATAGCAGAAGAGACAATTCCTCCCATAGGTGGGTAAGATGTAATGAGCTGGTTTAATACATTGCCTTACTTCTGCAGATAGATATATAGCATGCCGATAAGTAAGAAACAATGCACCTCTCTTAGCTTTGTCTGTCGGCAAGATGCGGCTACTCCCCTTGGCTCCTGATATTGGTATGAGGTCTCCAGCCATGCTGATGAATTGTATGAATTTATTCCATAGGCTGGAATAAATCCTGGCCTCTCCTATCTCTGATACAAAGACACACAGTAATCTCTGCTGTGTGGCAGCTATGCCTTGTTTTATTCCATCTTAGCCTCTCTGCTCAGTTGTTCTGCTGCTTAACTCTCCACTTGTCATAAACTTTGCCCAAACAAGTGAAAACAAAGGGAGTTCACAGGTTTCTTTATTCTCTGGCTCTTCATTTGTTTCCATATAAAACTTACACTAAATAAACCTGCATGTTTTTCAATGACTAATCCATCTTTTATTTTAAGCACCCAGCCATGAATCTAATAACAGGGTAAAAATTATTTCTAAAGAATATATATTAATGTTAGCATTCTAAAAGTATTAAAAACCCAATTGTCATTCAGTATTGCATTTCATTCATCTATCCACATTGTGCTCTGACATATAATGCTAAATTTATAAAACATGTCACTTCTCTTGCCCTCATATGCTCATAGATACTGGGATGGTTTCTATTCACTATGGATAGTGCTACTATAAGCATTCGTAATCACGAGTTCCAGTAGTGTGTTTTTGGGATAAGAACTGGAAATTAAATGGTTGGACATGGCGAGTCAATTTATAAGGTTATGTGCTTGGTAGTCATGGTTATATATAGATATACACACATATGTATACATATACATATGCATATACATATACACATATATATACATGCATTTTCATATACATTCAAAACATACATATATTATATAAAACATTAAATTCATTCATACTTATTAGCAATGACCTGTGCATACTGTGGTTTATAATTTCTTTATTATTATTCTTATTATTAATAGTGTGTGTGTGTGTGTGTGTGTGTGTGTGTGTGTGTGTACTGCCTGTGACTATGCACACGTCAGGAGAAAACTTTGAGGAGGTGGTTTTTTTCCTTGCATCTTTACATAAGTTCCATAGATCATCTTGGGTTAGCAGGCACAAGCTTTTACCTGCTGAGAAATCTATACAGCCTATGATTTTGTTTTGCTGTGGAATTGAACCTTGGAAGCAGTGGTCGGCGTGGAGCAAAAAACAAAATACGAAACAAACAAACAAAAGCCCCAAAACTTGTGAGGATCACATTGTGTCTCCCTGTAGATTCACACAGATTCTTGTGCCATCAAACATTCTGACAAAAGAGGTTAACTCTGGATGCTTAGGGGCCCTGGTCCTTCTACACTCACTTATCATTAAAGTGCCATTTGCTGGTGTGAAATGTCAAGGTTAACTTTTTCCCCTTAAGTATCTCCTTGGATTGGTTGGCTTCATAATCATGAAGCAATTAACATTAGAGCACTTTAGTGCTAATGGAAGCAAACCCATAATGTCTGAGGAGTGTATATTATTATAAACACCTCCAAAATGAACTCAAACAGTGCTCGTGATTGTTTATAGAGAAGAGCGAGCTACAGACCCCAAGGCTCTGAGAGGAAAGAGCGCTCCCTCTCCTTCAGTTCTCTGGCTCTGACCACAGATGCCTTAGATGAACATGCATTTCTTGGATGCAAATGCTTTGTGATAAGTACATTATTCATCTTGCTGTACTTTTGGAAACAGCTCTTCTCTAGATCACCCTCTGGAGCATTCTGGAATTTCAAGCAATGTCTTCGCAGGCTACACACTCTATGAAGTGACAGCTTCTGTGTGTCTCATCTGGACTTAAAAACTCATAGAAAAGCACATGTTCACATAGAACAACATTTCGGTTTGTGACTGTTGCAGTACGTGTCATCGATGGGGCACTTGTCCTGGGATGAGAAAGGACTTTGCTTGGAAGTAAGCACACTATCTCTGTAGAGCACAGAGAAGAACAATTATTTATTTATTGAGTTTTCGCTGATATAACATTGTTGAAAGTACTGTACATTATCAGTTGATGAGAATTTCCTAATTTTTAGCACACCATCACTATCCTTAGTACACAGGGAGGCTGGTGATTGGAGAGTAAGACTGGGTCTAAACACCCCTTTCCCTCTGCTGCCCATTTTCCAGTAATACTGATTCGATGATGCTTTCTGAATGAGCACTCCGCATTAGACTGCAGGGTCCTAGAGACTGTACCATCTGGGAGTTATTCCTGCTTGTCACAGGGCAGCAGGGGACTCGTGGGACACAGGGGCTGGGAGACTCACTTCTGCCAAAGTGACCACAGGTCATTATCGTGCTTATTCTCTAACTGCCCTCACATTCACTCTTCAGACAAGCATTTGCAGATGCCAGGAGCCTCTGTCAAATCATCTCAGCACTAAATGAAGAAGTGGTCATTTCCAGTGCATGATAGCTTTTTAAATATTTGAGAATGTAATTAAAGAAAATAGCTATATATAGATTTTAATAACATGAATCTAACTTGTTACACTGAAAAGCAGTGTGTAGTGAGGGTATCATTAACCAGGGAAGTGTTGTCAAAGTCACAACTCTTTCTCCCTTCCCCTCTCTGTCTATCTTTGGGGGACAAGGGATTGAAGCTAGGGCTTTACATGCTATGCAAAAAACTCCACCCCTGAGCTATATCCAAGACCTTAGGTTCAGAAACCTCAAGTAATGTTTACAGATAGTGAAATGTTAGGCTTGGAGAGAAGGAAGGAAGGAAGGAAGGAAGGAAGTAAAGGGGGGTGGTGAGAGAGAAGAGAGAAAAAGAAGAAGATTGATAAAGAAAATCTTGATCAGGATTTTTGGGATCTGAAAGTAACAAATTAAAAATTACCACTGCAGACACTTATCAGGGGCAGAAATATATATTAGGACACAAACAGTATGCGGAATTAATTACCTAATGAAGTTGAATCTAAGCATAAAGGAGGGCACATTATTGAAGGGAAGAGGCAAAGTCTTCTGAAGGGCTAGACAAAGACATCTTAAAGAATTTCCTGTTTGAGAAAGGAGAGGCTCCTGAGAATTCCCTTCATGGAGAGGTTAGACAGAGTGAAATAAAGGTTATTTCACAAACCTTCATGCAAGACTATTAGGCAAGCCAGCAGAGAAACACCAAAATAACAAAGAACTACAGAGTGAAGTGTAAACATTGCTCCAGTGATCGCTGGAGCCTGGAACGTGAATGCTAGAATGGAACGTGCTCTGGGCTGACTGCAACGGGAACCCAGCAAAGTTTGAGGAGCAGGCTTTACATATCAGAGGGGGGTGTATATTACTAAGGGCACAAGGGGTTCAAACAGGAGAATAGAGGTTGCTATCCAAAGAGAAGACAAGAAGAGGTGGGATGAAGGGAAGTTTGTGTTTTAAGCAAATGGTAAACACTGTCATGCCCATGGCCTCCTGCTGCCAGAATAAAGTGAATCAGCTCCATGACTGTGTAGAAAAGTTCTTCAAATGTTTCTCATTAACTCAAGCCAAGGGACACATGCAATCGTGATAATTATGATGATATTGTGAAGGGAATAAGAGAATCAGCACATTTCCAGAGGGATGGATGAAAAGGACACCCTATCTTCCTCTGGTGGTGGTAGAACAGTCCCTATAGTCCTGTCCTAGAGCTGCTATCACAGAATACAGAGAAGAGCTCTGGAGGTCAAAGCCCCGAACCAGGGTGTGGCCCTCTTTGGAGAGCTGAGGGAAAGCCTGCCTGTTTCTCAGGACGCCCTGGAGGTGGCCGGTCATCTTGGACTGATAGCCTGGATCCACACACAGCAGAAGGCGTGGTTGTTCTCATTCCTCCAAGGCTGGAGAATGAGGCGTGTGCCCGCCTCTCCACCACAAACACCTTGTGAATTGCACAGACTTTCATTCGCATGTCTTATTCTGCTACCTGTAGTTCTGGCACAGCATTTTCTGCTCTGTTCATCTGCTAACCTGAGACATAGTGGAAGCCTATCAGGTATTTGGGAAGAACGATTCTGTGGCTCTTGTAAAAGTTGGGGTTCCTGGTTCTTGTAAGCAGACCTTTGAATGTCACATGGGCGGTGACTAGAGGTCTGAGTGTGTTCAATGGGGAGGCTGAATGTCCTGAGTATGCCATTGTTGAAAATAACACAGATGCCTCTTGTCCTCTTAATTTTCTAGTATCCCACCAGGCACATGTCTTAAGGAGCCCATCCCCTAAGGAACTGTGATAAACTGAGCTGAGCCAGAGCTGTGCTCTCTATATAAGTAAAGCACACTACGTTAAAGATATCTGATATCCTCTTTTCTACCTATTTTGAGATGTGAATATAAGCAGTGAAGCTTATATTCATCCTGCTGTACCATGAATGTACTTCACACTACGAAGAATCACTCACGTTTCAGAAGGAATGAAATGTAAAGACAGAGACAAAGACGTCTCAGAGCTCTGCCTCACCTATGTGGGGGCTCATACGCTGCATGAGCTACTGTGAGATGCCTGAGGCACCCGCAGCTGGCACCCGCAGCTGGCACCTGTCCTCGGGTCCCCTTCCTGCATGGAGGGAGAGTCCCATCACTGAAGATCACTGAAAACAGCACATCTGAAATTCACGGGCTCAACAGGTGGATCTATTAACCAAGGAAGAACCTCCGCACACGGGGGAAGTGTTGTCAGTCACCTCAGCTGGGCGTGAATTACTTTCCACAAGTCTTCACCTCGAAATGCTCTTTCTAACTGCCTCTGTGTAATATAACTAATGCATGTGACCACGATGCCATTTTATAAAGGAATTCTAAAGTTAACTGTAAACTCTTTCTCACTTTTCTCACTCTTTCTTCTACTCTCATTATTTCTTTGTGTACAATTATCTCAACGATGTGAAGGAACCCATGGGGAAATAATAGAGGCACATAAATTCCTTTGTTTAGAGGACAGAGTACTGACATAAACAATACCCATCCAATTCCGAGCACTGAACTCCTACAGAACACATGCACGGCTTTGGTCTAGGCAAGTCTCTGTAAGCAGTCCACCAGGTGGAAGTGAAAACTCTTCCTCTCAAACTGTCTGAAGCCATATGAAATGTGCAAAATGGTTACAACTGGATTTTCAAGTGCCTAACAAGTTTCCTTTACTCTCTTTTACCTTGTTTTTACTTTACTAAACAATGCAAAGGCTGTAGGGATACAGACATGCACCATACTGCTCTATTTGACAGCCAGGAAAGAGCAATAATATGCTAATCCCCAGACATCTGATACAATTCCTGCTTCATGGAGCTATTGTATAAAGTTAAGAACAAATGACACTCATCAGGAAGAAGACAGGACTAAAGAATAAATGGAATTTATGAGAGAGCATTAGTTTCAGTTGCCAATAATCTCTATACCTTTCAGACAGCGGCCATACCTTCGGGCAAAGTGACTTGTCTACACTGGGAAAGAAATCCCAGACTAAGCCAGCTACACACCCTGCTGCAGACAAACTAGGTGAAGAAGCTTCTTAGTTTAAGTCTCCATTTATGTACTGCCACTGGTCGCTCAAAGACTGCGTAGCCTGTTTTTCTAGAAGGCTGGGATATTTTTACGTGAATATAAGATTTCGTGATTTTGACTGGATGGCACTTTTTCAATTATGAAAGAAGCAAGGAGAAAGAATGCTCATTTTAAGATGCCGGAGCCAAGCAACTCATTTTGAGAGCGCTGAAGCCAAAATGCTTAACAATATTTTCCGTCTTCCAGAAACCTATAAAAGAGCACATGTGAGGCATGAAGCTGAGTCAGCAGCCGTGGAGGGACAGAAAGAAAGATGGACGGACAGCTGTCCAACTCTCACAGCAAGCTCTGGCGCACAGCCCGTCAGCCCTCCCTGGCAGCTCACACCCTCCACTCCTCATGGAAGGCATCTGCAGAGTGCCCTCACCATGGGGTCCCCAGAGCCTCTGTATAGATGCAAAGTGATAGCTGCTTCCACAGTAGTATATGAAACTGAAGAGCTGCAGAGTCCCTTAAATATCCATCACCTTCAAGGTCCCCAGATGCATCATGGGAAAGAGATCCCCCTACAGAGTTGAGCTGAGGATCATCCAAGGGATAAGCTGACCTCACTGCCTAACATACTGGGAAAGGCATGCATTCTGGGATCTCAAGGTCTAGATCTGGAATTTGACTCTGACCTAACTGGCTGTTAAACTGTGCTCTTTCTCTAAGCCTCAAGTCTTTACTGGTGAGACAGGACTTCTGCCAATGTCCACACACCATGTCAAAGGACTATTAAAGATATCGAGAGTGTCATAGATTAACTGCTCAGTGGTTGATGCAGAAGGTGCTAAATACATGGTCTCTCTCCTTGCAGTGTATTCTAACTCCCTTCACGGCCCATTTCCTGTGTCCCCAGCTTATTGACTCCATTCTCTAAGAATTGCTTTAAGCACAGACCAGGGCAGGCACAATTCTTCCAAGTCCACGTATCTCTGGTAAATCACTCCTTTTCATTAAGATACAATGTTCTAGAGAATAGACTTTCTGAGAAGAGGTCATGTCTTTATGCTGGAATCATGCCAAGAGACAACTATGGCATGCTCATAAGAACAGTGCCCATCATTGGCACAAACTAAGGTAAGGAGAGCTGAAAATATGGAAACAAGAAAAGTCAAGTCAGAAAGTCAACACCTCTTTTCTGAACTGTACCCCAACATCTTTAAGAGATTTAAGAGGACTACCATAAATGATTATCTTACCATTGAAAAAGTATTTTAGGATCAGCAGAATAAAAGTCTGAGAGGTCAAATATTGCAAACTATTTTCTTTTTTTATATTCTTTTTTTTAGGGATTTTTTTTATTATTTATTCAACTGTGTGCATGTGCATGTGTATGTGTGTGTGTGTCTGTGTATGTGTAGAACCACGGACGAATTCGCGAACCACCATGGATACCTCCACCTCCTTCTGCCCGGGGATTCACAAGCTCCGCCCTACCAGGACCAGAAGCGCAGGCCGTCCCAGCTTCCGCCTGGCGTCTCTACATGGGATCTGGGATCCGAACTCAGGACCTTCCGCCTGCAAGGCGGAGGCTTAACCCCTGAGCCACCTCTCCAGCCCCACAAACTATTTTCTTTTTTGAGACAGAGTCTCACAATATAGTCCAGACTGACCCTGGAATTCTCAGTCCTCCTGCTAGGATAGGGGAATGAGTCACTGGACTGGTGAAATTTGGGACACTATACCTTAGACAGGCAGAGGTCCAGTGCAGAGTTAATGTTCTTGGTTAGGAGGTGAGGAGTGGGTGCGTGGCACAGGAGGATGGAACTTTGGGAACTATCATTACAAGTGCTCTCACTTGCTTTCCAGGTAAAAAGTTCTGGAGTCTTTACAATTAAAATGGTTCCAACACATGATCATTTAGGGGGCAAGCGAGTTTACTCCTTCTTGCTGGACGTGAACTACTCATAAGGTGGTCCCATGGTTCAATGGTGCACTCTCATAGGGAGACACTGCCAAACTGGTTTGTTCCCATTTCTTGCCATCTAATCACCTTTCCCACCCATGCATGTATGCTGCCACTGTTTAAGAATTTACAGAATGCGAATGCCACCTTAATTACTTTTAGTCCATGAATAAAACTTTACACTTATTTCTTAGCCAGGGGAACATCTATGGGTCATTTTTAGGACCTCATCTTTCCTTCAGGATCTAACACACAGCTTTCATAAAGACAATTCCCTCTTTGATGGCCAACTCATAGATTGTCTTAACAGTGGCTTCTTTTAATGAATTGCATCTGAGCAGCTTCCACGTACTTTGCCTGCCACAAGAAAAAACAAAGCAAGGCATTTGTCAGAGTATGAGGGAAGCCAGCTTTGAAATTTCTAGCCTGAAACTTCTCCTTTTTCTACCTTTTCTATACCTACCTTTCAAGGTTCGGTTACTCAGCACCCTCAAGCAAGGCCTTCTAAACAATCTGTTGACAGTATTCAATCTCTACTTTCTTTGCACTTCAAACTATCCCCTCCCACATGTTGAATCTATGTAACTACCAATGTCTCACAAATTGTGACCTAGAAATAGCAGTTATATGATGATTCAACCTAGTACAATAGCACATTGCAAATTATTAATATCTGACAGGTGGTCATGTCAGATCTCTCTCTATACAGGCAGAGCTGCTGAATTACTAGAGGGAGTTATAAGTCCTGTTTAGATTTGGAATGACTTGACTCTTGTCTCCCAGTCATGTCTCCACAGCTTTTCCAAAAGCAAATGATACTTTATGGCGCTGAAGTTGCTCTATGCTTTTGTGTGACAGCTTTCCTAAGGAGACTCCACACAGACATTTATCCGCTGCAGATGAGAATTTGATGACAGAGGAAAGTAAAGACTACACCAAGCTCGGCTGGATGAATAAGCTTATTGGTCTACTTCCAGGACTGGGGACGAGGGTTGCTTGTAGTAGATGTGATTCCCCCCCCCAAGCAGTCACAGTGGTAAGTTTTACTCCTAGCTTGACTAACAGCTTCCCCATAGCCAAGAAGACGGAATTTCCTCTCCAATTAACCTTCCTCAGCCTATACACCCTAGCACCTCTCTCAGACCTCACAGTCCTGCTAGGACCATTTGAAGGCTTGTGTGAGAGAATATGCCTTCTAGATCCTCCTTAGACTTCCAGACCCAGAGGGCACATGTAATTACAACAGAATCTCATCTTGATATTCTCAAAGATGATTATTGCTCACTTGGAGAATACAATATTTAACAATGATATGTGAGTTCCCTTGACCCCCATGGATTCAATGTCTGGAGTCCTTTCAACTCTCTTGCTCCTCACGGACTTTTCTCTCCTCTAATAAACTCTGCCTTAATCCTATACGCCTGTTCAGGTTTGGGTTTTTGACTCTTGAACACAAGAACTTTGAGATAAAAACCTTGTGAGAGAATGATGCTCTGGGCTGTGGGGATCCTTCTTAGAGAGTTGCTTGGCTTAGTCTTCCTCTTCTTTCTCAGAGTTCTCGCTCCTCCTGACGGGGCCCTTGTGCTCTAGGTCTCTCTTTCTAGCTCTTCAGAGTCCTTGTCCTGCCAACTTCCTCCACCTAGCCGTCACTTCAGCCCCCCTCCACTTCCTTCAGCATATAGATGCATGAAGATACATTTTCCCCAGAGAACTAAGACTGACAAATGATGATAAGAACTCTACCATTTCAGAGAGGTGTCTGGAATGAGAGGCTCGGGAGGTTGAACTTGAGTCCCAGGCCAGATCCTGCCTCCTCTCTGCTCTACGCACTACCAGAACTCAGGAAGATGGCAGAGGCACAAGCTTGCCTGCCCAGGAAGCGGTGCCAGTGCAAGCCCGAGTGCCCAGGAAGAAGTAGCAACATCATGCCCGCGACACTGGATTACTGGCACATTAGCAGATTGGCTCCTGCCACCCACCTGCCTCTGGAATACACAGACTCAGTCTATGAGAGGAAGAGATACACCCTGTGAAATGCTCCCACCTATGATAGAAGCCAAGTGTCTGCGTGAGAAATTCAGTCTGAGTCTGGACTTTCCCTATTGGCCCTCCTTACTGACTGCTCTTCACCCAGAACAATGCCATCCTGCCCTACACTGCCAGCAAGCACAACTTGTGTGGAGAGACAGAGAAGAAAAGATTTGCATGGACACTTTAGAGGACCAGCTGATGGCATCTGCATGCAGTTTGCCATGGTCTGCTACAGCCCTGACTTTAAGCCAGAATTCTTGGAGAGCCTCCCTGAAAAGATGAATCTCTACTCTCAGTTCCCGGGGAAGTGGCCATGGTTTGCAGGGGACAAGATCACCTTCATAGATTTCTCGCTTATAATATTCTGGACCAGTTTGACACATTGTGCCCATGTATCTAGATGTGTTTCCAAATCTGAAGGACTTCGTAGCTTGCTTTGAGGGCTTAAAGGTCTCTGCCTATATGAAAACCAATTACTTCTTCCCAAGACCATTATTGGCAAAGACGGTGGTTTGGAACCACTAATAGAACTATATAATTTCATGCTCTGAAGGGCAATTTATGACCACTTCTGCTGCCTTTGGGCATACGTGGTTCCTGAACCAGTTTTCTCCTCCTGTATCCTTTTTGTTCCCTTTCTCTCCATTTCTTCTTACCAGTCCCTCAGTCAGTCAGGCTTCTTTTAGCTGCAGTTTCCCATTTCTTTAGCAAAGTTCTTTCTTCCCATTCCTTGCCTCTGTCCTGAATTCACACGACTCATAGCTTTGCTTTGAGGAGTGAACCTGAAAGCACCTTCCTTAGTACTGACTAAAACACCAGTCCTGCCTATTGGCAGGCCCTGCTCTCCGGTGTGGGACAGTCCAGTCCTGTGTGATCCCCAGTAAAGTCTGAAACACACACACACACACACACACACACACACACACACACACACACACACAAATAATGTGCCATTGAATGTCAATTTACAGCTTTAGTAAAAGAAAAACAAAGGAGTTGAACAGTTTCATCACAGGCCCCAGATTACTACACCCAGCTCTGAAGAATCCTTAAGACCTATAGCTGTCTGCAGGAGAAAGGGAGGGGAGCCACGTGATGCTAAAGCCCTTGCACCTGTGTAGGCAGGCAGAGCAGCTTCCATTTTCAATGCTCTCCCTGAGGTACCATGTTCACCCTGCACTTCCCTTAAAACTAGGACTTGAGGCAGTCCAAATCACTGGATCTTATACTGGGCACCTTGGAGTTTCTGGCAGCCTGAGAATCTCCCAGGATGGGAATCATATTCATGTCTTAACTTCTTGGTCACACTACCAAAAGTACTTTAGATGTGAGAACAGGCTTGGAGAGATGGGGTTCACAAGCAGAAGGTACTGAGTTTGGATCACAGGTCCCACATAAAAACACCAGGCAGAAATGGCAGCGACCTGCACTTCCAGCCCTGGTGGGCAGAGCCTGGGAAATCTCCAAATGAAGCAAAACATAGGTAGAAGAAATCCAGATGATTCCCGAAGTCACCCTTGGTCCTCCACAGGGACGCACAATGCCCTCTGATACACACACACACACACACACACACACACACACACACACACACACGTGCACACCCACACGCACACACGCACAATAGATGTGAGAACAGAATACCATTAGAATAAGCTGTCAGGCTGGCTGAGCTACCAAATTAAACTCTGGCTTTTCAGTGACTTTAAAAGTTTTAATAATCACGTGAATTCGCTTGTGTTCACTGAAGGTAATTGCATAAAATCATTTGCCTATTGGTGAACATCAGCAGTTTGAGTTGGCACATGCATCACCAAGATATTTTCAATGCAGACACTCTTTTCACCTCTCCTGATAGCCACAAAGCCTTTTATCTGCAGCTATTTTCAATTTGAATTTAGAAGCATGAGAAAAAGTTACTGAGCAATTTCAGAGACTTTATTGTTCCTGCACTGAGAACAGAAATCCAAAACACTGACAGATGAATTATGAGCAACTTATTCCAAACAAGAAGCAAGTCAGCCTTTAGCATACATGATCCTACTATGATCACCCCTGCTGTTGAATTTCAACTGTTTTTCTCTTATCCATCTCCTATTTTTGATGACACCATAGCAATTGCTAACAGACTCCACTCAGACAAACCAAACCCCTTCCTTAGTGAGCTAAGGAAGGAATAGGAGAGAAAAGTTGATTACGGGCAATGACATACAAAAAAATAAGTTAGTATTTCAAAAGACTAACTTTTAAGAACAGAACCAATATTTGAATGGCTTACTCAAGTGTAGCAGGACCTGAAATGTCATCGGACTATACTGGGAAGAACAAACATGGTAAGTAAGCACACTGGGTGCATCTGTCACTTCTGCCAGAATCAAGGTACCTTCCATCTCCACACTCCAGCTCTCACAATTTCCTGAACTTGGACAGGATGACTGACCACTGCAGCATAGGTCTTAAATGCAGAATTCTGTTTTTCAAATCTCATAGTATGGACGCTTTCTGTAGGTAAGTCACGTTAGCCTTGAAGACTTCTCATGGGTCACTTTTCCCCAAAGCTGTGACTCTTATCTGCTCAAGGACGTATAGACTGTTGGCAACTAAAACCAACTTTTTAATTCTTATAGGACTTATGCATCATTTAAGAGATGGTCTCAAGTAAAAAAGAACTTAGCACAGAACCCCAAAGTGGTGGAGGACATGGAAAACAAGGCGATAGGAATGGATAGCAAAGGTCTGCAGGACGGCTCACAACCACACCCATCATCCGTGGTGAGAACCCAAGCAGCGACTTCACAGCCAAGTCATATTCCAACATCTGCTGATCAGCTTCTGTATTTACAATTTGCAAATAGAAAAAGTTCCTTAATGACCTAGTATGTACCAAGCCCTAACGCCCACTTTTCCTGCTCCACATCATATTACTCATCAGATTTCTCTACAGAACTTCTGGTAGAATTCTAGACCAAGAGAAACCAATACAAAAGGAAGCAAAGCCAGCCTGGAGTGCCCACCTTGATGCTTTTATTCACTGGGGCAAAGGCCCAGGGTACTTACTGGCTGGTGAGGGAGTGCTGCAGCCGCTGGGAGGTGGGTGGCCATGGAGACCATGGAGTTGAGGCAGCGAGAGTCCCCCGATGACAGGTGGGAAGAGTAATGGGTAGGGTGCGGCTGGGTAGTGAGTCATGTGTCCACGCACCGCCGGGACGGGGCATGCGTGGCTGCTGGTGCTCATGCTTGGACCTTACTAAAGGAGAGATGCTCCTGAGTTGGTCCTCATCCCCGCAGGTCCTGAATGGCTTGAAAAGAGCGAAGCTCCAGCTGAGCTGAAGGTGAAGCTGGTTCTGATGGAGTGTAAAAAAGGTTCACCCGCTGGACTGGCCTCCTCCCAGGGGGTCTCTGCTTCTCATTTTGCTGGCTGGTTGACAGGAAGGGTGTTATATTGGTCAGCTGTTCAGCTTAAGGCTCAGGAGCAACTAGGCAACTTTAGATACTTGGGCTGTTAATCCTGTAAGAAAAAAATGACTATGTCACATCTAAACATTTCTTTCTGTGATGAGTTATGTGAAAACATTTAATATTAACTCTCTCCAGATTCATTCTAGATCTCATATACTTACGATTTTTGCAGTCTCTGTGTTTTCAAATTCTGACATTTTAATGTAGATCACATTTTCCACATAATTGGATCGTAACCGATTACTGAAAATTATTGGTCCTACCTCCCGAATCCCCAACCCTACCTCCATTCCCTGGGAACCACTGCCCCTGCTGCATTTTTCTGTCTGGGACCTCAATGCTTTGATATGTGGCATGTATATTTAGCATGGTCTTTGTCTTCAAGCAGCTTTGCTTCAAGCTCTTACAAGTACCTGAGAGAGGATAAATGCTCACCGAATATTTGTGGAATGAATGAAATTTCTTTGTTGTTCTTTAGGAAGTAGATCCTTTGATTCTCTTCTGACCTATGAGCCTCCAAGCACATGCATATTTCACAGGAGTAACTTTGGATTTTACTGAAGCTTTTATTATTATTATTTATTCAATTGTGTGTGTATGCGCGTGTGTGTATGTATGTGTGTGTGTAGAACCACAGACGAATTCGGGAACCACCATGGACGCCTCCAACTCCTCCTTGTTTACTCTGCCCCGGGATTCACAGGCTCTGCCCTACCAGGACCAGAAATGCAGGCCACCCCGCTTCCGCCCGGCATCTATATGTGGGGTCTAGGATCCGAACTCAGGACCTTCCGCCTGCAAGGCAGAGGCTTAACCCCTGAGCCACCTCTCCAGCCCCTTTACTGAAGCTTTCAGAATGTTACGACAAGGAGATAAATATCATAGTAGGACAAAATTGCATTATAATCCTAAGAAAGTTTAGAGACCCACTGAGGGAATTCACCAGGATTGCTTGGGAGTAGTATGGAATAAACCTAAGCTTAACTCTCTCATGGGCTGGCTGTGAACTTCATGGTTCACTTTGGCCTTGGTAATCAGTGCTTGAAAGGAGCTTCCACTCTGGAGTACATACAGAGCTAGGTGGCCTCGAGGGTAGAATGATACCTTAAGGGCAACATGGCACAGTTGCTCAAGATCTGATTCTAAAGACAGCAACAGGTCAACCATGATGCTGTCTCATAAGAAATGACCTCACCTCTCTATGTGTCGGGTGTATTTTTTATGTAACACAATGATAATTACAGAGTTTGCTTTGGAGGGTCACTGTGAAGATGAAATGCAGTATTACTACAAGATAACACTATCTTGTTCATAGTAAACATGATCAAAAGGTTTTAAACATGTGACAATGGCTGACATGTCAACAACTCCCTAAAATGTAGTAGGGATCACAAGGGAGAAGGTTTCAGGCAGTAGGATCCTTAGAGGCAAGAGGTTAAACAGTCATAATAGAGTTCCCATACTAGCAGGAAGCCCAAGAAGGGCTATCGCTAGCATAGATGACTTGGAGGGAAATTTAGCACCCACATAAATAGATGCTCTCAAGGATGGGAGGGAGAAAGCAGGAAGTACCAAGAGAGGAGAAAGGAAAGAAAAGGGGTGAGAGAGGGAAGGAGGGTGGGAAGGGGGGAATGCAATGGGAAACAACAGGGAAAGGGAGGGGAAAGAGAGAAGATAGAGGGTACTATTAAACTTGTGTGATTAGTCAAAAAAAGGTAATAAAATTAAAAAAATAAGCATGTGTGTCTCTCCATTAAATACTGTGCTTTTTTAGTGAGATTTGCTGGACATGACAGAAGCTTTGGGAATGGGTCAAGAAGGAGATCACATCATAGAAACCTCAGGAAAAAATATTAAGACTCAAATTTTGATTAAGGAATTGAAGAATAAAAGTGTCGTGTGGGTAAAGGAAGAATAGGGGCCTATCAAGGCTTCCTGAGGCCTTGGGTACCCTGAAATATTCTATTCAGAAATAACTTCTATTTATTTACCCTGTGCCAGGTACCTTAGCTTAAGTTCTAAGCACCAACCCTTAACAGAATCTCTTAAGTGGCCAGGATTTGACCTCATTCTCCAGATGAGAATCTAAGACTCAGTGTGTTTAAACATCTTTCAGCATCCGTTAGCCTGTCAGTTAGAAATTAAACCTGTCTCTGAATTGCTCCCCGATCTTAGATCCTTAGTCTGCCTCATTTCCCCATTGAGCCAGGGGATTTGGCCAATCCTATATGATGCTGCTTGTACTGGATGGCACAGGCTCCATGAAAAATCTGTTATGTTGTCTTCTGCCTGAACTAGGCCTTCGGTCGCTTGCCCTTTGACACTGAGAATGAACAGTGTCCAGAGAGAAAGCCCAGGGTTCCAGATTTTAGCATTCCCTGAACCTTGCAGAGGATGCTGAATTTTTATTCGATTTATGAACACTAACTTTTGAAAAGAGGCTCCACCCAAAATCTTAATGCCTTTTCAAAGCTTTTCACCTTGTCTCTGATGGAAAGAAAGTTAACGGCTTATATATCTGCTTCATCACAGAGGTAAATGATTTTGCTATTTTCTGTTCTAAAAAGCATGCACATTCAGTGTCTTTAATACTTTTTTAGTTTGTAGCAAATTAATTAGAAAATAAAACAATGCCATTTAGTATTTGCTGTATTTCCACTCAATTAGATTTTGAAACCCCATACAAAGCCTAGCTTTATTACAAATGGTCTTTTCTATTTTCATCTGACAAACTACCTCATTAACTGGAAGAGCTGACAGTTTAGCAAATCCACCCCCGCAGGGCACAATTCTCTGATTTTTAAAGCTGTCTGTTTTATTTATTTATTTATTTATTTATCTATTTATTTATTTATTTATTTTACCAACAAGGGACTATTACTACCCACAATAATCCTTTCCCCTTGCTTTCAGATCCTAGGATGGTGGACACATTGCCTGCCTGTGTAGCATGACTGTGACCTAAAGCAAAACAAAACAAAAATTTTAAACAACTTATGCAAACAGCAGACCAAAGAAGAAAAAAACAAAAATCCTGTGCTGCAAAGTCCTGCTCGGCGGTTGACGGTTGTGCAGCCCCCTGATCTGCTCACAGTGTGACTGATTAAGCTGTTCCTGGAAGCAGACAATATCTTGTCTTTTGTTTCAGTCTCGCAGAGGTGAAGATACTCATGGGAGTTAGTGGAGATTTTTCCTTGAGATCGGGTTTGAGTCTGGCTCATTCTGGGCTCTGTTTTATACTACCTGAGGCAAAGCAAAGAGTTGCTGAGTGAAGAGAGGAAAGAGTGGGAGAGAGATCTTGCATCTGTTACCCCTGAGTGTCTCTGGTATCAATTTTGCCGTGTAAGGCTGGGCCAGAAGAGAAGGGTTTATTTAAATCAAGTGCCCAGAAAACAAGTGTTTTACTAGAATATATTTACAGAAAAAAATTAAACATATCTTTGAAGAAAAAAATCAAGGAAAGATTTCTGTATAACTATCTGCACCACTGACATTGTTCTGCTATAATTTTCCATTCATAAGTCATATGCCAGGTGGCAGGTAGCTCAGTTTACTCAGGCTTCAGTGTGATGCTCTAAACTCATTTGGCAGCAGACTTTAGACAACTTCTTAGCTATGCTTAAGACTGTAAAAGATTTGAACACCATCCAGGGTCTCTCTCTCTCTCTCTCTCTCTCTCTCTCTTCAGCTTTTCTAAGCTTTTAGGTCTCTTCCCTCCAGCCATGCTGCTATGGCAACTCTTTCCTTATTTTCTCTTACCTTAAGCTATCTCCTCTATTCTTTTTTTATTTTTTTCTGCTCATACAAACATAATAGGAACCCCTGTCCCCTCCCTCCCTCCACCCCTTCCTGGACCTCTCTGTTCCCTCCCCAGTTTGTCCCTTCCTTTCCCCCCTCCCTCCCTTGCTCCCAGTGCCCCCTCCCCCCATCTCTGAAGCATCCTTTAATGAGTATATCAAACTTTCCTCTGGGTACTCCTCTCTGATGAGGTGTAAGGACTCAGTGGCATTTCCTAGAACTCTTTCTTGTGTTCCCCTTAAGTATAGGAACACTATTGCCACTGTTAATCCCGCTTCTAAGGATCCTAGTGCCTTTAGTCCATGCTAGAATTTGAGGGGTCAACGATATGTTGGTCATTGTGCAGATCATGCAGAGTCCTGTTATAATTGCTTCGGCCCTAACTTGTGTGGAGTATCTTGCATATCATGACTCCTCCCATCCTTTTGCTCTTACACTCTTACCGCCCCCTCTTCCGCAAATTTCTCTGAGCTTCAGGATGGGGAGAGATTAGCAGGCCTGATTCCAGGTGGTTGTTATAGAGTCTCTGATGTTCTGAATTATGGTTTGTTGATGATTTTTTTTTCAGTTTTGCTGTTCCTGCAATGCCCTTGGTTCCATCCTGATGAAGGTAACCATTTTGCAAATGGGTGATTGACCCCTCTCTCACCATGGTCTCCTACTTCTATTCCATCTACCTTTGAATAGACTCTTATAATAAGACTCTAATTTAACAGGTTTTTATCTCTGGCCAGGGGGGTGATATCTCCTCTATTCTAATGAAGTTCTCCCACCTTAAGGAAAATCTGTGGTTCCCTTGGCCACCAGGTCTTCAACTAAATAAACTTCTTTTTCTTAAGTGTCTGTATTTTGTCAGTTTCTTTTTCTTCGTGGACCTCCATGTGGTGCCTACGCATGGTTGGAGTCATTTCTGTTCTCTTCCCCGTAGACCTCATGACCTTCACATTCCTGTCTTTATGTGTGATATCTTCCAATACACAGTATGATTCCTTCCATTTGATTAATGTTCTGTTGCATAAAAAAGTCATTTCAAATGTCATTATACATGTTTCTTGTTATATTGAGTTCCTCACATGTTGGCTTTGTGCTCATTGTATCTCAAAGTTATATGCCCACTTCCAGATTTAGATGTCCCAGCATTTAAAACTTAGTTTACAAACATGTTTACACATGATGTTCTAAAATGAAATAGTTCCTCTAGACCAATGGTTCACAAAGAACATTCCTGCTGGCAATGGCAGCCTGTCCTCAACATTTCTTAGAATGCTGCGGACCTGCTGAATCAAAACAGCTGGTAATCCCTCTTCTCACAATCCTAGAGGGCCCACTCCTCTGAACCATCAGAATGTAGCCATGCAGCCTCTGCCACAGCTGTTCACCTCTGCCTTGTGAAGAGCAGCCACAGACAAGCGGTTTGTGAATCGATCATTCACCAAAGTAGGTACGTGCTGACCACGGTCAGGGCAGGGTCTACTGGCCCTGTCTCACACTGACAGGACACTGCTTTCTAGCTTTCCCTACAAACCACAACTTGAAATTATTCTTGTGTTTTTCTTTCTATTAGTTATGTCTATAATTTTAGACATGAATAAAAGTTAACTTTTTAACAATTTTGCAAAATTTTTGTATTATGTATTAGTTCTACATTAAATATAACACACACCCTCTTAGACTAGTGCTTAGACATTATACTCATGTTTCTATGACTAGGTATTGCTCCAGCTAAGACCATGATACACTATATTCACAATTCTTTTCTTATAAAAACTAAGTCTTCCTAAAATTCTACTTTCTTCTGGGTTTCATGTCTTTCTTCTTCTTGTATTTCTTCCTCATTTGGATATTTAGATACAAGTATCAACTTGATAGCTGAGAGTTTAAACTCTTGGGCACATTTGTAAAGAATTAGTAATTGAGTTAAACCCAGAACAAACCTGCAGGATATTGTCTACTTGATGGGAAAGGCCCAGCCCATGGTGGATGGGACTAGTCCCTGGGCAGGTAAATAAGATGGAGGAAGTTGGTTGAGAAAATTGGCATCATTCCATATACTTGGCTAGACATGCTGGTATGGCAAATAAAGATTGTCCTTCTCTCAGCCGTTATGTAGATATTGTATGTTTTGTCATGATAACATGAGCAGCCATGTAGGCAAACTGCTACATGGCCTGTCTTGGTCACGCACTTGCAAGCAAACTGACTACCTGGAAGTGTTACATAAGGTATAAACCTTCCTCTGTCCCTTCTTGAAGATTCCAGCAAGGAAATAGGACACTGAACAAAGCCGCCTGAGGACATAGACTCTAGTGCTGTGAGTCTGTAGCTTTGCTGCTCTCAAGTGCAATCCAAACAACAAAGTAGATGAAATTTACAGAGAAAACTGAACTGTATTTCCCTGTACTAAAATCTGGTGGCACCATGGTTGATGTGACCACCCACAAACAAAATAAAGCAAACCAATAAAATTCAGGAACTTTTTTCAATTTTCAATGTCTTATGATGTAATAGAGAAACTTTCTTTTTTTTACTTGGTTCATTTAGAGCATGAAATAGGGGAATCTTTGATTAGACAATAATGCATAGTATCTCTTTCCCAGTATGCTCTAACTCAAAACTCCCTATTTATTTAAGGTATTGTTTCTGCATAATTCCTCTTTTTTAAATTTTTTTTTTCTTAATGCTTCTCCAATACACTCACCCAAATACCTGTTTTCAGCAAAATTGCCTGGCTTAGCCAAAACTTGTCAGTTGCTTACACTGCCCTGCCTGATAGAAAAGGAGCATAACTTGGGCCAAGTCAGTTTTTCTTGTGTGCTGATTTTGTAGTCAGTTTCACATCTAGCATTTTCATCACAAATGTTGCTAATGAAATTGTATTTGCCTTAAACTAAAGAGAGCCACAGTGGCAAATGTAATTTTTGTCAAAATCTGTATGTCTTCTCTCCTTTTAATCAATTTAGGAATGAAGGAGATAGAAAAAGTCATTTAAGGAGAGTGCAGTCAAAGTTCCTCTTAGAGGATCAAGTAAGCAGAGAAAGAACCCAAAATTGCTTATTTTGCTGCATGAGGGTCATAAAGTAAAGATTTTTTTAGGTAGGTACGGAATTTCCTTATATTACTTTTAAGCCACTTTTTGGTGGTAAGATCTGTTAAATACAGAGTGAAAATACAACTTTCAGAAAAAGGCAAACATACATTTGAATTTTGAGTATCTATGATTTTGGTCTCATAAATCTGGGGATCAGTAATATAAACATGGATTTTGAGGGTATCAACGCTCAGCACAATGCTATTATATAAGCTCACATTAAACACAACCTGAGATTCAGGTTTCACTTGAGATACTTTTGTGCAGATTCCAAAACATGTTGAATGGGTTATGGATTAAAATAAATACCTTCTGGGATCTTTATCTTTTTTGAGGAAACAGCATTAGGCAACTCTTTGTGCAACGATTTCCACACTTTGTGCCTTGGAACCTGTGAAGCCCAGCAGAATGAGGGTTTATCTCTCAAGGGACAGTCAGGTGACTGTGTAAGTCATCTCTGAGTGTCCTAGAAGGACGTGGCTCCATAGAGTTTGTACAATGGATAGGGATTCTCCTGGCCTGTCAAGGTCTTTTTATTTATTGGTGGAACTGTCAACACATCCATCAAAAGAGAATAGACTGAAACAAAAATGGAAAGAGCCACAGAAGAGTAAATTGACATAAGTCAGAATAGGAAGCATGTATGGGCGCTTGACGACAGACACTGAGGATGGAAAACTGAGTATCAGGCACAACAGGTGGACTGAGTCACAGGAGTGACATCTGTGCTTCCAAGGCTGGTTCATGAGTTTCTGATGTTCAAACTGTGGGTTTTTCCTTTCAAAAAAAAAAATATATATATATATATCCACACTGTACCTCTAGGTTTTAGGCTTCTAAAGGACCTGTGTAACTCAGTGGTAGTTCTGCCCCTTGTGGTAGGATATGATACCAGACTTCAGATGACTAATTGTAAACTGTGGATGGAATGTCAACATGCAGGTGAAGATTGAGATTAATTTAATCGTATTCAAAAGTGCCACAATATGCTTAGAATCTGAGGGGTCTACTCTTCTAAGCCAGAAGTATGTCTTAAGCATATTAGCACAATTGCACATGTGAAATGAAGATGGAAAGCTGGATTTAGCAGCTTTTTTCTTGTAATTCCATCACTGGGAAGGCTGAGGGAAGAGGAGAGTGGATTTATGGCTAGCATGAGCTGCATAGCATATTCCAGGCTAGCTTGAAATACAACTGAGCCCCTACTTTATGCAATACAAACAACCAACAACAACCCCATAAGTAGTACAAAGGCAAATGGAGACAGCAAAAGACTGGTGATGTTTCAGCTATTTGCATCAATGGGGACAACAAGGTGTCCCCATGGCTTCCAAGTGAATAAGGAACAGGACTGTCTGGGCTGCTCTGAAGCCTTTGGGCACTGTGCATGCAGCTCCTCACACCACCCCCAGCCCTCACACTCTGAGTCTGATCTTAGCTCCCCAACCTGTAGGAACCATGTCAGGATCCCCTGAGATCTTCTGGAGATTGTTGGTGTCATATTGCTGCTTGGTACCCAGAGAGCTATGCGCAACATCTGGACACATTCTCATCAGGATTCCTGTCCTGTGTCCAGCTCTGCCCTGCTCTGTTTTCCATGTCCTTCTGGATGAGGTCAAGATGCTCTTTTAGACTGTCTGTCCTGTCCTAGTGCCCATCCCTGTGCTCTAGAAGTAGAGTGTGAATGGTATGGGGGGGTATCTCCTCACAGCCTAGCCCATTGTCAGGCTGAAGTCTCTGCAATATGGTCCATATACCTCTTTCCTCTATTCTAGAGAGCAATGACGTGTTAGCTCCTGAGGGAGCAAGCTGCGTGGTCAGGAACTAGAAAGTTTAGGTTCTTTGCACTGGTTCTTTCCTTTACCCCTTGTTTTCATCACCTAAGGTCAAAAGAAATGTAGCTGTGTCTGGTAGAATAGAGTTCTCCTATGTGGTGTTTCTAAAATTGGGTTACAAGAAACATACCTGTGATCTCCTTAGCCTTTCATGGTTTGACAGGGCCTGAGGATAGAAAGATAGAGCACAGTCCTTTCTCAAATTGTTTATCAGTCACGGGGCTCTTAGCTTATACCCTGTACTATACAGATAAGGCCAAACTTGAGTACCATGGGAAGAAAAGCAGTTGGGTAGCACTGCATTAGAATTATGACTATATATATGACTGGTAAGACCAAATGAAGGTGTATATCATACACATCTTAGGTGTAGAAAAAATGCTCAATTTCTGCGTTTTCTGAGCCAGATTTAAGCAGATTATGAATTCTCATCTTGCCACATTGCAGGAGATTCAATCTGTTCATATCTTCCTCCTTACAAGATTATGCAAAGAATCTGGAGTTTCACATAGTAGAAATGATTGAAATGGATTTTAGGGAAGCAGCGGGACAATAGCAAATTTTAAAGCATGCATGGACCCTGGAATGATTTGGCACGGCAACAACAAGAAATGTTACAATTGCTTTGGGAAATGGTGCAACGGCACCTTGAAAGGTTACACATAGAACAATTCTCCCTGGGGCATAAGCTCCAGAGAGCTTAAAATATGCACCCATGCAAAATATTCATAATGTTCATGGCAACATTTCATGTATCCAAAAGGTTTCTACTGATGGGTGTTTATCAACTGGTGAGTGGGCAGGCAAAAATGGAGTCTATCCATGTACCAGAACATTGTCTGTGAAAGAGTGAAGTGTTGTACATTGTCATATTCACCCTGAGAACATGAGAAAGCCAGGCAATGGTCACCACTTAGGTGGTCCCATTTATACAAAATGTTCATGAAAGGCAGGCTCTGGACAAGAAGTACATCAGTGATTTCCAAACTTCAGGAAGTGGGGGGAGAGACAAAGAGTGGGTAACTGCTAATAGACATAAAGTTTTCTCTGAGAATTGTGAAAACATTCTGCAATTGGATGATGATGGGCCAACTTTATGAACATAATAGAACCACCGAAATATGTATTTCGATGGGGGAATTTCATATTATTTGAATTAGATCTTCTTTTTTGCATATGCATGTGTGTGTTTTGTATATACTAGAGGGGACTTGAGTATGTATGTCTGCAAAGGCCAAAGGGTGACTTCAGGAGTCATCTTGGATAGCTTAATTCCTTATTGCTTTTGTTGAGGTTCCCCAGCTCTGCCCTTTAGGGTAGGAATTACAGTCTACCACCACATCTGCTGGGCAACGTTATATGGAATCTGTAAATCTGAACTCAGGTTCTTTGAATTATATCTTCTTGGTTAATAAACACATACCCCCACACACACTTATGTGTAAATTCACAGAAGAGTGAAATTGGAAAAGGTCACATAATCTGTATAAACATTGCTTATATAACACAGTGCATTAGTTATTTTATTGCTCTTAGTTGTTTTCAGGACAGGCCTCTAGAGTGTACCCCAGAATGGCTTGACATCACCTTTTCAAAATGGACAAGTCCAGAAATCAACTCACAGCATAGCAGCAGTGTCTTGATAATTTGCCTGGTCATGCAGGATCCCATGCATCTTAGCTAGTTACATGTTCAGGCGGGGAATCACTTGGAAAGTATTTGACATCAGTTGTCCAAATAGCTCATTATGGAGTAAAATGCTATCTATTGGCTGCTATATTCTTTCAAAGTCAAGATAACCACATGTGAACAAGTTGTAACTCAGAATTTGTCAATGTCAGAAGTCGTGGATCAATAACAGTCTTGAGTTCCAGTGTATTTGATTAATATTGGTAGACAGTGCTCTGTGAATTCGAACTTGCAAGCTAAGAGGTAAGTCTTCTGCAAGGAGACAAGTCACAGAGCAATGTTACTGTTAGAGACTAATGAAGAAGACTTAGTTCACTGAGTCTTGTTTTCCTGTATTAAAAAATGAGGACACCAGCCACTCCCAGATCACAAGCTGATGCCCAAGATTGAAGGAGCTGATGGATGCATTGGAGCTTAACCTGGTGCCGAGGAAGCACGAGTCATTCTCAATATTGTTGAAGACATGAAAATGCCTAGTCGTATTAAGCATATGTGAGTGATTGAACCAGCCCATATTTGTGCAGGACTGGCAACAGAACTAAATGCACCCTCCATTTATTTTAACAAATAACCTGATATTGCCTATACTACATTAATTATGCATCCATTTATGTAAAATGTATACACACATGCACATTCTTCGTTGAAGTCCGATTTCTTGACTTAAATATCACTTTAGGAAATGTTCTAAGAAAACGACAAAGACATGTGAGTGGCTCTTATTTCCCCTGGATCTCCAGTGGGAGTTGCCTGAAGCTTTTCAACAGTACAGTTGGGCAGAGGTTTAAGTGGAAGACCTGACACATTTGTAACTATTGTGTCCCTCTAGCAATTTGCCAGAGACAGCACCTCTTTTAGCCCCACTCTAGTTAAGAGTAATAAGTCACACTCTATTGCTTAAACTACATTTCCAGGAGAAAAAAAATTAGCCTAAAAATTCCTCTGGGCCAAAACAGAGCCTTGGGCATTTTATGCTAAGAAGGACTCAAAAATACTGGCCTAGGCATTTTTTGAATCTCTTAGACTAGGGGTGAGAGCATCTCCAATTAGACTCTATATTTTTAAAAATAGATATTTAGTTGTCTTTGTGGACAAGCACTTTAAAAATGACAGCAAAAATTTAAGTGATAACTCAAATCTCTGTCTGCCTCGTTTGTCTTTTTTTTTTTTTTGCATATGGTACCAGAATCTGTGTGATTAGAGTCATGTAAAACAAAGGGAAATTAACAGCGAGAAAGTTTTCAGTGGTAACGTGAGTGAATGGCCACATGTCCATGACATTTCACTGCACCCACTCAAACAGATGGGATTCCAGGGCGAGCTGGCCTCCCTTGAGATGAATGAGATTCCACAACTATTAGCATATTGGCACAGAAAGGGGCCGGGTTCAGTTGCAGAGGCATTCTTAGAGAAACAAAGCAAGCCACACAGTTGTCCTGTCTCCAGTGTCTATCAATGCAGGCCCATCCGTTACCGAGTCCCATTCATTCTCGTTAAAGCTACATTCAATATCAGATGACACTCTTCAGGCACCCCGTGGAAATCCTGAGGATCTCATCATCTATTAAGTACAATTGATGCTGATGTGGCTGATTTGGCTGCAGAAGACCAAATGGCACTCTCACAACCAGTGATACAAGGGAGAAAGGCACCGGGAAAACTCAAACACACAGATACAAAGCAGAGTCACCCATAAGCAAATGACTAGGGCCTCTTGTGCAGGCAAAGGTCACTTCAGACATTGAAATTCAGTGAAGGGGGCCGTAAGCTAAGGAAAACAGGCAAGCACCAGGGAACCTGACCTATATAAAGGCTGGGGACCAGTGCCTCCTTTCTATAGAAAGGAGCCAGCATGAAGCAGGCTTTGCAGAGTTGCTGGGGACTCATGGCTGTAGCACACATCTGGCACACAGGTGTGGCTTGGTATTCTTAAGTTAGTCATCAGTGGCAAGGGTCCCATTGTTGTTTTGAATGAAAAATGCAGAGAATTGTGTCTAGATCATAATGCTTTAAAAAAAGCAAGTAGATCCCAGCTAAAGCATTATTCCTCCAGTAGAATTTACTATGAATCCACCTACTTAATTAGCTAGCTCCTCAGTGGATCAAATGATATTAGTGAGTTAGAGTAATACTGCCACTGGAGCAGCCATTTAATTCCGGCAACTCTAAAGCAAATTATTTCATAAATGGAGAGTTTATTCAATTTCAGTTTAGTTCCAATTCAATTCTAAACCCCTTCTATGACCGAAGCACCCAGCTAGACCCATGGGGAAACACAAATGGGGAGAAGCTACTCCTGTCTACACCTGACAAGGTCATGATGACCCCTCAGGAATAGCAATGGGGCAGTGCAATGTGAGTGCAACACGTGGTCTAGGGGTGGGTGTTAGTGAAGAAGGACAAAACAACATTCATGTGGAAGACAGGGCAGAGGGAAGGTAATAGAGGATGACTGTGGAACGACACACAAGGAAGTTCCAGAAATGATAGGAAGACAGATGTATTGGGGAAAACCATAGGTTCAGATGACATAGAAGACAGGCTAGAGTGCTGCACATCTAAATGAGAGGAATAAATAAACACCACTCAAGTAGTCATGAGACCATTGCATTTGAAAAAATGATGGACTAAATTGCACATGTCCCATGAATGTTTGCTATATGCTAAGTCCTGTATCAAATTCCAAGGTATAAAAATCAAGGTGTCACTCACTCCATCTCCTCCCTCCTGCATTTTTCATTGTCTTGTGGGAGAAAAGGCAGCTGAGCTCTTCAGAGATTGCTCCTTGCTGTGATGGAAGTAGAGGTAGGTATCCAGAGGAAAGCACAAAGGGCGGGCATCTAAGTCAAGAAGGGTTGGTGGATGATAATTGAACAGAAGCAGAATGCAGAGTATCAACTTCAGAGAAGCAGTAAATCTGGAGGAGAAGGAATTGGAAGGAGAAGCCTGTGTATGCTGTTCTGGAAACTGGACTGTCTTCTGCATGGCCCCAAAGCGATCTGTTAGCTAGTTGGCCTCAAAGAGTGACATTAAAAGATCTGCACATCACAACAGCTGCTTTGTCAGCTGTGTAATAAATGGTGATACAGACAGAAAAATGGACAGCCAGAGAGGAGTCTGTTCTTCTCTGCCAGGGCCTGAGACTTTAGGTCAAAGTTTGATGCTTCAAAAGATGAGAGCAAGGGTCAGAGGGATAGATAAGAGGTTAAAGCATTTTTTTCAGGCTGGGAAAACAATTGTCCAGGTTTGATTAAAGAACCTATCTTTAAAAGGTCAGAGATCAATCAAGAATGATTCCCAATATCAACCTCAGGTTTTCACATGCGGGTGTTCACGTGGATCCATATGGACATATGTCCGTTCACTCCACCACATGCATGTGTACATGTGGATCCATATGGACATATATGTCCGTTCACTCCACCAAACACACACGTGCCCGCATACATATGGACACTCATGAATTCATGCACTTCCCCCTGCAAACACATGAGAAAATGGAGGAAAAGATAGGGATGAGAGAAACAAGTACTTAGGATTAGTAGAGAGGAAAGAACCAGTGTTGACCCTGGGATTTTGGTCTAGGAAACATGGTGTCCTTCATCACACCAGGGAACAGAGAGGAGCGCAGGTGGGAATGAAGAAAAAGCAGGATGACTTCATGGGACAGGGGCTGAGAAACTCATGAGCCAAGAGGTTTATTACTCTAGATGATGCTAAATAAGCCAACATCCTTTCTGAAAAGGGAAAAACAGAAACACCCTTTAAAACCAGTGTGTCCACAGAAGAGAATGACTTAGATTGAGCACAATCCAAGTGAAAAACACAGGAATCCTCTGCATTCTTCTGGAGGCTCAGAAAATGCTAGCAGGAGTTGAGTCAATCTGCCTGACTCTTTTATTTAATAATTACTTTCTAAGCAGTTGCTGAATACAATGCAAAGTTTAAGGGGAATAAGAAATAGTACTATGCACAAAGCTTTGTCCCTGTTTCTTAGGAGATGAAACACCTAAGAAAATTCGACCAAAGAAGGGAAGGTATAGGTTGTCTCGTGGTTGTCAGCCCATGGTTGCTTGGGTTTCAGGGTGTGTGATGAGGCAAGACATCATGGTGGTAGCACAGGGTTCAACAAATCTGGTCATTTCACAGTGACCAAAAAACAGAGTAAGAGTCGGCTGAGTGGGTGGGGGTCCAGGGAAATCTATGCTCCTTAAAGGCTCTCAGTGACACACTTCCTCGAATCGGCCTCCATCTCTTAATAGCCCATTTTACCATGAACTGGTCAGTGGATCAATCCACCCGTGATAGCACCACCAGCTGGAGACATGAGCGGCTGGGGAGCACTTCAGATTCAAATGGCAACAGTCTCCATCAGAAAGACATTATGTATTGTGGGCTGATAAAGGACGATGGCATGTAATGAAACACGCACAGAGGCAAGGAACGAGTCATACAGAGCAGGATCTTAGAAACGGTGGAGATGCAGTAAAGTCAGGGAGAGCAGTGGGGGACATTCCACGTTGCTCTCATTCAGATTTTGATTCTTTGCATTGTGGAAGCTTATGTATTTAATGTTCACTTAAAATTTTACATTAAATATAATTTTCATTGCTGAGCTCTTGGACACCCTCTTATATTAAGTTTCTGGGATAAGTGCTTTGCTAGTCTCATCCCAAGTTCTGGTTCAGGGAAAGTTAGCACAATTCAGATGAGGCAAACAATGGGGAAATCCAAGTAGAATCATGACTTTCTAATTTTGTGACTTTATTTTCAGTTTCTCCATGGCCCTACTAAATAGCTGCTTCCTCACAGCCAAGTACTATGTGATTTCAGCTCTTCTTTAGAACAAATCCTTCCACAATGAATTAGCAAGAGGAAGATGATAGACTATGACATTATTAATTAGGTCAGAGTTTACATTTTGCTCCTAAGGGCAATCAACTCAACATAAATACATATTTTGATTTTCATTTCTATACTTGCCAACAGTTGAGCCAAAGAAACTGGAATTCGTTGACTATTTTCCTAATAGGACAGGAATCTTACCAGGTCCTGTATCATTGTTTCCCAGCACCTGGGCTGTGCCTGGACCATGTGGAGCCTGAGTAAACATTTGCTTAAGTGACATGGACTGATGATTTGTTAATAGCTATAGTAATGAATTATGCCTCACAACAAATCAGAAGATGCTTATACTGTGTAATTATAGCAACGAGTTCTCATTACCATTTGGAATTACCCTAATATCCACAGAGATTCAAACCATGGCTTTACAACCCTCACTTTCTACAATGCCAACCTTGATCAATTTTTCAGCAGCAGAAGTTGAACAAGTGGACTTTAGTAGGACTTATGCTTACAGAGATATAATCTCTGGATGTTCTTAGTAAGGATTGTTAGTGTGTTTTTGGTGTCTAAGCCGACTTGGGAATTACTTGCTATGTATCTGGGAATGATGTGTACAAAGCAACACCTCCGTGCTTTTGTATGTGTGTGTGTGCATGCATGTGTGTGTGTGTGTGTGTGTGTGCACTTACAGCTGCTAAATTATTACTTCCTTATGATGCCCCTGAGTTCAGGATACTGCAATACTGAAAACAGCCATCTACATACATAGATGCATATAGGAACACAGACTTGGAGATATATGTATACTGGTCTCTGTTCCTTGGTTGACTTGGATGATATAGTACCTGGCTGTGAAGAAGTCCACTGCAGCCATAGAACATGGTACTTCTCAGTGTTGCAAAATCCTTTTGTAGTTTTTTCCTGAGAAACTGTGCCACTCATCTTCCCACAACCAATTGATCGTGGTCCACTCTCTACCCAGCAGTCTAGATGCCTCCGGAGGCTGTGCATTTCTCTGGGAATGTCGTCTGGCTGGTGGCCCGTGTGACCCTGCTTAGTTTACAGATTCTGATGAGCACGTAGGTCAAAGCTCTACTGCTCTAAGCCCCATTTTAAGTGATGTTAATGTTCTCCTATAAGAGGTCAGTTGCCATGACTTACATTTGTGGACTCTCAAACAGACTGTGTGTAGAACCTCTTAAATGTTAAGTACTTACTTCAAACATTACTACTGCATGTGTGCATAAACATGTGCAATACTACACGTATTACATACCTGTACACATTTAGAACTTTATGGGTTTCATGGAACATGCGTGTTTACTTACTGTGATGAGGGATTTAATCTTATACATTGAAATTTTCTATTTCTCACTTTAGTTTCACATACATGAAAGATAGGCAAAGATCTTTTTCACCTCAGTTTCTGATTTGAAAAGAATGAAAAATGTCACCTGCTAACCTCCTTAGAGCAGGACTTTCCACAACAACATAATGCACCCAAATCAGGTTTCCTGGGGCAAAGGGCAAAGTCTTTAGCTAACTTTTCCTAAAATAAGATAAAGGAATTAAAAGCAAGAGCAACTCAAAATCAGAGGAAAAAAAGAAGTACCAACCCTATCTACATCCACATATCCAGTGAGTATTTAAATGATTCCACTTTATAAACTTCAACAGGGATATGATTTCTGCTGTTCTGGCTTATGGAATCACTTGGGAATGAATAATTCATAGGCTTTTTACCAAGCCTCCAGTGTAAATCAGTCAAATATAGCAACATGATATTCATGCTGAATTTTTAAGTACTTAAAACATTTAGATGGAAACTTTTTCTTTCCAAACGAAGGGAAGGATGTCATTTTCCGTCTGCTCACCTTGCCCAGGCGTGCTATCATTATGTAGCCCTAAAAAAATCTATACAAAGGACTTAATTAAACAATAAATCAGTAAACAGTAAAAATAAAGACAAGAAAAGCAACAAAAAGTCAAACTTTCAGTGTTGTTTCTTTTATTAACCTAGTGATGTGAGGCTAAACAGAGAACACAATCTAATAACAAACATTCCTTTAAGCTATGTTCAGGGAGTGAAAGGACATCCACTTATTGTTCTGCCCATCCGATTGGTCCATATACGGCAATAAAGGTACAATGGACGGAAACAGGAAACAGACTGGCACATCTGTAGTATCTTATTAGCAGTTAATGGATATCTGAGAAGAACACGCATGTAATGCTGAATCGTCTGTACCAATCTCCTGAGCAATTACTCTTAATTAGTGGGTTCTGTTTATAGATTCAACTTAGTGTACCCTTATGTATCAAAGAGATGAAGGCAGCTGGAGAGGAAGCGGTAGCACTCTAAAAGAAAAAGATGGCAAGATGGTGGAGGATTTCTGTTTGGTAAGTGAACCTCAATTTCTCTTCCCCGGCATAGACAGATATTCTCTGGTGAATAGTAAAGAATGGCAGAAAAAAAGACTTTCCAAGGAAAGTCAAGTGAAAAGTATTTTTGTCATTTGCCTCAAGAAGATGCAAAGAAAACTACTGAAATCAAAAGATTAGGTAGGACAAACATTCTCCCCCATACAGTAATCTTAAATACTTCCAGAAGGCTCTATCCTCCCCGCCCCCAGTCAAGTGCAGCACTTGAATTCAGAGAAGCACCACCTGCATTTTGTGTCTGCCAAATTGGAAGCCAAGGGGCAAAATGGGCGGCATGACCAGCTGTATCTCCATAAAAAAGAGAATACAAAATGCTTTTTCCAGGCCAATTCAGGACCTGAATATACACCAGAGCCACTGAGCCAATGGGCCACTTCAGTAAATGGAAAAATATTGTGTTATCAGCTCCACCCTGCCACTGACACACAGATCTGGCTTCTGAACAAAATGCCATCTCTGTGGGTACAGCTGGCGGCTTGTGCGCGTCTTGTTCTTATACACACAGTCGTCTTGGTGTCCTTAAATAAACAAGAGGCAATACTTGCTTTGCTTCTTGGGTTTCTGAAATGACTAGAAAGTTGAACTCTATTGACAACCCACTGATTTTGTCATTTTAACAGTACTGAAAACAGACTATTCTATGCCTGTAAAAAAATTTAAAAAGTTCATTTCCCAGATTTCCCAGCTTTCTAAGCAATCACGCAAAATTGAACATTGGGAACCCACATGGTGAGGCTGTTCTGGGAGATTCTGGAAACATTAGGAGGAAGGAGTCACTGGAGGTATGTCCTCAGGCACATCATGTTCCTGGTTCCTTCCTGCCTCATGTTTTGTATTCTGTCTGCCATGAAGGGAAGAAGCCCCTCTACCATACCTGCGGCCATGATGTTCTTCCCAATCACAGGGAGCTAATATGGACTGAACCCTCTAAAATTATGAGCCAAGGCGAGTGTTTCATCTTTTAGGTTGTTCTCTCAGGGGCATGAGGCATATCAACTAGAAGTTAGTGCAGCTATTCTTTATCAAAAGCATTTGGATCAAGAGAAAACCCCCGAGTTGACCTTTTCATTAGTGTGAGTGCCCAGCAACAAGGATGAGGAACTAGTCAGATGTGGGATATCAGTGACAGGTATGGTCTCCCTGGGAACCAAAGTGATCTCCTCCACCACTGGATGAGCTAATCTCTTTCTAATATTTGATCTGATTCTTTGGGTTGCACATTGGGGTTTCTACCAGGTTTAAAATTGAAGCCTATTCTCTAAAAAAAATGTGTCCTGCAACTTATGCATATGAGCAAAGCTGTTAAATTTCTGGTTTATGAACAGTATGTTTATTTTCTCAGGAGTATGAGAGTTGTAGCTGAAGAATGACATCCAAATGGAGACTTGTCATTGAACAGGGGTGGGAATAAATCATTGGTGCACATATTGAATCACACCTGAACTACAGAGTTGCAAATAGAAGGTGGGTTAGAGACAGAGGCAATTAAATACTAGAGTTTGTGTTCCACTGTCAGACAGGGCCTTGAATGTGGCATAGCTCATGAGCATCCACTCCCAGGTGGCTTATGATGTTGTGTGACTCTGCCCACTTAGCAGATTTCAGAAGAACTCACAGAAACAATATGTCTTCCTCCAAAAACTGATTAGTACACGTGCTTTTCCTTTTTCATGTGTGTGATAACATGTGTGTTTTAATATGTGCATGGGCACACACGTGTGTATGTACATGCAAAGGTCTGAAGTTGATGTTGGTATCTTCTTCAACTGTCCTCTACTTTTTTATTATTGAGGCAGAGTCTCTCAATGGAACCCAGATCCTGCCGATCAACTAGGTTAGCTGACTAGATTGCCTTGGGGCTGTCCTGTCTTTGTCCCCAAGAGCTGGGTTACTGATGACTATCTTGCCTGCCCAGTTTTTACATGAATTCTGGGAATCAAAACTTCAGTCCTTACACTCGAGGACAAGGACCTCATCCACAGAGCCATTCCCTGGCCCTGTGATCTTTGTTAGGCAGCATGCTATTTTCTGCTTTTATATTTGCATGTGTATGTTATTGCAAAGGTTGTAGATGACAAAACGCACATAAATGCTTTTCTTTATGAATGATTTGCAATCCAGGGTATTGGCAAAATTGTATTGTAAAACTGAAGTATCCATTGCAAATGTTGGGACACATTCCTGTGGAAGTTTTCTTATAATCTTTCATATGTGTGGCTAGACTGTACCCCCCACATACTCTTCTCTCTTCTCTCACCAAAAAGAATACAGGTGGTAATTATATTTTTCTGCTTGCAGTGTGTTATTTCTTGAAGAAGACTAGAAACTGGCAACAGGATGTATTGCTGGGATTTTCCAGTCTAACTCCTCAACATGCTAGAGTCGAGTTCATTCTTTCTTATCAGGTATCTTTCTACTGCCCAGAGGATGGGAAGACAGGCAGCCAAGAGAGGAATGTTCGGTATGGAGAACAGGAAGGAGATAAAGCAGAATAAGTTGATACCAGAAGAAGCCACTGGTATCTCTTTGAGAGAAGACTCTGCTAAAATGGGTAATACTCAGCCATGCCTTGAAAAGGGACAAGGAACACATGGTGATACTTGTGGTCATAAGGCTCTGTGGTATGCATTCTTTCATATATATGTTTGTTCAATCCCTTCTCAAATGCAGAGAAGCAATGAATTACATGCATTAACCCCAAGGAAAGAAATGTGCAGAAAACTTAAATAATAGGCTCAAGGTCACAGAGGGAAAAAGTTTGGAGGCAGGACCTGTGCTTGTGTTATCTATCCACATTCCACTTATGCATGTTTATTGAACAACCATGATGGATGTTTAGCTGTTAGTCATCAGCACAGTGAATATTACATATTGCAGCCTCTGGGGATTCAACTAAGAGAAGAACTAGCGTACGAAAGGCATGAACAGGTTTGGAAGAGCCACAGCTCACGGAATTAAACTCTGACTGGATGGAATCCACCTATCCAGTGATTTTGTTACACAGCACGTCTATAATTTATAACAGCACTGAAAACATTTTTGTAAAGCAGCAGCTGCATCAGTGGACACATTTTACTTTAAAAATCTCTGCTCGTTGTTAACAGAAGCAAGACTGCCTCCGACAAGTGGACCGAACAGTGTGCAAATCCGACCTGGCAACCAAGTGCCCTCTTGGGCAGCTCACCGAGAAGGCTTCCACCAGTATATTAATATTAGAGTGTTAATTTGTTTAATTACTGCATCTTCTGCAACACAGGAAGTTTAATTTAAGCATGTCCGTCCATGAGCTTTTCCTCCGTATTATTACAGAACTCAGAGTGATTGCTTCAAGTAGCAAATGTTTGACTGGCTCACAAGGACAGTAGTCTGCTGACAAGGCAGACTAGAAACACAGAGCATGTGCGAAGAAAATCCTCAAAGCCTTGTGTCCTTCCCACCTTGATAAATACATCCCTTTTTGCCTTGGGGTCATAGATGGTATCTATGCTCAAGTCAGGAAGAAGGGAAAGAATGCATAAACAGCAAAGCTTTCTCAAAAGGAGCCTGCAGGTTTGGCCTAAAGTCTTAACTGATCAGTCCTTGTGCAGGGGAAGCTGGGTAACTGAACAGCTTCCCCCAGCTATCCAGTAGAAGGCAGTAGGAACAATGGCTGAGCACATTTCATACAGCTTACAGTGGCTAGATTTATCAACTAATGCTAGGCATTGTGTAATTGTTGTTTTTCTTTCAAACTCAAGAAGTATTGGAAAACCATCTTGGCCCAACATGAATTCCCTGGTTGATACAGAAGCTGTTTTCTTGTAACTAAGTTAGGATTCTATTCTGAAGATGACACAGATATTGACTCAGTTACCCAGGAAAACCAATGCCTGAAGGTAGCCATTTCTAGTGTGGAATAAAACTCAAAGTCCTCTCTCTGATGGCACTCCTTTGCACGGTCAGTGAGCCTCAGAACCAAGGCTGCCCTGGAATAGATGAACCCAAGGGATTAGGGAGGGTGGCCTGATCTCACTGCTGGCAAGAACATGCAGAACAAAGAACGGTTAATAGGACTAGGGAAGGGAACACAAGTCCATCAAATTTGTCAGAAGAAAGGCATTTTGCATTTGCACAGGATATCTCCTGCATCCCAGACCAGTGTCGTGTCAGAATGCATGGAGCAGAGGCTGGACCTGGGTTTTGTGCTTTCAATAAGTGCCCCAGGGAGTGTCTCCCTTAGGTGTGTTAGAGACCCAACAGTGAGTCATGATTCTGGCTGCTCCCTAGAATCACCTGGAGAGCTCAGTGAAGTACCAGTGACCCCCAGTCAAAGTACCAAGTTACTTGGCCCAGGCATTAGCAATTTTGCAAACACCCCTGACAATTCTACCAGTCAAGATGACGGTGGCTTCCCTCCATCACACAGAGACACAACAGGGCATTTCTGCAGGGGCCCAGAGGCAATGCCACATTTTATGGACATGGACAGACAAAGCAACTAACTCAGAAGGTGGAAAATTGTTCTTTATGGGCCACTTTGTTTTTACAAATAGTTTTTTTTTGTTGAAACATGGCCATGTTCATTTCTTTACATATTGTCTAGAATTATTATCACCGTATAGTAAGTACAGTAATATAACTAAGTAGCTGTCACAGAGATGAAATGTCCACACAGATCACCATATTTGCTATTTCACTCTTTATAGGAAAAGTAGGTCAACTTCAGAACTAGTTGATCATCTAGATCAGGAATAACTCAAATATAATACATGCTATAATTACACATGAGATGTGGCTCTGAGTACTTTAATCTTTAATCTTCATTGTACTGAAGAGGAGGCAGAGCATCTGAGAGTTATGAATTTGTTTCAGGCTACAGATGGGTACAAGGCCAGAATCTGACCACACATTGACTCCAAAACTTGCCTTTCTATCTCAATTCATCAGGACACTCCTATATGGCACTTATCACAAGGTACCACCTGTCAGATGGTTTTAAGAAGTGGTGTAAAGGTACACCACTTGTGGCTTGTAGCTGGAATTTGTACAGGACAAATGGCACAATATTTTGCCATTTCTAGTCTGAGGGGAGCCAAGAGACAGGCATGGTCTGAGTTTGGAAGCCTCCACTTACCTTTTTCTGTGTCTAGCATTTGCTGTGGCACTTGGGTCCCAAGAATTCATTCTTTCAGGAAGCCGGGAAAATGGTGAGTGTTGAAGTATACTGTCTCTTTTCCTATTGGTGATTTTACAATGTTCAATGTGACTAACTCTTTAAACCCGAGTGAGAATTATTCACAGCTCCCAGACTTATGGTGCTATAATCACTTCCTTGGCTGCATTTGCTCTGTGATATATTCAACATGCTCTCAGTTTTCCATGGGGTCAGCAGGACAGACAGTTTGCCAGTAAAAATTGCAAACATTATTCTGGAATCACTGTTTGCGTGGCCCTTTGTCAAAGGACAGTGAGGTGACTGGAAGAAAAGCCCATGCATCCTTTAAGCAACAGAACAGTGACCATGTGGTGGCTACGAAGACAAAAACAGCCATTTTATTGTCAATATTTTGTTTTATGGGGAGCCAATAAAGCCACTGAAACATAAATTCTACATTAGGATATCCAGTACACAAAAGCACTGGCAGTGTCTCTGGACAGTCTGCCTGTGACAATTGGAGCCACCTTGTCACAAGCAGACAAAAGCAACAGCAGCTTTGAGTCTCTAATCCAACTGCACTCCAAAGCGCTGTGCTCTACAGAGCTGGTCCTCGATAGCCCTCAGCTCCCATCACACAACGTCAACCCAAGGGACAGGATCCCCATGCAGCACATCCTGCCATCCTTTGTCATTCATTACTTTTGCAGCCAGACCACAGGCTCCCATTTGCTGGAGGTTGCATTCTGGCTTGATTTGTCACCAACATATACCAGGCATTTAAAGTGCAAGGCCCGGCTAGAGAGATGGCTCAGAGGTTAAGACTCTGCCTTGCAAACGGATGATCCTGAGTTCAGATCCCAGATCCATGTAAAAATGGTAGGTGGTAATGGCAGAGGCCTGCACTTCCACTTCCAGCCCTGTGGGTGGAGGCCTAGGAAATGAAGGAGTGAAGCCAAAAGGAGGTAGAAATAATCCAGGATGATTTCCAAAGTCACCTTTGATCCACAGGGACACACGATGCTCTCTGATACACCCCTCCCTCCACTAAACAAACAAACAAACAAACAAACAAACAAAAGTTCAAAATGCAAGGCCATTGGTAAAGCATTGGTGGTTTTGTTCACCACTGTGGGAGCTTAACTTGGTTTGCCCCTCATTGATGTCAGTACACACAAACCTTCTAAGCACCACCAAATTCCAGGAAGCCAGGTTTTAATTCAGGACCATGTCATTGTCAGGTGTTTCAAATCTCCTTCATGCTGCTTGGACCACTCCGAAATCCAGGCTTGGTTCTCCCCTCGCTCTGAAAAGTGGTTCCCTTTTCCAAAAAGCTCTTTGATTCTGAGTCCACAGAGTACTGGGTTTATATTCTTTGCTCTCTTCTATTTAAGTGAATTTTTCAAACATTGGTTATGATGAATGTATAATTCCTGAGGCTGTGAGATTTGCATAGACCACTGTCCAAAAAATTATATGGAATGCGTGAAGGAAAGGTTGTCAGGGACAAGTGACCCTGCCTGGGTAAAGTAGAAGACAACTTTGCTCCTATAATAAAAATGTCTGCACCCTGTGACTCTTATGAAGTTGCGAAAATTGTGGGGAGAGGGCTGGAACTTGGGCAACCTGAATACTGAGCTTCCTGACTGCTCACAATTTTCTCTTGGGCCATGGGGGTTACTTCATGGGGTTGCTGCATGTGCCTTCCTTTGTATAGATAAGAAAGTCAAGGACTCAGAAGGTTAAGCTGCATGCTTATATTAAGCTGCATCCTCTCAAAGGGCAAGGCAACATTCAAACTCAGGTAGTCTAAATCTGGAGCACACGCACTAATCCACTGATATACTGCACCAAGTCTGACAGGTGGGGCTCACCCAGGGAAGGGGAGGGTCCAGAGAGGCCAATAAGGAGTTACAGGCATTCCATTGTAAAGGAGACTTTCTGGCTAGAATGGCAGTATTCACCTGTACCCATGATTCACACCTATAGACTGCTTTTCCACGGACAGGACATTGTCATCTGAACATTAGGCCACACCGCATGACAGCCTGACAACAGCCAGATGGTTTTAAGAACTGTCATTAAGATACAAGCAAGTGGATTCTAGTTGGAATTTGCCCTGGGCATATGACTTTCCCCAGTCCTGCGCAGTTCATCCTGCAAGCTCAGGGAGCTTAAGGGATGTCTCTTCCAATCTACCTCAGTATGCCAGCAGTTGCTAGGCTAAATGATAACCCCAGGAAAATTGGACCGCATGTTGGCTGGACAGCGTATGTAAGCACAAACTCCCAAGCAACGAGTGAGCCAAGTATCCATGGGCGCAGATGATGTACCTGCTCTCAGTGGGCACACTGGCAAAATTTCACTCAGAATACACATCCATCCCTCTGCCAGTGGCTTGACCTTCCCACCTGCTTGTGTGGTTTGAAATATGAGATGTCCCCAGTGGGTGGTGTTATTTTAGGAGACAGACAGACGGACACGGATGACTTGGTACAGGCCTGTGTCAGGGGCGGCCATGTCTGGTCTGGATGGAGCCTCTTCAGCTGCCAAGCTTTTACTGCCATGGTAGACTGTGTTCCCTGAAACTGTGAGTCAAGATAACTCCTCTTGTTTCCATCAGGTATTCTCCCATGGGGAGGAAAAAGTAGTTAATACACTGCCCTAGAATTTGATTCTTTCAGAAAGTCCAGAAGATTTATATTACTAGGAAGACAATTGTTAAAAAAAAATTCTATTTATATTTTCTGTATGTATCATTAGCTTTGAGGTGGCCCTACCCATTGAGCTGGAGGGCTAATTGTGGAAATGTTTTGTTTGCCAAAGGCTTGTTTCTCCTTGTGATAATCTTTTTTTTTAAACTTTTTTATTTATTCAATTATGCGTGTGTGCACGTGTGTGTATGTGTGTGTGTGTGTAGAACCATGGACGAATTCGGGAACCACCATGGACCACCTCTACCTCCTCATTTACTCTGCCCCGGGATTCACAGGCTCTGCCCTACCAGGACCAGAAACGCAGGTGACCAGGCAACCCCCGCTTCTGCCAGGCGTCTATGTGTGGGGTTTAGGATCCGAACTCAGGACCTTCCGCCTGCAAGGCAGAGGCTTAACCCCTGAACCACCTTTCCAGCCCCCTCCCTGTGATAATCTTAACTATTGAAGTCAAGGCCAAACTTGTCGACGAGAGAACCACAAGGTTCTTCTCTGGACTACTGGAGGTTTCTGGAAGGTACACTTCTCTTATAAAGGTAGAAATGATGTTGACTGGTAGCCTAAGTCTCTTTCCCCAAAAGCTGGTGCCTATCTATGACCAAAGGCTGTGTTCAAAGACATGTTTACAGACATGCTGTCAATTGGATGTTTGCACATAAACACTGGCAGAGCTTCCTGTAATGGACAGGATATGGGTGGGAGTAAAAGAGGACCTAGAATTCATGGGCACTATTATGAAGGGCACTGGCCAAGTGTATCTGTAGCCTGTGGGCAGGACTTCTCACCTTTCATGTGAGTCATTCGGAATATTGTTAAAATGTAGATCAGCTCTGGACGAATGAGGAGGATTGCTTAGGACTTGGTATTTTTAGCAAGCACCTCAGGTGAAGCTGATACAGTTGCTTCAACTGCAATTGAGGGATGTCAAGGTTTGAATATTAGTTAACCCCTACAAGGGTTTGTCTGTTGATGTATGGAAACATTGTGGAATCTTTCAGAGGTAAAGCCTGATGATGCAAAGTAAAGGCACGTCGCAGGGGTTGACCTAGAGGTTTGCTTGCTGAGCCCTGGTCCCTCTTACTCTCTTGCTCTTTCTGTCTACTCATGGCTGCAATAACTTGAAATGGTCTATGTCAACTTGACTGTTGAGGGTTTGAGCTCTGGGCACATTTGTAGAGAGCAAATGGTTGAGTTAAGCTCAGAGCAAACCTGTAGGAGATTGTCTAACTGATGGGGAAGGCCAGCCTGTGATGGATGGGACTTGGCTCTGAACAGATGAACAAAATACTGAGAGTCGTTTGAGGAAGTTGGTATCCTTGTGTTGCCAGACATGCTGGTCTGGTAAGTAAGGATCGTCCCTCTCTCAGCCGTTACATCGAGATGGTGTGGTCAGCTCCCTCGGCCTGGTGTTGGTGCACACTCTCCTGTCAAGCTGGACTACAGACTGTAGCCTGACTGTCATAAGAAAGTGATCTCCTTGCTTCTTTCAGCCATTTGAGGGTCATTTATCAGCAACCATGCTGGCAGACTGCAACAGTCTCCTACGTCTGCCCCCAGTCCTGTTTTCTACTGTGATTACTACCATAATGGGTACATCCCCTCTGAAAGTCAAACAAATATCCTTTCTTTCCTAAGTTGCCTGAGTTTGACTATTGTCTTACAGCAATAAAAAGAACACCAACAGAAATTGATAGTAAGAAGTAGGTCATTGCCATTAGACTAAGAAAATTTGGTAAAATGTCATGATTTGAATATCTATTTAGTATCTTGTATTTGAATCTTTGGCTGGTATTAATGTGTAGGAAAGCTGTGCACTTTTAAGCGGTAGTGACTTGCTCAAAGAAGGAAAACCACAGGGGACAGACTGTTACTTTTGATAGCTTGGCTCTGCATTCTTTTCCTGTCTTTCCCTCTCTGCCTTCTTAGAGCTGTAGTGACCGGATCTGGCCTCCTGCTTTTTAGAGCCATGCCTTCTTTTATGCCCTTTGGAACTGTAAGCCAAATAAATACACTTTCTCCTCCAAATTGCTTAAGTTTTAGTACTATTGAATAGCAAAAGAAGAATAACTGTGAGAAACAACACTTCATTAATTACAAGTGCAGCTTCACTTCATCCAAATATATACTTACCAAACTGACTTCTACCTCCTGGAAAATAATCCACACTAAGCATTTTAGAAGGAAGCCCTCTTTCTAGGAAAGCATACTAGTTTTTAAAAGTTGTGATCTAAATGCAAATTGCATAGTACTTGCAAGGTGGAAAGAGTCCATGCTGTAGGACTGGAATGAGAATCATTTTAGTTTTCGACCATTGAATGGTTCATGCCCTCTTTGCTACTTTAGACAATGGGTAGAAAGATTTTAGTGGCTGCTGGCTAGTCAAAGATGCCCTGAAACTGGCCTACTACTCTTCCTCACAGGGAAGTGACTGAACCATGTCAGTATGAATAGTTGCAAGGTTTCTCTGAGCACCGTAGAGAGACCAAGCTCACAGAGAATAAGCGTAGGACCTAGAGCAAACCCAATGGTGCTAGGCTGAGCCATCCGAAGTGCTGAAAAGTGGCAGAAGGGACATTTGGCAGGATCAAGAATAAGATGTGGAAAGGCATCTCAACATTCATCAGTCTTCAGTCATGAATTTCACTCTCCAGTGTTTCTAACCCTTTTGCTTTTGTCTGTTTACTTGAGACACCTAACATTGAAATCAATAGCTCTATTTTTTAGTTTAATGTGGTCTAAACTAAAAAACAAGTCTATGACGATATAGTTTAACAAGTTCTACAACTAATTGGTAAATGGAAAAATTTCATCTTCTATCTTATTTTTCTTCCCTTAAAATGAATTTTCGTGCTCAAATCTGTGAGGAATGAGGACTCGCCTTGCTAATCAGAACCTTAGCTAAAAGCATAATGGAAACTGTAAGTGATAGGTGCTGAACTTCACTACTTTACATTCTTTGGTCGCCTCAAAATTATCCAGAGGCAGGGCAGAATGAGCTGTTGTTTTTTTAACTGTTCAATTTAAAAATGGGAAAACTTTTACTTTGGCAGATTCAATACCTCAGTTACGGTCTGTGTTAGAAAGAAAATACAGTAGCCTAGAGGCAAAATATAAACACTTAACTTTCAGTAACTTCTTTATGTATGTGTCTACTTTCATCTATACACAATTGTAATTCGATAGTCACCAACAGTTTCTAATCACTCTGTGACTCTTGGACTAAGCCAGATGTTGGTTATTGCTTGAAAGGCTGCTTTGTAGCTCCCTGAAGACAAGAATTCCCAACAAGCTTAAGGTATATCATCTGAAGTCAAAACAAAGACTTTTTTTGACTTGCTCTGCTAGACTTCTATCTTTTTAACATCCTGACCAGTACGATTTCAAATTTGATCTTAGGTCAAAAGGATGTTTTGAGTATCTTTTACTCCTGTGTCGCAATGGCTACTTCAGAAAGTTCTAGTCTTTAAAAAGCAGAGCTTCTTTTAAATTCCACTGACTCTTGTCTTGAGGTCTTGCAAAATGATTCCATTTCTCAGTCATGACTGAGCAATGAGGAAGGTAACTGGAGAGTAGAAGGTAATAGGGTCTTGGTGCGTACATTCTTTATAATTGAAATAGGAACTCACCATGAGTAGATGGTTTCTTATTCCAAAACTTAAGTGTAGTGAACAAAGCTGCACAAAGAGGCACTCGCAGGTCTAAAATCCTGCGTGATGCTATGGATTTTCATAGGGGAATTCAAAATGAGAGTCAAATTCAACAATGGGCTCAAAATATATAAAGTCTTCAAACTTTAATCTTCCCATAAGAATTCTATTAAAAACAATTCCATAGTTTATCAAGCTATTTTTCTTCAAATTTTTTGGAAATTACTGTAAAATGTCAAAGCCCACAGCATACATAGCCTAGTATTTCTGTGTTCAAATATTAAAGCTTCTTAAAGCTAAGAATAAAAGAACAAAAATCACATCCTTTACCAAAGTATCTTTTTACTATTGAAGCAGAACACATCCTGTAATATCAGGCTGCATCTTCTATTAGAAATAAGACATTATAAGCATTGAAGCTGCATTGAGAATGTCCTGATTTTAAATTCTTAGAGCTTGTTTTCCTTGACTTTATAAAGCTATTCTTTAAAACTCAACTTATCCACCATGAAAACCTTTTTGAAATGGGAGAAATATTCAGTATTTGAAGAAAATAACTGGACTTTAGTCTGACTAAATGGTCCAAATAGAATGTGTTCCTTTAAAAGTTTGCCCAAACCAGGGAGAATTTCAGTTTCAAGTCCAGCTCCTTCTCTTTGCATTGCACCTGTGTCTTCTTCAGCAGTTTAGATGTTATCAACTCATGGGCTCCTCTAAGCTTCCCAAGAATCTTCTTGATCCATTAACAATCTGGGCTCAACTCTCTAGATATATGACCTTGTATGTTCCTATTAAATAAATTGCTATGTTCACACATACCCATGCTGTATTTCTTAAAACTAAGGACAATTCTTCCAAGCCTTTTACAATGACATCTAGTCCTCTCCACCCTTTAGTTTTCTCTTTGCCATGACAAAATATCTACCAAAGCAGCTGAAGAAAAGGTTTTATTTTGGCTCATGGTTTAAGAATAGAGTCCATCGTGGCGGGAAAGGAATGACATCAGGTGTGTGAAGCAGCTGGTCACATTGCATCCACAGGTAGGAAGCAAAGACGAGTGTTGCTGCTTAGCCGGTTTTCTCATTGTTCCTTTTTTTAGACAATCTGAGACTTCATCTTATACAATGGTGCTGTACGCATTAAGGTGGATCTTTCCTCCTCAGTTACACCTTCCTGGGAATTCCCCCCTGGATATATGCAGATGTGTACCTCATAGAGAATTCCATACCTAATATTTCATCTTCCTTCCCAGTATGCTACATGACCAATATGTGTTTTTCTTTTTGGTTTTTGCTGTTGTTTCCTTGTTCATTTGTTTGTTTTTATTTTTGTTGTGTGGAGAATCAAACTTCTTTGTGCAAGGTAAGTACTATACTACAGTTCATATGACTTATATTCACTATTTAACAGAAGGCTCATGATTTTTTTTTTATTAAAAATTTAATTATACATTTTAAAATTTTTTACCAGTTCCCTCCCTCCCCCCTCCCCTTCCCCCAGTGTCTCCCCCCCAATTCCCAGAGAGTCCTTTATTGTGTGCGCCTAACTCTCCACTGGGTCCTCCTCTCCGATGACATATAAGGACCCAGTGGCATGTCCATAAGCCCTTTCTCTTGTTCCCCTTAAGCATAAGATTACTACTATGGCTGTCAATCCCTTGCCTCCAGGGGTCTCGGTGCCCTTAACAGATGCTAGACTTTATGAGGGCAACAGTGCGCTGGACATTGCGCAGGGCATGCAAAGTTCCATTATGATTGCTTTGGCCCCAACTATTGTTGAGAATCTTGCAAATCGTTGCTCCTCCCATCCTTTTGCTCCTACAATCTTACCGCCCCCTCTTCCGCAAATGTCCCTGAGCTCCAGGATGGGGAGAGATTAGGCTGTCCTAGTTCTATGTGATTGATATAGAGTCTCTGAAGTTCTGGATTGTGGTTTGTTGATTTTCTTTTGCAGTTTTGCTGCTCCTGCAATTCCCTTCACTCCATTCTGCTGGGCACTGTATGTCACCCCCTGGCCAGAGACAAAAGCTGTTAAACTGGAGTCTTGTTGTAATAGCACATTCAAGGGTAGATGCAATAAGAGTAGGAAACCTCACTGAGGGAGGAGTCCATCACCCATTTGCAAAATGTTTACTTTTTATCTGCTAGACTATATGCCCTCCCCTTCTGGTGAGATCAGGAAAGAACGTCTGTGAACTTAACCAGGTTTCTCATTACTTACTTGCAGACCTTGATGGAGGCCTATTTTCTCTGCTGTAACATGGTCTCCTCTCTCCTTGTTTCTGGTGTGGCCCTCCTAACCCATCTCTCTTGTTCATAATCCTTGCAATTACTGTGTTACATAGGTTTACTTTTGAGTGTCCCAATGTGGGCTGGGCGAGTTTGGTACTAGGAGCCACCTATTAGGGAGTACATACGGCGCTTAATTTTCTGGGTTTGGGATACTTCACTTAATATAATTCTTTCTAATGACATCCATTTCCCAGCAAATTCCAGTAATTCATCATTTTTGATGGCTGAGTAGTACTCCATTGTATAGATGTACCACGGTTTCCTTATCCACTCGTCAACTGTTGGACATTTAGGTTGATTCCATGACTTTGCTATTGTAAACAGTGCTGCTATGAACATGGTCGAGCTTGTGCTATCGAGGCGAACCTCTGCTGCTTGGGGGGTTATTCCCAAAAGTGGGATAGCAGGGTCATACGGCATTTCAATCTTTAATTTCTTTAAGAATCTCCAGACGGCTCGCCAGAGTGGCTGTATGAGCCTGCATTCCCACCAACAATGTAGGAGAGTTCCCCTCTCCCCACATCCTCTCCAGCATTTGTCGTTGTTTGTACTGTGGATTTTTGCCATCCTGACCGGGGTGAGATGATATCTCAGGGAAGTTTTGATTTGCATTTCCCTGATGGCGAAGGAAGTGGAGCATTTTTTAAGATAATTGTTAGACATTTTAATTTCATCCCTGGTAAAGTTTCTTTGAAGTTCCAGGGCCCATTTTTTAATTGGGCCAGTGTTTTCCTTGGAGTTTAATTTTCTAAGTTCTTTGTGCACTCTGGACAGTAGAGCTCTGTCAGATATGTGGTTAGTGAAGATTTTCTCCCATTCTGTGGGTTGCCTTTGAGCTCGTGTGACAATCTCTTTATCTGAACAGAAGCTCTTTAATTTCACAAGATCCCAACTGTTGAGAGTTGGTAGCAGTGACTGTGCCATTGGATGTCTGTTTAGGAAGTGTTGGCCTAGCCCAATCAGCTCGAGGGAGTTCCCTATCCTTTCAACTATGGCTTTTAAAGTCTCTGGCCTGATATCAAGGTCCTTGATCCATTTGGAATTAAGTCTTGTACATGGTGACAAGTACGGGTCCAGCTTTAATCTTCTGCATGTGGAGATCCAGTTTTGCCAGCACCATTTGTTGAAGATGCTGCTCTTTTTCCATTGGATTCTTTGGGCCCCTTTGTCAAAGACCAAATGGCTGTAACTTTGTGGGCTTATATCTGGGTCTTCAATCCTTATCCATTGATCTGTGTGTCTATTTTGGAGCCAGTACCAGGCTGTCTTTATAACTATGGATTTGTAGTATAGACTTAGGTTTGGTATGGTAATACCTCCAGCTGTGTTTTTGTTACTCAGGATTGTTTTTGCTATCCTGGGTCTTTTGTGCCTCCATATGAACTTTGAGATTGTTTGGTCAACTTCTTTGAAGAATTGCTTTGGGATTTTGATTGGTATAGCATTGAATCTGTATATTGCCTTTGGTAGGATGGTCATTTTTACAATGTTGATTCTGCCAATCCAGGAACAAGGGAGGTCTTTCCACCTTCTGGTGTCTTCTGCTATTTCTTTCTTTAGGGTTTTAAAGTTTTCATTGTAAAGGTCTTTTACCTCCTTAGTTAGGTTTATACCAAGGTATTTCATTTTTTTAGGGGTTATAGTAAATGGCATGGTTTCTCTCAAGGCTTTTTCACTTCTTTCATTCTGGGCATATAGGAAGGCCTCTGATTTTTGCACATTTATTTTGTATCCTGCCACCCTGCTGAACTTCTCAATTAGTTCCAGGAGCTTCCTGGTGGAGTTTTTGGGATCACCCAGGTATAAGATCATGTCATCTGCAAATAGAGATAGCTTGACTTCTTCCTTGCCAATTTGAATCCCTCTTATGTCCCTTTCTTGTCTTATGGCTTCGGCTAAGACTTCAAGTAAAATATTGAATAGAAGTGGTGAGAGTGGACAGCCTTGTCTTGTTCCTGATCGAAGTGGGAATGCTTCCAATTGTTCCCCATTGAGCATAATCCTTGCTGTGGGCTTGTTGTATACAGCTTTTATTATATTGATAAAGGTTCCTTCCATTCCTACTGTCTCTAGCGTTTTGATCATAAAAGACTGTTGGATCTTGTCAAAAGCTTTTTCTGCATCTATCGAGAGTATCATGTGGTCTTGGACTTTGGACTGGTTTACATGATGAATTACATTTATTGATTTGCGTATGTTGAACCAACCTTGTGTGCCGGGGATGAAGCCTACTTGGTCCCCATGAATGATCTTTTTAATATGTTTTTGAATCCAATTTGCTAAGACTTTGTTGAGAATCTTTGCGTCTGTGTTCATCAGGGAGATCGGCCTATAGTTTTCTTTTTTAAGTGAATCTTTATTAGGTTTTGGGATTAAAACGATATTAGCTTCATAGAAGGAATTTGGTAGTGTTCCTTCTTTTGCTATTTGATGGAACAGTTTAAGGAGTATTGGTGTTATTAACTCCTTAAATGTCTTGTAGAACTCTGTGCTGAATCCATCTGGTCCAGGACATTTTTTGGTGGGAAGATTCGAGATTACTTCCTCAATTTCCTTATATGTTATAGGACTATTTAAGTAATTCACAACTTCCTGATTCAATTTAGGTAAGTTGTGTTGAAGGCTCATGATTATAATGAACCTTGTGCTCATTTTCTTCTCTGATCATCTGTATGTATTAGTCTCATCATTGGCTAACAAATTGCCAGACAGCTAGTTATCCTATGCTTCTGCAAGCAGACACAAAACGTAGATGTAGTAATAAAAAGGGAGATGGACAGGAACTGCCGTAGGAAAAGAATGTTCTTTTAAATTATGGAAAATATCTTTCTTTTTAAAACAAAAACAGTTCTCTCCAGGAAATCTCGGTTTTTGTTTTCATTCAGTGAAGACTGTAATATTTAATTATCATCACAGCTGGATCAACATATTTATGACATTCTATACTCTTTTTAATGTTGAGGGAAGATGAATAACGTTTTCAGTAACTCTTCATCCCATCCTGGATTCACACATTTTTCTTCCAACACCTTTCCTCTGCTCTGTGATTCATACACATTTTCCTTCCATTAGTTCATATCAACCCTTTTACTTGAAAGATTACATTTGCATGTGTGCATGTGCACATGTGTGTATTTGTGTGCACGTGTGTTTACATGCATGCACACATACACATGTGTATCTCTGTGTGTATGCATGTGTGTGAAGTTTTTCCCAGATTCTAATGAATCATACTGTTAGGCTCTTCTTTTGAATATTTAAAAGGCAATTGTTAAAAAAAAGTATAGCTACAGAAAATAAAATTTTAAATTTTGAGATAAAGTTTTGAAAATAATTCTCCATTTATATGTATATGGGTATATACATGTGTTTATGCATGTTTACCTGTGTGTGTGTGTGTGTGTGTGTGTGTGTGTATGTTCAGGTACACACAGATGTGACTATGAAGGGTAATACTGGGAATCATCCATGATCACTCTTCCACCTTATTGTTTTGAAGCCTGATTTCTAGTGAAGCAAAAAACTCACCTATATAGTTAATCTGGCAAGTCAGCTTGCTTTGGGGATTTTTAGGTCCCACCTTCTAGGGCTGGAATTACATATGGGTTTATTACATGGGATCTGAGAATCTGGAATCCATTCTTTGTTTTGTGTAACAAGTATTTAACTGCTGAGCTATTATTCCAGCATTAGAAAATATTTTTAATTTTTCACGAGTGTATTGCACATGTATGTGTGTGTGTGTGTGTTTGCGCACATGTGGATATACACAATAGTGAATGTGTGTGAGCACATGCATGTGGAGGCTCTGAGGAAAATCTTGGTTTTTCAAACAGGGTTTCTCAGTGGCCTGAGGTTTACTGATTGGGATTGGCTGACTACCCAGTGAGCCCAAGGATCCTGTGGTCTCCAGCTCTCCAGTGCTGCTGTTACAAGTGTATCCCACCACAGCCATATTGTTCATGTAGTTTCAGGTGATCAAAAACTCAGGTCCTCAAACACGTGTCTGAGGTCTGAACTATTGCCCCAGGCACTAAACTTGTTTGTAATTACTAGCTTTAATGATATAAATGCAGAGAATTTCTCTGGTAACTCAAGCCATGATAGATACTGAGACTTATTCTCAACTCTTCCTTAAACAGAAGAGGCAAAAAATCATACATTGTTGATTCTAAATCACATATTTCCTCTCCTTCTAATGCTTAGCATATAGTTATGGTCTTTCAGCGGTGATAGTGATGTGAGTGGCATTACTGGTATGTGTACATTGACACCTGTGAAACAGGTATTGGAGGGGTGGGGAGAATCCAGATGGGATGGGCCGTACACCCATTTTCTTAATCACGAAAGATGATACTCAGAGTAGCATTCAGTGATTCTCAGACAGAGTCATCGAGAAGAGGAATGCCCTTAATGTGCACATGTTCAGGAACATTTGCACTATTTATTCCACCGATACTCTTCCTTTTGCATACAGGTATGAGTGATATGTAATAAACTCTATATCTGTGACTATATCAACCATAAGTCTCAAGGAGCTTTGACAGTGTTAACAACTCATAGTGATAAGAAAACATTGTTCCATAGTTAAACTAGAAGCATCTTAAACTTCTTATAGCGTCAAAAATAATGGTATGTCATGTGAGGGTAACTCCCCACACTTAGTGCAATGCTTTAATGCAAGTTTAAACACACAGAAAGTAAAAACAAGCCTTCGATCTTCTACATAATATGTGTGGATTCTCGGATGATTGTTATTTCATTATTGTTTCAAAAAGGACATGAAAGTGCCTATTGTAGTATCTGCTTAAGGAGTGGATAGAGCAGTGCAGGGCCAATACATAGCTACACTTCCTCTGAACCATCTACTTTTGCTACATGAGTTGACATGAGAAATGTTGCGAAATTTTTGGTTGTTGTTTTCTTACTTGTCAGGTGAGTCTAAAATGTCCTTTTCTGATTTCTTTTAAGGAGGTTTAAATGCAAGGACACCATTGAAATGTAAAGCAAAAAGTGATACTGCAATATGTATTGTTAGCGATTACAACAGTCATTGGGGCTATTAAACACAACTGTTTCTCCATGAACATGCATATTTTGCTACTTGGGCTCAAGAAGAGGTTGAAAAGGAGACTAACCACTGCTGTGTGAAGCCTGTTAAAACAGTGATTGTAGCAGGTGGATACACATCTCTTCAGACCACTGGCTTTCATTCCTCTGACTTCAGTCCCTCTTTTCTTCAACCCCATCTTCTTTTGCACATCACTTCCATTTCCTGTTATTCCATCTAAGACCCCATGGCTTCTCTGATGTTCATTTGTCCACACATATTTGGTGTGGACAATAGTGTGAAACTTCTTAGCCTGATATTTGCTTCCATTAATTTGGAGATGGCATTGGGAGTGGGAAGGGGCAGAATTATTGCTCTTGGCACCACTTCTCAAATGAGAATTTTGAAAGCATTTTGGTCCTTGTTTCCTCCTCCCAGGGCTAGCCAGGCAAGTAGTTTCGTCCTCCACCCTCCTTAATGTTTTTCCTATAATGAAAAGGATCCATCATAGACTTCTGATTCCTGAAATCTAAAACGTTTACAAATGTTTTCTTAGCAGATGAGGAACTTTGAAAAAAAATATAGCATGCCAGACGGGCTTAAACAACTCATCTGGTATGTTGAAGCTAATTAGACATGCAACATAAACACTGCGTGATAAAAATGTACAGAAAAGTCGTTTCACAAACAATGTGACCATAAAACCTTACATCTGATCAAAAATGTTTAAAAAGAAACAAGGCTTGCCAAGATTATTTTCCAAAGCCCATTATTTTTAGTGCGATATTTGCAGAGGGGCCAAGTCACTGAAGAGCCTGATGTTCAGCTAACACGCTCTAAGCAGAGGAGCTGGGCAGATGCATGGAAGCTCGCTGCCCTTGGCACTGAACTTGTGAGATTCATTCAAAGCTCAGCTTCGAGTGAGTGGGCACTGCACTCGTTTTACTTTAGGACTTATGTTTTGAGACCTCCATTGATGACTTTACACTAAAAAAAGAGGGAGTTGGAAGAATAATGACTGATGTAACTATGTCTTTGAGAGCATGTTAATTGATAGCCAGTAAGAGCTGGAAGAAGGTTCCATATTGAACAGGTCATTGCAAGGATGGGGTTGTTTGAAGGACAAAGATTGAGGAGCCCTGAGCTCTTATGACTGGCAAGAAAGGAACTAGAGAAGGTGGCCTGGCACTCAGTATTCGTATGAACAGAAAAAATACATACCTTCTTCTTGTAGTTTTCATGTTGGTTCTAAATACATGAGAGTTTGCTAAACCATCAAGGGCATGAAGAAAATGCAGTGAGGTTGAGAGTGGACTCTAGCTAGGGGGTTGCTAACCCTGCTGAGGTTTTATAAAAACTATCAATGTGCTCATTCTTGATGAGAAATTCCCATTGGAAGGCAACGCCACAGAAAAATTCCTTAGCCTGTTATAGAAGGACAATGTAATACACTTTCAAACCAGAAGCAGGTGAAAGAATCCTGGAAATACGGTGTAGTGGTAGCTACACACTCAGGCCTGCCCTGTGCCGGCTTGTCCTTGACTGAGGCCTCAGCCTAATGGAAAAGCACTGCTCCCGGTTTTCCACAGTAAGGTGCAAATCTCAACATGATCGTTAATGTTTTCCTACTGTGTATTCTGAGTTGACCTTCCAGGTCCAAAGCCTCAACTGTGGCACTTCAGCATTCAGAAAGGAGAGACCATGCCAAGTGCAGCTTCTGAAGCTAAACAACACTCAATCTATTTTGAACGAGCATTGAATACTTCTAAGTAATTTCTCACGACCGTTCTGTATCACTCCGCACCCAAGGTGAATAATTAATTCCAAAAACAGTGAGAACGTTTGGGGAAACACAAATCTACCAGAAGCCAAATAGACAATTTTTTTTAACATTTTGGACTAATCTTCCTGAAATTTAATATTAATTTGCAGCAAAAATAAATTCACTTGAAAATACTTACTTGTTATGAACTACATATACCATGTATGTATCACATATATGCTGCATATACCATATCCGTGTACATATAATATATGGTAAATATATACACATAAAAGCATTTGTAAATGTGTGTATATATATATAGACACACACACACAATATGTACACATACATAACACATACACACACACATAGTATATCATAGTCTAGTCTGGTCTTTATGCTTACTAACAATGAAGTACTTTTTAAAAGCTATTTATTTTGAGTGTGTGTGTGTGTGTGTGTGTGTGTGTATGTGTGTGTGTGTGTGTATCAGAGAGCACTGTGTGTTCCTATGGAGGACCAAGGGCGACTTTGGAAATCATCCTGGATTGCTTCTACCTCCTTCTTACTTTGCTCTAGGCTTTCCCAGGCTCTGCCCACCAGAGCAGGAAATGCAAGCTGCTGGGGTTTCTGCCTGTCTTTTTTTTTTTGTTTTTTTTTTGTTTTTTGTTTTTTTATGTGGGTCTTGGAATCTGAACTCTGGACTTTCTGATTGGGAAGCAGAATCTTAATGCCTGAGCCATCTCTCCAGTCTACAATGAAACATTTTGTAGTCTATATTTTGAACAAATTGAAGATGGTGAGAGTAAATTTAATTTCATGTAAAATCTATTTTGATGTGGTCTTGATATTAATTACTTTTTTAAAAATTAATCTACATATATGATTCTAAACATGTTTATTATATATTCATACTCAAAATGTTTCTTTAAAAATGCAAGGTCAGGAAACTGGACACCATCCCTTCTCTCCCAGCAGTCTCTGGGGATAGAGTTCAGAGGTGGAGAACACTTGTTAAGACCTTGAGCTCAATTACCATCACTGAGATAATGAACAAATAAATAGTGTCAACTGATACTTTAATATGCAGTAGATAAAGAAAAATTAATCTTCATAAGAAAACTCCAAAATGGAAATTGTGTAACAGAGCATTTATTTACAGGAGGAAACATGACTAGGGTAAGGAAGACCCAGATAGGCCTCTCCCAGTACACTTGTCTTCTACTTTAGTAGTTTATTTCCTATAACCAATATAACAATAAAAAACTATTCAGTGTAATAATAACAGAAAAATTTTACCAAGCAAAAAATTTTAACTTACTGAATTTTCAAAGTAGGGTGACATCTTTTGTCAAATATATCTTCTTCTTACCTTCATCTCTTTAAATGCCTGTTCCCATAACTTTACCTCACTTTTTCTGTCTAGTGTGCAGTTCACTAATTCTTCCTTTGGCAGATTTCAGATTACTAATACTTCACACAATTCATGTAAAATTATGTCCCTTGAATTAGTGCTTCTAGGAGCCACTCATATGGGTAAAATGCAAATTATATGCACTGCAAAATAAAAACTGCTTTCAGAATGCAGTCTTTCTGTTCCCAGAAATATATATTAGAAATCCATTGTATTTACTGTATGCTATATATGTTCTCGTATGCATTATAAGCATGTATTTGGCGTGGGTCTTTCTTCTTTCCTTTTTTTTTTCTTCCTTCCTTCCTTCCTTCCTTCCTTCCTTCCTTCCTTCCTTCCTTCCTTCCTTCCTTCCTTCCTTCCTTCCTTCCTTCTTTCCTTCTTTCCTTCCTTTTTTTGTAGTGTTGGAATTGAACCAGAGCTTTGCATGTGCTAAACAAGTACTCTGCAACTGTATGTCCAATGATATGAGGTATATATATGTGTGTGTGTGTGTGTGTGTGTGTGTGTGTGTGTGTGTGTGTGTATCTTTTTTGGGGGAGTGGATTGGTGAGGAATTGAATTTAGGCCCTTAAAAATGATGGGTAAAGCTCTAGAATGGAGCAATATATTTATCTTTTGGCATGGAATATTTTACGATTTCATAAGCCATTCTTGCCTTCATATCATAGATGACAAATGAAGATGACATGGAAATTCTAAAATGCCCAGCCTTAAAAATCCACAATACAAACAACAAATGTTGGAGAGGATGTGGAGAGAGGGGAACTCTCCTACATTGCTGGTGGGAATGCAGGCTCATACAGCCACTCTGGCGAGCCGTCTGGAGATTCTTAAAGAAATTAAAGATTGAAATGCCATATGACCCTGCTATTCCACTTTTGGGAATAACCCCCCATACAGCAGAGGTTCACCTCGATAGCACAAGCACGACCATGTTCATAGCAGCACTGTTTACAATAGCAAAGTCATGGAATCAGCCCAAATGTCCAACAGTTGACAAGTGGATAAGGAAACTGTGTACATCTATACAACGGAGTACTACTCAGTCATCAAAAATGATGAATTACTGGAATTTGCCAGGAAATGGATGTCATTAGAAACAATTATATTAAGTGAAGTATCCCAGACCCAGAAAATTAAGCGCCGTATGTACTCCCTAATAGGTGGCTCCTAGTACCAAACCCACCCAGCCCACCTAAAGACAGTAATTCCAAGGATTATGAACAGGAGGGATGGGGTAGGAGGGCCACATCAGAAACAAGGAGAGAAGGGACCATGTTACAGCAGGGAAAATAGGCCTCCACCAAGGACCCAAATAACTAATGAGACATTTGATTAAGTTCACAGACTTTTGTTCTTGATCATTTACTACTGAGGGGGTGTGATCTCACCAGAAGAGGAGGGCATATAGTCTGGCAGATAAAAAGTAACCATTTTGCAAATGGGTGATAGACCCCTCCCTTACTGTGGTTTCCCACTTTTATTACATCTACCTTTGAATGTGCTTTTATCACAAGACTCTAACAGCTTTTTGTCTCTGGCCAGGGGGTAACATACAATGCCCACCAGCATGGAGTGAAGGGCATTGCAGGAGCAGCAAAACTGCAAAAGAAAATCAACAAACCACAATCCAGAACTTCAGAGACTGTATACCAACCACCTAGAACTAGGCCAGCTTAGTGTCTTCCCATCTTGAAGCTCAGGGAAATTTGCGGAAGAGGGGGCGGTAAGAGTGTAAGAGCAAAAGGATGGGAGGAGCAATGATATGTAAGATACTCCATACTAGTTAGGGCTGAAGCAATCATAATTGGACTTTGCATGCCCTGCGCATTGTCCAACACACTGTTGACCTCACAAAGTCTAGCATCTGCTAAAGGCACCAAGATCCTTGGAGGCAAAGGATTGGCAGCCACAGCAGTTTTCCTATACCTAAGGGGAACACGGGAAAGGGTTCAGGGAAAGGCCACTGGGTCCTTGTACGTCATCGGAGAGGAGGGCCCAGAGGAAAATCAGACATGCACAAGAAAGGACTCTCTGGGAATTGGGGTGGGAGGCACTGGGGGATGGGGAGGGAGAAGGGTGGGGAAGGGGAGCAGGGGGTACGGGGGGGGGGGAGGAGGAGGGAGGGAGGGAACTGGTGTACCTAATAAGTTTGTATGAGCTGAAATTAAAAAAAAATAAAAAAATAAAATGCCCAGCCTTTGCAGCACCCAATGCAAACCCTAATTACTCAGAGTAATTTCTGCTCCCTGGTCATGGCTGTCAGCCTGTAAGACACTCTGGCAAGAAGACAAGAACAGAACCCAAACCAAGCAGAGCCCTGCACTGTGTCCCAGGACCCCAGGACTCATTTAGGAAGAAGCATCATTCCTAAAGAAACTTTATGGAATGACAACTTGTAAATTCACTCGAGTTTCTGGAAGTAAAAGCTAATGGTCTTAATAAAACAACACAGAGAGGACTTTTTTAAGAAAAGAGATTAATTTAAGGCTTTAAATTGTACACAGTAGGTTCTGTCTTTGTCTTAGAACATGAGAAAAGGAGGCAAATAGGCCGCTTTTGGGGTTTCACAGGCGTGAGGCGCCGGATGATGGGCAGCTTCACCCAGGGAAAGCACCATGCAAGGTGGATCTGGAAGAAGTCTGACCTGCTGCGCGCAAGGCGTTCCCGATGGATTGGTGCTTAGGCTGGGCCAACAGGGGTTGGAGTTGGGAAAGTGAAGGGCCAGATTAGAGCTCTCGCTGCTCTTATGATGAGTAGGATTTTTTTTTTTCTGAGACCCCAAGAACTATCAGAGGAGTTGTAAGCAGTCTGTGGCATTTTGATTCATCATCTATTTTAGCTGTGAAGGTAGCACGTGAAGGAAGCACACACTAGGTAACTCTGTGGGAAGATCCCAGAGAGTTATTCAAAAGCCATGGAAGAAAAAAAATGTGCTTCCAAAGGGACCAGTGACTAATGATGAATTTTCTTTGGAAGGTAAAGTTAACTTTTAGAACCTCTTTACCCAAGGCCTGCAAACCGGCAGCCCTAGCATGTGCCCCTCCAGACAGTGGATGAGCAGCTGCTCTAGAGGCTCATGTGCACACTGAGGCAGAGGCTCTCCCATGATGGGACATTGCAGCCTTTGCTTTGAGAACTATGCTAAGCACCATGCTTATAGAGCACCGGCGGCCTTCATCCTGCAACAGAACACCATGCAGCAGAACCCGGAAACTGGCTCCTTTAAGTTTGCTGCAAACCACCTTCTTTGCGGAATGCTTCCTTTGCAGTGGTTATACTTTCCTGTCATTTTGTAAGCGCACACAAGAGAGTGGAAATCTACACAAATCTGGTTAACAGGCTTTGGGGGCATGTGGTCAGATATACTGCTCCCCAGTAATATTTTAAGGGAAATATTACTTTCTTCAATTATAAATAGAGGTCACAGCAATTTCTGCACAGACCCCCTAAATGTTTTATGATGTTTTTAATGAAAAAAAGGCAAAGGAGCTAGCTCTTCCATACATCACGCTGACCAGCACAGCAACAATTATAATAAAAATCTGTGTACCCAAGTACATTTCCAAGCACCAGTGAGTTTCCTGCTGAATGGAATCATTCATGTGTCCACCATTTCTTGTTTGAATACAGGGGAACCTCTCTGAGTGCACTTCCCCCCAAACCTAGGTTTCCTTCCTGGAGATGGGGCTTAAAAACTGAATGCAAAACCATCTGTTTAGGAACTGAATCAAGATGTTTCCCAGAGCAGCAGCGCTGAAATCACTGCATTGGCTTGAACAGAAGGACCGTTAATCAGAAGTTCAATTCAAGTCAACAAGTATTTATAGAACACCTATATTACTTAGTTTTGAATTATGTGCATAGAGATCTACTGAAAGTTGCTGATTGAGAAATTTCTACATTGATCACTTCAGATAAATGAAGCTCACAACCACAGAGATTTAACTTTTAGAGTGTTACTACGTCTTTTCCTCTTGCTGTAAAGTATTCAAATCTAGTGATAATCCTCAGAGAAACCTGTTCTGCCTGGCCAACCAAGCATCTATTTTCATCCTTGTTTCTCTCTCCTATAATGTGGGACTACCTTTCCTAGCATTTACTATACAGTGTGATTTGGTTCTACGTGCCCATCTGTTGGATGCCATCTTACCTTTAACAAGTCCCTAGTGGGAATGGTGCTACTCTGGAATGTTCTCCAGTGAAGACTGGTCGCTTAGGGAAGGTTCTTCTAGGCTTTGTCTTAGACCCTTCAGTGATGTAATCTGTCAAAAATCTTGTCTCTGCTCATTAATCAGTCCCTTCCTATTTCAGATTTCCTTATCAAACTTTATCTTTCCTGAATTTATTACTCATTTGCTCATAGACTTAGTACAAAGTGCCTCAATGGAGTATTTTTTTTTCTAGAAAAAATAACATGAATATTTTGAAGCCTTTTCCCCTAAATCTAAGCAGTCCTGACCAACAATCATTCTCATGGTCATATTAATTAATTAATTAAACTAGCATTAAAGTATTAAAGTTCATTATGGAATTTTCCAAACAAAATCTGTTTTTGCTAATTCTCTTTCCCTTTTGGTTATAGGTCAGCCCTGTCTAGGATGCTGATAAACCTGTACATTACAATGAAGAACAAGAATCACATAGAGACAGGTATCAAGTATGTCAAGCTTTCTCCTCTGGTCAAAAGCCTCATAGTCATATGGAGGGCATGACTAGCAGTTGTGCCAGGGTGTGGCTCCCAAAAGACTTGGGAATTCACAGTTAGCAGGTTCAGGATTCAGGCAGGATGGAATGAGGAACAGATCTGGAAATCATTTTGTTTTCCAGGACGGAAGAATTCTCTACCAGCTCATTTGCATTCTCACATATATTGGGTTTACAAAAGATATGGAGAGGGGCTCTCTTGTATACCTCATAAAATACTATACAGGATCAAATGCTTTTTAACTGGTTAGGTGTACTTTTTTGTTCTAATACTAATGAAAATCATTAAAGATTGGTGGGAAGTAGAGAAGCAATTGCTGACATTACCAGACGTTAGCCAAGTCAAATTCATGTTCTATGCATCAGTTAAATATTTTTCCCAGTTAAGATAACTGAAGGAGTTTAGCACTGATTTTAAAAAGGGTCATTGGATATACTCAAGGTTTAAAGTTTCATCATATAAATGTACATATATTCCCCATCTTTCCATAAAAACAGTCAGAGGCATAGGACTGAAAGAGTCTCAACGAGGCTTGAGCATGAGTGAGCTCTCAGTGCTCCTGAACTACCTGGCAGTGGATGTCAGAATACACACGCATCCTTATCATCCACCTGACCTCTCCGACTGAGTACTGAATTACAGCTTGGAAAACCAGGAGTTTCTTACAATTGCAAAGTTATCTTTGTACTGATTGATTTAAGATTCACTGTATTCATGCATAAAACTCCAAAAGACTAAAAAAAAAATCTTTAAAAAGGTGATATAGTGACTGCTGTGCTCCCCTAAGATATATGTGAAAGAAGTGACAGCGAAGCCAGAACGGAGATGTGAAGTCCAGAGACATTCAGCAGAGAGCACTGGCCCCACTCTCCCAGCAGGAAGAAGTGACAGACAGAGCACCCTGGGGCGATCTTGATATTATACAGCCGAAGCCACCATGGGACTAGTTTCCATGACTGCCTCTCCACAGTGGCGCTGGGACATCTGCATTGCCCCAGAAGAAGTCCTCCGCCTTGTCTAGGTCCCCGAGGTCCACATGCCCACAGCTCCTTGAATGCTTATTTCTGAAAAGGCATTTTCAAATGACACGACCATTCCTTGGTGAATGCTTTTAGTATTCTATTCATTTCACAGTCGAAGAAACCGTGGTACCAAAAGGTCAGCAGAGGAACAGACATCTAAACCCAAGAAATCCATTTTGAAAGATCCTACCACTCACCTCTGCTATACTCCACCAACTGTTGGTCGAAGACCATGGAAAAGTATTCAACCTCTTGCCATATCAGGTCTGAACTGACAATACAGCCCATACTCTAGTAAAAGAGCTATCACACTGCAGTTAAACTGTTTTCCAGAGCTACCCCTATTCCTGACTATTTTGCTAAAAAGATAATAAAGATTCACTACTCCTAGACTTAAACAACCTGGGATATTGGTATAAATTTCTATGGAAACTTTAAAAAATTGCTTTATATTCTTTTCAGTCCACACAGGAATGATACTGCACACGGCTCAGTGCTCTCTGGATACTCTATTTATTGAGATTTTTATTTTTTTATGACCAAAGTGGGCATTTGGTTATGGTTGCTTTAAAATTCTTCTGAAATAAAGATTAAGGTTGTGCCTTAAAACAGGGAACTCTGGGATTTCCATTTCCCGTTTGTCTGTATTATAATGGAGCTCATACGATTTTCCAGGGAGAATTCTGGTTGCCTGGAACCAGTCCTATAAGCAAAACCAGGTATCCTTCTATTGAGACATATCTCATTGTTAAACACAACAACTTCCATGGGACAAACTTTATTCCACTCCAACTTGGCCAGAAAAGTATGCAGCTCAGTGCCTGACAGCACAAAGCGGCTGTCTTCTGCATTTTCTCAGGAGTAAATCCTCAGTGGGTCTTTGGGGTTCATACGGGATGCCTGTTGAGGCGTGGTTTACTTGACAGTGGGGAATTCATGGAGGAAAATAGCAGGTCTTCACTTGTCTGGCACCAACCCTAATAGTCTTTCAGGGAGGTATAGCATCTCCTAAAATCTTCCCTTTTCCATGGTGCAATGTTGATAAGCAAATAATTGTGCGGTCTTCTGGAAGAGGACGTCGTTGCACTTGGGCACAACAACCCTGTCATGACCAGAGGATGCATTTTGATGGCCTCTCTCTTTACCTTTGGGCTTATACATTCTTACCACCTTCTGTTCAGCAAGTCCCCAGCCTTGAGGATTATGTACAGGGAAAGAAAGGAAGGTGGGATTGAATAGCAAGGAATAAAAGTGACATAATTCTTTGAATTCATAAACCAAAATGTCAAATAATAATAAATAATAATGGAAACACTACAGCACAAAAACCCCACTTCTGTAGTATATTATTAATGTAGTTGCATCTTTCAAAAACTTGACCAAGAAGGCTGGGGAGAAGGCTCGGTGGTTAAAGCCTTTGCCTTTAAATGCAAAGGGACCTGAGTTCAGATTTCCAGATCCAACACAAAAATGCCTGCAGGAGTGATAGCTCTCCGGTAATTCTAACTCTGGAAAGCAGAACTTGGGAATCTCCAGAGCAATGTGGCTGGCAGGAATAGCCCTAATGATGTGCTTTGCATACAATTAGAGACCCGGCTCACAACAGTAAGGTGAAGACAGATCAAGGGTGTTTCCCGATATCACCCTTGAGACCACAGGCACACAAACTCAAGTGCATTTGTGTATATACACCCACAGGCAAACATATTCGCACATTCTCACACACAAGTACCCCACACCAAAGCGACATGGACTCTATGACTTTCTTACTATGGAATCTAAAAAGGCACTGGATTATAAGAACACCCGTCCACAAACACAAAGTAGGAAAATAGTCCTTCATTCTCCATCCTGGAAATAATGACAGCCCATGAGAAAGTAACAAATCTGGACCACTTCTGGCCAGAGCTGATGAAAACATTCCCTTTTTTCACAGAATTGATTTTCAGTCAATTTTCCCCCATGCGACGCTCTGGTCCACGCTGAGGGATGGGACAGGAAGCAGCCGATGAAGGTTATCACTGTGTTTATGATGAGGATATTGTTCCTAACATTGGACAGTGTCCCTTCTAGAAAACCTTATTGGAGAAATTTCTCTTTGGCTTCAATATCAGGCAGGTTGGGCCTCTCTGAACAATTGGTTTCATCTCACTTATGAACACCATGAATCACCTTCGCCTCCTATCTTGGGCTGCTGAAAAGCAGTGTCAAATGTTTGTTACTATACAAAGCGGACTCGACTCATCCCACCCCTGACCCCGCCTCACCTTTCAATCACAATTTTTGCTTTCCTTCATCTGTTGGTTTTATTTTCTCCTATTCTTCTGAACAGATTTTACTAGGACATTTCAAGTAAGACTTTTTTTTTTTGAATGAAGGCAGATATAAATCAGTAACCAATGTCTTTGATGTTTCCCCCTGGTAAAGGTCACAGATCGATTTACTATCCCTAAGATCCTGAAAGTTGCCCTCAGCTGTTCCTCACCTCTTGCAATCACAGTTGACTGTGCCTGGAAATCAGACACCTAAATCTTGATGCCACAGCCTTAGTCTGGCCTTCTCTCTGTTGGGCCATGACAATAGCTTCCTTGATCTATTCATGCTGAGCCCATTCTCAGACTTTAGACTGTGCTGGAAATGCTGTGATGGTCCTAGGATACTGTCCAAACCCCACATACAAATCCCTGGGAAATCTGCAATGGACATTTCTTGACCTAGCCAATGCCATTCCTTTTCTTTCTCTTGTCATGGAGCTTACTCATTCTCTTTCTTTTTCCTGGGACTTTCTTAGACTAAATTCCCAGCAGCCCATTGCTCAGATTCTGTTCTCATTTAGGTAGTCCGATTGGAGGAAGATTTGCTGGTTTCAGATTTGGTCTCACCTTCTTGGGATATGCCTGGGAGACACACAGTTTTACATCTGATCACAGTCAGTCTGCCATGCTGTAGAAGAGGGTTCACATGTGCCCAGTTCACAGTTTTGTGTCCAGAGCTAACCATCATGCCCAGCATATGATAAATATTTGTGCAATGGTTGGTGAACGAAATAAATCAGCATTAAAGCATCAGGAGCGAAAGGACAACAGAAGATTTTTGGACTCATTTAGTACCAGTGGAAATACAAATTTATTGAGTCAACCTGTAAAATTGTGCTTTCTCATTTTTATGTAAAATGATCATATTAGTTTAATTCTTTTTAATCTTTGATAGTTTTCACCTGAATAAAAAGAGGATAAAACTACTTCGCATGTCATTTATTCCTAATTTTCTTCCTATTCAGCTGCCTCATACCACCCAGGGTAATGTAGTAATAAAAGGCAAAGTCAGTCTTCAGAGCTTTTTCCTCTTGTGAAGGAATGTTGGAAGACACTGGTTGCCATTGGAAAGAGACCGAAGGAGACAGAAGCTCTAAGAAGTTCAGAGTTAGTATTCAACCGCCAAAGTCACCGACAACCTTGTCCCTTTTCCCTGGATCCAACAGTGTGATCTAACATGGGCATGACACAACATTTGGACTGTTTCCTTATATTAGAAGTTACCACTTCTGTGCATAGCAAAAGATGAAACTGAGCTCATTCTAGGGTGATAGAGCAGAGGTAGAGGAGGGCTGGACCAGATGCTGTTTTGGCTTCAGTTCCTGTATTTCCTGCATTTCAACTTTAACTGCTTCACAGATTCAAAGGAGACTACTATTGGATACACATGAAGGTGACTTTTGGGTTGTGATGTCCAGAAAATACAGAAATGGGACTGATGGTTATTTCTGTCAAGACAAAAAAAGTTTTAATCCCAAATGGCCCCTAGAACATTTCAAAACAAGTTAAAATTCTCAGTCACTTGTAAATGGGGAGTTTTCTCAGACTTACCAAATCCCTTCCCTGGCTTCCTTGAGACACCCTGTGCTCTTCATTTAGTGAATTCTGTTACTTGCAATCAAGTGACTATGAATTAACAGAGCAAGAGTTTAGGCAATGAGCTATCAAATGCATGGATAGTCTGAGATACAGGCTGCTATGGAGAAAGCAGAGAATTATATCTTGAAATTATCACTGTGGGAGAGAATCCCCAGGGCTCTCCTTAAAGAAAAATGAATATTATCTTCAAAACTGCGAAACTAGAGAATACTAAGCATAGTGAGAAATGCTGACTTCTGCACATAGGTTCAGCTCAATTAAGTAGCCATCTTTTACACATACACTCAACCAGTTATCTGCTTCTTTCTAGCTACTGAATTTTATAGACTTTAAAAAGTCATTAGCAGTAAAGCACACTGTTTTTTATGTTGTACTAAGAAATAGGAAACACTGTCAATTAAATGTTGATACAATGCTTTCTTGGTTCTCATTTTTAATTTTATACTTCTTAAAGCTGTTCTTTTAGATGTAGTTTTAGATTTCTTTTTAGCACTTATCTTTATGCACTTAAAAGGAAATCCAAGCAAAATCACTGAGAAAGACGTTTCTAAAATTTTATTAAATTTGGAGTCCAATATTTTCAAGTCACATTTCCACTCAGTCTTTTCCAAGTATGTTGCTTCATACATACAGTACCATCCACAGCAACATCAAGAGAAGTTATCATACAGCAATTTTTAGGAGAACCCCAATTCTGCCTCTAAGCTGCCAACCATCACTCATCAAGTGTACATGTTGTCACTTTCCAGATTTTTTTAGGTATATACCAACAGAAGGTATCAGTCAACATAAAGTACTCTTCCAATGGTCATTGCTTGGTGACAGCCGCATGACTAGAATCCAGTACCATGTTATGTACAGAATGGCAGCTCGGTTACAAATGCTTCCTCTAAGACTTGCAGGATACTCCAACCAGTAAGCTGGACTATGATTTGAGATGTAGGAAACTGGGTGTGTTTTCTGGTGTTTGCATTCCTTCAGAATCAGTAAAATACAATGATTCCTGAACACAGAGATTCCTGAACTCATACAAGAAAGGATCATTTTAGGGTAATGGAGATGGAGCATGTTTAAAGTGTCTGTCTCTGAGCACCAGTCCCCTACAGAAGCTGCCACATGTGTTGGGGAAGGGGAAGAAGACAGCTGCGTCCTTGAAGCTCACTGGCTAGCTAAGCTAGTCAATCTGATGAGTTCCATGTTCAGTGAGAGACTGTGATTCAGAAAACAAAGTGAAGTGCAGTCAAAGAAGACACTTGGTGTTGACATCTGGCCTCTGTACAAACACAGATGCATGTATACATCAACATGAACACATATATGTACCATACACACACACATGCGCATACACACACATGCGCATACACACACACACACACACACACACACACACACACACACACACACACAAATAAAGACAGAGAGAAGAAAGGAAAGACAGGTGGAAGGAACATACTTCTGCTGAAAGAAATCTTTTATCTTAAGGATCTTTTACAGAACATTTCCAAGCTAGCTAAAACTCCACTGTAAGCAGACCAGCTCAGCAGCACAATAATCAGGCAGAAGCCGTAGTCTTTTCCACTGTCTGCTTTGACCACTTCCCTGTGCGCAACAGCGGGAACTGGAGCGTCAGCAGAGCCGAGACAGAAGAGGCAGGTTTCCTGAAAAGGAACAACACTCTTTCTCCCAGCTGTACAGTGATGGATGGTGGAATAAAAAAGATTTTAGACCCAGAGCCTTAAGCCATCATTGCCTTACCTCACCCCTGTTTCTCCTCAAAGATAATGAAGAGAATGCAATTTGGATTCTTTTGAAACTCCCAAGAAACAAATTTGCATGGTGGGTGCTTGGGCAGAGGCAGTCTTGCTATCTGGACATCACTTTTCCTCCTGTCTACTAGGATCCTTTCTTATGACCTTGGTGGTCATTGTCTACTGCTGCAGAAATTTTAGAACTACTTCTCCCATCATCTTTTAATTCAATTCTACATCCCAGCTGAATGGTGAAGAGTCTATAGAGCCCAAGGCAGAGGCCTTCGGAATATGGACAAGAGGAGTGGACTCAGCCCTGGAGGGCTTCGTGGATGAAGACAAACAGAACTGGACAAAGCTAATATGTCTGAGAATTAAGGGGCAGTTAACTATTAACAGGAAGTTGCACAGAGAAAAACCATTTGACTTATTCTCTTTGTGATATAAGATAATTGTGTTGCCCTTAGGCTTTATATTTGAAAACCAAAATTAGAAAAAAATCAAACTATTTTCATCATATGCTTATTATAGAGAAACCTTTAGTTTTAAGATCATCAACTTGGCATAAACAAAATTGGATGCCAAGGAAACTTATGGTGACACTGAGATATATTATATGCCCTGGTACTTTAATTTCCTTGTCTGTGTCTCCCAAGAGAAACTAGGAACAGAAATGTATACAGGTCCAAGAAATCCCCAGAGAACGGCTACAGCAGCTCTGTGGCTAATTGAAACAGTTGTCACCATCAGTGTAGATAACACCCATGCCAAAGGCAGAAGCCAGGAACTGATCAGAGAAAGGGATGGAAGAGAGTGAAAATCAACAGGATGGGATTCATTTCCAAACCAACAGCAAGTCAGGGCAAAAGTAACGAAAGTGAATGTTGACTCTAGAGATGCTGAGGATTTCCTCTTGGGAATCGCAGACAGACATCACTAGATAGAATTGGAAGCACCCTAAAATTCAGGGAAAGTTTCAGGCCACATGTAAGGAAGAACCATAAGACTTTTTTTTTTTATAGTCCATAGAATTCTTAGCTGTTAGGCTGATTAACAATTTCTTGTATACCAGAATCAAGAAGCCATTAGTTTTTATAAGAAAATATTAACGCCTCATAAAACAGGGAAACAGATGAAGGATACAGCACAAGGAAATCTCTGCTTCATTTTTAGGTCTGTTTTTATTTTGTTTTGCTTGTGAGATCCTATCACAAACTGTAGTACAGTACGCTTTCTGAGTGCTGGGATTATGGGCATGCAACACCATGTCCAGAAATTTGTAACGTAATTGTGAGTGTGTGTGTGTGTGTGTGTGCATACAAGAGGGAGGTCCAACAGTGACATTGGGAATCATCCTGAATTGTTCTGCCTTCTTATTTCTTTGCTCTTAGGTTTCCTATGCTCAAGTTTCTAGGGCTGGAATTTTTTTTTTTTGCATGAATAAATGAATTTATTTGTTAGAACATGAATGAATTGTCATAAAGGTGTCTTTTGTGGCTGGGTTGGGATATAAAGCTGCAGCCAGGGCCTGCTCGATGCAGCAGGGGGCAGAGGGAGGAGGCCGCATCACTTCCAGCAGCTGGAAGCTAATTTAATGGTCTGGCAGTGAGGTGTGCACATGGCGGAGGCCTGCTGAAGAGGTAATGCTGAATGTCCAGCTCTGCCCACCTTTTGAGTGTTTCTGGCAGAGCCAGCTGCCTGCCCTGGGGAGCTTGGTCTCATCTATCACAGTGTGAGGTCAGGGTGGGGCCACTGATACTGTCAGTGGGAGAAGATAAGAGGAGATTCCCAGGGGCCTGGAATTATGCTGCCATCATTTCTGCCTGTCAGATCAGGTCCTTTTCCTTGGGAGGTAAAGGCTCTAGCTCCTGAGCTATGTCCCCATTCCATGTAAGCTAAATTTAAATGAAAGCTCACATTACCTAGAATTTCAAATGGCTTGTGGTAAAGACGTGAAGGTCACTTGTTGCTTACTTCAGGAAATCATGCAACACCTGAAGTGTTTCTAGGTAAACCAGCTCATCGGTGCTGCTTAAATGATGCACCATGTCGTACAGATCTGGAGATCAGTGACTGCAGTCTGATCCAGGAGGACGGATGATACCTGAGTACCTGCACAGGTGACGAGCTTCCGGGTAATGTTACAGCTGCCCTTCGCAGCCCCTGCTTGAGTAGCTGACTCGCACCTAGCCTCTGGCTTTGGATGGATCTTTCAATAGTGACCCTGGACTGCAAGAGTGGCCATGACTGCATCGGTAACTTCCAGGTTTTACAAGAGTCTGCTTTCTTATTCATTTGAAGTGATCATAATGAGCCCCTCAACAACTTTCTACTCCTCTGTGGGGTGGCAGGGCAGCTGGCAAAGGAAACAGCCTCCTGCCTTTCCTGACTCCTACAGACTAGCAGAGAAACCTTGATGTTGGGGTGTAGGTGGCCTTGCAAAGCAGAGCAACCACACTAAAGTGATGCATATCTTCAGATTATCTCCGAATCATAGGTTTTCTTTCTTTTAGGAATAAAAGGATGGAATATGAATATGAAAATTAGGGAAGACAGAGATCACTTGATACAGGAAGCTTAAATGGCTATGTGTACCATGACACCATCCATTTTCCTCTGGACAACATGGCATTTGGGAAGCCACTGAAAGTCACCTTTAAAGACTGTATTGATGAAAGCGGAGCCTGGCATTGCAGTGGGACATGCGCTCTTGGCGGTGCGAAGAGATATGACCCAGGCTGGTGAGGGTGGCAGAGAGCTTGACAGCTGTGGGCAGTCAACTTCTGAAAGCGAAGATTGCTGGACATTCAAATATAGCTGAAATACTTTCTAAGTGGTGCCAGGAAAATTTCCCCCCAAACATTTATATATTTATATATCTCTTTGTAAATGAAATCCAAGCAGTACTAGGTCTGCCTGCAGGCATCTGAAAAAACAAGATGGGTTTGATAATGGATTCCGGACTTCCTCACTGCATGACTGTGTGGATGTAACTGGTAAGAAAATAATCTACATAGTCCTTGGGAAGGCTCTGGAGGCTGGAGGAGGCCAAGATGGAAGAAACTTCTGCCATCTCATTGTCCTGACAAAACTGTAAAAATGGGTAAAATGACACTCTGCTATGTCAAAGTCCACTTGCACTGGAGCTCTGTGGCCATCAAGGCGGAAGCTCACTGTTTCTCTGAGGAAAAGGATGGGATATTTTGATACCTGGGAGCAATACTGCGATTATTCAATTTGAGTTCAGTAATTAAGAACAGATTCCTAATAATAACATTTGATCAGCTTAAACCCAGTTGCAATTCACAAAGTACTCCTTCTTCCTAAGGTTTTGAAACTTAATATCTTCAAAATGGAAAAGGCATAATTACAGACTTCTGAATGGAACTAAGAGACAAATCTATGCAAAGTCACCGGCTGCGGGGCCCCTTCACAGTGTCAACTGGTGTTCCAGATACTTGGTGAGTAAAGTCTTAATGGCTTAATCAAAATTTTCTCTAAAATGAAAAAAAATGCAGTACCTTCCAAGCATTTCTGGCCAGTTGCCAGAATAAAAATTTTAAAAAATTAAATAAAATAGCTGAATTTGAGGCCTATTTCTTGCTCTTATTAACTTAGTGTTATTTGGATGTGTTGTGGTCTGGGTTTCTTCATTCATAAAGTTTCTTAGAGGCAGGAAGGAAGACTCAAAGGACATAATATATATGAGTGCTCTTAGAGAACGAGGGCTGCTGCACCTATTGCTTCTTGCTGTAGCAGTGGGCAAGCAGAGGCGACAGCCCTCCAGCAGTGGTTTGACAAGCGCCGGTCTTAGACATGGTCACCTATCAACCCACAAGCATAGCAACCATCATGGCCCTGTTTTAAAGGTGGTCTCTGGGACTATTTCTAGCATAAATGTCCAAAGCAGCCACGGGACAAAGACACCACCAGAGAGTTCACACCCAGGATTCACTGTCACAAATTATTAATCAGATACTGGAGAACTGAAAGGCCAAGGAGGATATATACATCGAGGTTGTCACTCAACATGCAGGAAGCCTGGGGTCGAAGCTGCCTGGAGAGACTTGTGGGAACAGAACCCAGACCGGGGGAGGAGAGACGTCTACCTACACCTGAGAGGAATCCACAGCTGCTGGGTACGGATGGGCTGCTACTGTCCGTGCACAGAACCCGGCCGCATGGACCTCACAGGAAGGGAAGCTAGCCTGCTCTTCCCTTTGCCCCACCTCCCACTCACCTCTAGTGTCCTTGTTCGCAGAGCCAAACAGGCAACGGGCTGCAGAAGTGTGTGGGTTCTGGTCCCAGGCTCAGTTTTAGAAGACAAAGTGGAAGGCCAGTGTCAGCAACAGCCTTAGTAACCAGCACACCCACCTGTCAAATGGGTTTTGCTCTTTAGTAGCGTATCAGTGTTAGTGCTTCCAAGCTGGCACATTCTCGTCATTGAACCACAGTTCCTACCTTTCCTAGGACCATACTGAGGGCTTTTTCTTGGTCCAGAGTTACAAGCATCACTTAGGTTTCTGAAGATGCCCAGGCTGTGCTTGAAGTATTAGAAACAAAGCAAGGGATCATAAGGACTGTAGCACGGTCACAGACACCAGCTTAGTGATTGAGAATTGAGACTTTAGGCATACCTCCGAGGAATTAACTAGTTAAAGCAAAGCTGAAGGAGATCATGTAATGACCTGATTGATGTGGGAAGACCTAGGTCAGAGTAGGTGGGAGGGACCATTACTCTGACAGGTGGAAAAGGTGCAGAAGATTTAGTGGGCAAGGTAGGAATCTGGCAAGCTAGAAGGTGTGCTTGGTCCTTGTCCTTTTCCAACTCTTTTTGTGAATGGGGTCCAGCTAGTTCTCTCACCTCTGCCTGTGATTCTTCTATTATAATAGATTGTAACCTGAAATCCAAAGGGGGCATAAAAATTTGTTCCTCATAATCATTTGGATCATGTATTCAATATAGCAATGGAATATGAAACTAAGGCTAGTATCATCCCCTTTTATTACTTTTAAAATTTGGAGTTACTGTACAATGAATTGGCTTCACAATGGCATTTTCATATGTGCATATCATTGTTCTTTGTGCATTTCCTACCATATTTAGAGGTACTCTCCCAAGTACCATCTCCTTCCTCTTCCTCTCTTTTGATATTCTCCTCTCCCAAGTAGTTACTTCTTTGCTTTCAGGAGTCTCATTCATATGGATATGTGTGTGTGTGTGTGTGTGTGTGTGTGTGTGTGTGTGTATGTATATACATATATAATGTGTGTACACATACTTTTAAAAGCTGGAGTTGGTATACAAGAGAAAACACATGATATTTTATATTTGTTTTATCTATTCCTTCTCTAGTTTCCCCTCACCTCTATTTAGAGTCTTGACAGTTTTGTGTCTACATTTTTAAATTTTTAAAAATTTAAATCTAAATTTTTAAATTTAAATTTAAAAAATTTTAAATCTAAATTCCATACTTGAAGGAAATTGTGATACTTGTGTTATTTCACTTAACATTATTTCACTTAACACAATCATGTCTAGCTAACATTGCAGCTAACAACATTAGTTCATGTTTTTGGATAAAACTCCTTTTGTGCCTGTATCATCTTCATTGATTCCTCCATTGATAGACATTTATGTGAGTTTCATATCTTGTGCATTGTGAACAGTGCCACAGTAAACATATATAATGCAAGTATCTTTGCAATATTGACACAAAATTCACTGTAAGTACACTTGGTGGCCTAGGTGGACTATATGGCTGTTCTGATTGGAGTGTTTGGAGAAAACACTGCAATTATGCAGATTGCCACTGTGGTTACAGCATGAAGGAATTAAGGCGCCTCTTTCCTTCATCCTCACAAGCAGCTGTCTTTGTAATATTGATTGTACATTTGTATTCCTTTATTTCCATAAACAAGTTTATTTGTGACACATTATATAATAAAAATATTTCTGTCTTGGAAAAAAGCCAAAAGAAACAACCACAAACTCCCTTTTCTCTTCCCTCCCAGTGGGGAGAGGAGACTTAAAAAGAGAGAAAAATGGGAACACTGAAAACACTCCCAGAGCTCTCCACAACTAAGTAGAGCTTTTTCCCTGGGGCAAGGGGACTTTATACTGGAGACATTGGGAATGATCAGAGAATTTCTGGCTGCAAAAGGGAAAAAAAGACACTCAAAGAGAAAAGAGAACATAAAAAGCATAATAGTTCATTCACCAAGCACACTGGAGGACCAGAACTGGAGGAGAGAGGGGAGGGCGCGAGGGGAGGGCGCATGGTAAACCTGTAGACCAGGAGCAGGTAGGACTGCCTAGGGAAGGACATGCTGAGCACTTTGGGAAAAGCGGAATGAAGATGACCCTTCCACCACCCGCGCCCATCTATTCTCGAGCAGGCCCCAAAGGGATGAGATGGACAGGGAAAAAAGGAACTACTTGTGCAGTTGAACCATGTCTATGGGAAAACCTACAGGACTGGGCAGCCGCCTTCTGGGCCTTCCTCTACTCTCAAAGCAGAAGACATTTATGGGGTCCTAGCCTCTTTCAACTGTATATCTTAATAAAATGTTTTCTCATCATCTCTTGTTTTTTTTTCCCCTTTTCATAATTCTTTGTTCTTCTTTCTCTCTCCTGGAACTTTTTAAAAGGATAATGCCATGATGTGACTCTAGTCTGACCCATTTAGATCAGATCTTGAGGCCTGGTGTTAAAACTACTGCAGAAACAAGATCCTGAACTGTTGAAGCTAGTAGTCCAGGCACTATGGGAGGCACGTGGGAAACCCGGGGCTGTGATGCCGATGCGGGGGTCTTGGTGGTCTGCTTCTCTCCCTCTAGACTCATCCCGCATCTCGCTGACTCTGAGAACTCTCTATATGTGAACTCTGGGATAGCTGCTAAATTTGTTCCAGTTTGGAAACCTGGTTGATTGAGCCACAGCCACGAGAGCAAGCGTCCAGCTGTCCTGCTGTTGCATCACAGCTCCTGCAGCCAATGCAGATGAGTGGGCATCTGTCTCAGTCTTCCCAGTAGGCATGACTTCTGAGCCAGTAGTGCTGGGGTAGGCTCATATGCATCTGTTTCTCTGTCCCATCTGTGGCTTCTTTAGCTTCTCAAATTCCTTCCACATTTCTTTACTATTTTTTCACACATGCACACACATTTCTGTGTGTTTGTGTGTATTCTGCATGTGTGTGGCTGTACATGTGTATACAGGCCTGTGTACAAGAGGGTGTTTGAGTGCTAGAGTGCCTTTGAAGGACCAGAGGTGACATCAGGAATCATCCTGGATTGCTTTATCTCCTTATTGCTTTGCTCTGGGGTTTCCCAGGCTCCACTTTTCCAGGGCCCAAATTAGAGACTGCTGTCATTTCTATTCTGCATTTTTACATGGGCGCTAGTATTCTGAATTGAGGCCTTTCTGCTTGTAAAATAAACGCTTTAACCCCTGAGCTGTCTCCGCAGCCCCTCCTTCCATCTTTCTGGCTCAAAATTTGATGGCTTCCAGCTCTGGGTTCTCAGTGGTGCTGTCCCCAGGGTCCCTCTCCACTAGTATTGTCTTTCTCTTCCTCCTAGACACCTGAGTGTTTGAGCCAGGCCTAGGATGTGGATTTGGGGAGCTTCTTACGAGCCTTGGACTCCGACAGCAGCTTTCCAAGTTCCAATTCCTTAGACTCCAAGGCATTCTGCAGTTCCATGGGCCTCTAGGTCCTCCACCTCTTCAACCACCCTCTTCCATGTTGTCTTCAGCGCCCTTGTGACTCTGCACCATGCCTCCGTCACTGTCAGACTCTCACTTGTATTTCTTTTTTAGAGCTTGTTGCAGTCAGCCTGCCTGGTTGCTGATAAATCACCATCAAACAGCTTAAGGGAACAAGGGGTTTATTTTCTTACTGATAGTCCGGTTACAGTTCTCAGTCTAGCTTGACAGGAGAGCATTCACCTACACCAGGGCCGAGGGAACTGGCCACACCATCCCTACATAATGTCTGAGAGAGGGATCCTGGCCAAGTGTACAAAAGGATGCTGACTCTCTCAACCAGCTCTCCGTGATTTATTCCAGGGACTAATCTCACCCACCTTCCCCATTAGCTAGACCATCTCCTTCAGGTTCGCTCTGGGCTTAACTCAACTACTAATTCCTTACGAATGTGGCCAGAGCTCAAACCCTCAACTGTCAAGTTGACACCTGTGCCTAACTATGACAGAGCTATATGGGCAATTCATTTTCCCACTTGCTGACTGAATGATGTGTGTCTGTGTGTATATGATTTGTGAGTCATTTATGGCATCTGTATGTTAATACACCAGCAAATACATAGTTGGAAAACAACTTTCCTCCTCTTCTGTAACTGTTTCTTTATAGCTTCCTTTGCTTTGTAGGAAGTTTTTTTAAAAATAGCAAATCCTGGGCTGGAGATATGGCTCAAGGTTATGACTTAGCCGCCCAAGCAAAAAGTCCTGAGTTCAGATCCCAGGTCCCACTTAAAAAAAGTCAGGTGGAAATGGTAGCAGCCTGCACTTCTGGCTCTGGTGGGCAGAGCCTGGGAAATTCCAGAGTGAAGCAAAAAGAAGGTAGAAGCAATCCAGGGTGATTCCTAAAGTCACCGTCGCCCCTTCACAGGGACACAGAGTGCCTTCTGAGACACTCTGTGTGAAAGAAAGAAAGAAAGAAAGAAAGAAAGAGAGAGAGAGAGAAAGAGAGAGAGAAAGAGAGAGAGAGAAAGAGAGAGAGAAGAGAAGAAAGAAGAAAGAAAGAAAGAAAGAAAGAAAGAAAGAAAGAAAGAAAGAAAGAAAGAAAGAAAGAAAGAAAGAAAGAAAGTTTTAAAAAAACAAAAATATGAAATCCTATGACATTGCTTAGAACTATATCCAAGTCATGGTCATTCTTCTCAGAATGTCCTTGAGTATGCCTCTGTCTTGAAATGTTTTCTGTATGTTTTCCTCTCAGAGTTTCAGAGATTCAGACCTTACATTGGGGTCTTTAACCATGTTGAATTGATTTGTAAAAGATGAGCGATAGAGATGTAGCTTCATTCTTCTACAAAGAACACCTAGCTTTCTCAGCACCATATATAGGAGACAATCTTTTCTTCAGCCCTCTGTGAGCCCTCTGTCAAAAATTAGTTGCTGGTAGGTGTGTGAGCTCGCTTTGGGATTCTCTTTCAATTCTATTGTTCCAGGCTGTTTTTATTACTATAGTTCTATAGCACACTTTGAGATTGGTTATTGTAATGCGTTTAGCATTACACTGCTTTGGCTATTTGGCATTTTTTGTGATTCCATATGAATTTTAGCATTGTTTTTTCTGGTTCAGTGAAGTTTGTCATTATAACTTTTTTGTGTGGATTATCTCAAATCTAGATCATTTTTGGTAAAATAGCTGTTTTTACAATGTTAATTCTGCCAATCCATGTGCATAGGGGTCTTTCAATTTTCTAATATATTCTTAAATTTCTTTCAGCAATATTTTTAAAAGTTTTCATTGTAGAGGTCTTTCACCTCCAACACTGGCTTATTCTTGATATTTTCTTTTCTTATGTATGTGAAACTTTTTTCCCCTGATATCTTTCCTGGCAAGTTGGCAGACATGAAGGCTACTGATATTTTGTATGTTGATTTTGTGATATGTTACTTTTCTGAAAGTATTTATCATGTCTAATGGTTTTCTGATGGAACTAGAATCTTTTAAATATAGAAGAATGCTGTTATTTTCAAGTAGGGATACTTTGACTTCTCTCTTATTTTATCCCTTTTATTTCTAACATCTTTTAAAAAATACATTTAGCATGTGTGTTTATTTTGTGTGTGTGTGTGTGTGTGTGTGTGTGTGTGTGTGTATGTGTGTGTGTGTGTGTGTGTGAGGGCATTGTGGGTTCCTGTGTAGGACCAATGGTGACTTCAGGAATCAGCCTGGATTGCTTCTATCTCCGTTTTGCTTCACTCGGGGATTCCCAGACTCGACTCACCAGGGCCAGAAGTGCATGCAGGCCACCTCTGTTTCTGCCTGGCATTTTTACATGGGACCTAGGATCTGAACTCAGAACCTTCTGCTTATGAGTCAGTCTTAAACTGTGAGCTACCTCTCCAACCCTTTGCCTTTTATTTCTGCCATTGCTTTATTGCTCTAAGACTTTAAGTGGTATATTGAATGAGAATAAAGAGAGAAGGCACCTTCATCTTATTCATGCATTAAAAGAAACAATCTGAGTTTTCTCACTTTGAGTATAAAGTTAAGACATAAGTTTTAAAATATGTACGCATTCTTCATTATGTTGAGGTATATTCCTTCTACTTCTAGTCTGATAAAGACTCTTATCATGAAAGGTTATTGAACTTTGTAGAAGACATTTTTTGCATATGTTGAAATAATTATAAATTTCTGACCTTCAGTCTATTTATAAGCTGTATTGCATTCATGTATTTGTATGTATTGAACCTTCCTTGCATGAAACCAACTTTGTCCTCATTGAAATTTAATTTGAAAGTATTTTATTGAGAATTTTTGTATATATGTTCAATGGAGAAATTTGAGACTTGTCTTTTATCAGTCATGTAAACCAGACTATAGAAGACTAAACTGGATAATATCATCAATCATGTACACACTAACATAAATAGTATCACATTATAACATTACTAAAATACTTAGATATCTTACTGTTCTATTTGAATAATACAGCATCATTATTATGAGACTCTACCTCATATTTGCATATATGGCAAACCCAGAAATAAATGATATGCATATGTTATATCTTTTTTTTTAGATTTTTAAACATTTTTTATTTATTCAATTGTACGTGTGTGTGTGTGTGTGTGTGTGTGTATGTGTGTGTGTGTGTGTGTGTGTGTGTGTGTGTAGAACCACGGGCAAATTCGGGAACCACCATGGACCGCCTCCACCTCCTCCTTGTTTATTCTGCCCCCGGATTCACAGGCTCCGCCCACCAGGACCAGAAACGCAGGCCACCCCGCTTCTGCCCAGTGGCTATACCTGGGGTCTAGGATCCGAACTCAGGACCTTCCTCCTGCAAGGCAGAGGCTTAACCTTGAGCCACCTCCCCAGCCCCCATATGTTATATCTTAAGAGCTGTTCTTACTTTCATGTGTCTGAAGATACACTAACTTCTGTAAATTAAGCATCTTGTCCAGCACTACAGGGATATATTATGATCTGAATGTTTCCAAAGTGTAAATTCTATGTTCCATATTCATGGTTTCCAAATTGATTTACTTTCTGTGAAGTGACGTTCTTGGATACTAGCAGAGAACAGGACATAAACACATTAAGATACATTTCTGAGACATAGTGAATTTATTTTTTTATTAAGTCTGTGCATGCGTGAGTGTGTGTGCGTGCGCGTGCATGCGTGTGCATGTGTGCGTGCGTGCGTGCGTGTGTGTGTGTGTGTGTGTGTGTGTGTGTGTGTGTGTGTGTGTATGCAACTACCATGGCTCACTTGTAGGATCCAGTTCTCTATTTCCTCTATGTGGATTCAAGGGATCAAACTCAGGTGGTCAGACCTGACAGCAAACATCTTTATCCATCCATAAGATTCATTTTTTCAGTGATATTTAAAAACTAGCTCAACTTAAAAATATCTTTACGGTTAATTCATATAGCTGCAATTCAATTTTTTGCAAAATGTGAACATGTTGAAAATTGTGGAGGACAAAAATGTCTTTAGAATTATTGAAAGTAATGTTACAAAATTCCTAGGTGAAAATATATTAAGGAGGTTGATCATCTGCCTTCCAAATCCATTCTCCATGTCTTTCTATGCTGCATTTCTCAGGTTCCCTTGCAGGTAGGTAAGGCCACGTGATGCATTTCTAGCCAATAGGGTTACAAATGGAAATGATTTACTAATGTGGTCCATAAAAATCTACTATCATTTCTTTATCTCTTTCCTTTTCCTCTGGTTGGACATTGATAACTTCCAGGTTGGAAAGAGTAGTGATCTGAGAGGCGGAGTAGGAGGCTGGAGACAATGATGTCAGAGGTTGAGCTCAGCCTTATCTCAAACAGTTCTGCAAGTGAGAAAGAGGTCTCTATTACGGCTGAACCACTTCATGTTTGAGTGTGTTTGTCTCACTATTAAATTTATCTCCAAATGAGGGCACATTGTTCTAGTGATTACACCAATGCCCGTAAGTATAATAAGCTTGTGCTAAAATATTAAGAAGAAGTCTAAACATCCTACAGGTATTTACTTAACAACAGTGCTTGACAGACCCATGGCTCAAATAAGTCTAATTAGAGGTTCTACGATTCAACTTAAGCTAGAGGAAGAATACCAGAAACCAAAGAACAAGTTAATCTGTAAATATGATCACTGATAAAAAGCCAAAGGCTGACAACTGATACTTTGACCACAAAAGGAGAGGCATAAGGAAATGAAACCACGGAAGCCAAAATGCAGTCTGAGACTACCTGGGTAGGGTCGCAACTCCACCAAGTATCCAATCTGAGCAGGAGTCAGGGCCCAGCTGCTTTTCATAATAGTGACTTAACCATCAAAACTTGAATCACATTCCATCAATTCAGTTTAAAACATCAGGGAAGGGTTAAGGTATGTGTATGAGCATATCCCTACGGCCCTGGTCAACATAAAAACAAACTGGCTGACAGATGTGTTTGAGTTAGTCAGAATTTTACTTATATGAATAAAAAGCAAATTTCCAATTGGCAGTGTTCACAAATCATTTATCCAGGAAATCATCTTCAAAATTTCACAACTTTAAATTCTGCAAGCAGTTCAGGCATAGACTTTGTACAATGCAGAGTATCAGAAAAAGTCTTTATGTTCTAATGTATTTCCATTTATGGGATACAGCTTGTTAAGTTGATGTGAATCATAAGGAACCCCTTTTCATAAGCAGCTGCCTTGATCACACCCTTTATTTATTCTTTCTCCTGCTCTTAATCTGGGGAATCTACGATTCACTGAGTCACCTATATGGGCTGCTTCTCTGCTGGATTAGTGAGAGCCACATAATCAAACTGGGGTTGTGGCAAGATTATCTTATGATTCCATAAGTGGTAAGTGCATGCTGTCATTTTCCCGTTACGTTAACACTGACAATGCACAGAAGAGAAGGTAGGTGTTATAATACCAACTCTGCAAAATCAGTCTGGCCTGCTTTATAATAGCAGCGCTTGCACTATCCAATATGCATGGGTGATTCAGACTAACACCTGTGCAAAAGAGAAACTGACCCAACTCAGTGCAGATGAAAGGAGCTGCCTCCACCTGGATGCCAGGGAAATGTCAAGGGGTTGAAATCTGATGATCATATTCTTCCGAGCCAGCCCTGCAAATGCACTGAGGCCTATAAACAGCCAGGTCCATTATTCACCAGATAAAGGCCGAGGAAAGAGCGGAGACTATTATATCAGAAGCCCTGCAGTCTTACTTGGCAGAATGCGTGACTGATACCCTTTATGACACTACAAATCTTGTGGGTTTTGGGGGGGGGTTTGCACATGTATACACTAAACAGCTGTCACTTCTTTTTATACCTGTTATGAATTTTTTAAAAGTGCTATCAAAGCACTTGTTTTACTATCCTTTTACTGTCTTTTCCTCGCTTTACAGTGGGTCTCAGAAGCCTGGATGCTCGTCCTAAAGCTCATTAGGTAGGGAGGAATGAAGTCCAGCCACATGCAGACTCTGTGGGGATCCAGGATATTTGTATGTGGCATAAACTGTGGGAGTGAAAATCAAAGCTTCTAACACCAAGAATCATAAAACCATGAAAATATTTTACCTTTAGAATAAAAATGTTTGAGTCAGAGCAATTTTTTCTTCAGTGCCCATTAATAATTTTTAATATTTTATGCTTTTTAATTAAACTACTCTGCAATTATAGAAAAGGCCACAAATTTTAAATGGACAGCTCAATGAATTTTCACCAAACACACATGTGACCGCCTTTCAGATTCAAAACCAGAAACTCCCCTTGAAGTCATTAGTTCTTTTCCCTTGAGTACTTTCTTACTGTCAAATACTGGAGATTAGTCGTGTGTGTATGTGCGCGCGCGTGCGTGTGTGTGTGTGTGTGTGTGTGTGTGGTGTGTGTGTGTGTGTGTGTGTGTGTGTGCTGTGTATACATACATATATACTGATACTGGCATCAAAATAGGTACTTTCACAATACATAAGATTCATTCAAATTGCTTTCTGTATCTGTAATATATTTTATTGATATATAATAATTCATTGTTGGCTAGACTATTTTGTGGGGATAAACATGTAATTTGGCTGTGCAAATTTTGATATGCTTACTTAACAAGTACTGACCCAATTGGGTTGGGGTAGCACCTTACTTACAATATTTGTCCATATTATTTTTCAGAGCAAAATGAAACAAAAAGCTTGAAAAGCACAATTTAAAAAAATATTATTGATTTTGTGGGTGGCACATTCTGTAATTCCAGGTACTGGGGTGCTGAGGATGGAGGATCACAAGTGGAAGTCAATCTAGACTACACAGCATGACCTTGTTTACCAAAAGTAAAATAAAAATATGCAAAAATTCTAATTTTTTCATAATCAGACTCCAAGTATCGTGAGTAAAGGACTTGAGTCCTTACATTAGAGCTTACTCTTGAGGTTCTTGCCCTCAGAGAGTTTACCCTTTAATGCGAATAACTTTAAAAATATAAGTGAAAACAAAGAGACACGACAAAGAGACCTAACACCCAGGTGTAACAAAAGGTGAAATTCTCTAAGGTGGAAGAGGATGTAGATAAATGGGCTTGCGCATGTTTTTGGTGAGAATGTATGTGTTTGTAAATATTTGACAGATCTTGCATATATTTCTTGGAGAACTCTAAATGCACATGAAGTTTATCTAGCCAATCCTGTTGTGGAGCATTATGTGGAAAGAATTTTAAAACTGTGTGCCAAGATATGATGACTAACAATATATACCAACTCGTAGGACCTAAAATCACTGGGAGACAAGCCTCTGGGGTGTCTGCATAGGATTATCTTGTTCAGGTCGACTTGAGTGGGAAGAACAACCACAAAAAAGAGCTCAGTCTCTTTCTCCTTATTGTGGAGATTCACTGCTTCAAGCTCTTGCAGCCAGGGCTTTCCTGCCATGATGAACGATACCCTCAAATTGTGAGACAAAAATAAACTCTTCTTTCTTTTAGCTTTTTGTCTGGGTACTTATCACAGAAAGAGGAAACATGACTAAGGCCCAGGATATGTGCAGTGAAGGTACGAGATAGGGACCTTCCTCTGGGAACACCTGTTAGTGGAGGGCACAGAGCCGTCATGGTGGGGGATGGAAGGAGAGGAGGCCTCTGTTTCTCATGTGTACATTCTGTTCTCAAGTAGTTTTCCAAAAGTGTGTGCAGCATGTGTAAATGGGTATAACATGCGTGTGCCACAATGAGAGATTTCCAGGCACTGAAACACCGGTCACTTCCCACTCCATCTTGAGCTCTCTAGAGTCTTAACTCTGATATCCGCACACAACATTGTGGAATTCCAGAGATGACATTGTGCCCAATAAAGGCAGCCCCCATCTCCAGTCATACTAGTATCACAGTTACTCTGCATGCTGCCGAAAAGTTTACAACCCAAAGTGGCTTAAGGGGTTTTATTATCTCTTACACTTTTCTGGCCACATATCTTAAACCACCCTGGCAGAAGAGCTCATAATGCCAAGGGCTGAGAGAAGTGGCCACACCGAATTCATGCTGAGAGAGAGAGAGAGAGAGAGAGAGAGAGAGAGAGAATCCTCATTTGAGAGGTCAGTAGGCCCTATCAACTACACAATCTCCTGCAGACTCAACAAATTATTCTTCACAACTGTACTCAGAGTGCAAACCTTCAGTTGTCACCTTGACACTACCTGTCATACCTGGAAACCCATTCCATGCAAAGCATGTGGACTAATCTGTCTCTTGTTCACTGCATCTTCTGTGCTTTGGTTCTGGTGACGTGCTTAGAGATGATTTCTCTGAGTAAGTGAGCAAGGTAAAACTCAGCCTGGGGTAAAGATTCAAGATCTTCTACTTCCCATCCCCTATCCCACCTGGCAGGTAGGAGACGTTGCCCATCTTGATACATAATGAGTGAGATGGTGCCTGTCTTGATACATAGTGAGTATTGCTATCTTTTGACTCTTTCTAAATGGTCATAGAAATCTCTTGGTGTAAATGGGACAGTGACCAGAGAATGAAATGTCTGCAGGCTCTCTCAAACCCACTTTAAAAACCTTAATTCGGCTCTACATCCCTCTGCATCACGTTTGGATAAGAAAGGGGCAGAATATAGCAAATCAAAGCTTTCCTTTCCAGTCTATATGCTGATCGGCACTTCCACCTTCTTCCCATAAGCAGTAGATGAAACGGCCAATCAGTGCAGTCCTGGTCTAGGCTACTAGCAGAAAGGAGTTTAAAAATCAGATGCTCTGTGTCTTCGTGTCACACTTCACTGCTCCAAGTACTCTCTGACCCAGACAATTTAGTCCATTCCAGCTTACAAATACAGGGTACAGTTGATCACGATGGTGGGTGCTACCAGCAGAGGCCAAGGGAACTGACCACACCATATCCACAGGCAGGAGCTGAGGGAGGAGGCGGAACCAACGCTGCCTGCCAGCATGCCCAAAGCCAACTAGTTTTCTCTCTGCCTTACTCACCTGTCCAGCGAATGGACACTATGAGCTGGATCTTCCCATATCAATTGTGCAAATATCTACATTCTACAGGCTTGCCAGAAACATGCCTTAACCAAATAATTGATCATAGATGTGTCCACAGGCTCAGCTTTAAATTATTGAATTGACAAATGGAGCGAACAGCCACGTCCACTTTTACTTCCACTTTTATTCTGAGTTTAATGTCTTTTTTGCTTTTACTAAGCCATTTATTTTCAAATCCCGGAAAAACCCTAAGCATATTCCATCCTCCTGCCAAATGCCCCCCCCGCCTTTTTTGTCATCACTGTCAAGCACACCCCTTTTTGTCATTAGATCACAGCTTTAGTGGCACCTAGATTATTCTTCCAAGGGAGTCTTAACAGATTTAAATTGTGTGTGCATTATTTATCATCATTTATTTCCTTAACTTGGTAATTTAGCTACGTTTGGTTTATTTTCTTCACAACATAAGAATTATAAATTTTGAAACACCTGTTTTTTGCTGTCACTTAAAGTGACTCTGATTCTTTCACTGTGGTGAGAGGTGAAAGCAAACAGGGGTTGAATGAGTAAAGGAGCATGTTCTGTCCCTTGATCTGCTAGGAGAGGAACCAGATGGTGAAAAATACAAGTAGACCTTGCTTTTGACAAGAGGTTAAAGATCTCTAGGAAACGTATCTCTGGATAGCCTACAAGTGAATTTCCAGGATTTACCTGAGGAAGGAAGACCCATTCCTCCTCCCATTCCACGGTACGGGGCAGAGTACCGTACTGAGTGAGAGGAATCAAAAAGAGGAAGTGAGTGGAATAGCAGCTGATCACTGTGGACTCACCGTCACCAGCTGCCTCACACTCTTGTCCCCATGCCTTTCTAGTCACAATGGAGTCCCTTAGACCTGTGAACCAAGATCAGCTTTCCATTAAGTTGCTGCTTCTCAGCTTCTGGTCACAGCAGCAAGAAAAGTACCTCATACAGAGTTTTGCACTGAATGAAAGAGCCAGGGGCAATTGGTCCATGAAGGAAGCTGTGCAAACAGCCACGGATGCCTTCCCATGGCTTTCTTGAAGGCTAAAGTCATGGGAAAGTCAGTGCTGAGTGAGAGAAGACAGACCATCTAGAAGCCCCACGAAAGCCCACTCTGTGTAGCCTGTCCTGGATTCCTGTGCAGCAAGCACCAGAAAACCAACCCCAGAAGCAAAGGCCGAGACCTCCAGTGACCTTCCCTGACACACTGGTGGCAATACAGCCTGGACACAAGTTTCAGCATCACTAACAGCAGGATGAAGGTTTTCCTTTTATCCTGACAATACTCATGAAAAAGTCAGAGGGAAATTGACAGTAATGGAAAAATGTTAATAGTATAATGATATCTAAGGAGATATAATTTGATTCGATGGTACAAGCGCATCTTAAACTGCTTTTCAGATGAACTTTTTCCCTCAGTAAGTTGTTCTTCTCTGAGACATTATAAATGAAATGCTTTACCCTGAGCATTCCTGTTCTGTTACATCACTGCTTCCTCTTTGAAAGCTTGTCAGCCCTCCTTTACCCACCGCTGCACAGGAAATGCAGATGCCTCTGGTGGACTCACATCCTTCAGGGAGCACTGGGCTTTGCTCAGGAAAGCAGATAAGAGTAGGGAGAAATGGCTCGATGGGTAGAAAGCGCTTTCCCTGCCAGCCTGATGGCCTGAGCTTGATCTGTGGAACCCGAATTAAGGGGACAAGAGAACTGACTCCACCAAGTTGTGCTCTGACCTTCATGGGAAGGTTGTGCACTGGTCTACTTGTATACACACACACACACACGCACATGCACACATGCACGCACACATACATGCACGCACACATACATGCACGCACACATACATGCACGCACACACAAATGATAAATAGTAAATGTTAAGAAGAAACAGAGAAGATAAGAAATGGAATTGCTTATCCCTAGGGATGCCAAGAGGAGCTGTCTTTAAGGTCAATAGGCCTGGGCAGGTACCTTCTCGTTTGAGCACTTTTCCTCTGATGTACGTGATGGCATGACTTCTTGGCTACTTTGCCCTCCCAGGCCATCTGGCATCTCTATCTTTGCAGGCACACAGCAGAGCTCAGGCCTGCCAAGGGGAAAGGACCCCGAGCTCTGTTTTTAAGAGGCTGACATTCCAGTCACGGGCAGCAAGGGCAGTAAATGTCTAATACAATGCAGAACATTTGTCACTGAAGAGGTAGGACTGCGCATCACAGCCAAGGGCCCAATGCGCAGACCAGGGATCCGCATGCTTTTTCTAGGGATGCTGAGACAGTGAACATTTCAGACTTTGTGGACAGTTGCCTCTGTTGAACTTCTCAGTTTTCCTGCTTTGACACAGACTCAGCCATAGCTGGCAGGTAAATAAGTGACCAGGGCTGGATTCCAACAGCATTTTGCTCCTGAAAAGAGGAGCTGGCTGAACTTGGCCCACTGGCTAGATTGCCAGTCCTAATCTAGGGTCATTTTTTTTTTTTTTCTGTCCTTCTTCTGTGATAGAGAAACCAAGAGCTGTGTAGGATGGATTGGACAGTCAAGGTGACTGGAGCAAGGTGGTAAAACCAGAACAGCAGGAATGCAGTCATGGAAGACACAATACTGGCAGAACTTGGCCTAAGTGATTCACTGTGAGCTACTATTTGAGAGAAGTGGATCTGTTAGAGCTGAGGAGATGTGGGTGATTGTTTCTGGATTAAGAATGCAGAGGATTCCTCCCTGGATCGCTCTCTTATCTGCATTTGCCTGTCTGTAATGACTCACAGGTACACTGTGAAGCCACTGGCCGCAGGTGTCCATGGTGGCTGCAAGCACATAGCATTGTGTGGCCTGCTCTTCATGGAGACATTGATCACTTCACCGCATGTCTGAAATTCCAGAGGCCTGGGAACCGTGCAAGGTCAACAATGGATTTGCCCTTTCATCTCCAACATTGCATGGTGCATGCTCAGTACCAGTTCTGGAAGGGAACTGAAGGGAGAAAAAAACACATTCTTGAAAGGGAATCCTCACTGACCTGACACCTGGATGTGGACTGAGCCAACAGTACATTAGCAGGGAACAGGTCAGCTGCCCTGGAGTCTGGACTCACGTAGAGATGGTTCAGAGGTCACCTGTCAACTCACCAACACAGTGTCTCCATGAAGTCATGTTGCTGGTTCCAGAATTGGAAAGGGTATTTTTTTTAAAAAAATCATAGTTTAATCATTGCATACAATGCTAGCAGAATCTACCGCAGAGGTGAACCACTAAATCTTTGCCTATTGCCCTCTTTATTAGCATCAAAAGAATCATTTTGACCGCATTATTTTTGACCTCATTCTTCTTCTCCTTCCCTTATTTTAAGTTCCTTTTTCAGTTTCTCCGCTGTCAATGGTCAGGAGCGACTATCTGACAATTACTGGTTCATATCTATGAAGAACTGCCACATGCTATATCTGAGTTGTTAACCTCTTGTTCCAGTGGATCTTTACTATGTAAAATAAACGTGGAAACGGAACAAGCAGAATCACCTCTGTGCTGTCACTCCTGTTTGCTTTTCTTCTATCTTTCAGATTACTGCTCTCTTTTACCCAAATTGCTGGGAAAAAAACCTAGAAGGAAAAACTCAAAGCAAGATCACTGAAGTAGAAGCAGGGAGAGACTCCTCTTTTATTCTCACATGTTGGCAATCTTGCAAACCAATCTAGGTCGGTCTGTTCATCTTTATCCACCTTGCCAGGCTGATCAGAGAGGCCTCAGGTTACAGAGGAGGAGAACTTGCCCTGTATCTCTCAGGTCATAGTGTATGAAGCTGTCATAAGACACTTCACAGTGGTACAATCTATATTCCATTGAGCATGCTGTATGTAATGTCTATGAATAGAAAAGTCGTCCTGAGAGCCTCTGCTGGCATGTAATTAACATGCCTGTGCAGGCAGAACAGGAACCTACCTTCCTCAGTGTTCTCACTAGAGTTTCAAACACAACCGGCTCCTTGCCATACGGTGAGATCAAAGTCAAAGGTCAAGCTAGTTCTTGGGTGAAAAAAGTCACACTTAATAACAAATGTTTAAGTTATAGTATTATCTGATATAGGTTATAAAATATTGTGGACTTGGTGAGTGGTGATGTGTGTCAAGGAGCAGCACTGCTTTGAATCCATACCAGAAATTTGGATACAATTCCCTAGCTATCCCCAAACTCCAACAGCCTCCAGCCTTGCACAAATATTTATGTTGCTTCTCAGGCCTTCTGAGGCACCATACCAGTTCTCAGTTCAAGCACATATAGAGTCCACAAACCATGTCCCCTAATGTCTGGAAGGATAATTGTTTCAAAAAAAGTTCTCATAAGGACCAGTGAAACCTAACCCAAGTAATCACCGGGTGAAATGAAGTCAGTGGGAAAGCCTTTAAAAACATGATAGAACTTAAGTATGGTAAGTGAATAGATGCAACAAAAGGCATTAGAGAAATTGGTTAATATACTGTTCCTTAAAGGGAGGAGGGGGAAAGGAAAGGGAAAAGGGGGAGGGAGCTGGGGGGGTCCAGGGAGGGAGGTGTACCTATTAAGTTTGTATGAGTGGAAATAAATAAATAAATAATTTAAAAAATAAAAATAAAAGACAATTAAAATGGGAAAAATATATATATACCATTGAAGTCATACCCAGCTATGGTAGCTGCAATCTACATAAACAATCACCTGGGCAGAGGCGACCACCTAGCACAATAGTGGAGTGAATGCTATGGGGGTAACCAACAGCTCCCTGATTGAATCTAAGACTCACTCTTCAGCAGAGAACATGCTCCTGGTATTAGATCAAAATTTACATAAGAGAAGACCATAGCTTCTAGGGAGGAATAAGATATGTAAGTGTAGAAGATTAGACGCTAAGTTACCTCCTAAGCATTTACACCTAAAGATGGAAGCTCTGAGTGCTCAGTCTAGACACTTTCTTATACACTGGAATAACCAAAGAGTAGAGAAAAGGTTACTGTGAATTGTTCAGTCCTAAACAAGATATCCAAGACACTCCCCACCCCAATGATCAGGAAGCACACAGAAGAGGGGAGGTGAGAATACAAGAGCCAAAGGCCGGGGGGACTGTGGACTGTGTCTACTTCCATGCGACAGACAAGAGATTTTTCATATCAACATTGCAGCCTGAAAGAAAGATATCAGGGAGGGGGCAACATACTTTTCATAGAAACTAACAAAGGTTGATGCAGGATGGGTATTGCAATTACTCTTTCTGCTGCTGTGAGATCACACTCAGACACAATTTAAGGGAGATAAGGAGAGATTTATTTTAGTTTACTTTTCCAAAAGGCATATATAGTATATTATGGTGGAAAAGACATAGCAGGCAACAGAAGCTGCCAGAGGCTCAGGTCCCTGGAGACATCATGGAGGCAGAAAAGGTAAGCAGTAAAGCACAAGAGCAGATTGCTAGCAGAAGCAGGGCAAGACCACCCAACTTCAAGACCCAGTCCCCTGTGGCTTGTCTTCCTCCAGCAAAGTTCCACCTTCTAAGGGTGCCACAACCTGCCCAAACACTAATATCAACTGAGGATGCAAACATATGACCTTGTGTTGCAATACAAGACAGTGGGGATGGAGAGGAGCTGCTGTCCCTAATAGTGTGTCGCTGGCATGCCATCTTCGCTCCAGCAAGTGCGCAGACACATGCCATTAACAGTAACCAAGATGGGACGTGGGAAGCCAAACACAGAAGGACATAAGAGTAGAGAAGAGATTGGTGGGGAAGAAGAAAGCTTAAAAAGGAGAAAATAGAGGGTTGGGATTGGGTAATCAGCAGTGCGAATAGCATGAATTCATGTATAAAACTCTTAAAAGAATATAAAAACAAATAAACTTTAAAAAGAAAATTTGCAAAAACTAAATTGTTGAAATAACAATTGCAGCATCAGGGAAAGATGCCTACTAAGTAGTGTAGCCTGTGGAAGGAGGCAGTAGAAGTGGAAAGGAAGTGGCAGAGGGCAGTAGAGAAGCCCCGGTGACATCTGTCACCCAGCCTTCATGTCCTGGGCAGAGTTCCTGCTTTCTGTCTACAGAGCAGAACTGTTGGGAAGGTTTTGGCCACACTGAGATTCAAAGGCGTAAGTGAAAGGCACATTCTCAGAAGGTATCGCCCTTCACAAGCCAGAACAAAAAGAAGTTCCAGGATTGCTCAACAAAGTCCGGTGGCAAAACTTGGTGCTCTCTCTTTCCTCCAGAGGCTAATTTATTCCTTTTCCTTTTCTTTTTGATGCTTCACTACTTTGGATACCCCCCGGAAAGACTGCAAAATCTCTCTTTAGTTTTTTGGTCCTGCTGCTGGCAAACTATATCATCAGGAAATTGATATTTTCATACAAATCTAAATGCCTTGTACTGTCGTTTGGGTTTAAACATATTTCTCCCAAACTCTGGCTTCAGTGAAAATAGCGGACAGCTGGTCACCACGTTCCACATCATAAACCTGTTGGGAGGACGTATGGCAGGGATCGGCCCGCACCACAATCACTTGGATGGCTCACTCTGGCATCACCCCCAAATGTCTGTTTCCTCGGGCTGATGCAGAACCCAAGAATTTTCATTTAGGATGAGTTCCAGATGATGCTGAGAAGGACTCCTCTGAAGTCTTCCCGAGTCTAGAACTTCGAAGGCTGTAGTGGGGTCCTTGTGCCCCTTTGTGTATCAGGCTTACCTAGAGAGCTTTTCTGAAACAGCCCAGCCTCTGGCATCCATCCACAACAGGAAGGGGTCAAGAAAATCTCCTGTAGATGTACAACAGAATTTTATCCAGCCGCAAAGAATGAAATTATGTGATTTTCAAGAAAATGGATGCAACTGGACATTATCATATTAAGTAAATTAAGTCTGACTTAGAAAGGAATATTGTATTTTCTCTTGTTTGTGGATCTCAGATTTTACATAAAAACATTAAAATTATGTACATTTATATGATACAAAAGTCAGAGCAAAACTGAACAAAGAGGACTAATGGAAGAGGAGAGAAAAGAGGAGGAAGAGGATGTGTGGAGTGTATTATGCAGCTGTGTGAAGTGGCTGTGTGAAACAGTACTATGTAACCTAAATCCACATATTTGCCAATTAAAAAGAAACCAACACAGCTTATGCTTAGTGAATCAGAATGCCTAGGCTGGGCAGAACCAGAAAAAAAAATGTCTCCCAGTGACAATAATACACAGTCAAGTGTGGAGATCTTGACCTTTGGGATGTGGCCTTGAGCATTAGATGCGAGACCAGAGAGAAGAGGAGGAACCCTGAGTGACTGTGACCTTGGGACCATCCTTCTATTTCTCTCCTCCCTCCTTCTATTGTCAAATGGGTCACACTGTTCATCTACAGGAAGAAAAACAGTGATGCCGAAGGGACGTGAGGATGGCGACACACTTCTTTCAGGCTCTTTTGCTGCAATTTTGCTATTTGTCCAGAACATGAATATGATAAGTCTGTAACTCTCTAAGCTCTAGAAAAGGAGGCTTTGTGAGGAAAACTTCAAATAGAAGGTAGTGACTATCCATAGACAGGCTGGAGCACAGCACATAGATCCACCCAAGGAAAGACAACAGGGGCACGTGAGGACGAAAGGCAGCTGAAGATACTCAAACACAGCTTTGTCCTTGGACGTGCCTGAGTTTCCATTCACCAGCTAGTTTTACTCCTCATGGTTTTGCAGCTCTGGACTCTGGGCACAAGCCCATTGTGTGTTTGATATTTTGTTCTGTATATAAAGTTGTGTCTCTTGAGGTCATATTTTCTGGAAGCTCCTGTACATTGACAATTCTGGCTGCCTAACAGTCACCAATTTTCTGCCAGTCTCTAAAAGGTCTTCTGCTAATTGTAACCCACAGAGCTTAATCTTTCAAGAATTCAGAATTTTGTTGTTCACACAAAAGCTTGCTATGTTTCCCACTACTCTTGGGCTCTGACCTAAACTCCTTAGAATAACCTCTCTGACTTTTAGTGGCCTGGCTTTGTTTAATCTTAAAAAGGGGGATGTTGGCAGCTTTGGTTTTATGACAATCTGGACTTGAAGTCCTGCTCAGCTGTCTCACTGTCACAAATTCTAGATCTCCATGGATCTCAGTCCACCTACCCGTGAACCAAGAAATGTGCTGCCTACTTTTGGTATTTGTAAGACGAGATTAAATATATGTGAGAATTCAGAGTAAGGCAGGTATTATTTTTTTAATAATATGAATGACATTTCCTGGGACTCTCAAGAATGCATCAGAAAATATGAGCTCCTTCAACTCCCTTGGCTGGCTGTGCCTCAATTACTTCTGAATAACAAAGCCTAACTCATTTTGCAAACGTCTCACCCTTCAAGACCTGGATGGACGCTGTCACATGTGATATTTGCCCAGCCCCAAGAGAGCAGTATCTGTCCCTGTCTCCCCTGGTGTTATGGCCCTCTGTGCTACAGAGCTCTGCACGCCACGCCTTACTCATTACTGGTTTTGTGCCTGTGTCTTTTTCCAAGGCCTTCACACCATTGGGAACTATCCCACAGTGTTAAGATAGTATGTGGCTTGCCTTGGGAAGTCATGTTAGTCAAACATTGTCTCCTCACCCTTGCTCTTTCATTAGTAATGAGAATGTAGATGTCCTTATATGCAAGTTGTTCACAGAATGTGTCCACTTGCCCCCCCCCCCAGCACCATGTGCTTTTAAAGAATGAAGAACCTTAGCAGAAGGTACACTTTAACACTACTCCAGATGATGTGAAAGCATGTGTGTTGACAAGCGTGCTTCTAAACACCTTACCCCGTCAGAGGCACGCAATGGGAGTGGACACACAAATGAGAGTGGAGGATTCATTATGCCCTAGCGAGGAGACAGAAGGACCTCTGAGCATGTGTAACCCTAGCATGGCACTGCAGACAGCACGGTGCTGGGAGACCCACCCTCACAGGAGGCTCTGAGACGTAACATCCTGATGAGAATAGCAATGAAAGGAAACACAACAAAGATCTGTTCATGGGACAATATTACAGAGTGCTGAATAGTGCTACAGGGTACTTCCAAACTGGTAAGCACACATCTTCCAAGATGAGGGAATCAGACAATGCTGTAAAGAGATTTATTTTCAGGATCTGAGTTTGGTCCTGGGCTTGATGTTTCTCTCAGATTAAGAAATGTTGCTGTGCAATGTTCTTTTATGAACTCTAAGTCTTTGGGTAATTGAATGGCTATGCTTACCAAAAATGAACCAACTAAAAACTAGTCTGCTTGTCTGTGAACTGAAAATCGTACTATTTTCTTTTGGGGATTTTAAGACCAGACCTACTACATGTGAAAGTCCTGGCATAAAAGAAGTATTATTACAAAAGAGCAAAGCACAACATAAATCACATTTCCTGATTCTCTTATAGCATAGAGACTATGAACCCCTTCAGCCTTTTTTAATGAATGCAAGGGAAGAGGGTAGTAAAACTCCTGAAAAGCAGCAAGGTCACTATGAGCAGGAGAATTCTAATCTGCCTCCTGCAACAGAGCATGAGTGCCCAGGACATGACATGAGCTCAGTCGGTACCACGTGGGCAGCACTTGCACTGTAACTATCACTTTTTTAAACATGGCAATTGGAATATTATCTGAATCCCTGTTCTCCTATGAGGAATGTCTTAGTTCTTTTGGGAGTTGCTGTCTCAATCCTATCTCCTTGCCTTCTCTTTGGACATGAGTGTTTTAATCAGACCAGAAGGACATGTGACCATCATATCAAACATCCCCATACATCTGAAAATCATCAGATGACCTTTTCTGGGAGTTCATTTAGTGGGAAAGTGGCTTATAACCAACAGAAATTACACTGTGAGACAAAGTATATCCAGAAGCATATCTTATCAAAACTAAAGCACTCACAAAACTGTACAATGATAAAATTTTGCCTATGCTCTTTGCATACAAAAAATGGGCAGGCACATAACTAGAGTTACAGCTTCCAACACTAAAGTATGAGCCAGATGTGGATTGCATGGGCCAGAGGCTGAAGTAGAAGAGAGTTTACGCTTTACTGGTTCACTGGAAATAAGTGGCAGCAAAAACAAAAAGTCAGTTTGTGCTTTAGCACTTTCTTCTGTATGATACAGGATTGTTGCTTACAAACTAGTGGAGTAGAGACACTTTAAAAAAAATTCTTCAGCAAACAAATGCACAGCAAAAGTTCAGATGAAACTGAGAGGAAGCAGCGTTTGGAGGATTTGCTCTGCTCTGCCATCCAGCTCTCCAAAGGCCTGGCACATCACAGGTGTACAATCATTTGGGACAGACTCTTTTCCCCATCACTTGACAGATGGGAAAGTTTCCATGAATTTCTACAAGATACAGTGTCTTTTTCCCAAGCACCTGCTCGTCAGATTCCCAGAGCCAGGTTTTGAAGCACTAGTTTCCACTTCTCCTGGTCTTAGAGTGATGGCTCACAAGCTACAGAGAGGCAGAGTATAGTCATTCAATTACCCAAAGACTTAGCGTTCATAAAAAAGCATTGCACAGCAACAGTTTCTTAATTTGAGAGACACATCAAGCCCAGAAAATAAATCTCCTTTCAGCATCTTCTGATTCCCTCACCTTGGAAGATGTCTGCTTATCAGTTTGGAAATACCCTGCGGAATATGCAGAGCCAACCAATCTGATGACAGGACACCGCGAAGGGAAAATAAACCCAAACGCAACCTTTCTCTATGAGTGCTGACTGCAGCAACAGCACACTGCACTTTCTGCCTTTTTTTTGATGCAGATGTTCAGATTTCAATTTCCAGAATGCTTTCAAATGCATCCAACCGCGTTAGTGTGACAAATGTCTTTTAGTGCCCACTCCACAAATATTCCAGTCACCCTGAGCTGTATGCATTTATGTCTACGACCATTCAGAGAGCATGTGGGGAAATCACATCTAAACAAACTAAAAACCTAATTGTAAAGTCTATAAAATTTATATGTACCCTGTGTGAAACAGATGGTAGATTCTGCAGAAGGCATAAAGCAAAATGAACTGTCCAGCTTCAAGTCTGGTTGGAAATTGTTATTTTCAAAGGCAAATTTCACACCTCAGCCCTCTTCCTGCTTACCACCTTACCTGTGCTTAAAAAGAGCAGAGCATCTGCAAGTTCGTTGCTTAAGGGAGTCCAACTTAACAACCTTGGCCATCAAGGAGTGTCCCTCCTACTTCACAAAGCATCAAGGTAGCACGATGCGGGTTAACTTCTCCATGAGTTACAAAAAAAGAAATCTTCTCTTACTTCATCCCAGCTGACAAAGCCTGCCAGGAGAACCAACTTGTTCCATAAAGATCCTGCAAGTGGCTGTACTGACAAAACATTTATGCCCGAGGACCAAGTGGCTGCCAGTTACAGTAACGGAAAGGTCTATTTGCAATTAAAGAAGTACACGTTGTTCTGTAACCATTCATTTTGTTCTTTCACCTAGTCTGGCTTTTTGGAACATAGTCAACTTCATGTTTTGTTTTAACAAAATAGATGGAGTTCTTCTGAGATCATGGATTACTTTAAACACTTGTTGAAGGAAACCATCTCTTTCCCCCACATGAAAAATGAAGTGTGAGTTTGAACAAGAGGTGGCTGCTGAGATACACTGCAGTAGTTATTCCCACAGGGACACACTGGCTGTGGCCAAAATGTTTCTCTAATCATGGCTAAGACTTTGACTTAATTTGGTAGGGGACCTTTTGTGTCTTCGAGTAACACGTATGTGCTATTTTTTTGTCTGATTTGAACTTTATGTAAGAAGCGAGAAGTTCATGACCCACATCAAGGCATTATTGCAAATATCTAATGAAACTCATGCCCCCCAAGGCAACAACCTCCACTCTCTGTGACACCAATAGACAACAGGAAGGTGTTCAGTGGAAAATGTCCAGAACGATTTTTGCTTTATGACTTAACTTCTTCAGAGCCATGGGAAGTTGCAACAAAAGTGACAGCAGATTTCTTTTAGGAGTTAGGATGTTACAGATTGCTAGAAAGATGTTTCTTATTATAAAAACATTGTACAAACAAGTGAGATGTTGGTTCTGAAATGCAAACCTATAAGCTAAAAGTATGTATGCTAAGTGTGGAGGGACTTAAGAACATCCTACATTAGGATTTTTTCAGTATTCCAATGCTTGTCTGAGAAAGCATTAAGAAATACCGGGTACATGTCTGTCATTTCTGTAGCATGGTTACTTCTTACTTTTGCTTTAATTTTTCCAGAGATAGAACACGGAGGATCACATATGTCAGTTAATTGCCCCCCACCACTGGGTTACCTTCAAACCCTGAAAAGGTTTATTTGGAATGGAGTTATATTTTGGTAGTATATAAAAATGCCAGGAAGAAAGCTGGCTTCCCTGGAACAGACACATTGCTAATTCTTTCTGATACTGTGCTTTCCCTCAGATTAACTATGGATTTTAATTAGTTTGCTGTCATCTAGATAATGGATATTTTTCTGATACATCACATCACTGGACTTGGACTGAAGTTGCCTTCTATCCTAGGTCAATGGAAAGGGGTCCTTCAAGGCTGATTGATTCTTGTATCATTACGTGGAGACTCTGATAGCTAATGTACCAGCATCTGGAAAATGTCTTACTCCTGACTTCAAAGGATTCCAATTTAACTAGGAATACAATCTATGAAAAGTATTATTCTTATTCTGCCATATCCATCATTCATAGGAAAACTATCAGTTCAAACTACTTTAAGGAATTAATTGTTAGTGATCTTAGCTTCCCTTCTATTGAACTTCACTGAGATGAAAAATAAAACAAATAACTTTAAATGATGTCTGCATTAACAGGTGCAATAAAGCAAGTGAGCCACAATCCTGACTGCATTAATGAACATGCCAATGACAGCAGTGTAATTCCCTGAGGGAATGAATGAACCTCGAGCAGCACTTGAACAGAGGCTGTACCTTTTGAGGACACACTTGTAAAAGACGATCCAGGAACCTTCGCCATTTGTCATTTATGACTTTCTTTTGCCATCCATTTTATTGGTACCTGTTGGAATGTCTCAAGCATAGAAATGATTTGTATAAATTAGCTGCCTAAAATTTTCTGCACACAACTAACTTTGCATTGCTATGTTATATTATTTAATTTTGACATTATATTTAATATATATTATATAAAGAAGGCCATGGACCACAAAATAATCTTGTTTGCAAAGTGACTTTCAAAGAAGAAAATAGAAACAAAGAATAGCTCATAATTCTGCTCTTCTCAGTGAACTTTTAAAAAGTAGCTCATGAAAAGAATTGCCGTTGTTGTCAGAAACTCAGCACCCGTCCTTGCATCCGAAGGAAGGGATGTGCATTTAGAAAGTTCCACAGAGTCTTTTAAAGTAGTGAAACCGGAGAGTGCAGCATGGGGAGAGCAGGACTTGAAACCACAGAAATGCTGGGATGACGGGTCCTGCAGGCTGCATTGCCATACATTTGCCAAGAAAAAAAATCCGTATTTTTATTCCTTTCTATTAGGAGAAAGAAGGGACCTGTGTCAATGAAAAGAGCTCTCCACTGTACTCTAGTCCCCGCTTAGTGGGAACACAGGGATAAGCTTTTCAATACTGATAATTTGACATACCAATGCTGAGCTTCACTTGCAGAGCAGCAAAAACATATCTGATTCCCCGAATAGCTCTGTTTTCTCTCCAGCAGGGCCCACAATGAATACATTAGCCCTCACATCGACTCTGTGATGAGCCGTCCTGAGGTGGCCTGACTTTTGTTTTCTTTACTTTCACAAACACACTCCCCGCCATGATGAATGGTCTCCTATTGGGGAGATGGGAAATTTCCCAGCCCATTCCCTTGAGAATGCTCGGCGACCTGGATCTCCAAGCAAAGCAAGATTAAAAGAGGAGGAGCGGGAGCTGCGCTCCCCTACCCCACGGCCATCAATTATCTACAGTTATAAATCAAAGTTTTCAGCACCAACAAAGGCCAGTGTGGCCAGCAAGCAAGGGCGTTCACGCCAGATTGTTTGAAGACAGAATAACACTCTTGACAGAAGACAATGGAGCTACGAAAGCCACTGTCAATATCACTCTGGAGTTCACCTGATTTATGAAGAATTAGACATGGTGTATCAAGTCCCGGCAAGACACAGAGAGCAAACAGTGAAGAGAAGTGTGAAGAAGCTCACGTGAAACCAGAGGAACTCCGTGTCCACACAGATAAGTTCAGCAGGGACAGCGTTTGGGACCACATGAATCTGATCTCGGCCTACGTTGTTATTGGGAAATTTCTTATTCCATCCCACTCCCATGCACCTATGATTTGGGGTCCCTTTGAGAACAATCCTGCTGCCCTTTACAACCTTCCTGTGAACTGGGATTTCAGATCTATACTTGGGAGAATTTAATTCCACTTGTCTCAGATGCTTTTTATATGTGCCACATAAAAATCTATTTTAAATGGAGAAAACAGGAAAATATTGACCTTTGTGAAAACAAATAGAAATAGCATCAGAAGGCAAAAATGGAAGAAGGTATGAAATTGAATAAGTGCTGTAGTTTGCTACTTTTTTTTTGTTCAGCAAAATTTCCCATTTCTCACAAGCTTTCTCTTTACGAGCCAAATGCTTACACCTATTAAAAAATACATGAATCTGAGTAAATGACTAGTAATTTTAATGAGAAGAGTCACCATTACCATGATAATTAACATTCATTGAATACTTTATTATGTGCCAGGAATTCTTCAAAACAATTTAGATGTTACCATCATTCATATTCCAAAAAATTAATAATCTAAAAAATGCCAAATATTATTGATTTTATTTTGTGGAAGAAGAAATAGATGTATGGGAAAGTTAACTTGCCCAATGACATTTGGCTCAGTAGGCACACAAGTAAGGGGCCATAGATGTGAACCCAGGAAGCAGGTTTTTGGAGCCTGTGCTTTAACCACTACAGCTGAAGAATAACAATCAGCACATTTCATCTTTATAAACAGTTTTTCCTGAGGAGAAATATACTAACTCATTCCCTTTGTTTTCTTATATTAATGAGATATAAGGCTCAGATCTACTCTATTTAACTAAGCAGAACATATGTTGTGTTACAAACACATGTGTCAACATGACAATTGAGGACTGAGCTCTAGGCTCATCGGTAAAGGATTACTAGTTAGGGCAAGCCCTGAGCAAGTCTGTAGCAGATTGTCTGATTGACAAGGGAAGACCCAGTCTATAGTGGGTGGGACTAATTCCTGGGCAGGGGGATAAAATGTGGGAAGCTGGTTCAGTGAGTAGACCTATTTCAATATTCCCGAATAAACATGCTATCTTGCAAGTGAGGATTGTCTGTCTCAACAATCCTGTGGATCTAGAATGGCCAGTTCTCTCAGTGGATTGGTATCAAATTCATAACCCAGAGTAGATCCCTTGTTTCCTAAGCTATCTGGTCAGGAATGTATCTGCAGCATGCAGGCAAACTGCAAGCAACACTGTGAAAAGCTAAAGCTTTCTTGCTCAATCTTGCTCTTCTTGTCTTTACAACAGAACTGTTGTTATTTCCTATGTGTTTCTCATGCCATGTTCTTTCAGTGGGAAATGAGGAAGAGGCCAACATATGGTGGAGGCCTACAATGAATGCAATTTCACACAGTCAGGGGTTAAGGTGCGTAGATATGATATGGATTAATTCTAGGCCAAGACCACCAAGGTGTGAGTGAGCCCCATCATGTTCCTTCCTCTGCGTCGTAAAGTCTGGACATTGTTATCAAGGTGTGTGAGCTGTGTCCCATAGGCTCATGTGTTTAAATCCTTAGCTGTTAATGTTTGGGAAGGTTGTAAGGCGCTTGTTGGAAGAAGGCATGTCACAGGTGGCAGGCCATGAAATTAGGGAGCCCTGCCCTGATTCTGCTAGCAGACTTCTCTTGCTCTCTCTGCCTCTACAATGTCTATGTGACTTGAGCCAAGCTCCAGCTTCTGCTGCACGCCTTTGCTGCCATAACGGACAATAGCCTCTGTGGAACCCCAAGGCAAATAAATCTCCCTTTCTTCCTTAAGTTGTGTTTGAGTATTGTCTCACAGCAGCAGAAAGAGTACCTGAAACCATTGTTATGAACATTCTGACTTAACAGGGCACAGGGCGTGGCAAAATCACAATGGCAAGAATCTGAAACACCCAGGGGAAAGGGACTTCCAACATATCATGTTCACTGCAGTGTTGTGCTAGTACAGGTATCAGTTACTTTTTTCTCTGCTATAATAAAATATATGACAAGAGCAATTGAAGGAAGAAAGGGCTTGATTTGGCTCACACACTGGGGATACAGTCCAGTGGCAGGAAAGTAAGATGGCAAGAGCAAAAGGCAACTGGTAGCAATCAGTCCATAGTCCAGAGGCAGAGATAGAGATGAGTGCTGGCACTTGGCTCACTTACTCCTTTTTAACCCTTATTCAGCTTGTACCCCAAGTCCATGAGATAGTGTTGTGCACATTCAGCGCAGGTTTTCCCTCTTCTCAAAGTTGGGTGATTGCAAACCAGATGAAGTTGACAATGGAGATTAAGCATTAAAATATATAATAAAAAATAGGCCTCTCTCCGGTTTCTGCATTGCATATATTGCTTATCATAGTGGTTTGGCCTACCACCATTGAAGCAATAACAATACAAACAAATTTCAATTATGCTTCATTTTAGATTATTTTGTAAAAATGAAAACCACATAAGTGGATTTTAAACAAACCTGGATAATTATGGGTCACAAACATAGTAGATAAAAAGAAGATGATTCAGTCAACTGTCTTATCTCATCCACTGGGAGCAAATTAGCCTAGCCACAGCTAAGAAACTATGTTGTTTTTCTTCTTTCCTTTAGTTGGCTGTGTTATCTCTGGTGTTCAGGGAAAAAATAAAGAAGATAAATGAACTGGATGGATTCAGGTGTAAAGAAAATTTGTCTAGAAACAAATAAAGCCTAAACCAGGGACAATGTGGGAAGAAAAAAGGAAGGAAAGAGTCACGTAAGAGTGCTACACCAAGAGCATAGCAACTATCTAGACAAGAACTAAGGAGTCATTAAACTGTATTTTCCCAACCCATGAAGTGGCAGACAGGAGCATATTCATTATCAAAGGAGAACAAAACACTAAGTAAGTTAAGCAACACGAGGGATTAGTGTTTGCTTCAATATGGAGTGCTTCTATGTTTGGGTCTGGACTGTGTCCCTAACACCTGTGTTAAAGACTTGATCCATAGTTTGGTGCTGCAAGAAGAGGGACCTCTGAAAGTGAGCCCAGGAAGTCCTCAGATCCCTGGGAGCATGCATACCTGCTATGCACAAGAAAGACAGTCCAATCTTCTGTCTTCATTTCTGAATTGCTTTCATGGCATGCAGGAAAGATTTTGCTTTCTGTGAGACCTCCAAAACAGAGGGCTGTCTTGCATACCCACAAGCAACAGGGCTAACTGATCACATTCTGAATCATGAACCAAGATAACGTTTTCCTCTTTACGAAATGTACTCAGGTGTTTGCCATAGTGCAAGAAAGTTGACAACTTACCCTTAGGAATTTTACAGCTTTTTTTTACACTATTGTATTGGTTGAAGAAGTTCTACAGTATTCTTTAAATTCAAATAGATGTCACTACTGCTGGTCAAAGAAAAAGTCTCGGTTGATAAGTAATCCAGTATTTCCGAGCTTTTCGTAACATAATTATTATCATTTCTTGATATTGCACCTTTAACATTTATTTTTTTTTTAAAATTGTGTGTGTGTGTGTGTGTGTGTGTGTGTGTGTGAAAGAGAGAGAGAGAGAGAGAGAGAGAGAGAGAGAGAGAACACTGTGTGCCTGTAGGCCCAAGGATGACTTCCCAAAACACTCTGGATTGTGCTATTGGGGTACTGTTTCTCTGTTCTGGAGTTTCCCAGGCTCTATCTTTCAGGGCTAGAAGTACAGCTGCCCCCAATTTATGCTTGGCATAAAAACATGGAAACTAGAATCTGAACTTAGAACCTTCTGCTCGTGAGACAGAGACTTAACCCTTAAGCCATCTTTCCAGCCTTGTATTGTGTTTTTAGAATGACAGATTGCTTAAGCTGTCTGCATAACAATAGATCTATTTTATATCTATCTGTTTTATATCATCTCCAAGGTAGAGAACTGTAAGTGCTGCTTTGTAATTTCATACAGAATTTATAGCATGGAAACCATGTCTTGTATGTGAGGAATAAGTGTTCATGAATTTTGAAGTAGTAAATTTTGAAGATAGTAAAAATTCTAGTATTTCAGGGACTTAATTCCTTCATGTTGGTGTCTAAACAAGTTGGCAATGCACTTGTTAAAAATGTACTTTTAAAGAGTTTATTAAAATATTAGGTTAAAATATACACATTAAAATTAGAAATAAAGTAAAAAAATGAAAAAGTTTAAAAGCCCAAACAGATGGAATATAAAAATGAGAAAAAGTAAAGCAGTAATTTAAAGTCAGAAAAAAATTGGAAAACTTTCCTCAAGCATTTTGTGATAATACCCTAAAGAAAGACTAACACAATCCTTTTTAAGTCAAATTTTATAGGTCTATCCCCAAATGCCAGTAATTTCTATTCATAACACATATGAGACTATTTTATTGCAAATAGAAAAATTAATTATGTGTAAAAAACAAAATACATTATTGATACCAACTTATTTGCAGTGTGCTAGGCAAGAATTAAAGTTTTGCCATGACACTATGACTAGCAAAAAATTATTTTGGGACACCTACAGGGATCAGCTATGATGAGCTGACAGTTGTCAAATTAACTTTTTGTAGACAATTCTGAGGCAGTTAAAAGCGCATGAAGCAATGCTTATCATAACTAGGAAGGCAGAACACTGCAATCCCTGAGGGAATGGAAACCACATGGACCAAGGTGAGTCTCTCCAGGGACAGTTCCATCCACGTTGTGTCATAGGGGAGAAGAACTCAAACAGATATCTGAAGATCTATACAGAGAAAGAGCATAGAATTTGGAGCTGCTGAGTTAGATGGAGTCTAAAGAATTGAGCAGCAGAGAGTAGGAAGATGCACGAGTGCCAATAGCCTAATCTACTGAGCTACATAACCAAGGATGGAACTGAGATTTTCTAGATAGCGGACACTGGGTAGATGGAGACAGGGCCTTTGAACATCACCAGGACCAGACACTTCCATATTACCATCGTGAACAGATTTTTCTCAATGTCTAGAACATCTTGTTAAGACATCATAAAGGTTAAACCTCAGATGTATGTCACTCTAGTTCAACAGACTAATATTTTAGATTTGTGCCAACAAGGCCACAAGCAAATTGAAATCCCAGTTACTTAATATTTTGCCAAAACACAATTTGACTATACAACGCAGACTGTTAACAAAATGGCATGCATGTTATCCAATGTACCCTTCATCAATCTTGGCAAAAGAGATCATGAGCGCCACACCCAGACACTGACACAGAGAGATGGCACAGGTGCTAGGACTAGAAAGCAAGGATTTTAAATGTAATTACAGCTACATTCAATGATTTAAGTGAAGGACAGGCATAATGAATGAACAAATGGTAATCTCATTAGAAAAATGTCACAATGAAAGAACCAAAATATCTCACAAATGAAAATATAGAGTGTAAGGAAACAAACAAAATCACGATATGCCAATGACAAACAGGAAATGGCATGAGAAAAGGATCCGTGTATCTGAATGAAGATCGATAGAAACTGCCTATAATGAGGTACTGGTGAGACAAAAACAGCCTTGGCAATCTATGAGAGAACACAGAATAGTTCATCAGTACCATATGGCATGTACAGAGAGAGTAGAGCTCAATTGAGGCAGAAGAAACAATTGTAGAGAAATTCACTAATAGCATTCTAGAGTCTGCATTCCCCAAAATATTTTTGATTATTAATATTTCAGGATCTAGCAAATCCAAGCACAGTAACAAAAAATGATGACCACAATAATTATATCATATGAAAAATGCTGAACACAAAGGATAAGGAGAAAATTCTGAAGAGCAGCCTGAAGAAGAAAAATACACATTGCATACAAGGGAGTAATGTCAGGAGTAACAGCTGTTTTGTCAGAAACAACACAGGACATAAAGCAACAGAATCACAACTCAAAGGACTGGAATTTAATCACAAGGCAAACTTTCCCCATATCAGGGCTCTCAATCCAATAAAAATGCCTCAATAAACAAAGTGATAAAGGAGTATTTTCACATTAATACCTAAAAATTTAGCACCATCAGACTTGTATTATATAGATCTGCACTGCAATAAATGTATTTCCTGAAACATTTATATATATATATATATATATATATATATATATATGCAAAGGTTCTTTAACTAAGTTAAAGTGAAGTATTATTACAAAGAAAATATACATGAGAAATAACTATAGATGAACACATGAATAATTAGAATAATTAGAAGCAATACCTTTTCTTGCTTTTGAATTACTAAGACAAGTGCTCTGCAGCTCATAAAATATCTAAATGGACTGTACTAGTGATAGAAAAGACAGGAGTATATAAAAAGATCCCTCTGTAATGTTCCCAATGTTTTAGGAGACATAAAAAGATACATATTCAATTTAAAAACTAGCATTAGTTAATGATGTACATTATCCCTAAATCAAGTACAAAGATATAAAGATGAATTTCTTATAAATGTATAGAGTAAATGAAATAGAATACTGAGAAAACAAAAACAGAAACCTCAATTGATTTGAAAAAGTAGGAAGAGACATAGTAATAAGGAAAAGCTAGCCAAAATATATAAATAGCAAGACAGTGTGTACAAACCTGTCAGTAGTACATTACATGTAAGTATATTAAATCCCAATTAAATGGAATAGATTGTCTTCTCAGATACAGAAAAACAAGACCACTTGTATAATATCAATACATGATATCAATACTTATAAACAGAATTATAACTAAATAAGACTTCAATATATATACTGAAAGCAGTCTTGGGAAAGCCGTGTGACTATAGGAATACCAGCCAAGTAAACTTCAACATAAGAGTGCGACACAGATCACAATAATTCATAGTGATCAAAGTAAGCCCATTGAAGGACATGAAAATCCTAATGTACAATATGTTATAAATTAGCTATACGTACATAAAGCTAGCAACATCTTAAAAGTATAAACCAAAAAAGTAAAACCTCTTGCCAAAGTAAATGGGAAACAGACAACATATGAGTGTAAGTATAAATCATAATAATTCATAACGACCAAGTAAGCCTATCAAAGGACACGAAAATCCTAATATATATTATAAATTAGCTATATATACATAAAGATAACAACAACTTAAAAGCTATTGCCAATTAAATGGGAAACAGATACAGGTTAATGTCCTCCCAGTAGTTGAGAAGCAAGCAAGTACGATATCAACACAGATGCAGAAGGGCAGGCCAGCACTATCAACAGTTAGCCTACTCTAGACTTTATGGCACAAAATACATACTCCTTTCAAGTGCACATAGAACATTCATCATGAGACACTATATAGTATAAGAAAATGCACTGATAAATCATAAACTCTGCTTTAAACATAACTGGATTAAGCTCAAAACCAAAGAGGAGAATACTTGGAAATTAAGCAGTGCATTTCTAAATGACCCATGGACCAAAATAACCACCAGGAAAATTAGAAAATATTTTTAGCGGAATTATAATAAAGTACAATGTTACAAACCTATGAATCTCAGCTTAGGTGATACCCAGGAAAACATTGACTGTGAGCCAATTCCAGCTTAAGAAACAAAGGAAGGACAAATTAAAACCACAGTACATGCATGAAAAATATAGTCAGGGTAAAAAGAGATTAGAAAATAACAAAATTGGATATGGAGATGGAGCTTAGTGGTAAGCACTTACTAGCATTTGCAATCTCCAAAATTCAGTTTCAGCTTTGAAGAAACAAAATCGAATAAATAGAAAACAATTAAGTGCTGGGATTGTAGTTCAGTGGTAGAGCACTTGTTAATCATGTATGTAGCCCTAGGTTCAATCTAAACACTGTCACCTCCAAAGAAAGACAATTACAATACAGAAACTTTAACAAAGTTACCTTCTTTAAAATGTTGAGAATTAAATAATCCTGAACAACAAAAGAAATGTATACTTGCTAGATATCATCAAAGTAAAACATTGCTTTGTCCAAAGTATATATAAAATGCAAAGGACTGACTTATAAACAGAAGGAATGTGGGCAAATGGGTTAAGTAGTTACATCTCCAAAGAAGGTCTGCCAATAGCTATATGCACTTGAGGATGCTCCATATGGTCAGTTATTGAGGAAACACCAATCACAATTTTGAAAAGGTATGTTTTCATGCTGACTAGAATAGCTATCTTGCTTGATGGAAAATAGTAAGGTAAAGAAAAATTGGAGTTCATGTATCACATTAACAAGAATATAAAATTAAAATGTTTCTGTAGAAAAATGTTTTAGTGTTCAAAAGGCAAATATAAAATCACCATATCCAGTGATTCCACCCCTGGATCAACTCCTAAAAGAATAGGACATAAACAGATACTTGTATTCAATGTTCACAGCAACCAAAAAGCAAATGTCTACTACTACTATTACTACTTATTAACAGATGGATGAATAAAATGCATTTTTAAAATACCATATAATATTATTCACCAATGCAAAAAAAATGGAGTTCAGATGTATGCAACAGTATGGATAAACATTAAAGACATTCTGACAGGCAAAAACAGACACAAAATGACAAGTACTGTGAACATACTTATAAGAAATACTTAGGAGAGGAAAATTAATGCACACAGAGGTTAGAGGTCATCAGAGATGTGGGGCCAGTTATTGCTTGAGCCTGTGTTCTCAGGTTGAAAAAGCTTTAAAAATAAAGGCTGTGATTTTATAACACTGCACATGTAATCAGTGGCACTGAACTGTACATATAAGTGGAATAAAATAAATTCTATAGGAAAAATAACACTACATTTATCAAAGTTTTGAATAATACTGTACAATCCACATGAGACCAGGATAAACCTGGTAAGCAAGACTCAGTCACAGGAAAATGAATTTACAGGCTTATGTCCCTCACAAATATAGTTGGAAAAAATCTTAACTAAAGTTCAGTCAATTAAGTCTATCATATATAAAAAGACATTACATATTTCTGTTTTTTATACTAGAAAGAAGGACAGAAACATATCAAAAAATTACTTAGTATCACATTACAAGAATTTAGACAAAGATACAAATAATCTACTCTACATAGCGATAAAGAAAGCATGTGTCAAAATTTGATGCACAATTATGATAAAAATCTTACTTATAATTACATAAAGAAATGTGGCCAGTAAACTAGAAATGGAGGGCCTCTTTTAAGTTAAAATAAAGAATCGAGAGGCGTACCAATTATTGGTACATAACTCAATGCTTTCCTTCAGAATGGGGTAAGGACAAAGCTTGCCTCCTCATTACTTTTTAGCATTTTTCTAGAGGTATTCACTGACAAAATACAGCAAAGAAAAGAATAAACATACAGTTTGAAGGAATAGTTACTCGAAGACAATAAAGAAATCTTACTGTTTCTAAATCACATCCTTGATGGTTATTAAATATATATAAGTGAATTTAGGTGGAAAGATGTGGTCCTCACACAGCAATTTTATTCTGAAATATCTGAAATGAACAATTAGAAATTGATATAAAATAAAATACCACTGATAATAAAAAGTGAAACACTGGAAAATAAATTTAACAGAATATATATAATATCTTGTACACTGTAAGCTATGAAATAGGGCTAGGGATGTAGCTCAATGGTAGGGTATGTGTTGAGGCCATGAGATGAATCCCCAGCATTATACCAAAAAACAAAATAATACATAAAGAAAAAAGAAAACAAAACATGTTAACTGAAAACTATACAATATTGAAAGAGCTTACAGAAATCGTAGTAAATACAGAGACATGCTATGATCATGGCTGCAGGCCTTGGTATTGTTAATACTCATCCAAAGATTGAAGTGGCAACCCCAGACTTATCTGGGGAGTTTGGTAAGCTAATTCTAAACTAAGGAGGAATTGCTAAGGTCAGACCATAGAGTAACTGAAACAATAACATTTATGAAAAATGTAATCTTATAGCTTTTTGAAATAACAGGAGAATACTTTTCAATCTTTGGGGTGAGTAAAGGTTTTTAGAATATAGAAAACACTAACTATTGAAGGAAAAATAAATTAGAATTATTTTGAAAAATTCTGCTCCCAAAAAAATCAAGAAAATGAAGTTCACTTGTTGAAAGTATTTTCTATGTCTCTAACTATATATCCAGAGAATCTATTGGTACATATCTCAAGGTATTTATAGCTAGAATAATTAAAGAAACTCTGAAAATAAAGAAATCAGTCATTAAAGAGAGGAAGCAGATACAGTGAATTATGCAACGTTTCAATTGTGAATAAATAGTAAACAGATTAAAATGGCCAACTTCATACATGAGCAAGTTCATTTTTAAAGTTCACTTCTTTCAGCCATCCAATGGTACAAATAAACAAGTCAAAATTATCCATAGTGATAACTGATCGATTTTCTGATTGCTATGGTTGTCAGTCTATTGGTGGGCCTAAAATCATTACTTTTTCATCAAGCTCTTTTCTAGAAAGATCCCCAGCTCATCTTTCTCTTCCCTGCCAAATAACTCTAAGACAATATACAGAAATACTATCACATAATGGGATTCCTTGACAAATGTCATACATTCCAAGTTTTTTTTTTATTTCAGCTCATACAAACTTATTAGGTACACCAGTTCCCTCCCTCCCTCTTCCTCCCCCCGTACCTCCTGCTCCCCCTCCCCACCCCTCTCAAGTTTTGAGAATAATTCTCTTACTAAATGATCTGTGTTCCAACCCAGATTCTATGTGGATAATGAAGATGTTTGTAGAAATTAGTTGAGTTTCAACAAAACGTTTTGCCTTAGCTAAAAGGCAGAGATGACCAAGAGCAACTAGGAAACTTATTTTTCTATTTAGTTTACTAAGTGCACATCCAAGCAGGGCATCCATCCGCCCAGGCAAGCCTCAGGCTAGACATCCATCTCTTGCCTTCGCCACTTCCAGATGACAGATAAATTACTATGTAGCAAAGGTTTCTGTGAGCTGTCACCATAACACTACTACGCAAACGAGCTTGTTGGTTAAAGGATAAACAGAGGCTAAAGGGCAGTTTGCATTAGTAGAAGTAGATGGGAAAAGGTAGATGGGATATGGGGGGGGGCAGGTGGGATCTGCCTCAGAAAACCAACTTCACAATCCTGAGGGCAGGACAGAGCACAGAGCACATGCTAACCGAGTTCTAATTTTCTTGTCAAGTGGCAGGCACTTGCTCAATTCTTGGATGATCCCCAAATCTGAATCCTAGACTGTGTTCCACATTCTCTACCCTCCATGGCTGAGCACAAAGGAGGTGTAACAGTTACTCTTTACTATTGCTGTGAGAGAACCCTCAAAGTCAATCAACTTAAGGAGAAAGGGAGGTTTATTCAGCTTACAGTTCCAGAGGGAAGTTACCGTCTCTCAAAGCAGAGGTGGCATGACTGGTTGGCCAAAGCTGGAGGAGGCTAAGTCACCGCAGACATCTTGGAAGCTGAGAGCTGCAGACTGCTTGCAGCAAAGACAGACTTCTCCTGGAGGTAGGGTGGGACTAATCCACCTCAAGGCCCACCCCTTGTGACTGCCTTCCTCCAGCAAGGCTCCACTTCTCAATGTGCCATGACCGCCAAACACATGAGACTGTGGGGGACACATTTCAAACATGACATTCCACCCCTGGCCCCCACAGGCTCATTGCCATCTCATTATATAAACCATACTCAGTCCAACTTTAAAAGTCTTCATAGACTACATCAGTAGTCCCAACAGTCCAAAAGTCCAAAATCCAAACCCTCCTGTAAAATCAAAAGACGAGTTACATACTTCCAGTATACAATGGCACAGAATAAACATTCCCATTCCAAAAGGAAGAAATGGGGACATATCCAGGAAAGATTGGTCCATAACAAGACCAAAAACCAACAGGAAAAACTCCAAATCTTGTAGCTTCAAGTCCAACAGGTGAGCCTCTTGTTGAAATCATCTCAGTTCCAGAGGGCTTTGGTTCCACCCCGCCAATGCAGCTGCCCATAGAATACATTGCTCTCTGGAGTTGACTCCTCCCAGGGTATACAGCTCTCCTTGGCAGGTGTCCCACATTGTGTCTGGAATCTCTAACATCTTTACTTCTCAATGGCAAACCAGGCTTTAACTCTACAGCCCAAATTACCCTTCTTGGGCCTCTAAACTGCAGGCTTCTTGCCTCATGATGCCTGGATTCTGCCAATTTTTGAAATCTTGGAGGAGGACTCCACGATCCCCTCCCTCTTGCATCACTGACGCCTCTAAAACCAGAACCACGTGGATGACTTTGCTAAGACTGGCCCCTTTGAATCACAGCCGATTCTGTTTCTCTATGCTGACCATCTCTTTCACTCCTGGGCAGTTGTTTGGTAGAGAAACCAGCTCTTGCTTTGGAACTCCACCCTTTAGCTCAAGTCTTCTGAAAGGATGTGCATTCTTATGAGTGGGAGCCTTCCCTGAGGATCCTGCCCTCAAGCTAGGGCTTCTCCTATTATTCAAAGTGAGAGCAGGCTTTGATTTACAAATGGAGCTAATCTCTTCAACAGCCATTTTGTTCTCTGCTTCTTCCAGGTTCAACTGTTTTAAGTTTGCCATTATATTTTTCATCATTGGATCTTACAGTTTTTGCTTCTTCCTGCCTGATTCTTTGCTCTTTTTCATAACTCTGAAGACAACTAAAAAGTAGCCATATCACATAGTCAAGACTACATTGCTTTGAAATTTCCTCCGCCAAGCACTCCAGCTTAACTTCAGGCAAGCTTTCAAGGATGAGGGCAAAACTTCACTAAACTCTCAGCCAACACATGACTCCATGTGTCACTCGTCCAATTGCAAACACAGTCTCTGTTCCCCTCTGGACCCTCACAAGCTGGGCTTCCACTGTCTGCGTCTCTCCTCACAGCATTGCTCTCCTCTGAGCTCTCACGAGAAAGGCCCCTTTGGCCCAACCGCCAAGACGCAAAGACTTTCCCAGCATAGAGTCCCAAAGTTTTTCATATTTCTCCCAACAAACAGTTCCAAAGGCATACTAGCCACATCACAGCATTGGCCATACTTCTGGGTACTAATTTCTCTCAGCTTCACAAACAACTTCACGTTGTAGTACCAGCTGTTCTTAATCTCACAGCAATACCCCACTACCCAGTACCAATTTCTGTAACAGTTACTCATAACTATTGCCGTGAGAGAACACTCAAAGTCAATCAACTTAAGGGAAAAAGGGAGGTTTATTCAGCTTACGGTTCCAGAGGGAAGGTACAGTCTCTCAAAGCAGAGGTGGCATGGCTGGTTGGCCAAAGCTGGAGGAGGCTAAGTCATTGCAGACATCTTGGAAGCTGAGAGCTGCAGACTGCTTGCAGCAAAGGCAGACTTCTCCTGGAGGTAGGATGGGACTAATCCACCTCAAGGCCCACCCCTTGTGACTGCCTTCCTCCAGCAAGGCTCCACCTCTCAAGGTACCATGACCACACATTTCAAACCATGACAGGAGGGTTTTACCTTTAAATGGAACTGAAATTTGAGCAATGAAGAAAAGGAATCAATTGGTTTTCATAACTGAACTGACAAATTATTTTCATGAAAATGAACCTTTGCTGAAGTGCCATTGACAAGAAGACTGGAGACCAGGTTTGAGGAGTATGAGGGAACTCATGTTCCCAGTGAGTTTGGCTACTAAGCACCATGGCTGCACTACCCACATAGCAGATGGGGGGGGGTGCCTCATTGAACCTCAGTATAGCAGACTCAACTCCTTACTTAGTTCTCAGGGTCAGGCTGTCAGAAGTCACACTACCTTAGTGTTTATCTTCCCTCCATTGGCCAGTAGAATAGCACATTTTTGTTGTATACACTATAGGGCATTAGTATATATCTACTCAAATAGCTACCTAATATTTCCTATAATGAAAGAAGATAAAATGCTATACGTAAGTAATTTGGTATGCCCTTCTAATTGGAAGGGCAAAAGGTGACATCATGGTTAGAATATGATGTCTACGCCTCACCCCAAGCTCGTGTTTGAATCCTTAGCTGGTGCTGATATTTAGGAAGGCTGTGGCACATTTAAGAGGTGGAGCCTTTCTGGAGGAAGTCAGGTAACAGGGAGCAGACCTTCTTCTCACTGTGTTCTTGATCTCTCTGCTTCATTATGGTTTTGGTTACTTGAATGTGTCTCCTGCTTCTGCCTCCAGCCATGCCTTCTGCTGTGTGATCCCCACCACACTGGACTCTATCCACTCTGGAACTATAGGCCAAATAAATCTCCCTTTCTCCCCTTAATTGTGTATGAGTGTGGTTTCATATCAAAAAGAAGAGTAACTGCAACAAGTGACTTTTTAAATATGTGGTTTGAGAGTCAGGGCTCAGCATTTCTCAATGTTTGCATATTCACAGTGTCACGGATGAAGAGAAGCAACAGGCTCATGGGCAGAGACACGAGAACTCCTGGGAGTTAGCAGGGAAGTGACACAGTGTTCTTGTGTCTACTATTCAGGATAAAGTGACTCCCTCTCACCATGGCATTTAACATGCAATGAGAAACAGTACTATTTGTGGCCACCTACGTAACTGAAGACCACCAAGCCAGGTTACACTATGACTCTGGTTGTCAGAAAACCCCATATGGAGAGGAAACACTATTCCTTTCCATTGCGATAAATTATGAAGTGAAAGCATACACTCTAATTTGATCCCTGGTTAGAATTGGCATCGGCTATAGCAGTAACTTAATCCAGACTGTGTTAGTGCCCAGATCTTTGTCTGGTACACAGTAGGTACTTGAACAAGATTTCTGCCACCAGAAGTCAAGATTTTCTCATGCACTGGGGGATATAAAATTTAACAAAGGATTGATTTTATTATCTCTAATCTCACACTCTCACTTGAAAATGTAAAAATCTAAATGCCATGATGGAAGCCATCTAATTCATGTGCTAACTGATGAAAAAAAAATTTTCAGACCTTTCTTCACCTCTGCTGTTAACTGCCACTCTGGTTTCTAATTTACCAAGGCTACTTACAGGCATCCACACTGAGCTGAGACAGTCGCTTGTTTTTCAACATCTACTATTCCCCCAGGAATTTCATTTACAAGAACTATGCTCACATCATTTATTGCAAAGCAAACTCTTATGCAATGTTCAAAAGCACTTTTTTTAATTTTCACTCATACAAACTTAACAGGTACACCGGTCCCCCCCTCCCTCGAACCCCCTATCCCCCTGTGCCCCCTCCCCTCCCCTTTCCCTCCTCATCCCCCAATGCCTCCCCTTCCCATCCCCAGAGCATCCTTTAATGTGCATGCCAAACTCTCCTCTGGGTCCTCCTCTCCAATGAGGTGCAAGGACCTAGTGGCATTTCCCAGAACCCTTTCCTGTGTTCCCATTAAGCATAAGAAGACTACTGTGGCTGTCAATCCCTTGCCTCCCAGGATCCTAGTGCCTTTAGCACTAGGTCAATAGTGAGGTCAATAGTGTGTTAGACATTGCGCAGGGCATGTAAAGTCCAAATATGATTGCTTCGGCCCTAACTTGTGTGGAGTATCTTGCATATCATTGCTCCTCCCATCCTTGTGCTCTTACAATCTTACCGCCCCCTCTTCCGCAAATTTCCCTGAGCTTCAGGATGGGGAGAAATTAGGTCAAAAGCACTTTTTTTTTTTTTTAGCTTTTAAAAATATTTTATTTATATTTAATTCATTTAAGAGAGAGTGAACAAGGGAAAAAGAAAGAGAAAGAGCTTTCATGAATGCTGTGGTGCATAGAAGGAGGTCAGAGATAATTTTCAGAAGTTGGTCTTCTCCTTCCACCAGATGAATCTCCAGGGCTTGAACTCAGGTTGCCAGGTTTGTGAGTAGGTCTCTTAACTGCTAAAGCTGTCTTACCCACTCTGTATATTGATGAAATGTGTCAATATGTAATTGTTCTGCCTAATTTTGGAAGTGAATATTTTCTAAATGGTTATCATTGTCACATTCCAATTCATCTGTGGGTAAAAGAACATCTCTAAATAAACCCATATACTTTACATTAGAGAGTAGTTTTTGGATGTTATTCCACATTCTTTCTTGTGTGTGTGTGTGTATGTGTGTGTGTAAGAGGGTACTTGTACTTGAGGTACAAGAGGGTCTGCCTGTGGAGCCTAAAGGTGTCATGGTTGAATGTGAGTTGTCCCCCACAAGCTCATGGGTTTGCATTCTTAGCTGACATTGAAATGTGTGGGTAGGTTGTGGAAACTTCAGAAGGTGGAGACTTGCTGAGGGAAGGCACACCAACAGGGGGCAGGTGCTGAGATTGAATAGCCACCTGCTTCCATTAGCAGTCTGCTCTTGCAGTTTGCTGCTTGCTCTCTCATGGAGCAGAGAGAGCCTCTATGATGATGGAAAGCCCAAACAGACATCGTAACTCAAGTCCAATGGGACTAACTTTGTGTTTCGAACCTCCAAGACTGTAAGGTCATGAGTCTGCACCAATGAGTTTGAATTACTTAATACTAATGTTCTTCACTACACTTTTGAGACTGAAAGGTGTCCTGAGAATTAAAAAGAAGGAGAATCACTAATCGTGGCGACCTGAGGACTCGGACATAACATGGGATGTGGCCACCAGAGGAGTCATTATGCAAGACTGATCCTACATGGAGGAAGAGTTCTTTAATGTGTGGATTCTTTGAAGGGCTTGGCTTGTAAACAGTTTTCTTGTTCATTACTTTCAAGGCACTCATATTGATAACACATTTTACAGGATTCCTACATAAGGTCAGACACTTTTGGACACCTTAGCTCTGAATACCTTTGTTCCACACAACACTTCAGCACTAAGTCCACAGTGGTCAAGGGGCCTATTGAAGACACACAACCAGCAAGTTTCAGATCCAGACATCAAATCTAAGTCATTCATATCCTCATTGTGACCTCTATAGAATGGAATGAATTTTTTTTTTTACTATGTAGCGCCTTTTTTTTTCTTCCTTTTTTTAATTAAAAATTTAATTATACATTTTAAAATTTTTTACCAGTTCCCTCCCTCCCCCCTCCTCCCCCCGAACCCCCTCCTCCCCCTCCCCTTCCCCCAGTGCCTCCCCTCCAATTCCCAGAGAGTCCTTTATTGTGTATGCCTAACTCTCCACTGGGTCCTCCTCTCTGATGACATATAAGGACCCAGTGGCATTTCCATAAGCCCTTTCTCTTGTTCCCCTTAAGCATAAGATCACTACTATGGCTGTCAATCCTTTGCCTCCAGGGGTCTCAGTGCCCTTAACAGATGCTAGACTTTATGAGGGCAACAGTGCGCTGGACATTGCGCAGGGCATGCAAAGTCCCATTATGATTGCTTTGGCCCCAACTATTGTTGAGAATCTTGCAAATCGTTGCTCCTCCCATCCTTTTGCTCTTACAATCTTACTGCCCCCTCTTCCGCAAATGTCCCTGAGCTCCAGGATGGGGAGAGATTAGGCTGGCCTAGTTCTATGTGATTGATATAGAGTCTCTGAAGTTCTGGATTGTGGTTTGTTGATTTTCTTTTGCAGTTTTGCTGCTCCTGCAATTCCCTTCACTCCATTCTGCTGGGCACTGTATGTCACCCCCTGGCCAGAGACAAAAAGCTGTTAAACTGGAGTCTTGTTGTAATAGCACATTCAAGGGTAGATGTAATAAGAGTAGGAAACCTCACTGAGGGAGGGGTCCATCACCCATTTGCAAAATGATTACTTTTTATCTGCTAGACTATATGCCCTCCCCTTCTGGTGAGATCAGGAAAGAACGTCTGTGAACTTAACCAGGTTTCTCATTACTTACTTGCAGACCTTGATGGAGGCCTATTTTCTCTGCTGTAACATGGTCCAAAAGCACTTTTGATGAAGTCACTGCACAGAGAGGGCCCAGCAATCAGAGGAGTGTAGGAAATGCTTTCCACTCTGAACTTACTGTCCAGGTTCTCTTACTAAGAAGTTCAGTGAATGTTCTGAGAAACTGTGATAAAGCAAATGGTCACCTCTGTCTAATTCAGTGTTTGTCCAACTGTTTACACCATAGAACCTGCTCCAAATGGCTCTCATTGTCTTATTGAGCTAGTATCCTTGGGTCAGCATCTGAAGATAGAGAGGACAGACAACTGATGTTGTGCTTTTAATTTGCATGCAAAATAGTGACCACATGCATCAAGGAAAAGGGAGGGAGAGAAACAGCGTGCTTCCTCCAGCAACATGGCTCGTGTGTCAATCACTCTGTTCTCCTGCAGCATTACCTCATTGCTAACTCACAGAAGTCACACTTTCTATTACATCTACCTTTGAATGTGCTTTTATCACAAGACTCTAACAGCTTTTTGTCTCTGGCCAGGGGGTAACATACAATGCCCACCAGGATGGAGTGAAGGGCATTGCAGGAGCAGCAAAACTGCAAAAGAAAATCAACAAACCACAATCCAGAACTTCAGAGACTCTATATCAACCACCTAGAACTAGGCCAGCTTAGTCTCTCCCCATCTTGAAGCTCAGGGAAATTTGCGGAAGAGGGGGCGGTAAGAGTGTAAGAGCAAAAGGATGGGAGGAGCAATGATATATAAGATACTCTATACTAGTTAGGGCTGAAGCAATCATAATTGGACTTTGCATGCCCTGCGCATTGTCCAACAGACTGTTGACCTCACAAAGTCTAGCATCTGCTAAAGGCACCAAGAGCCTTGTAGGTAAAGGATTGGCAGCCACAGCAGTGTTCCTATACCTAAGGGGAACACGGGAAAGGGTTCAGGGAAAGGCCACTGGGTCCTTGTACGTCATCGGAGAGGAGGGCCCAGAGGAAAATCAGACATGCACAAGAAAGGACTCTCTGGGAATTGGGGCGGGAGGCACTGGGGGATGGGGAGGGAGAAGGGTGGGGAGGGGGAGCAGAGGGTATGGGGGGGAGGGAGGGAGGGAACTGGTGTACCTAATAAGTTTGTATGAGCTGAAATAAAAAAAATCTAAAAAAAAAAAAAAAAGAAGTCACACTTTCTCTACTTCTTTGTGACTCACAAGTCATTTCAGACAAGGATATCACTTTTCTGGCTTCACTTCAGAATTTGGCTTGGGGGGAGGAGAATCTTAATGATCCTTTTCTCTCAAATATTCTCATAGGAGAAATGAATGCTGGTATGTGAATGGCAGGAAAAGTCGGTCTTACATAAAATAAAAATCTCTGAGAAGCTAGAGGTCCTTTCTATATTCTCTTGATTACAAGAAGCAACAGTGATTTATCTAGATCAACTCCCAAATGCTGCTTTTTCCTTCTCTGCTTCTGAAACATTAAGAAGCTCTTTTTTAAAGTAAGGGTGTCTGGAGTTACAGCTTATGATAGTAACCTCTATGGAATTCTCTGTCTGAGCTACCCAGAAATGATCTTCTCTATTCTGGAAGTGTATTTTTGTCTCTCACCAGGAACTGGCTATTCTGATAGCCACAGGACTCAGGATGAACGCTCTCATTCACCTGCAGAGGTCTGTACCATGTGACTGTGCACTTGCAACTGAGTTCCTGTGTCTCCACAATGGGTGGCTTTTCCACCCTCCTGAAAAAAAATCTCTGGCTTGCTTTTCTGAGCCCATGAGTTCAGCTGCCCTGCTTAGGGCATTGAACTTTTATCCAAGAATAGTATTTCTTCAGCAAGCATGTTCCACAGTGCTCTTCACCTTTCTAGGAAAGGCAGAGCTGAGTGCTAGAAGCTTCCTCTTTACATTTTCCTCCACCTGAGGGTGAAATTTAAAACCCCCTGATTCAGGTAGGACAAACACTGATTGGCCAGGGTTGATTTGAGCGTGGAGGGAGAGTGGCATTGTTTGATTTTCTTTGTGGCTTAGTCTTAGAAATGCCTGAAATGTGAATGTGGGGGATATATTCATATTTTTTGATTTTATGGAAGTATTCTGTTTGTAACTATCAAGAGTTAGTAATTGCTTTGTCTGCTATAATCCATGATTTGGCTCTGAAGTACTTCCTAATTGCTGCCCATTCTTTCAGTCCCCAAATATTTACTCAATTCTTACAAATGACTCAGTTATTATCTGGATACTACAGAAATAAAGTGGAGAAAGAAACTTTCATGAAACAATTTCAAGTAGTCTCATTTTTATTAAACCCTTACACTTTTATATAGATATATTTCCCTCCCTCCCTCCTCTTTCCCTCTCTCCCTCCCTCTCTCCTTTCCTTTCCTTCCTTCCTTCCTTCCTTCCTTCCTTCCTTCCTTCCTTCCTTCCTTCCTTCCTTCCTTCCTTCCTTCCTTCCTGCTCTCTCCCTAGTTCCTTTTTCTGTATGTTCATATGTTCTTGTGTCTATGCACTTATGTTGTGCCTGGGTGAGGAGGCTAGAGGTGGACATCTGCTATCTCCCTCTATCACTGGCCACCTTATCTTCTGAGACAGCATCTCTCAGGAGCTCTTGTCTCTGCCTTCCCCGTGCTGGAATTCAAAGCATTTGGCACCATGACTGGCATTTAATGTGGGTGCTGGGAATCTGAATTCAGGTCATTCTTGCTTGTAGCAAGAGTTCTATACACTGAGGCATCTCCCCAGTCCGTGGAGATGGTCTCATTTTTATTGAGACCACAAAATTCCTATAGTTGAGTGACCCCATTTTGCATTAATTTCTGTCTGAGTCAAGGGTTAGACAAATAAGCCATCCCAGTCTGGCTTGTGTGAATGCAGCATTCCAAGCGGGGGAAGACATCGAGTGACACTCATTCAGGTCCTGTTTTAAATGTAAACATTTTCTCATGACGGTATTTTCTCTACAATGCAGCAATAAGCCATGAAGATCACGGTGGTCCTACATAAGAGAAAAATGACCATGGAGTTCATTCTACCACACTTGGAATATGAAATGACGGCATCCAAAAAAACTTGAAGAAAATTTACCTTAAGGATGTGAGCCCAGTACAAACCTAACTTCACCTGCCTGTAATTTCCATGTGGAGTCATCATGAGGTTGTTGCCACCAGGTACTGTTGTGTCATATAAATATTCCATAGGGCTTTTAATCGCCACCGTGCCCTCTATACTTGTATAATGTGTTGCAATTTTGATATAATTGCCTATCTCCTGAAAGATCATTAATCTTGGGATGCTGATGCTGTTGTACTCATACCTAGAGGATCTAAAAGTTTTACTATGGTCATCTCATCTAATACAAACAGCCCTTGAGCACAGTCCTTGATACCCATGATAGCTTCTTAAGTGTTCATTAAGACGAACTGGGAAAATGACTTTCAGTCTGTTCAACTGAGACTTCAGACAATATTCTTTGTAGTCACTGCTATGGGTTAGATAGTTATCTATGCAAACCCCCTTCTCCGTGCTCCAAACACAACTATATCTGCCCAAGAATAGAAATCTAAGTCCTAAATATGAATATGACCTTATTTGGAAATAAGATTGTGGACGATGAAATTCTTTAAGGTGAGATTACAGTGGAGTGGGTGTTCTCTGATGAAATGACTGGTGTCTTACAAGACAGCAGCCATGTAGAGACTGACCTGCACAGAGCAGGGCAGGGCAGGGCGGGGGGTGGGGGCTGGTGATGCAAACTAAGGGACTCCAAAAGCCCCTGGAAAATGACCAGAAGCTAGAAAAGAGCAGAAAAGACTTTCCCAAGCAGATTTCAGAAGCAATATGACCACTGAACTTTGTTTTCAGACTTCGGTCCCTGAGAACTTTCAGACATTCCCATTGTTTTAAGCCAGCTACTTTTTGGCACTGTGTCATAAGCCTAGGACTCTACAGTCACATAGCCTCACTGAGTCATTCATTTAAGTAGTTGGGTCATGTGACCTTCCTGTACAGAGGCCAGACCACAAACATACCATTCACATAGAGGATAGGTATCTGTGCATGGAATACTGTGGGCGAAGGGTCTGAGCAACTGACTGCCTCAAGAAAAGATGACTCCTTTGCTAAACTTTCCCTCCCTTCCTCCTTTGGCTGTTCTTGAAGTATGCCAGATAAAACATCATGACAGTGTATATACACTGAGGCTCACACATGCCACAGTGCATCCCACTAAGATTTATGCCCTTGCTTTTACATCCAGACAGCTAGTATGACTGGATTTTCAAGACAGACTTGGGAAACAAAATTGCTCTGAGAAGTTTCCTGAGTTCTCCCGGTATCCTGAGAACTCCATTCACTGTGAAATCATTCCTTGTTTGGGTGGAAAGAGGCAGTGTATAAATTTGGGATGCTATATGCCTATTAATTCAAGAAAACGTCAAACTGTCCGGGAAGGCCCTTAGGAAGGTTTACTCTCTGTCACCTGGGGCTGAGCCATAGGAGGGGAGCTCGTGAAAAGAAGACTTTCTCCAACTTCTGCCTACAGTGAATAAATCAGTGGGATTCTTCAGGTCCTTTCAGTCCCAATGAGTTTATTTCATAAGCAGCAAATATTTACGGGCTCCAGAGACTCTCCAGCCTTCCTCTCCCGTCTCTTTTCTCCTTCTGCCTAATGACTTGCTTCTCCCTTCTCTCCCTTTTGTTCACACTTCTGCTCTGATCCTCATGTAGCTGTGGAAGAAAAGATGTGTCTGACAAGGATCTCCCATCTCTCAGCCTCTAAAAGCCCAGGGTCTGGACTTTGTGATTTTTTTTTTTTTTTGAAAGAAGATTTAGTCTCTCTGCCCTGAACTGGATTTAGGGAAATTGTGTATTTGCTCTAGGGCTGAATGCAATCTCTAGCCTTTTTCATAAAGTTTATGGCCCTAGTGCCCCTTAAAAGGCCTCATGTGGCTGATTGATAGGCTCGTTTCTGATACTAACCATAACGAATTGGCCATCCCCAAGATAAGCTGCTCCTCCCCTGAGCATTACGGGAGGTACAGGCGGCCGCCATTACGGATGACACCACAATTATGGATGTGGCTTCCTTCCTCAATCAGATTCATCCTGCATGAGCGGCTGGGCTGTGCACTGCGGAACTGCGCACAGCACACAGCAGCTCTGTCGAGTCCTTTTAGTTCACAGAGTCTATGGGTTAAAACATCATCATTGATGGCAAAGAAGATCATGACTAATACCCCCTTTCCTAAGTCCTATTAATTTGCTATTGGCATCATGAACCAAAGAAGTCACTGGAATGGGATTGTGTAGCACAAACCTGGTCTTGTCTAGGCTAGGCATTCCCCCTTTAACATTTGTTCTCGTTTCCATTTCAGTCCAATCTTTCTTTTCCTCCTTAAGTTATAATTCGAAGAATCTCTTCATGGGGCAAGTACACTGAGTACTGACTCCTTATTTCTGCAAGCTCTACATTGTACACACCAAGCTTTCTGGGTCAAAATACATTTGAAGTCTTAGGAAATGGTGCTGAATGGAGGAAGAGAGAAAAAGGAAAGAAGATAAGGGCTGAACAATAGAGAGAGATAGAAGGACAGGGGACAAGCCAGCCTCAGGGTAAGAAGATGGAGATTTTATGAGTGTTTGACTTTGTTGATGAATTGATTTTGTACATATGCACAGGCATATGTGTGTGTATTTGTGTGTGTGTGTGTGTGTGTGTGTGTGTGTGTGTGTGTGTGTGTGTGTGTGTGTGTGTTTGCTTTGTGTGTACCAGAGGGCATCTGAGTATGTGTGCCTGTTCCAGGGTGATTTTTGAGAATCATTCTGGACTACTTTACCTCCCTATTGCTTTGCTTTAGGATTTCCCTGGTTCTGCTTTCCAGAGCTAGAATTTCAGAATGACGCTTGTTCTGCCAGCACTTTTACATGGGATCTGGGGGTCCAAACTCAGACATTTCGTTTGTGAGGCAAGAGCTTTAGCCCTCAACTCATCTCCCTACCTGTGCACTTTAATTTTTAAGCAAAGATTTGAGTTCTTGGGGCAAAAAATGAACCTATGACATGAGAGTTTCCCAGAATGCCTGCTATAATGTTTTGGTCTTTTCAATGTAGAAAATACAGAAGAGAAGGAACTAAATATTTAAAATAAAGAATGTAGAGGAGGAGGCAAGACAGGTTCACAAACGAGAAGTCACTACATGGTTTTGAGTACGATCTATAAGGAAGGTCAGGACAGGGAAGAAAAGGGGCAAGTGTTCAAAAGGAGCCTGCATTTCAAGTAAGAGAAACATCAGACTCTACATCAAATCACTGGGTATTAAAAAGCAGTGAAACACATTCATGAAAGTGGCTGGCTCAGCATCCACATGTGTCTGATTCTTTTTACTTCATTCATGCAACAGTCCTTGTCAGCTCCAATGGGCCATTTTGTCCATGCTTCACAAAAATACATTTAGTTTTTGTGATTTCAGCACATTGTGTTCTCATCCTCCACTTCCCTGACACATCCTCTAAGTGTTTATTTTTAACCTCTTTTGAAAGTTCATCTTCTGTTATTAACAACTGGATGTGATTCCACCAAGCTTTGTTCCTGCACTGACTCTCTTTTCTGGACTCTTGAGCAGTAGTTTCCATCCTGTTGCTTCAGCTGTTTTTAATATGCCACGGATGTTCGACCAGTCATCCTTTCACACAGCCCATGTGTGATGTTCTCACATCTGTGCCCACTAGAAGAATCTGCATCCTCGCTAGGGTAACTTTGTATCTGCTAGTTAGGATCTGAACACTGTGGTTGAGCTGTGCGTACTCATTGTTTATCTCAACGACTGGCACATGGTTAGGTGCTCATGTTAACTCGCCTGCTGTTGAGAACCAGTCAGGCTTGGGGAAATGATGAACTGGTTCACTTCTCAGATGGTGCCAGAATGTCCTGCTCTGCACTGAGAATACATTCAGCCGAATGAACTAGGTTTGGTAATTCTGAAAAAAGAACTTCTCAGACAAGCATTTTTCAATTGTGAGAGGCTCAAATGAAGACAAGATAATACAATTAACTGTTGTTGTCTACAGGGATTTGTTTCAGGATGCCTGTGGACACCAGTCTGGATGTTCAATCTCCCCTATAAAACGGCAGAGCATGTTCATATAACCAGTACAATACCCTACATTTTGCAGTATCTCTAGGTATTTGTAATGCCCAATGCCATACAATTATGTGGACTAATTGGCTAAACTACATTGCTTAGCAAATAATAACACGAAAATAGGACCTGCATATTTTTATGTACTTAAAAAGTTATCCCATGATTTGGCTGAATCTCCAGATGCATACTCATGTTTTTGAGAATTAGCAAAGATGGTTTATTTTTAATTTTTTATATAATCAGAATTTTCTACATTATACTTTTATAATTGGTGATCTTAAAAAATTAACATCCTTTCACAATCTGTACTATGCATTGATTGGATAAAAACAGAAAGGTATGCATTCATGTGTGTATGCAGGCACATGTGTGTGTGCTCACAGAGAGTCAGAGTAATCAGATTCAAAACAGGAATATTTTCTACTAGCTAGAAACTCTAGAAGTTAAAATGCCAGGAGTTACAACACTTTTTTTTCAATAAACACTATTGCCCCAATTTGTCAATTCTCCAAATTGCTCTTTTTCCCAACTGACTTTTTAGGGAAGAAGAGGGCAGAAAAATTATGCACTCTAATGGCCTGTCACTTTTGATTTTCAAATATTAAAAACAGAAAACTATTTACAGATGATAAATGTGACAGTAACACATGCTGTCTTGCATCCTGACTCCACGTAAAACCTTTGATGAATCCCAGATACTGATTGTTAGTGGACTAATTTAAGTCTTCAAGAAAGCGATTCCTATGAAAACAAAAAAAAAATCATATTGGAAAAACTGAAGGCATGTTTATCACGGGCAAATTGTTATATGGCAGCCTTGGAAAGCAACAAGGAAGTTATGTTTCTCTATAAAATGAAAAACCAACAGTCTCTGTAGGATCATGGTAACAAGAAATCCTTGGGTCATTCAAAAACATGTTTATTCTGTTGGTCTTTTTATTCTTTGCATTGTATGTGGTGAGAAAGGAATTAACAGATTATATAGAAAACTACTACAATTTTATTTAAAATTTTAATCTTCATTAGATAAAGGATTGTTCATTAGATAAAGATGAAAGCCTGAAATTCTAGTCCTGGAAGGCAGACCTAGGGAAACCCAGAGCAAAGCAATAAGGAGGCAGAGCAATCCAAAATAGTGTCAGATGTCACCCTTGAACCTCACAAGTAAACACATTCAAGTGCACACACACACACACACACACACACACACACACACACACATACACACACACATAATTGTACAGAGCTACAGAGACGGTAACAGTGATTTGCTCCTCCCTGTGGTTGGGGTCAGGATCAATAGCTGGCCTCAGAATCAGAATTCTGCTCTTGTATTGAGTCATGTGGCCCAGGAGAGAGAGGTTTAAATAGACTTCGTCTTGCATCATACATGTGATACCAACCATGCCACGTGTTAATTTGGGAAGAAAAGTCATGTGTTCTTGGCGTGGCTTGTGGACCACCAGGATGTTCCACTTCTTGGTCAGAGTTAGTGTGGGATCTTGGGAGCAGCACGAATTTTACGAATATGCAACACAACTGGTGAAAAATACTTGTGCAGTGCTTGGCCAGGGGACCAATACATAATGTGGGTTGTCTGAATTCTTAAGCACTCATTTGTTTATTTTTTGCAATATCACACTATTTGCATTTTCTTTTGAAATGGACTCCCAAGAAGAAAAGTACAGTGACCAATCCAACAATTGGCCTTTTAGTGCCAACATTTCACAATTAAAGTCACAAAAACATGATTTGATGTAGAAAGGAAGTCTACACAAACCAGGGTCTCAGATTTATTGAAAAGAGATTTTAACAAATTAAATAATAATTTTTAAAAAGACCTCAAAATAATGCAATAGTGACTCTAGAAACTAAATAAACCTCTAAAGCAATGCTTAAAATTGAGCATATTTAACCAACTTATGTTTTCTTCCTGCTCAAATAAATAAGCTTATCTACCAGGGCGTTTGCTTGCCACTGCAATAGCTAACGGCTCGGGTCATGACATGTTTCTCAGGCTGTGAAAGCTGACCACAGCCTAGTGATCTTAAGTATGATTTGTAGAACTGTGTGTCTACTAGAGCAGAAAGACACCTGTCACCTTCTTTAGCTAAGTGAACTCAGCCAAATCTCCTAAAATACAATTTTGAAAATAATACTTCCTTCTAGCACAGAAAATACCAATATTAAATGGTGCTCTATCACAGAAAATACTAAAAGGCAACAGTGTTCTAGCATAGGAATTACTAAAATGCAAAGGTATTCTAGTACAGGATATACTAATATGCAAAGGTATTCACTCTCTGTCTTTTCTCCCTGCCCACTTTTTAATATAGCTCTAGACAAGTTGCTTCCCTCCCCAATACACACACACCAGAACAATTAACTGTAAGGTTCATAGACCGCACTTGCTGATACTCTATGGAGCTTTTATTGAACACTAAGCATGATTCCTTTTTTGGACATACTATAACTGAATGTGGAAAAAGTCTTTAAAAATGCTGCCTTTGAATGTGATGTCATGGACACTGGCAAGAATATTGAAGCTCTACATCAAAAAGATATTTTGGGAATAAGTCGGTCTAAGAATAAAATAGAGCTCTCGTAAAATTGAGAGATCTCCTTTGTATCAAAGTGTATTTATGAGATAATATTTCACCCAGAATGGAGAAAAAATGGAAATCCATTGCCATTACAGTACTATTTTGTTGAGATGGCAATCTTATAATGAAATCTAAAATTCCAGCTCTCATATCCTAAAGTGGATGCCGGCTTGCTCTAATCTTGGTGATCATTATAACAGTAAGACACTCATCAAAATTAGTTCTGGCATTTATGAAAAGTCAGGAAAGGCTCGCTCCCTCCCCTTCCAGAACCCCTTTTCTAACTGTGTAGCTGCCCCTGATCACACAGCTTCACTGTTACTGCAGTGGGAAGCAGGAGGCCGCATCTGCTACTCACGGTGGTCTTCCCTGACAGTCTTGCCATGTTATCCTGCACTTCTGACCCTCGTGAAACCCACTTACCTAGTGACTATGAGCAAAGAGAGCTACATCATCTTCCCTAGGTTGAGGGCCAACTTTGAAAACAAGTAAGGACCTAACCTCTTGAGCATATAGGCTGCTGACTGCCCGAGGCCTTAAGGATACTCCTTAAACCTCAGCTAATCACATCCCACAACAAGGATTCTTTACTGGAGAACAAAATTTACCATATTTATTTAGTATCTTAATATTGGTTTTTTTCTTCCTACCTTAATAAAGATAGTCAAGATAGAAAAATAACAAGCTGCTATAAATAGTAAATCTTCTTCACTTACTTCAAATAGAAAGTTATCCATAAAAATAAAAGTAAAACAAAACAGCAGGATAGCCAAATAGGGAGAACAGGGGCAAGTCTCAGCAGGGCTCTCTGGGATGGGAGTTCCACCGAATGCCATCTTAGCTAAAATTGGAGGATGAAGAGAGAAGTAGAACCATTTCCTCACTATAGGATGCATTGGCTTTGGATCATCACATGACCACATCTGAAGTGTTCCTTTTGCTGGGGAAACTTTTGAAACTTTTAAAAGAGCACCCAGATTTTCATGTTTAGCCCCATTCTATAGAAACAAGTAAGGGTCCTAATACTGAAGATGTTAGACATGTAAATATGGACAAAAATCACCAGCAGGAACTGGTTAGGACCTCCTTGCTGGGTAGCTTACAAGTACCAGAGACTACTACCAAAGTTAACAGGGGAGGAAAGCAATCAAAATTCTCATTTTGATTACAATGACAATCACTACAAGAGGTGACCAGCCATGTAATAGTGGTGTGAATATCAAAGAGGAAAACAGCAGTTTTCTATCCTATGATTTAAGGTCCACTTGTCAAAAGGGACCACATTTCTGTAAGCTAGAATAAGAATTATGAAAGAGGAGGACATTGGTCCCAGGGGAAGAGCAGGCCATGAAAGTTTAGCTGTGAAGACACCACCCCAAACTGCCTTATAATTACACCTATTATTATACCCATTGATTGGAGATGCACTCGGCACTTACCTTGAAGCCTCCTTTTGCAACAGAAGATGTTCACCACAGAAAAACTTATTTGGCTAAATTGGAGAAAATAAGTGACTGTGGACTTGGTCCTTACCAGGACATCTAAGTCACATCCATCCCCACCTTATGGTACAGGATACATCACGGAAGAGGGTGCAGTAAGATTATAAAAACTTGACGTGGGTCAATGTTGGGCCAGACACAATCTCCTAGACCTGACAAGAACTGCATGGGAACTGTGCCGTGGACGGCTCACCAGGAAAATGGGAACCATCAAGAAGTTTCACACCTCCCTGTGAGACTTATGAAAACTAATAGGAAGAAAACGAAGATGCATCTTCAGTGGTGCATTCACTGGTGTACGGCACTCACTGGAACATGAATCAAGTTAGACATATGAAATCAAAGACACACTAGATGGAGCACAGTGGGCCACATGGTGAAAAGACTTGAAGATAGATGGGAGTATGAGATGAGAGATAGTCAGGGGGAAAGGATGGGGATGGGAATGGGGGACTAAGGGGAGAGAAAAAAGAAAAATAAAATTATTAGAAATAAAAAATAAATTCTTAGTGTAGTTAGACTGGAAAGATGCTTTCATGTCAATAAACCGTTATCTGATTTTAAAAAAAATAATAAAAATATCACAATTCAATAATGCACTTTGTTCACAAAAGGAATACCATCCCCATGATCTAATTTTAGAACATTTTAATTTTCTTCAAAAATGAAACTACATTAGATAAAGTGAGCCCGCATCCCATCCTTTATGGCCTCTACTGGGCAAAATACTGGTGTAATATCTGTCTCTACAGGCATGAATTCCTTGATATTTCATATAAATATGCATCAGTTGTCACAATTACTATATCATAACACATGAGTGCTCTCGTGACTGGTTTATTCACTTAGGATAATGTTTTCTTGGTTGACTCATGTAATCATGTGCATCAGTGCTATGCCTTTATTTCAGTGGTTAGTAATACCTCATTTTGCTGGTTAGGTACAAGGGTCATCTTAACAATTGAGGGTTAAGTCTTTGTGCACATCTATAAAGAATTGTTTAATTAAGGCAAGCCTTAATGGAGCCTGTGGGAAATTTTCTAATTGATGTGAAAAGACCCAGCCCATAGTCGGTGGGACTATTCCTGGGTACATAGATAAGATGGAGGGAGCTGTATTTTGGCATACTCTGTTATACAGTCATGAAGGCATTTCAGCAAGTGAGAAAGTATGTCCCTTTTCTAGCTTTGTATGGATAGGGTGTGGTCACTTCCTTTGGTTCCTGATGTTGGTATGAACTCTCATATCATGTTGAAAAAGTGTAAATGAGAAACATGTCGTAATTGATAACTTGCTACCCTAAGCTGTTTGAATCTACATTCACTCAAGAAGATGAAACACCCACCACATAGAATATCACATTTGTATTCATCCATTTATCAACGGGTGAGCACCTAGGCTGTCTCTCCTTTTTAACTGATGCATAAATAACATTACAATGAACATGTGTTTACAAGTTTTGTGTGAGCACATGCTTACATTTCTCTTCTTTTTGAGTGGGGTGTGTGTGTGTGTGTGTGTGTGTGTGTGTGTGTGTGTGGCACACATGTGAGTGTGCAGAAGCCAGAGGAGGACTGTAAGTGTCTTTCTCTGAATTGTTGCCTTGAGACAAGGTCTCTCACCGAGCCAGAAGCATGCATTGTGCCTAGGCTAGCTGGCCAGTGAACTCTTGGGGTCCACCTTCTCCACCCCAGTCCTGGGGTTACAGTCACATGCAGCTGTGCCCTGCTTTTTGTACCATTGCTGAAGATTCAAATTCAGCTCCTCATGTTTGTAGAAGATACATTCTTAGCCACAAAGCAATTCCCCAGCCTTCCTTTGCTTTCATTTCTCTTGTATATTGGAGTGGAAGCTTTTCAGAAGGTGTTTTAAATAAGAACTTTATTTTGAAGCTATACAGCAAAATGATTTTCCAGTTCAATAGCCCAAGCATCGAGTGGACTCAGTGTCTACTGACAATATTCTATTTGTACTCTTCTGTTGCCCATGTTTATTTACTTGCATATTCCAATCAAAAACAGTAAAAGGTACCTATAATCAGAATCTGTCTCAATAAAAATAAGGAAAAAAATGGATAGCTCACCTAATCACATTTCCAGTTGTACACCCAGAGACAAGGATGGTTAAAATTATTTCTTCCTATTTACCACCAGATTTTGCTTCACATGGACATATGTCAGTGTCACCTGATGCAGACTTCCTGAACTGTAATAAACTATGTACTTCCATGTTTTCCTATTCTAAAGCACATCTAGAGCAGTCTCCTGGCTCTTCTCAGAACTGAAGTGGTGGGCCTTAGGAAGCTTCCAGCTGAAACTTTTCATAGACATTGGTGATTTCACTCTAACAATGCTGTTTTGCTCCACACTCCCCCTTAAAATGGGAGACAACATGGGTCACATCAGTGCCAGACACTGCCAAGACTACATGTCACCAATTAAAGGCAAAACAGTCTCAAATATGATATAGGTTTTGTACATATTTCAGTGTTAGTGTTCCTTTTTCTATAGGCAACTGATAATTCTCATAACTACTTTATACCACGTAACTATTTCCCCTATAAACTTTGTAGTTGATTCTTGTAGATCTGTTTGCACGTACATATTCTAGATTTTGTTAACAAAATGCTTTTGCCTTGTGTATATGCTATCGCAAAGCTATTTACATTTTTGTGTCCTCCCTTCTCCTTCACTGGTTGCTAATTCCACTGTTCCTTACTTTCTCATCAAAATGCTGTCTTTAGTCTATATTAAGTCATGATATTTCAGTTTCTTTCTAGATTCTATTCCATGCTATTGGCCACTTTCTTCATCCTTTAAACCAAGCTGTTTCAACTTCTTCAGGTTCACTTACATGTACCCCATGACATGATGCTGCACAAAGTATTTGTCAAAGTTGTCCTTACTATATCTATGCACTTATTCTCACAAGCTAACACTATCTTACCTGGAATCATTTCATATTTCTCCACTAAAGTTTAAGCCATGGTCATTATAATAATATTTTGTATATTGTTATGCCTTTCGAATAAAGAATTAAAGGATTCAGTGTATGAATGTGAAATTCCAACAATAAAGTAATAGTATGGTTCTGGCTTACTTTAAGTCTCCATAAAAGAAACTAGCTCTGAATTCATATAAAGTAAATGCAAAACCAATCAGAAGGAAGTCTCTATGTTCAATCCTCAAGCAGTCTGTTGAGCACATGACCACACCAACCAATGAAGGAAACAAGTTCATCAAATCATAAAAATTATATTAAATTCTGAACAAATTAGAAAAAAATAAAGTTATTTGGAATCAATGTACAAATTCTCTTAAAATACCAGTGAAACTTACCCAATGGACTTAATCAAACATTAAATAAAAATATGATTAGACTCTCAGAAACTTGAAGCTGATCAACATTCCATTAACCTCTTATTTTTTCCAAGCACATTCTACTCTTTTTCGTTTGAATTCTTTTTGCATACTTATCTCCCAATAAAAAATAATGAAGGAAATGATGAGAAAATGAAATTTTATTTTCACTATTAGATTTCCCTTCTTGAAAAAAAAATCTCTCTTTTTAAATCACTATGACCTAAACTATAGTTTCTTTTATTGCAAAAGTTCCATGCCTAGCTTGGTAATTTCATCTCAGGAAAATTCAGGCCTATGCTGGTATGGTCTAAGCACCATACCTTTTTTTGATTGCATTTAAAACATGATTTTGAAAAAGAACCATGTCACAGAAGTCTTTAAGTTTGTTGAGATAACCAAAATATAACCATTTCTCTTGCCCAAATGTTTATGACTATGTGAGTCCATAAATTTGACTTTTCTCCCATCCCAAGCAAGATGATATTCTTACCTAGCAACAGATGAATTACATGTGCTTTCTATTGATCTTCAAAATGGTGTTATGAGCTAGGCATTATTATCTGAGGTCATTGACTCTTTCTGTCATGCAAGGTCACAGACAATAAAGGTAACTCTGACCCAGTTCCTGTTGCATGCCACACACTTTACTTCTTCCTCAAGCTCATGACTTGCTAAAACAGCTTCTTTTCTCTATATGAGAAATTTCTGCCAGTTTTTATTTAAAAAGTTTTATTGACACACACTCAAAGCCTTTATTTACACATTTGCTATAGTTGTTCATGCCAAAAGATGGCAATGAAAACTCAGGGACCCCAAGCTTAAAATTTTCCCACAATGGTTCATTGGAACCTGTTCTAACTGAAGGACAGTTAGCTTTCAGAGTATTTTTTTCATACTCTACATAAAGATATTCTAATTTTTGCATCCCCTTTTGCTCTCACTGGCCTTTTTTCCTACCATTATTTTCTTATTAAATTGAAAGCCTTCATTTTATGACTTGGAAGGACATGCTAGATCAATCAGCCTATAACTATAATGTCATGATCCAGATAGTGACCCTCTGTTATCAAGTAGAAATATAGAAGAAAAATACACATTACTTGACTTGCTAGGTATTTGTAAAATGTTTCTTCAGACTCACATACTGCTTTTGAGGTGCTCAATTTCAGATGACTTTTGTTTTTTAAACACATTTCTACTACAATTGACTTATTTTATCACTCACCAGTTATAGGTCCTTGAGCAGGTCCTTCCTTTTCAGTCCTCTAGTTCATCTGCAATAAAGACATAGGATTAAACACTTTTCCCAAGTTCTTTTTATTCCCAAGTCCTATTGCAACCATATCATTGATCACAGAGAACATCACTTTCTCTCTGGCTTAGTGTGAGAACCCTGTACTCTCTTCTATGTCCCAAGAACTGAGAAATGCCATCCTACTTAGCAAATTCACACTAAAATTTAATTTCTCAGAAGGATTACTGAACACTCTAATGGGGAAACAACAAATTTTCCACATTGATTTTCTGATTTTCGTTCTCTTCCTCTGAACAGGACTTTGCTGTTTTTGTTCTTCATGTGTGTGTATGTGTGTGTGCATGCACGTGTGTACTTGCTTTCCCTCCTTTTTGGGGGGACAGGATCTAGTTGATCTTCTCTTATACTGATAGTCACTTGCAATTTGCCAATTTACCTTTGTCAGCAGGGCGACTTTTGACTTTGTCTTCAGAACACTTATCTCTGAAAACTCTGATTTCCTCTCAATTTGATTTTGTTGCTAGTTTTATTTTAAAAGCAACATTATGAATATTAAAATACCATTAATTATGCATTCTAACTTCTCAAGGACCAGAAAGCATGGAACACCAGACCTTTACTCATGAGATGAATTCTGGAATGACAAAGCTAAAAATCAAAGAAAACACCTAGTAAAGGTGAGGTATGGTGGGACTGTGTATGTTTCTAGTGGTGGGAAGTCTCCACCTAGCATGGGCTTTGTGGAATGGGGAGAAGATATTTCTCACCATATATTCAAAGACTCAGGAGTTTTACCAAGCAATTCTGCTTTTAGGAGTATGCCCTGAGGAAATAATTATCGAAGAAAAGAGACAGGCATCCCACAGTATTTATAAAAGTGAAAAATGGAAATAAATTAAATGCACTTGAATAGTAGTTTGGATTGGGTCAATTGAGATATGATGAAGTAATTATATTTCTAAAATTGTAAAAATGCAGATGACCATGGAAAGATATGCTCATCTGAAAAAAGGAAAGTATCTTTAAAATAACATGTTTAGTAGGATTTTATTTCTTCCAAAATTCAGAGGATATATGTGACAAAAGTGAATGGAAGAAGACAAGCCAGAATATTAATATTAGCTTCTGAAGGTAGAGGAATGATACATGTCTTTGTATAGTTTCAATGACTTTCACATGTTTGCATTGATTATCTTAATATAAAAATTTCTTAAGTGCTATAGATTATAAACACAAAAATAATTTTGAAAGGATCTACTCACTCACATTATTACAACCATATGGAAGCAGTCATTTCAGTAATCCAAGAAGTATATCATCTTATTGGAATCAAACCATTTTGATATACTACATATTCTCATATTAGTTTTTGTTTGTATGCAAGAAAGTAAAAATACCAGTAAATGGCAGAGAAGATAATCTACCTTTCATGGTGTTCTCATTCTCTGAATTAGGAGACCGAATCATTAATTTCCTAAGATTTTTTTACAAGTTATTGTAATTACATTTACTTTTGCTTTTTACTTGGCTTTGGTGTGTCCACCAAATCTCTACAAAGACTGGGATTGTATTTTTTGAAAAGCTCATTTAGCACAGATTTCATTTTTTATAGGAAAGTAAAAAAATATCTAATTTTTAACATCTTAAAATTGAAGGGCATTGTACAGGCAGATCCTGCAAACTAGAATGAGCCAAGGGTGACAGTATGTTCTCAGCCCAGAAGCAAGCAACACGTATCAGCATCTACTGTGGTTATAAAACAAGATGATCAGGCCAGTGATTCAGGGAAAGTTAACCTTCTTTACCTGAATTGCCATTATTTAATTTTATGCCTATGCCTTTAAAAGATTACATGGGATAAATCAGACATAATCAAAACTTTGAACTCCGGTATAATTAACCAAATGGCAGCACAGTGACATTTAGGTGAAAGTTAATAGACAGAGAGCATATGCTGTAAAGCCAGTTTTTATAACCTTAGCAAAGTCGAACTGCATGATTAAATACTGGATTGTAGAGTGTTAAGACAGGGATAGTTTAATTCAGGAAAAAGAATCAAATATAATTGTTCACAAGTGTACCTTTGTATGTCCTATTAAGACATATTTACAATGCAAAGGCATAACATAAGTAATCTGTGTTAGAAATAACTGTGTAAATCATTCTTATCTAAGACATAATTCAATTTCTTTAAGAGCTCTTTTGGAAGATTTTATTGGTCAAGGTCTGAATGTATTTTCCATGGAAAAATATTAAATTACTTTTAAATAATCAATTTAAATAATTCTCCAATGGAAGAGATAGATAAAGGAACATTCGGACTAGGCTTCCTCCAATAACTCTGAGTTGAATAAAGATTCACTGAGTAATATACTTAAAATATACAGAAAAGCACCAATATAATTAAAAAGCCAGGAAGTAGAAAACCCCTTCTTATTTTCTGTTGGAAGCCATCCTCATGCAATATTTTCCTAAATGAGCATTCCTTTTTAATGCCAAGTCTCCAAAACAGCTTGAAGTGGAAAGGTACTCAGTGGATGGTGAATTCAGTCAAGGGTGAAGTAAACTGTGTTTGTGTAATATTTTTGAGTACGGTCTATAAGAGATTAGAGACTTAAAATTCAGTGGCTGAGCCAACTATTTTGTTTGGATTTTAAAGAGGAAAAGGGGCTGAACTCCAATTCTTGTTCTAAAGCAAAATCTAGGGCCATGACCCCCACTCTCTTAGTGATGAGACATGTTACCTGAAGTCACAACATGCCCACAAGAATGCATACTGCAAGACGCATGTTAGAGCTCATTGTTTCTGGCTTGTAACTATCTACAGGAACTGGTTTGCATGTGTAATGTGACAAGCTTGGAAGGTTCTGAAAGAAACACTTTTAATGTTTATGTGACATAGTAGAAAAATTCAGATTCAGCCTATAAACTTCAAGTTATTGCCAAAACCTTCCATGATCTGCCTGATAACTGATGAATCCAAGGATGCCCTGGTAGGATGGGACAATCTTGCATAGCAACTATGGAACCCAATCTAGAGAAGACCTAGCAATGAGAGTTATTGTGCCGATGGCAAGGTTTGTTTTCAAGGCCTGTGGATTAGTACAATATTCAGTCAGTTCACATATACCTTAGTGGGTGATTGGTCATGGAGATTCTCTAATGATTTTTAGGATAGGCAGTGAAGGGACTGCACCAAGACAGCATTTTTATCTTTGGCAGACAAAATGTATCATAGTCTCTGAATAATTAAAAGAATTCTATATTCCCCAAATGTTTATAGAGAAGCTCTCAGAGAATTTAGGGTTTCTTTCTCTTCATACACACTCACAAACACAACATATATTATATATATATATATATATATATATATATATATACACACACACACATATGTGATAGGTACACATTTGCATACACACTTCATGTGATACACTGAAATGCATATAGGTTAATTTAATTAGAATAGAATGTAACTAAAAATATTTAGTTCCAATGAAATTCATGAGTAATGGGATCTATTGTTCTGGAATGGCGTCCTGATTTTACTTTTTTTCTTTCTGATTATTATTTTATGCAGTACTACAGCCTGTGATCAAGGCCCTACATATGCTTGGCAAGTGTTCTGCCACTCAGCTTCACATGCAAGAGCATCATAACTTTTTTCTTTTCGGTTAGCACTGAGGATTCAATCTAGGGCTTCAAACACTCTAGATAAGAGTTCTACCACTGAAACTCCGTTTCTTCCCCCCCCATTCATTTTTTTTATTGTTTATTCAATTGTGTGTGTGTGTGTGTGTGTGTGTGTGTGTAGAACCACAGGGAAATTTGGGAACCACCGTGGACCATCTCTACCTCCTCCTTGTTTACTCTGCCCCGGGATTCACAGGCTCTGCCCTACCAGGACCAGAAATGCAGGCCGCCCCCACTTCTGCCTGGTGTCTATACGTGGGGTTGAGGATCCGAACTCAGGACCTTCCGCCTGCAAGGCAGAGGCTTAACCCCTGAGCCACCTCTCCAGCCCCCATTCATTTTTAAATATGTGTCAAGAATTCACTCTTGCTCTCTTATCTGCAGGGAACATGTCCTTAGTATGGATGCCTGACACTTCAAACAGTACCAAAGAGTTTCTTTACATATACATACCCATGATTGAGTTCAATTTACATATTTAAGATAGTAAAGAAGAAATGGCACTCACGTTCTGTAAACCTTAGCAATCTCAATGTACAATATACAATTTTTCCCTTGAGAACTTTCTCCGTTTCACTTGAAGTTTTTTTTTTTCAGCCTTCTTTTACATATTAGGTTGCCAATATCAATGCCCTTCACTTTGGGGTTATTGAAAAATGACAATGACTTGCAACCAAGCTGCATTCCATAATGTGACAGCACAAATGGCCACAGTGACTAACAGGTGGGTTGTGTATGACTGTGCTGGACAAAGGGGTGGCTCAGATCCCGTGGGGGACAGAACTATATGGTAGACGTTTCTCCACACTACTCGATGGCATGCAGTGTAAAACCTATGAATAGTTAACTTCCGAAATTTGCCTTTGATAGTTTTAGGCCACAACTGAGTAGAAATAACTGAAATTGCCAAAAGTATGTGCTTCTGTACTGTGGAAAGCATTTTCTCAGCATCTAAACTTGTTCTTGCACACATGAAGGCAAGTTAGACATTTAGTTATTTGGACTGGTGATCTACTGGACAGACCACTCACGTGTATTTGTGGGCCAGCCCTCTTCAAGACTGTAGGCTATTGTTCTTGACCGAAATCTCTGGCTTCTCAGAGTTTCTGTCCCTGCTCCTGTATGTCCAACTGTCTCTTGTTGATGCATCTGCCACACCTCTAAAGTCAGGTAGAGACAGCAACCACTCCTGACTCGTTTTGCTACTTCGGATGCCCACCATGTAGTGATCCTCTCCCACTAGTAACAGTAGAAAGTCAGTTTCTTGGTCCTTTTAGGCTCCGAATGCCAGGCTCCAGATAAAGAAGACTAATAAGACTTTGTTTGAGGGCTGGAGAGGTGGCTCAGGGGTTAAGCCTCCGCCTTGCAGGCGGAAGGTCCTGAGTTCGGATCCCAGATCCCACGTATAGACGCCAGGCAGAAGCGGGGGCGGCCTGCGTTTCCGGTCCTGGTAGGGCGGAGTCTGTGAATCCCGGGGCAGAAGGAGGTGGAGGCGTCCATGGTGGTTCCCGATTCGTCCGTGGTTCTACACACACACACATACACACATGCGCGCGCACACACATACACACACAAGCACAATTGAATAAATAATAATAAAAAAATTTAAAAAAAAAGACTTTGTTTGATGATGGTGGATTCCTCGCTGTTGCCCCAGGTAGACAGGATTAAACTCTGTTCCTGCCACATTAAAAGACAAATCTTGGAATAGCTGCATGACTGGTGCGGCAGATGGTATCAGGACACTATCTGTGTATCCCAAGTATTCTACCGTGTTGTACCGCCACCTCCCATGTACACTTCCTGTCAACAGTCAGCACTTATGACCCTTAAGCAAATCATCATAGTGTGTTGGCCCTGTTTGTATTGACCCTGTAGTGTTCTCTACGCTAATCCCAGATGTCCTGTGCAAGAAGAACCAAAGTCACTCTCCATGCAACTTCGGTGGACAGTGCCCACCGTTCCGACTCCCTCCTCCCTGACATTTCCAATCACTTTCAGCATAACCCTCATCACAAACTGCACTTCCATGAAAACCCGCTCAAGACAGCTTGTTTCCAAAAGCATAGGGAACATGATTAACAAGTGTCCAGCTCTTCCAGAGATCTCAGGATACTCTCCCAAAACAAAAAGTTCCACTGAACCTGAGTGGTATATAGTATATGCTCTATCTCTGTGTGCACAGATGTTCATTGACCAAGATAGAAGTAGGTCAAAAATGCATATAATACATGTGCTCTGGTTTACATACTCCCTCCAAAACACATACTGAATTTTCTTTGTGGATAGCAAGAGGTAGGACTCCTGCCCCCCAAGAGGTGACTGAGTTATGAGCATGGAGTAAGAAATGTCACTGTGGAATGAGTCACTATGTCATGCATGCTGCCTTGCCCTCCAACCATGCTGCAGTGCAGTGTGAGGCTTGGATCAAATGATGGTACCATACTCTTTGTGTGTGTGTGTGTGTGTGTGTGTGTGTGTGTGTGTGTATACCAGTGTGCGTGCCTATGAAGTCCCAAGAGTGACTTTAGGAATCAGCCTGGATTCTCTATTGCTCTATCCCTTACTATTTGGCTCTGGGGTTATCTTCCAGGTTCAGAAAAGTACAGGCTACATTCATTTCACCTGTCACTGGCATTTTTACATGTGATCTGGAGATCTGAACTCAAGTCCTTTTGCTTGGAGGCAAAGCCTTTAACCATTGAGCTATCTCCCCAGCCCTGACACCATGCTCTTAACTTTTGGCTTATAGACTCTAATAAATAAATCTCTTTTCTCATAAAGTAGCTGATGATGCATAATGTGAAACAGCAACAGACACTCATCGTCACCTATGGCTGGACAAAGTTATTCAACACAAAGTGCACTTCATAATAAAGTACTGAATATCTCTGTAACTTACTGAGAATAAGCAAAGTCACATTGTCACAATGACATTTATTCCGATTCTGACTGATCAGGAGCTGAGACTTACTGTGGTGCAATACAACTAGAGAATTCAGTTGGCATGTCACTAGGCCGGTGTCACTGTATCAAATGCGAGTTGTCCCCTGCCGGCTCATATGTTTGAATCCTTAGCTACTGCCAGTATTTGAGAAGGTCAAGGTACCTTTAAGAGGCTGGAAGGTGCTGCAAGTTTTAAGAGTAAACTCACTCACTCAAGCAAGGCAGGGATAACCAACCTCAAGTCCCACCCCCTGTGACTGTCTCCTTCAGTAACACTCCACTTGCTAAAGGTGCCACGACTTTCCCAAACTAAAGATTCAAACATATGAGGCTGTGGAAGACAACTCACATTTCAAACATGACAGTCAGGAAAGGGTCAAATTCTGAAGTATAATCTCTGCTGAGAGTGTACTGCTTTTACACCAGGTTTAAAACATCTCAAGCTGGGGACCTGCGCATCGCAGCTTCAGTCCTTAAGGGTTCTCAGTACATAAATCAGTTACACAACAACTAGTCAATAGCAGAATTATTCATCAGATGGGTATATGACTCTGGGCAACACACACTCCAGGATGACATGCAAAGATTTCTCTGCAATTAGGGAACTTTGAACTACTACATGATGCTAGCTTCAACTTCTTTCTTTCCCCTTAAATTTATCAGTGGACAGCACTGATTTACAAACCAAATTCCCAGATATGAACGTGAATCGCTGAATTGCATTTCAAATTCTGAACAATATTTCTGAAATTATGGATTTTTAATTTGTCACTCCTCAGAAACCCTTTCTGGCAAAGGCAGTAGGCGCAAGTGCTAGTGATGTGGAAGACAGGAGGTTCAGAGGTAGAAACTGCAGCATTTTAAGATTTATGTATTTATTTATTTTCATACATGAATACAAGGAATTTATTTCACTTTTACCCATTATCACCTAATCCTACCCTTTTTTTCTCAGTTTGTCTTCTTCTCAGTCTGCCTCTTACTGTCAAGCTTGTTTTGCATGTGTGGCCTACCGAGGCCATCTGAGTTGCCCATACTGGCATGTGTCTGAGTACTTGCTGTGGCGTGGATGAGTATCAGTGGTTATGCCACGGAGGGAAGTAACCCCCCTTCCCTCAATGAAGCATTAATAGTGTCTCAAGGAGGTGTGGTACCTCTGAAGACTTTCTTCTTCCATAGTGAAATATCAATAGACCAATCTTGCACAGGTTTTATGGAAGTAGACACAGCTGCAGTTTCAGTCCAGGGCTCAGAGTGATATCCTTGGAGAAGAGATGGTAAGTATGTGAGAGTCAGAGGGTGTACACAGGTGCTGCCAGATGGAATCTTCTGGACTTGACAGGGCTGTTGTGCTCATGAATTCACTGTTGCTGCCCTTTTTGAATACATGAGGTATTTAAAGGTTGATGGGTCAGCCCATTATATATGCATGGTAATTTAGTTCAGAAGTTCAAAATTATTTTATTTTCATATTAATTGCTTTTGTCTCTCAATAAATGACTCTGTAGGAAGTGGAATTCAATTTCATTCATTTTCAATAATCGAGATTGCTTTGAAGTGGCTCAATAACTCTCAGCTCCTCTTGGCCTTCAAGAGATTACTGGTTGTAGCTCATAAATAATGCGGGTTTTCTTTGCCGACTCCTAAGCAAGGCAGACTGGTCTTGAGCAAAATTTCTCAGTACACAGAACTTCCTAGGTGGACTCCCATCTCTGCTGCTCTGTCCTCTTCAGCATTCATGGTCCTCAGGGTTTTCAGTTCTTCTTTCTTGCCTCCTCCCAGAAGCAGGTGATAAGCAAATACATTCCCTCTGTAGAGACCTTACTTCTCTTTGCTTTCATTCTTCCTGTGCCCTTTGTCTAAAGCAGCTAAGTACATTGGGGGAGAGGGAGAGTCTCACCATAGACCACCATCTCCACAGGAACTCTGCAGACATCCCTGCCAGAAATGACCATTCAGCACCCTCCTGTCCAGGGATTTCTTGGTACTCCTCCCATGTTTCATCTATCTGCACTGATTTAGAGGTATGTTCTCAAGGTTGGTCTGTGTGTTACACACCATGCTTTAGCTGTAGTTATGTTCCTTCACAAAAGTCATGATGAATAAATGGGTTAGGGACTAAGTTATGGTCCAAGAGTCCATGCCTTAGCCCTGTAGAAGGTTCACTTCTGCAACACACATCTCACTCTCTTCAGAATCTGTTCATCCAGAGGTTGAAACTCTGGATTTGTGTCTAGATTGTGTCATGATGAATCTTCCCATCTTCACAGGGCTGGGAATTCCTCTAGGGTCCAAACAAGAAACAGACCCTGGCCCAGACCTCCTCTATACACAAGATCATGGAATGCTCTGTGACTTTGTTGGACACATTATAGTATCCATACTAGGAGGTAGCTTCATAGACCACTACATTGGTGGTCATAGTCTCAGGTCAGCAGCAGACAACAGCTTCACCCACCCAACATCCCAAGCAATGGGCCAATTTTTCATTTGATGGGGTCTTTCCACAGAAATTTAAAGCATTTTATCTGATGGTCAAAGCCCGTGGTCACAACCCACTCTGTCAGCACTCTTTCAACACAAGAATTCATGAGTTGTATTGACCCGGTGTGGTTGCCTTTTGTCTGGTGACAAGTCATCGGTGGGTGTTGTAACTGCTTACCTTCATAGATTACAGGGTTCTCCCCTGATTTCCCGTAAGTGGGATACCAGCTGGAGTGTCAGCACACTGCTTTGTGTCCTAGGTTTAAGGACTGCTGCCAAGAATGCTGTTAGCCTTCATTCAGTTTGATCAAAAACATAGTCATGATGAAACTGCTTTGCAGATGAAAGAGGAGCCAGATACAAAACCAAACCTGGTCAGAATCACCCCACCCCACCCCACCCCCCGGCCCCAAGAATGAGCCCTGTACCCTGAAAGTGTGCACCCCAAAAGTGCACCCCCAAAAGACCCCCGAACAGGAGCCCCCCAAAATGTGCCTCCCAAAAGGGCCCCAAAAATGCATGCACCAAAAATGTACACCCCAAAGATGCACACCCCAAAAAGGCACACTCACTCTCTCTCCTCATCTCACTCACCTCCGGGCTCCCCCTTCTAGAGAACCCCCTGAAAACACTAGACTCCAAATCTGCAAGGGCATCTCAGACTAGGGGTGCACACCCCGAAAAAAGGGACTGGATTTAATCTTATGATTGTACATTCAAAGAGGTGGAGCGAGTTTTGATGAGTGCCTGGTCTTTTAACCTAAAACAACCAATTATCCAGGAACTAGCCCAGAAAGTGTTGTCTGAGTCAGCCCTTTAATCTGAGAGAGAAAGAGAGAGAGAGAGAGAGAGAGAGAGAGAGAGAGAGAGAGAGAGAGAGAGAGAGAGAGAGAGAGAAGGGAACTAGAGATCTCAGAGTGTTTACAACTTGGTTTGTCAGCATTTGTAGCAGTCAGGTCTTTGTACTGCAACATGAATACATAACATGCACGCGCCTTGCTGTGGCTCACAGTTCTGGAGGTTTCCGTCCATAACTGGCTCCTGTTGTGGCAGCACTGTGGCAGCACATCATGTTGGGAGGGTTGGGAGTGGAGCCAGATGGGAATGGGCTGTATTTGAAGATCCTCTTCAAGGAGGGGCATGCCCTCAGTGACTAGGCCCCACATTAGGGACCTCGGGAAACCCTGAGGATCCAAACTATCGCACTCTCAAACCTTGTCACAGGCACATGGGTCTGTGACCTAGGGTGCTGCTGGTGACTGTGTGCATGTGCATCTTTATTTGAGGAGGTAGCTGCACCTGTAAAATCTGCCTTCTGCCTATCCCAGCTTTTTGCATTGTCTTATGGGACACTCCCCACTCTCAGTTGCTTTCAGTGTTCTGCTGTGATTGCACATTGCAATTTACTAAGAATGGTCCAAAATATAAGGGCCGTAATATGCTAATGAAACTGGAGTGCAGACTTGAAGGTGATATAGTCACTCCTGCCCAGATTATCTTGACTTTCAAAATCTCAGAATCTGCAGCCTTTTTTCTTTCTTAAATAGTTTGTTTCTGTGTCATCCAACCCTACTGCATCTTACACTCCTAGTATCTCTTCTACTGCCCAGAGGCAGTGCATGTGTGTGCATGCTTTATACATTGTATACTTTGTGTGTATGAAAGCATGTGTGCATGCGTATGCATGTATATGTATGTGACTATGTTTGCATGTAAGTGTGTGTATATGTAAGTGTGTGTCATTTTTCTGAAGTTTCAATTAACCTAGACATCCTATGTTCTTTTTTGCAAATATTCCTCTATATATCAAAAATTGAATTGGATGAATTTGTAATAGAATTTTGGACACAATGCAGTATGGTGATCAGTAGTATAAGCTCCTCAGAGCTCAGTATGAGTTGCTTCCATAAGAGTTATTTTTCAGGGCGGTCGTAAAGCCTAAACAATATAGGCTATTTTTATTCTTCTTAGTGTTCACCAGAACTAGATAATAAAATCCTACTGTTGAGGATACCTCACACCAAGATACAGAAGCCAAACCACGCTGGAGCTGAGCTGAAAGATTAGTCCTGCTGACCAGTTCTTCTCATGAGACCACAAGGCATTTGAAGTCTGCTAGGACAGAAAATGCATCCGAAATGTTGTCAAGCTGTGAGCCCTACAAATATGAGCTTTCCAAGCAAGATGTGTCCACTTGTGCAAAAGTGGCAAAGCTGCTAGGACTGGATTAGAGGCATGCTCCACAGCAAAGAACCCATGCTTGCCACAGGAACACCAGTCAAAAATATACAGTGGGGAAGGTCGTAGATCTTAGTGGGGAGTTTTCTGTTGTTTAGTTAAACTGACATAGTGTCAAACTGCCTTCTAAATACCTATGTTTATACCCACATACAAAGATCACTGTCAGCCTTAATCAAAGGCACTTCCCTTTGCCATCATTGGCAGTGATACACCTAAGTATGGTTGCTTAAGCTACCGAGAATAAACAATGATTGAATGCTTGAGTGAAGGAAATATATTTATACCACACCTTGTAAGGTTTAGGAGACAACATGTAAAAGAGGACAGAATGAATGCAAGATCTTTAACTCTCAAAAGAACATGCTCAAAGAACATGCTCTGTCATACCCACAAACCACAAAATCAGAGGGCAAAGGGGAAGGAGATTTCAAAGGAATGAAGACAGAAGAGCACAGGCAAAGAGACTATTACAGAAGAAAAGTCATAAAGGGGAGGAATGTAAGAGGATAGGCCTTAAATGGTACTATGAATACTAAGGAAAAACACCGCCACACGACACTATGAAAGCAATTAGGACATGAGTTTGTGTCCCTAGAACACACATGAAAGATGTGTGAATGACTAAGCTCCATGCAGATTCTTCAGCTGGCGGGAGTGGAGGAAGAAGAGAACAGCGCTCCACTCCAGTGTTTTACTGAAGGACCTTCTCTTCTTGTCCAGCCTAGTAAAGTTGGGATCAAGAGAGCCCTGCAGATGTACTGTGACTGCACTCGATTGTGCTGCTTTGGCCTGTTATGAAATGCCCTGCCCTGATTTTGCCTGCTACATGCTTTTCCAGGACCAGGTAGACATATGCCCAGCAAGGCCAATTTACGGCCCATTCATACCATGTCCTCATTCAATTGCCTTAATGGCAATTTTACTGGTGCCTCTATCTGTCTAGGATTCCTATTTCAAAATCAAGATTTTCAGAACCAACACTGAAGGGATTGTTGATACCTCAAGAATCTCTGATGGCTCTGAATGGTAACCTTTAAAGAGTCTGTTGTTTGGTAGCTAGCTCTATGTTCTGAAGGAATCATCAATAGCATCTTCAACAATATTGACTGAAATGAATGTGTTGCCATTCTAAAATTTTTAATGGAATAAATATATGGGTTCAGTATCATAATTCAACAGACACATCAAATTAGTTAACATTTCCACCTTCCCAAACTTCTTTATACACTTTTTTATTAAAAGGCTGAGGATATAGTTTAGTGTCGGAGCACACAGCCCTGGAACCATTCTCGTCACCACTGAAATATTCTTTGTTAACACATGACAGTTGTACATGTTTGTGTTGTACCTGGTGACATTTCAGTGCAGTTAGTCTTATTTAGACAAGTGACAAATTGTATTTAAGTCACAGATTTATTACCTGGTTGTCACAAATGCACTTGTGTTTTTCTTCTCATATTTTTACATATTTAATAGCCAAAAAGACATAACTCTTGGCATTTAGACATGAAACATCTTCAGAGACTTTTTTGGAAGTATCAGGCAAGCTTCCGTTTTTCTTATACTATCAAGGCAAGATTTATTTTACTACCAGAAACACTCCCTTTACATTAACAAATAGAATGTTCATTGCAACAATCATGCCTTTCTATCCCTCCTCCACACACATACTTATTTTGTGTATTAATATCCTTGCCAAGTATTTTAAACTCTGCCTTATCTCAACACCTGCTTTTCCTCTGGATGGGTAGTCAATCTTATGGTTCTACTCAGTCCTTTCCCAGGGTTCCACCTGGAAAGCTGATTCTACATTGTTAAACATGACATGTCAACTATTTATATCCACCTAATCCAGAAAGGCATAGATGTACAATGTCAAAGGGAATGGGTGAAGAGACGTCATAGCTAAGAACAAAGTAAATGTATTAGAGAGAAAGAAATGCATTCATAGAATATGAGAGCTTCATGTGTGAGTGATATTTGGATTATCATAAATGTAAATATTTAACAGTGATTAAAATTGTAACATAAATATACCAGAAAATGAAAATGAAATGGGAAAATGAATACAAATGTGATAGGGAACAAGTAAATCTTTATCCTTTACAGATCAGATATCAGCAAATAGTGTTTAAAAATTAAATGCTAAAATATTTGAACAAGCAACTTAGAAGTGTTAGAAAGGTATAAAAGACCACATGGAGCAGATGACAAAGCTGCTCCAAGGAGTGGGAGCTGGTTCAGAGGAATGCAGCACGGCGTTGTATGCTGCGCCTTAAGATCTGCTGGACCTAATGAGCACAGGCAGGTTATAATGGAATCTGAAATGTCCACACAGGCTGAAGCTTGATCAATTGCGGGACAGCTGGTGTTGTTTCAGGGACCTATGGATCCTTCAGGAGGTAGAGACTAACTGGGGGGTTAGATCCCCTAAGCATGGACCTTTGGAAGCTACTCCTGGTCCCTGCCTCCTTCCTGTCTTCTTTCTACCAAGAGACGAACAGCCTCTTTGTCATACGTTCTGGATACTACAATGTTCTCCCCAAGCTTATAGGATCATGCAATTGTGGACTTAATCCAATTAAACCCTGAGACAGAATAAATCTCTCCTCCTTTGAGACGTTCACGGCAGGTACTTGGTTACAGTGACACAAAGTAATCAATATACACACAATATGCTTCTTTAAATAAATTTACTTCATTGTATTGTTACAGGATGTAATTCAAAGTTGAAAAATAATATGAGCCTTTTGAGAAGTTTTTTTTTTTCTGCCTGTACTGAGAACTGAACTAAGTCCTCTTACAAGCCAGACAAGGACTCTACTGCTGAGCTAGATCTCCATCCTCTGAATAAAGGTCTACTTGAAAGTACCAGCAACAGATCTCATGTGTGAGACACTGACCTTGCAAGCCAATGAGTGGTACTCAGTGACTCATGCACTCAGAGGCAGTGGTACTCAACACTATGAATTACTACCTTTCACATTCAGGTTCACAGCATCAGGAGGAAAAAGCCATGTAGGTTTGTATCTTCCATAGACATTTCAACATGCTACCTGCATGGGTCACTGCATAGCTACAGCTTGGCATATTCTTTTCCATCTCTTCTAAATATCCTCCCTTCTTGCAGGTAGATGCAAAGCTGTTAAATTCAAAGTAAATACCCCTTCCAGTATGAAGGTTCCTCTCCCCAAATAGTTGTCAGCATCCTTTACATGTTTGGTCAAAATCATGGTGTCTGCTACCATGCTTACCAGCAGTTCCCAGCCCATCTATCTCTTTGCTAATCTTCAAGGACCTTGGGAATAGAAAACTATTTCATGTATGCCTTTTATCCATGGTGCAGGAAATATTCATAAAAATGAATAAACAGACTTAGGAAATTTGGAAAGCCTTATTAAATAACTGAACTATTGACTAAATTTACAGAAATTTACCCATTGAGCATCATCAGATGACATTGGAAAAGGAAATCAAAGTAAAGAGACTAAGCTAAAATGATCTGATTTGCACACTACATAAGCATGGTGTGAGTGTGTGTATATGTGTATAGCCAAAATACTTCATGTATACATTTCCTGCCTAATGAACCTCATAGTCTGGTTGAAAAGTGCCATCTAGATTGAAAGAAAAGAATGAAAGTAAGTGAAGACCTGTCTGGATTATTGACAAGTCTGAGCTCTACAAAAATTCTGTAGATTCAACACTGAAATTCTTGGACTCCTCAATAAACACTTGGCAGCCCTTTGACAATTCTGACTAGACTGCTGTGAATGCTTGGGTCTGCCAGGACTTGGAAGAGGGACTGGCTCTTGATGTGTCTTGGCCAACCCCCCTGCACCTACAAATTGTCTGATAGTTCCTGACAGTTCTTGGGAATTCAGTTCAACTACAGTCACCCAGAAAGGCTCCACTGCTTCAGTCAAGTCCAACCCCCCAAATTTAGCCAAATCAGCTGAAATCTATGATTCATTTCTGTACCAGGGTCAATTATATCTTTATTGAACTAAACTTGGCCTCAACTTGTTTCTTTACAGAAATACATTTCTAATCCTTTAAAACCATATAAAAGCACAGCTGGATAAAGCACAAAAATCAGATTCAGAGTAAAGAAATGTGAGCATTAATGACTTTGGCCAGAGAAACTGTTAGTTGTCTGCTAACAGGAGAATTGCAAATACATATGGAATGAAGATACAATTGTATTCACATTATAACAACTTGAGTATGCAAACCTATATAAAACCAAATCTTTTGACATAATAATACAGTCCCGCAGAATATCAGCATTTTGTCTTTTTGGTATTGCATTAACATAGGAAAGCTGCTGTGTCTGATGGAGACATTCCTTGTCCAGTATGCAGCATTCACCAAAGTACAGTGGTTCACAGTAACCACTTGGGAAATCCACACGGTACAAGACATGACCAAACCACCGAGATCACCTCTTTTCAGCACAGTGTTTTTCACCCCGGGGGTAGTATTTTTGCTTTGTGTGTGTGTGTGTGTGTGTGTGTGTGTGTGTGTGTGTGTGTGTATGTATCAGGGGCATTTGAGTGTTTATGCCGCTGAAGGCCCAAGGGTGACACTGGAAACCATCTTTGATTGTTCTAGCTCCTTATTGCTTTTTTCTGGGGTTTCTCAGGCTCCACATTCTGTAGCCGGATTTGCAGGACACGGCCATATCTGCTTGGCAGTTTTACATGGGATCTGAGGATCTGAACTCATGTCCTTTAATCCCCGAACCATTTCCCAGCCCTGTGTGGGTAGTACTTGCAAGAAACAAAGATGAAACAGAAATCACATGTTAGTCTATTCAGTCTAGAAATTACAGGTGACGTATGGGTATTAGTGTGGTAGAGTGGGAAGAGCTACTACACTGGATTCAAATTCTTCGAGACTCTCTATTCACTACTGCAATCCAGGAAAAGGCCAAGGCCTATTGCATGGAGAGACTAGAAGGTAACACCTACTAAGGGTAAGTGCATAATGTGCATCGCTTCACATATTCCACTACCTTCACTTACCGATGCGAATGGCCACAGGTTACCATGTGTTCAGTGGAGTATACTATGGTATCCAACACAGTGCACACAGAGCCTGTGGGAATCTTTTAAGAATGCCTTTTCTTTTTCCACTGGGTTCTGTTCCATAAACATTTTTTTAAATGAATCTTCCCAGTCTTTCCTTATGGATTACGCCCTGACCTAATTACATAAGTACCTGATGGGCTGGAACTCTTCCAAAAGGGCCTCTCAGGAAAAACAATCTGAAGGGTTTTCTTCCCCTTCTTTTGTAATTACATAATTACTCAGCTGACTAATATGAGTCGCTGTGTGCCATTCTAATCTCCCAGGCACAAAATAGTTTTATTATTTTCCTTGGAACTACCTAATTACCCAATGGATAGCAATAACTCCCAGGCTCTTTTCAGTAAGTAATCTGTATAGCTCAGGGTTGAAATGTCTCCAGAAGTCCTGGCACATGGTGGAGAATTTAAAATAATATCTCATTTGCCACAGGAGACAGTGGGGCTCTTAGACAAGGGTGGCCCAATATAATACCACAAGTGAGTTTGAAGAAAAGCTGTAAGACTGGGGCACAGATAAGTTAATGAGGCAAATTCTCCCTGCTGGGTGCTGGGAAATAAGCATTCCCCAGCCAAAACACAGCAGTTGACTGCACCTCTCATCAGTTAATCGAATTAGCAACAATTTTCAATATATGTATGCCATCACATATAGAAATTTTATGCATCAGAAGTGGTTGACCCATAGATGAACTAGTAGAGAAGCTTAGTTAACATGTTGACCAAACAAAAGTATCAACAGAAATCATCTTTGCCACACCACAAGGGAAGCCTGGGATGCCTTTAGAGAGTTATTTTCCAGAACACTGAAAGATTCAGTAGTTGCTGAACTTGGTCTGTGTTTGATCTGTAGTTGCTCCATTGTGTTCACTTGTGGATTTACTGGAAGACTTTTTGTGTGTGTGTGTGTGTGTGTGTGTGTGTGTGTGTGTGCGCGCGCATGCATACCAAAGGGTACTTGAGTACACATGCCGGAGGAAGCCCGAGGGTGACATCCAGAATCTTACTTTATTGTCTACTTTCTCCTTGCTTTGTTTCCAGGATCTGTCTTACAGGGCCAGAAGTACAGGCTGCTGCCATTTTTGACCAGTGTTTTTACATGGGATCTGGAATTTGTCCTCCTGCTTGTGAGGCAGAGCCTTGACCCCTGAACCATTTCTTTAGCCCAGAGACTGTCCTTTTAAATTCTTTTTTGCATTTTTAAAGACTTTATTTCACAGGCTTTGGGCATTCCAGGCTACCTGAGGAGTTCCCTGAAGAATGCTGAGGAGCCAGCAGGCACGCGAGTCTTCTCTCGAAGTCATCGCGACTCCTAGACCTCTGCATTTCCTACCCAGTTGCAGAACAGTGACTTGTGAGTGCTTCCTTTTCTCCGGTCAAAAGGACTGGGCCTACTCCATGATTTACAAGGCCAACATGTGCCCTGTACCCTGAGCATGACAGGTTTCTAATAAAAAAGAATGCATATTTATCCAAGCTATTGAACAGCCAGGGTTAGTCGATATTAAATCTGATCAAGCCATTTTCCAATGTATAATAAAACATTAAGTCACATTCATAATTTTCTGTATTTAGTGCTGTCCTCTATGGTTCACATCTATAAAAACATTTTAAGAAGTAGGCTACATTAAATTTTATTTTAGAACAAATGACACAGAACCCAAAGAACCATGTAACCTTGCCCATGAACAGAGCCTAACGTGCTTGTAATTTACTCCCAATGACTGGAGTCCCTGACAAGGAATTCTGTTTTCCACAGGTTGACGACTCACATTTTTTTTTAAAGTTTCATAAGGCATTAAAAAATATAAGCCTGAAAAAGTATTCAATCAAGTTTGATTGCTCTGGTACATAAACCAACTCTCACAAGGCAATAGAAGGAGTCACACTGAAGTCCTTTTGACAGTTGAGAGAAAACAGGGGTCTCATACAAGGAACACATAGAAACAGAGCAGCTCCCTGGAGACAGGGAGGAGGGAGGGGAAGAGGAGAGAGCAGCTTCTCATGCTAGAAGGATGGTAATAGGTGGTCCACCAAGCCATTGTTCTCTCACACTAACGCGGCCTGTCCTACCCAAGCATCTGACCAGTGCTCCTGGCCCACATGGCAGTTACCTGAGGACAAATGAAAGGAGAAGGAAGCCAGGAAGCTCCAGACAGTTCTACGGAAGCCCACAAGCCCACTGCCTTCCCAGCTGACAAGTGGAGTTTGACAAGGCGGCACTCTGTCTTAACTAGCCCAGCTTTTGAACTAGGTTTCTCCTGGACGTACAGCTGACACTTCTACTTCTTGTCAGACGTCCTGGGGCTGCCAGATTAGCCCTTCAGATGTTTATACTTTGTTTTTTTTTAGGAGTTAGGTCCCATTCCTCCAAAACAAAAGGTGCCTGGGAGAGCATGGTTACGGGGTTGATTGATGATCTCCCTTCAAACGTAAGATATGCAGAGATGTCTGAGCATGATGGTCATGCATGGAGAAAAGGGACTTACTAGAGAAGAAATGCTTCAAAGATTTCAGGAACTGCCTTATGGAACTCATTGGCAATCAAACTGCAGGTCTCCGTGCTTTGACGCTTCAAAGAATATGTTTTACATGGACATTTCAGCAACTAAGACACATTTTACTCTCTCTCTCTCTCTCTCTGTGTGTATGTGTGTGTGTGTGTGTGTGTGTGTGTGTGTGTGTGTGTGTGTGTGTGTCCATACTTAGACATTCAGTAACAAGCATATGAAGGACAGAAAAAAATCTCAGATAACAGTTCTCCCCTTCTACCTTGTTTGAGGCAAAGTCTCTCGTTGGCTGATGACTTTCTAGGGATTCTCCTGTCTGTACATCCCAATCTTACTTCAGAAGCACTGGGATTACAGACATGAGCTACCATGCCTAACTTTATGTGCGTTCTGGAGATCTGAACTCAGGTCTTCATGCTTGCATGGCCAGTGTTTTACTTACTGAGCCATCTTTCTAGTCCAGGATGCTTTCTGTAATTGAATATTCTATCTACAAAAATTGAACACCTACCTCTTTCTGCAAAGTATTTATAAGGAACTAAAGATCCATCTGGTTACATCTCTAAACATATCTCAAAAACTTTTATAAACCAGGTTTGTGGTGGCCGTATGCCACATGTATGCAGAACCTTAATGTCCCAAATCCAGACTTTGATTTCTATTGCAAGACCTGACAAGCTAGAACTCACAGCATTTTATTAGTTGATTGGTTAGTTAACTGACAGTTCAGCTGATTGATTAGGAGAGGGAGCAAGTGTGTGTTTGTGCCATTGTGCATGTATATAGCTAGAGGGCAACTTTTGGAAGGTGGTCTACCATGTTGTGTCCAGTGATCAAACTCAGGTTACCAGCTTATGTTTAGACACTCTTAGCTGTATCTCATCTGCTCCCAGATTCTTAGATCCCTCTAATATGCAAAAGCAGGCTTTCTTCTGTCTTTCCATCATTCTAACAATGGAATGCAAAGGGTGAGTCTATGAGTCAGAGCACCGGGCACTGAAGACTCTGCTTGGCCAGGCAGGACAGGTTCTGTCTGACATTTAAAAAGTTGACCCAGGGCCAATTTCCCATGTGTTTCTCACACAGGGAGAAAGATGCTCATAGAAGGATCACACATACATCTATCATCACCTCTCCTATTCATCCTTGAAGGTGATGTAGGAGACATGAAGCACTTAACAGAAATTTGTTCACAGAAAAGGGAAGAGACCACAAAGAACCAAAGACTTTTGCCATTAAGAATGCTTCCCTGGATTTATTTGCCTCCTAATGATTCTTTTTTCATTTGTTTTAAAGGATTTCCTTCACCTGAAACTCTAATTTTAAAAAGAAATGTGAAAAGTCGAGAGTTCTGTAGAGCACTGGCTCCCCTGTTGGCAGGTCTGAGCCCCATGTGCCTCCTTACACGTGGCTCCTATTAATGTGCCTCAGACGCTCTGAACAGTGTCAGTCACACATCTCCTCAATGAGCCACAAAATAAAGCGCCATGAATTCGCACCAATATTCATAAATGATTGCTTTTATCCCATCTTTCTGATCTGCTGCTCCACATGTGGGGTTTGTTACTCCTTTCTGATCCGTGGCACTCCTCTACTGTTCTTATGTGGTCATGAAAGCACCCCAGGCTCCTTTGGATGTACAATGTAGTATAATGTGCTGACAGAAATCATCATGATGATAAGAAAGAAAGAAAGAAAGAAAGAAAGAAAGAAAGAGAGAGAGAGAGAAAGACAGAAAGAGAGAAAGAAAAAGAGAGAGAAAGAAAAAGGGAGAGAGAAAGAAAGAAAAAGAAAGGAAAGAATGAAAGAAAGAAAAGAAAAGAGAAAGAAAGAAAGAAAAAAAGAAAGAAAGAAAGAGAAAAAGAAAGAAAGAAAAGTCTAGGACTTCTTCATTTCCTTCTCTTTTGTTAGTGTTTATGATGAGAATACTCTTTCTAGACATTCTTTGTGAATCTATTAATACACTACTCTGAAATTTCCTCTTTCCTTTTAAAAAAAAGTTTGACTCACTTCCACCTCTCTTGAAAGAGGGTGTTTCAGAAGTGTTACTCAAAACATACACATTACATTTTACATCCCTTCGGACCACGCTCAGGTTACAAGCCTCTTGAAGTGTGCTTGGATTGCTGCCCGGCGTATTTATTACTATTAATAAATGAGTCACCAGTGTAAGAATGCAAATTTTATGTAGTCCATGTATAAATGGGCCAGTTAAGAATGACCAGACATACATTTTATGTGACTGCTAAATAACTATGTCATAGAAGTACAGCTTTTGAATTCAACATTAAAAAAGAAATGGATTCCAATAACATTGGAATGAATATTTGTCAAAACATGGTTTTGGTAAATTAAGGTGATTTTTAAAAAGGAAAAAAAGAAAGTAACCAGGTCCTAAGAACGGTATGGAAGCTTACAACCCCCAGAAAACTTCTTTCCCTGAGAGATTCTGACTCTTGCCTCTCCCTACAGCACCACAGAGAACCACAAGCTCATTTTCCCATTTTCATCTGTAATGAGGAGTCCTGGTGAGGGGCAGCTGCAGGTCTGTCTCGGTAGGGCCAGTCATTTTGACATCAGAATTGGGACAATTAGAGAAGGTGTCATGAGGAGAAGGGATATGACAGCCTCTGAGAATGGAAGTTAAAATAACCAGGTCAGCACACTGCTCCTCCAAGCCTGGGGACCACACCTGACAATGCAGGGTACCTACTCACAGGTTGCTAGAGGCACAGATAGTCCATGTGGTGTTGGCTGTGCCTCTAGCTCAGTTTACTATGGAATTGTAAAAGAATCAGAAAACATTATTTGGACAAGTAACTCTGAAGACAGAAATCCTCTTAATAATTACATTTAGTGAATATCACAATGCATTTATAGATTGAACCTGATATACATCTTAATTTTTACTATTTCCATTTGTTAATTATACATCAATAAATCTAGAAAACAGGGATGATTACTTGCTATGGATGAATAAATATACTTTCCTAAAGGAGAAAGTCTCACTGTAGCTTTCACTGTCAAGTAGCTTTCACTGTCAAAAAGATACTTCAGACTTACTGCGGGTTACTCTTATCCATAACTTAGCACAAGAAAGGCACTGTCAGAATGGCCTAATCAGGGGTCGGGGAGGTGACTCGCTACTCAAAGCGCTCGCCTTACAATCTAAAGGCCCAGAGTTTAGATCCTCAGATCTCACAAAAAAATTCCAGTCAAGCCTGGAGACTGAGCCTGGGAATCCTCAGAGCCAGCTTAGTAGTCATATAGCTGGGAGATTAATTAGAAACTCAGGCTCACCTCAGTGGGGTGGAAGGTGGGAGCTTGCATGTATGCCCACATACATGTCTACACATATGGAGAACAAGAACACGCACATGCATATTCCCATACTTATATACATGTATATAAGCAATGAGAGATCCAGTGTATTTTGTGGAAGGTTTCCATGTTGACATTGACTAATGAGGTTTCCATATTGACATAATCAGGATGAGATACATTGATACGGGTGCCCAGGTGGGGATGTGGCACCCATGTGACTACAGTCTCCTTTCCTCTTGGTACTGCTCACATCAAAGTTTGCAAATACCCTTTGGACAACTGGCCGAAGAAGGCCTAACTCCAACTGAGGCACCAGCTCGGTTCATCTCCCTCTTCAGTGTGTGGTCACCCTGAGCAACTCCGTGCTCGTGGAATCGCCACCTCCCTTCTAGTAATGCTTTCATCCACAAGCTCCTGGATTTCTTTCTGCAGCAGTCCCAGCTCTACACTGTGGATACATTCGTTCTCTCTATATTATTTTATTATTATTTTATCAGCATATAGTGATTGCGGACTGGGGAAGGAAAAATTATATAAAAGGATCTCTGTCCTCAAAATTCCCAAATCTTAAAGAAGGGTCAGAGTTGAGGAAAGAGCAGGAGTTTAGGTAAGCAGGCATCATGCTGTGTATCATCACAAAAGGACAAGAGGAAGACCTCGGGGTTTTTCAAAAGTCCTGCCTTTCCACTGCACTCTTGATATGTTCCCCACAGGCTTCTAGATCTAGAGATCTTGCTCTACAAACTTCTCAAATAAAATTTCTTAGTGATGGCATGCATAGCCAAATGACAAATGGTCATCTTGAACAAATCAGTAGAAGAGCCAACCCAGAATAAAAGGATAAGGCTAAGAAAGATGTTTTATTTTGCAGGTGAGGAATTCCAAGATTGCCGGTGGTGTCCCCTAGGCCTTGGAGACAGTCAGAGAGGCCATGGTGTGAGGCTTCAGCATTAGACACTGGCTAGAAATGCAGAGCACTCGATAATCCCACTGCTTGCAACCCGGTCTCTTTTTTTAACTTCTGAGGGGAAAACAAAATTCACGATTTTGAATCATTCAGTAAGCTCACAAACACTTCCTGAGTGCCTTCTCCTTGGCAGGCATCCCGGGTGACATAGCAGGAAGGAAACAGCCAAAATCTTGTCCAAAAAAAGCTCTCATTCCAAGAAGGACTGCCTTGGAACCATCCAAGCATACAGGAGTTTAGGTAAACCTTAAACCTTGTACCAGACAGTGCCTAACCTCCTAGAACTTCTGTGATTGTCTACTAAGACAATGGCTAGAGGATTCCTTTAAAATCTGCAGGTTCCAAAAGTTTGGCTACAAGTTTTAATAGTTCCAGTGATCAATTTGGTTCATTTACACAATGGTCAAAAAACAGAAACTAATGTATTAAGTCTCTTCCTTCTGTAAATCACAAAATACTTCCATCAGCTTTACCTTAAATCAATCCTATTCATGCCTGTTAGAAGAATGGTGACTAGGTTAAAAGAAAGGAAGAGAGGGAATGAGAGGGAGGAGGCAGGAGCGAAGGGGAGGAGGAATAGAGGGGGAGCACTCAAATAGGAAATTAACCATTAGGTCTTAATTCCATTACCATAGAAATATCCAAGCTCAGTATTTACTCCAAAGATGTCCACTTCCTACACCATTTTATCTGCTAACAGTTTTTTCCCCCACTGTTTCTGCAGTATTCCACAGAAGAAAATAAAAATGTACACATTACCATAAATGCCCCTGGCCTGGCCAGCAGGGTTCACCTCTCGCATCAGGAGAATGTCACCATTAAAATGACTTTCTCCAGTAACATCTCTTTCTCTTTTTGACCCATGTATAGCTCTCTTCTGTGCACAAAAGCTCTCCTTTCCTCTCCAGCCCTAAGTGTGACACCATTCTGCCTTCTTCCCTGCTGAGCATGCTTTGAGATTAGCTTGTTCATGAGCCGATTCTAATTTTCTACAAAGGCAAGCAACATTTCCTTGGTTTCCCCACCTCTGACTAATAAGGTTTCTAGCCACCCTTGACATCTCTTCCGATTCAGAAACGTCTAACAGAGACCAGACTCAGGAATACAAAATTCTTTTTACTTAAAGTTCAACTTCAGATCAGCCAGAGTGGAAGACAAAACAAAAGTTTTCTTATCCATTGGGTCTCAGCTTTCACCCTCAAAACGTTTCTCAGCCTTTCATAATTCTTAGCAATGCACTGTTTTGACCATATAATCCATGGTGCGGTTACTTCTTCACCTCCTCTTACACTGTGACCTCCAAGACTGCATCAGTCTCTTCCCTCCTGTGGTCACATTGCTTGCTATGGTTTGCTAGATTAAAAGAAGAGCAACTTGGATATATCACTTGAACTCTAAATTCCCTCTGACTGGCTTCCCTACGTGGACTTTTCCTTACCAGAACAGGAAAGCCCACCATCACTTGTTGATCCCAGAGTCCACTGAATCCTGGTCTCCGCCCCAAGTATTTCTTGTGACTGCAGAGGACCTCACCACCTCAGCACCCGATGTTACCCCCTCTGCCTCACGGGCATTCCTCTGATCAAATGCAGAACACACGGAAAAGGATCCTGTCACATCGGCGCAGCTTTATTTTGATGTGTTTGTGTCAAGCCTGTACAGACATGTGGAAAGAAGAGAAACAGAAGCTGGAAAAACACCGCCAAAATTATGTCAACAAATAACTTGGGCGCTCACTTCCCCATGAGTTCCAAAGCCTTGGAGCAAAGAGCTGCTCCTTTGTCTTTGGGTCACAGTCTGAACCCGAACTGGGGGGACTGACAAAGCGAATCCCCAACAGACCATTTTTCATCTCATGGTCTCAGGGATTAGATTTCTTTCTATTTTGACTAAAAACAACAGAGGGTTATGCCTTTCCGTGTCTTTCCAGATCATACCCAGAGGTTGGCAATAAGGGCTCTGATTGGTAGTTAATAAATCTCAACTAAAGTATCCATCACTCTTTCTGCTTTTCTCTATTGTTCTTAAAACACAAGAACTGTCTCATTATGTTAAGAAAAAGGGGACAAGTTTCCACACAGAAATGCCAACCAAGGAAAGAACTCCCTGGGAAGCTCGGATAATGAAACGAAGGTGGTTTCTTCGGCGGGACTGCGTGGCTAAATTGCATGGTTATGTGATGTTTAGGGCAATTTGCCACTTCCTCGGCAGCACTTCATCACTCTCCTGGCAGCGCAGGGAGGAAGCAGGGCCGTCGTGACCCACATATCACAGCTCTAACAGCTTGTGGGGGGCTGCTCTGGAGGCGCAGGCGTCCGACTTAATAATGGGTATTTCGTCGTCATATTTAGGGAACAAACTCGAGGGCAGTCTCCTTCCCCTACAGCTCTCCTCTTCCAGTTTCCAAGAAAATCTAACCGACATGAACAGTAGTTTCCAGGCAGTCAACTAATGATAAGTTTCAAGTTCAGGTCACTGCATTTTCCCACAGATTCCTCGACATCTAAGACTATCTATGGAATTGCACTACCAGAAAATGAAGAAACAAAGCTCCAGAGGGAACCCCACTTAACTGTTCGTTATGTGGACATGCAATTCCACACTGCTAGGTGAGTCAAGATGAAGTGCGTTCACAATGTTCATGATAGGTAACACCTCCTGGGTAGAAGAGAACAGATTTATAGACAACCTAAACCTTGTTGGTGGGCTGCTCCTTGCTCTCTCTGGTGGTTTGAAAGGAGAGCTCTCTAACACCTCACCTGGAATGGTCCTCTTTTCTCTCTTCTCACTTGCTCTAGGGTAGGTGCTGTTTTCTTGAAGATTCAAAACAGTTCCCTGCCATGCCGGACATCTGGACTCTACTAGTGGGTAAGGAATATGTGCAAGTGGACTGAAGTGATGTGTGCAAAGTGTAATCTGTAGTCATGTGTGCATAGTGGTCTGTAGTCATTTGTACACAGTGATCTATGGGATCTTTGTCCTTCTTGAGAGCACAGACTCTACCAGTGTGCTAGGTTCATCTTCCCATTGCTGAATGAATGCAGCACCAGTTTAAGAGGACAAAAGAATTCATAGCATTGACAGAAGATACAAAAACTGGTCATACTATATCCATGGCTAAGAGACTTGCTAGTCTGCCCAAGCCAACCATTTCTGTTTCCATTTGCTTCCCCTGCACAGGGATTGGTCCCATCCTGAATGGGCAACATCGTATCAATTAGATGATCTCCCATAAACTTACTTAGGGCTTGCCTAAAGTGAATAATCACCAGTAGGTATGCCCAAAAGGTTAATTTTCAATTGTCATGTTGTCACCTGCATATAACTGGTAAAGGAGGGCGCTTCCTTTCTCCATGCAGCATGGGTGGTTGTTCTATAGTCCCAGCATTTCTCCACCAGTGTGTGGTTGATGCTTCAGACGTACTTCCTAACAGTACACCACAGTAAAGGAGAAAGTCAATGCTCCTGCTTTCATCCGGTTCATCCCACAGAGTCAAGTGATACACATGGTACACACGTATCTCACTTTGCCTGACTAGATCAATCCTTTCATGTCTTGGAAGGAAACAGGTCCTGTTTTCTCTATAGAACAGAAGTCCCCTAATGCCTGTGTTTTCTCTCTCATTTCAGTGTGAACAAAACAGCCTAAGAGAAGTCACTTAAGTGCTCAACTGTGCACAAACAAACCTCCTCACTCCTGGCTCCCCCACCCACCATTTGCCCTGAATTTGACTTCGCCACAGTCCATATTAAGAGGAACAGCAGCTAAACCTCCTTTGAAACCTTATTCACCACAGCCAAGAGGGAAAAAAATCTCTGGTGAAATTCCTTTAAAATGCTCTTTAATCTAGCTGGAATGCCATAAATTGCTTCCAGATGTGCACAATTCAAAAGTCAATCAAAGCTATTTATACTGACACTCCACAGTCCAAACAATCTGAAGCCAAATGCCATGTCTCTGCTTCAACAAAGCTATAAATGTCAGCTTTGTTGAATTTGCAAAGGTGTTGAGGAGTTCATGCAAGTTGGAGTTTTTGTCTCTCAGAGCCAGCAGTAATATTGAAAGGGGAAATAAAACCATCACACACACAATCGTAGTAAATCACCATCCTCTCCAAAGCAGCCTCTCACACCTGACCTTGAAAGTGTTGCAGGTCAGAAGGCAAAACTTGGTTTCATAAGATAGAAGAATACAGCTCTGGGACAGGACACCAAAGAGGCCCAGAGAATCCACAGAACCCGCCTGAACATAAACAAACAAACCAGCCTAGAATTAGCTGCTCTACCACCCTGTTGATCCCACCGCCTCCTAAAGCAGTTCTGTATGCACACACACATACACACACACACACACACACACACACACACACACACACACACACACACACACGGGAACCAGTATGGGCATTGAACCTGGGGTCCAGGTGGCTGGCTCTGAGGTTTCATAATCCAAGAGATGTTCATCTCTCTTCACACTGCGACCATACCCAGAGACTTCTATTGATACTTCATTCAGGGTCTTGTCCCTGGATCTGACAGGGAGGGAGCAGTCAATACATGATGTTGGGATGACTGTTTAAGGGAAGACAAGTTCAGTCTAGATTCCTTTTTTTCCCCACCTAAGTCCACCTTAGTGAACCTGTGAGTTTATTGGAATCACTATCAGGAGCCTGGGTGACGCCAAGGCAGCTGTATCACAGAAAGAAGAGTCCACTCCGTCATGGGCGGTGACTCATGAAAGCTACACCCTTTGATGCTCCCTGCACAACTCGTGGGCAGCTCTGCCGACCAGAGTCTCTTCTCTCCCCCCAGTCTGGATTCTTTTCAGGGCTATACTTAAGCCATGTGAAGGTAGAAGAGAAGCACCACATGTTCATGTGGTAAAGCAGAGGGATGAGATGTGGAAGCATGGTAATGAACACACTACGTCTTCTGGCCTGTGATGCTATGGGTCAAGAGGTGTGCTGGGGCACCACACTGGCAAAATCACGAGGTGCCGACTTGTCCTTTTCGCAATAGAGTGGTCTCATGATGCTTATCTCACAGCAGGGCTCTGCTATCAGTTCCTCCTCACCAGTCAAGCTGGTGTCATGGGCGTACATCACCATACTCAGCTGGTCATGGGCGTGTACACTATACCCAGTGTCAGGCGTACATCACCACACTTATCTGGCTTCACAGGTGTGTATCGCTAGCTTAGCTGGTGTCACAAGCACGCATCACCATGCTCTACTGGTACTGTGGATGTGCATCACTATGCTTGACTGGTGTCATGAGTGTGTATCACCGTGCAGGTTCACTTGACCCACATCTGAAAGATCTGAGCTAGACCCATGGTCCGTCTTTATCCCTGGCACCACCCCATATTCAAAAGAGTGGCACAAGGGGCTGGAGAGGTGGCTGAGGAGTTAAGCCTCTGCCTGCAGGTGGAAGGTCCTGATTTCGGATCCTAGACCCTACGTTTAGACGCCGAGCAGAAGCAAGGGCGGCTGCGTTTCTGTTCCTGGTAGGGCGGAGCTTGTGAATCCCAGGGCAAAGTAAACATGGAGGAGGTGGAGGCGGTCCGTGGTGGTTCCCGAATTCGTCCGTGGTTCTATACGCACACACATAAACACACACACACGCACATATGCACAATTGAATAAATAATTTAAAAGAAAAGAGTGACACAGACTGGACAATTTCCTCAACAGAACATAATCTCTTCTAAGGGTGATCAGATACCTCAGCAACTTCAGAAAGCCTGGAAGCGTTTTAGAGAACAGCCACCTGGAACCCTTCATTTGGCTGACACTAACAGCTTTTCTACACTTTGGAGCTCTTCCTAAGAAGGTGATCACTAGGAGGGCAACACCCGTGAAGCCTCTCAAATATATGTTTTGAAGAAGCAAAAGTTGGGTGGCTTAAGTCGTTATGCGATTGTACTGTGCCTACATGACAGAATGGAATTTGTTTTCCAGATCCCTTCTTCAATACGGTTTTGACTTATAGTTAACCAAAAAAGCCTGGAATCTGCAAGAGAGAAGAGCAGACACTACCCTCCAAGCCCTCGTGCTCGGACAGCTCTGCGGCCAGCTCTTTTCCACCCTGGTCATCTAACAATGTCCTTCAGGCTCCTGACAGGAGCTTGAGGTCAGGACAGGCTCGGCTTCTTGTTCTACTTCTTTCTCTGCATTCCCGTGGAGACATGTGGTTCGCAGAAATGCTGGTGTTAATTCCTGATTCACCTCTCCCTTTTCTGATGCTCACTCGTTACAGTTTGAGTTCTATGACAAGCCACTGACTCTACTAGACTCAGAGTAGACTCTCCTTCCTGTCTCAAGCCTATCACAGAGTGATTGCTACCTAATTCCTTAATACCCCACCTACCTAAGTTTCTGGGGTCTAGGACTTCCTTCTGTTCTCTTAATGTTATAGACTCATGCAAAGCATCTGCTCAATAGATCCTGACTAGATCACATGATCACACTATTCTAAACACAAAAGCCACCTAGGTTTCTGGGGTCTAGGACTTCCTTCTGTCCTCTTAATGTTATAGACTCATGCAAAGCATCTGCTCAATAGATCCTGACTAGATCACATGATCACACTATTCTAAACACAAAAGCCACCTAGGTTTCTGGGGTCTAGGACTTCCTTCTGTCCTCTTAATGTTATAGACTCATGCAAAGCATCTGCTCAATAGATCCTGACTAGATCACATGATCATACTATTCTAAACACAAAAGCAGCCAGAGCCCAAGGGAATACCTAACAATCAAAATACATGTCAGAATTACTTTAATGACTAAGTATAAGGAATGACATAAGCAGGACCCTTCAAATCAACTCAAACAAGTCTTACCAAGTGCAAAACACCAAGTGTCAAACAGTTGCAACTTTTGACACTCATTGTGTGATATAAGGTATTGTCCTAAAAACTGGCAATCAATTGTTTTCCCACTTCCCTAATATAGCTTGTATTTACATCGTTGTGAGCTCCTGACAATGTACTTCCAGGATAAAATTTCAGAAGTCATTTACTAAACAAAGGTGTGTTCCCTACACCCACATAGCTCATGGATTCCTGCTGAGGGACCTTCCCCTCTTTGTCCTGCCCATTCATCCCTCTGCCAGCTGTGCACAGGCCCACACATCCTGACCGATGCTATACATTTTTCAACTCTTTGCCCTCTGCCCCTCTGAGAATAATGTTGCCCAGTATTTAAAGTCAGCGATCCCCTTGAATAGTCGTCAGTGCCTGGAGTATTCCTGCCTGCTTCATTTCAGATCCACGTAATCAATGAGCAAGTCAGTCTCTTCCTGGGCTGGGATTAACTTTATAAACCAACAAGGGATACTTAGCATTTATGTAGCAATTCAACTAATGACTGGAACTGACTTTGGGGAACAAAGTACTGCAGCTAATTTTCACAGCCCACAGGGACATTAGCTTTTACTGTCTTAGTTTTACAATTCTTGTCTTTGGAGTGTGGAATGTGGAAGGTGGAGAAAGGCAGGCCCCACTACACAGATTGTGGGTTAATTAAGATAGATAGGACAGCTCCTGATTGTGGAAGTCTTTTATGACCAGAGTTTAATGGTGGCTATTGTCCCCAACACTGACTAGTGTTGACAGCAAAGAAAAACAATTAGCATCTTTACGGATCAGAGCCCTATCAATTTTTTTTTTGCAGGTAAAGAAACTGATTTTAGTGTTGTCTTGCTACAAGTTCAGTACATGGATGGAGGGGAAAGATATCTTTTCAATGATTTTCATCAAAATAAAACTTACCAGGCTTCATGTTATCCATAAGGCTGGGGGAAGTGACATAGGGATTAAAGTTTTTGCCTCACAAGCAAAATGATCCAGATAGCATGTAAAATGCCAGGTAGACACGGAAGACCCTGAAAGGCTGAGCCTGGGAAACCTTAGAGCAAAGCAGTAAGGAGAAAGAGCAACAGAGCATAATTCCAACTGTCCTCTACAGCACACATATTCAAGTGTCCTCTTGAGTGCACGTACACACACACATACACACACACACACACACACACACACACAAACACAAATAGGATATCAATCTAAGAGTTCATTAATTTTTCTATGGTGCTTTTTTGTTTATTTCTACTCAGATCAAGCTTACAGTTTTTTATGGTTGTTCTTTGTTTCAGGGTTTTAGTTTGACATGAATCCCAAACAGGAGTTACAGCACAGGACAGTTACAGTACATGAAGACAGGGGATTACTTAAAAACTGTGTTTTTGACTTATTTTTCCTATGGCATTAGGACAGGAAATCAAATCAGACAAAAAACTAAACCCCAAGATTCTCAAGTGTGGCAGATGAAACAAATCTGCCTGTGGATTGTCCCCAGATAAAAGAAGAGTGGAGGTCAGACAGACGCAAACAGCCTCTACGCTTCCCGCGCCATGTCACTCTTGCCCAGCTCTCAGCATATGGGAGATGCCCAGGTTGTAGGGTTGGAGCCGGGGCGTAGGACATGCATTTTCATTACAACAACCTGCCTTCTTCTCCAGCAGTCTGTGAGAAAAGCTGATGGGTCAAGTAGAGGACTTGCTTGTGTGCTTCTATTTCTTAGGTTTTTACAACGTGACAGTTGAGCTATGTGCTAAAAGCGAGTTCCAGGGTTCTCAATATCCGTCTGGAGGTGTCATAGAAAGAAAAGCAGTTTTGTTTCCAGGACAAAGATTTGTGTACATCTTGGTTATGGACACTTGTGGCGAAGGGGTGCCATGACAGGCAGAGGTCAACCAAGTCTCCCTAGACACTTTGGACTGAGCGTCCCTGTGAGACGTCTGGTCCACAAACGCAACAGTGGTACCTGAAGAAGTCACTGAATTCCCTTCATGACAGGTTGGAAAGAAGCTTCAGATGAGCTTCCAGATGACAACAGTCAGACAGATCTCTTACTTCATATCACTCTGGAGAAGTAAAAATGGTTTTTGTTTTGTTGTGTTTTGTTTTAATTAACCAACATTTGAGTGCCTAAAATGAACTGAGCGCAAATTAGAAAAAGCACAGTCCTTGCTCTTAAGGAACTTATATTTAGGGGTGGAGATCAGAAAAGGCATATTTGACCAAAGAAGCCCTCACATTTTTTTCTTCCAGTTTTACTGTTCCTGCACTGCCCTTGACTCCATCCTTATGGGTATCGGATGTCACCCCCTGGCCAGAGATAAAAGGCTGTTAAAATAGAGTCTTATTATAAGAGTAGATTCAAAGGTAGATGGAATAAGAGTAGGAGACCCCGGTGAGGGAGGGTCATTCTTCCATTTGCAAAATGGTTACCTTCTATCTGCTAGACTCTTTGCCCTCCCTGTCTGGTGAGACCAAACCCCATCAGCTGCAAGTGACCAGGAAGGAAATTCTGTGAGCTTAACCAGATGTCTCATTACTTACTTGCAGTACTTGATGGTGACCTATTTTCTCTGCTGTAGCATGATCCCCTCTCTCCTTGTTGCTGGTGGGACCCTCCTTCCCCTTCCCTCCTGTTTATAATCTTTGCAATTACTATAGGTATTACAGAGATGTATCTTTTAGTGTGTCACTAAGTGGGTTTGGTACTAGGATCCACCTATTAGGGAGTACATACGGTACTTAATTTTCTGTGTCTGGGATACTTCACTCAATATAATTGTTTCTAATTCCATCCATTTCCTGGCAAATTTCATTAATTCATCATTTTGATGGCTGAATAGTATTCCATTGTATAAATGTACCACATTTTCCTTATCTACTCATCAACTAGTGGTCATTTGGATTGATTCCATGACTTTGCTATTGTAAACAGTGCTGCTATGAACATGGTCGTGCTTATGTTATTGAGGTGAATTTTTGCTGTAGGGGGGTTATTCCCAAAAGTGGAATAGCAGGATCATATGGCATTTCAATATTTAACTTTTTTAAGAATCTCCAGACGGCTCGCCAGAGTGGTTGAATAAGTCTGCATTCCCACCAGCAATGTAGGAGAGTTCCCTTCTCGCCACATCCTCTCCAGCATTTGTTGTTGTTTGTATTGTGGATTTTTGCCCTCCTGACCGGGGTGAGATGATATCTCAGGGAGGTTTTGATTTGCATTTCCCTGATGGCTAAGGATGTGGAACATTTTTTAAGACATTTCAATTTCGTCCCTGGTAACAACAAACCATAATTCAGAGCACCAGAGACCTTACATTAATCACCTGGAACCAGGCCAGCTTAATCTCTCCCCATCCCAAAGCTCAGGGAAATTTGTGGAAGAGGGGATGGTAAGATTGTAAGAGCCTAAAGATGGGGAAGAGCAACAATATGCGAGATACTCCACGCAAGTTAGGGCCGAAGTAATCATAATAGGACTTTGCATAACCTATGCAATTACCAACATATCATTGACCCCCCCCCCCTCCAAAGGCTAGCATGAATCACGAGCACTAGGATCCTTAGAGGCAAGGGATTAACACCCATAACAGTGTTCCTATACTAAGGGGGAATGCAAAAAAAAGCCTTACACCTCATCAGAAGAAGAGGACCTAAAGGAAAGTTTGACATGCATACTAAAGGATGCTCCAGGAATGGGGAGTAAAGGAGGCACTGGGAGAAAGGGAGGGCGGAAAGGAAAGGGAAAGGGGGGAGGCAGCAAGGGATCTAGGGAGAGGTGGAGGGAGGGAGGGAAATGGGGTACCTATCAACTTTGTTTGAGTGGAAAAAAAGAGAAGCCCTCACATGACAGGTGAAAACTGGGTCTTCCTCAGTGCTCCATGGCTTCCTCAACTTTTCCAGAAAACTGAAGATTCCTCAAAGACATGAACCAAACCTTAAATATCTCTTCTGGCACTTGGTAAAATGCTCAACTTTTCTAATTTATTAATTTTAATGGTTGCTAGGCAGAAGCAGGAACTATGTAATGCAAATTATTAAACTCTTCTAATTTAGACCTTTGAAGAATTATCTTTATTTGAACATTTGTGAAACATTCCTGATGTCATTATTAGATCATGCAATTCATTTTTAAACAGAAGCAAGGTTACAGAATGCAGAATTAAATGCTGGTGTGTCTCACCCTCACTTTGCTTACAATTCCAAGATTATGTGCTCAACCTAATTTTAACCCAGTTTTGGAAGATAGGAGGAATTTTATTTAAAAAATATAAAAGTCGTCTGCAGCTAGCATTGCTGGCTTCCACACACACAAAGCAGAGTCTATAACACAACGATGTTGACAGTGTTTTTCTAATGCCCAGTCTTTCCTCTTACCATGCACAGGTTTATGGTGAAAGTAATAATTATTTTCTAGTAACATAATAATAGAAAAGCAATGCAATTTGATTGATCCCCCTAAATGACTCCATTGTTAGCACTGAAAGCTCAATTTGATGGCATGAGATAGCTGTCTCTCAAAGGAATGAAGGGCTTTCTGACTGCTCTATAGTTGAAGAATGTGATTTGTCTGCCTGACACCACATTCCATGTGTCCCAAATTTGTTGGCCCTGACTCGTTCACCATCAAGCAGGAATCTCCACTTGGGCATTGTGTCTGGGCCCAGTGTTCCATAGAAGGTAAATGCAACCACAGGATTTGTGACTTCTTTGGCCAGTGTTCATTTCTTTTCCAATCTGGATGAAATAGTAGTGTGATCGCAGTGCCCGTTTCTTAGATGGAAGAACTTTGCGGTACTCTATGTGACTTATTTACTGCTTTATGGGCCCAGATCCCTCTGAGGATTATCTTTAATATACAAGGTATCCTGGAGTGCTAAATTGGGCTTCAGGGTGTCTGGGAAGTGGTTGAGAAATGGGTCAAACTCACCTGGGGAAAGGGAGACTCCCATTGGCCACACGCTTGCGAAAGTGAAGCAGGCTCATCAGCAAAGACCTACAGAAAGACTCCCACGGGCCGTTTATCGGTAAATGAAAGTTGAAAGTACTTTCTGCTTGGGAGCAATTCCCAGGCCACCCATTTTGAAGCAGTTATGCAGATCAGAGTTGGGCCAAACTCAAGAGCAACTTGTCTAACTCACTGATCCTTAGTTCTGTTTGGCTGAGTGCTCTGCTTTCCAAGAAGAAAATTACCAGTCCTTTGGCTCTTAGTTCCTCCTCCTTAGTTGATGGTGTTCCAGCAGTCAGAAGGATACTTGTGGGAAAGTTTCCGGGTGGCACATGTTCGTTTCAGTAGCAGAGTGGGAGCAGGTGTTCTCTAGGACAGTTTTTCCCTTACAAAATGCCCTCCTCATAGAATTGAAATGGCCAACAATTAACCCAGCTTTTCCTACTGACACATGTCTATTGGTGAGGTGGAAGTTACACTACCCAACATGGAGACCAGTGACACCTGCAAGCAAGGACTCTGGCACTCTACCTGGATCTTGGCAGCGTGTCCCCTTTGTGGTTAAACATCTTAAAAGTGGATGTCTTCCTGCAGCAGAAACTAAGGTGCCAGGGTGCTTTCCCACTCGACACACATGCGTTCTAAGAAAAGGTCTGCATCCTTGAATGTCGGCTTTATTATAATATCATTTACATTTGGGTTTGACCCCCTTACTCCTTGTGACCTTTTCAATAAGATAAGAAGAAATACCCTAAAAGCAAGATCCTGTCTACCATGACCTGGGAGACAAAAAGGAATGCCTTGCACATTAAAGGATGCTCCAGGGATGGGAGGGGGAGGCACTGGGGGATGGGGAGGGAAGGGGGAGGGGAGGGGGGCACAGGGGGATAGGGGGTTCGAGGGAGGGGGGGACCGGTGTATCTGTTAAGTTTGTATGAGTGGAAATAAAAAAAAAGATGAGTGAGAAAGAAAAAAAAAAGGAATGCCTTACCCATGAAATTGATACTCTCCTCATAAATATTCATTAAAAAATTCTTTCACAAAATGCAGTGGGCTACCTAAATAGCAGCAACATGCTGCTACCATTTAGGTAGCTTCCTCCAGTCTCTTTCTGAAGTGTTCTATCTTTTTGCTTTGCTAAACTGCTTAAAAATTCTCTCTCACCTGAACTCCTTGCTTTGAGGAGGCAAGAGCCTAAGAGAAAACTTTCACCCAGTAACACAAGGTTGCGTCCTGGTGCTTACCATTGGACACTGACCAGTGTGTCCCCGACCTAGCTAAGATCATGCTTGGACTCTGAAGGCCAGCTCTCTCTGAAGGACAGTGCTGCAAGAAAGGAAGAATGGTCAGGATGGGGTGACAAGTGCCATGGGGAGCCCTGGAATATGACAACCAAAACCAAACTCTTCTATGGGGCTTTTCTAGAAAGCAGCGGCATGCTCTCCATGGCTTTTCCAGAAACTTGCAAGACTCCCTCAAAGATATGGAAAGAACACTTAATATTCTCTCAGCTATACAAGGAGGCTGGGTGCTAGCACTTTTCCTCCTATGCAACTGGGTCCCTTTGCTAGAGCTAGGGACTGACCCAGAGTGCTAGGATTGTTAGACAAGTGCTGCAGCTCAGTCCTAGATCCCCAACACCAAAGTATCTATCTTCATATATATATATTTCCATTAACTTTTAAAAAATGGATTGATTGAGTGATTGGTTGATTTTGTGTGTGTGTGTGTGTGTGTGTGTGTGTGTGTGTGTGTGTGTGTGTGTGCTTAGAAGAGGGTATTTGAGTATGTGTGTCCATGGAGGTCCAAGTATGACTCTGGGAATCCTTCTGAATTGCTTTACCTCCTTATTCCTTTTGCTTGTAAGGCAAAGGTTTTTACCTTTCCCCAGCCTACATTTTTCTTTTTAAATGATCTGGTTCAAGGTGAAGAGAAACTGAGGCTGCACGCTGAATGAGTACCAAATCCTCTCAGCATTGCATATGGCATGAGAGACTTGGAATGGCCACTGAGGTAATCCTGGGGAAAGAGTGTTTTGACAGAAATCTGTCAAATTTGAGCTTACTATTAGACACAAGATAATTGTATTTTTTTCTTTTTCATAAAGTGCATTCTCTAGGGTGACTGTATTATAGATGAAGGAGAGGCACACACCTCAATCATTGGTTCTCTTCTCAATTGACTTATAGAAATAGGAAAATGTGCTTGGAAGTCACGCATAGTGTTAGAATCTTAGCTTCAAGACTTCTGAAATATCATGTTGGGGTCATGTACTGTAGAGAGGGGAAGCTACTCTGTATCTTGGTTGTCCAGCAAGTTTTGAGCCAGGTGGATGAGAAATCCAGGTCTCCTCACCCCAGGCTCTCTTTCCCATCATGTTCTCCTGCTCCTTCCATCTCACCTTCCATTTTGTGGGGTTTTTTGTTCCTCTAGTTGATTGTCTTACATATCAGGCAAGTCAGCATGTCCAGTGCATTGCTTCTTTCTGACTTCTGTATTAGATATGTTAAGATTTCTAACAATAAACTTCAGATTACCTGATTAGTGGGGTCTTGAGCTTGGTTTGTCCTGGCTTTTGAGAGCCAGTGTCAAATTTTCAGGAACTTTTCTGCCTATTTTCTAAGTGCAACTATTATTAATAACTGACTTCTAAAAAAGTGAAGAGCAAGAAGTGATATTAGTAAGAAAAATATATATCAACATATATAATCACTAGCCTATTACCATGAACTAAAAGCTCATTCTTTCCCTAAGCACTTTACTCTATTTACTCTGCTGTATGTCCTCAAGCTTATTCAAATCTACTGCCAGGAAACTTTTTACATGATAGTTAGTTGGTACAATGCTCTTCAAAGTTCCCTCTTTAACAAAGTGATGTGATATCAGCCATGGACATTGGGTATATATTATAACTATTTTAAGATATTTTAATGATATTTTTCTGTGGAAAGATGGTTAAAATTCACCAGGACATGACTTGCTATGCCTGAATTGCATCCAATTCAAACATTATAGATTAGAGTTCTAATCCTTAGTATTTGATACTTGAACACCTTTGGAGGTGAGAACTTTGAAAAGAGCAATAAGCTTAAGTACGGTCCTGTGAAAGAGACCCTAACCCTATCCAACTAATATCACTACATACGAATTTGTACACATGAAGGGACACCAGAGTGAGTCACACAGAATAGGAAGACATGATGATATTACTGTGCCATTGCGACCATCCTTTGCTGACATCAGAACTCAGCTGCTTCCACCTTTTGAAGTGAGCAGAAGACCAGGGGCTGTCTGGGAGCCCTCTAGGTCTTCAGCATTACCACATTGGCACTGTCAAGGCATCTGGCTTCGTGGACTGAGAAGGCACTGGATTCTCCACCTCTTCAGTCAGCCAATTTACAGTATTTACTGCTCTGATCAGCTCCGTAGCTCAGTCAACCAGGTGCATTCTATACAGAGGAATAATGAAAAATTGAGGGTCGAGACTTCAACTCCAGAAAGGTTGGGTCCCAAGAGCTTAGCAAGATCCCACAGGACTGAGCGTGACATGATAGAGACATTACATAATATCTGCGGACAATTAAAAGGAAAAGGGCTCTGAGCACCACGGTCAATCGATATCAAAACTACTAATGAAATAATTTGCTGATACTTCCCACCAGCACCTGCTGTCATCTGAACAGAACTGGATTGCACTTAAAGTTCATCTTGGCGTGTTGTGAGATGAAAAGTAAGAATCGCTGTACTTCAGAAGGACCACATCAAAGGACAAATACAGGACATGAAGTCTTTATGTCTATGGATCCTTAGATCTTTGCATGGCTGATATTTTGTCTATCCAATTTTTTAATTTCGAGATTTCACTTAATTTCTTATCTTGCCTCAGCTGAAATTGCTCTCTAATGGCTTTGAAGTCGCCTGCTTCTGTTGCTGGTCCTGATACTTAGGGACTGCTTCAGGTTGTTTTATCGATAAGAAACTTATTCTAACCCTCTTATCTGCAAAGAAGATAAATAGAAATTGATCTCAAATGTACCATTTGTTGCCTAATTAATGTTCATGAGAGCCTCTATAATTACTCTCAAATGTTATTACTTTTAATCATGTCAGTTTACATGGATTAAAAAGCACAATGCAATCGTATCAGCATAGTCCCAGTGTTGGGTAATTCATACTCAGAAATATTTCCGAAGTACTCTCTGATAGTTTTATTGAATGACAATAAGTGATACTAAACAAATCATTACACTTTGGCTATAAATGATAATGATATATATGCCAAGATAAACTTAAAAAGAAAAACATATATAAGGATTTTAGTGCTACAAAGAAAAATCTGTGGATTTTTTTTCTATGTTTTGGTGTTATAATCATTTTAATTTTCCAGTTTGAGAAACTGGGATTAGTTGTTTGGCAGGCTTAACAGGAGAGTATGATATTATGTAAGTTAATGAGAGGAGACAGGAGTATTAGGACCTGAGCAGCCTGAGAGTAATTTCCCTCCTTTGCCAGAAGCAGAAACCTTGCTGGAGAGAGTTTTCCAGTAAGTGAAGGTGAATCTCAGAATGTGATATCAGCACACGTGCCCTCACACACGCTTATGCCTACTTGTATCCTCCACACACTTCAAAAACACCCACATCCAGGGAGATTTCGATACCCACTTTTTAATTTCCCTAGAACATTATGTTGTCAATTTTAGTAACATTAGATAGTTTCTCATCTTACGATGTTTCAACAGGCTACACCTCATACAGAATGACCACTCTGCCCTTCACAGCTGCCATCGTGGTAATACCACACTTTGCATTTCATATTTGTCTTTTCATAGTGGCAAAGTTTCATCACAATCTCTAAGAGTAACCCATAATCTAGAAATCCAAAGTCTGATGGTGATCAAAATGGAGAAAGAGGAGGCTCTCTGTATGGCACGGTCCTGCTGATGTGACCCCTTAGCTGCATTAATGGGTCCTCAGTGAGCTCATGAGCACATGCTGGGCTACTGGCCCTAGGTCTTCATTTAATCAATAAGAAGATAGGCCAGCTTTTAACCCGTCTTGGTGAATCACCTCTCACCAGGTAAATACTGAAGAAACTTTTTTAGCTCTTAGCTTGCAGACTGTGGAGTCAAGTACAGTACTCAGGCTTGGAGGAGTAAGTAACCTATCCAGATCATTGTGAGTGAGTTCAGGAACCACCCCGAATTGCTCTACCTCTTGTTTGTTTTTCTCTGGAGTTTCCCAGGTTTTGTCTTCCAGGATTGGAAGTACAGGTTACTGCCATTTCCTCCTGGCATTTTTACATGGGATCTGGTATCCGAACTCAGGACCTTTTGCTTACTAGACAAAGACTAACCAACCCTTGAACCACCGATCTGGCCCCAAGTGCAAACTTTTAAATAAAACCTAACATAGGGCTGGAGAGATGGCTCAGGGTTAATACTCTGTCTCACAGGTAGAAGGTCTTGAGTTTGGCCCCAGGTCCTACATAAAAAATGCCAGGCGAAAAAGGCTATGACCTGCACTTCCTGGCCTTGGTGGACAGAGCCTGGGAAATCCAGACTGAAGCCAGAAGGAATCCAGGATAATTCCCAAAGTCACCCTTGGGCCTCTGCAGGGACACACAGTGCCCTCTGACACACACACATAAAGTGAAGGGAAGGAAGGGGATAGGAGGGAGGGGGGAGGAAGGGAAGCTGCAATGAATACGCAATACACTTGTAAAAGTAGATAAAATAAACAAAACGGGGAAAAAAACCCACTGAGGCCCAGTCAATGTACTACCAAGAGAAGCCTCTTCATCCCATTCCTGGAGCACTCTGCCCTCCTGCCCACCTTCATCTTCTTCCTTTGACCCTCTCATCTCTCCAGCCTTCTGGGCAATTCTGCTTAGCTCTTGTCCTCTGCTAAGTGCCTGGTGATAGCATTCTGTTGTTGTGAGTATGAAGGAAAGACTCCCAGATTCTTCACATCCTGTTCTCCCAGTGACTGCTGACATCACCAGCTTCACCTCTCTGGTTGTGAACTCCCACTGCCTCAGGACACTCAGCGCTGTGCGATGCTGCTCCCTTTTCCTGGAGGAGTCTTTGCTCCTTTCCTTTCAAGTGTGGGTTCTTCACTGGAACTTCCTCTAGCCTTCCTCTTCCAAAATGCAATGAACATTATATTATCGTACTGGGAGCAGTGGAGGGCAGGAAGGTGGCTAAAGAAAGCACTGGCCATGCAAGCCTGAGGACCACAGTATGAATCCTTAAGCCCACAAAAAAGTGGGATGGCATAACAGTCATCTGTAATGGCACTCAGCACACGAGGCAAAACGGCAGATTCCTGAGACAAATGTTCAGCTAGATAAATTGATCAATAAGCTCTGAGTTCAATTGCGAGATCCTGCTTCAAAAAAATAGAGAGGATTCAAAGAAGACACGTACTATTAGTTTCAGACCTACACATATGCATGTGGACCTGGTCTTACACACATAAGCATGTATGTAAACACACATACAAGTGCATACATACCGCTCTCTCTCTCTCTCTCTCTCTCACATACACACACACACACACACACACACACACACACACACACACACACAAACAAAACATACCAGGATATTACTGTGTATTCCTTTTTCCTTCCTTCCTTCTTTTCTTCCTTCCTTCCTTCCTTCCTTCCTTCCTTCCTTCCTTCCTTCCTTCCTTCCTTCCTTCCTTCCTTCCTTCCTTCCTTCCTTCTTTCCATTCATGCTGTCTTTCCTTCCTTCTTTCCATTCATGCTCTTTCTTTCCTTCCTTCTCTCACTTACTCCCATTCTTATTTTTTATTTTATTTTAACTTATTTTTGAGGCAGGGTCTTGGTATGTATAGATATATAAACCTGATACTCATTATGTAGCCTGTCCTTCTACCTCAGTTTGTAAGTGCTGTGGTCACAGGTATAAGCCATGACACTTAGCTTTGGAAAGTCACTTTGGAAAATAGTTTGAGAAAATCTACTAGTGATGAACTAATCTAGCTGTTCCTCTCTCACTAATTCCATACACCCATCAAAAATGTGCACAGATCCTCACTGGATACAAGGGCATTGTTTACAAGAGACAAAAATTATAAACTGCTCCATTGCAACAGGAGATTGATCTATTAATTTGTTGTTGCAATTTGATGAAAATTTCAAAACCCTATTTTGTGCTGGCAGGAATGGTGTCCATGTCTCTTAGGATCTTACCATTGCTTTGTATCATTGTTTGATCAATACTTCTGTCATCCTCTTGATCCTAGGCAGAAAGCTCCATGAAGTCAGGACTCTGTATTTAATAAGCCTCATCCCACATGCCTAACTCAACACATACTGAATAATGAATGCATTGACATGAACGAGTTTTCATGTCTACATTTCCCGAGTGTAAAACTCTGATTAGTGATTACACGCCTGCTTCAGTAATGCAAAGCAAGAATCTGGGATGCCCAGGAGGGCATCTAGTAGGCTACTAGGAAAGTGACTCCTGACTCTCCAGTTCATCACTCTCAGACTCAGGAATATTTCAGACCTCAGCACTTGGGGACATTTTTGTTCAACAAATGGAACATGGGTGAGTACACATTAAACTGGACTAAGTATCTTTCCACGTGTAGTGTTTTCAACTGAACAAACAGCAAGATCAACTATTTGATTTGAGGTCTCTGGTTGTTCTAGTGAGTTTCCAGCTATTGAGATCATTTGTAACTTATTTATAAGCATGGATCTTAGGATACTTCTGATTTGATTTCTGACAATGAGACTATGAAATAAATCTTTTGTTTTCTCAATTAGGTAACACTAGTAAACATTCCTGTCTGACTCAGATACATAATATTTTAGGTATGGAGAATGAATAACTAAATATATACTTAGGAAAATTAATTTCTAACTTTAGAATAAAATTATATTGTACCAGTAACATACCAGAAATGTCATTCCTCCCCATGTTAGCCACTATTATAAAAACTTTTTGCATGTGGGACTATAGAGATAGCTCAGTGGATAAGACACCTTCTCATAAGCCTGGTGACCTCAGTTGGATCCCTAGAAGCCCACATCATGGAAATACAGAACTGACTTCCAGAAATTGTCTTCTAGTCTCCACCCACACATGGTATGCATGCATGTACCTTCCCCCACTTCTCAAGTAAATAAAATATTTTATATATTTATTTATTTTTTCCCAATCATACAAGCTCAATAGGTACCCCAGTCTCCTCCCTCCCTCCCCAGTCCCCCTTGCACCTTCCCTGCCTTTTCCCCTTCCTTTCACCCCTCCCTCCCTTTCTCCCAGTGCTTGCCCCTTCCTCCTCCTCCCATTCCCTGGAGCATCCTTTTGTGTGAATGCCAAACTTCCCTCTGGGTCCTCCACTCTAGTGAGGTGTAAGGACTCAGTGGCATTGCCCAGAGCCCTTTCTTGGGATCCCCTTTAGTATGGGACACTATTATGACTGTTAATCCCGTGCCTCTAAGGATCCTAGTGCCTGTGATCCATGTCATTGACATGTCAGTCATTGTGCAGGTCATGCAAAGTCCAATTATTGCTACTGTGGCCCTAACTTGTGTGGAGTATCTTGCCTATTGTTAGTACTCCCCATCTTTAGGCTCTTACAATCTTATCACTCCCTCTTTCATGAATTTCCCTGAGCTTTAGGATGAGGAGAGATTTGGCTGGTCTGGTTCCAAGTGAGTAATGTAGGGTCTCTGGTGTTCTGACTGGCAGATAGATGGTAACCATCCTGCAAATGGGAGACTGACCCCCACGCACACTATGGTCTCCTACTCCTATTTCATCTACTTCTGAATCTCCTCTTATAGTAAGATTTCATTTAAACAGCCTTTTATCTTTAGTTAAGAGGTGACCTCCAATATCAATCAGGATGAAGCCAAGGGCAGTGCAGGAACAGCAAAACTGAAATTAAAAAAAAAAAAAAAACCTTTCACAAGCATTTTTGGTATCAGATGTTGATTTCATAACTTTATTGCTGTAATAAACACCTGGTCTCACAATTTAGGGGAGCAAGGCATTTTATTGATTCACAATATCAGGTTACAGTCCATCATAGCAGGGAATTATTACCAGGAGCCAAGGGAACTGGACATATTGCCTCCAAACTTAAGAACAAATGGCATCAAGGACCAATGTTGCATATTTGCTTTATAGCCCGCCAGCTTGCCAGTATACTCACTAGCTCTCTTCATCTTACCCACCTGTCCAAAGAAATGTTCGTATTCACAATGGGCAAGTCTTTCTACTTCAATTAAAGGAATTTAGACAATTTTCTACAGATTTTCCAAGAAACCTACTTTAGCTATTTAATTCCTTATAGATATGCACATACTGTCTTATCTCCCATGTTTCAAAGTGACAATTTTTTTTATTCAATTGTGTGTGTATGCGTGTATTCACGCACTCGTGTGTGTGTGTGTGTGTGTGTGTGTGTGTGTGTGTGTGTGTGTGAGTGTATGTATGTATGTGTGTGTAGAACCACGGACGAATTCGGGAACCACCATGGACGCCTCCACCTCCTTCTTGTTTACTCTGCCCTGGGATTCACAGGCTCCGCCCACCAGGACCAGAAACCCAGGCCGCCCCCGCTTCCGCCCGACATCTATACATGCGGTCTAGGATCTGAACTTAGGACCTTCCACCTGCAAGGCAGAGGCTTAACCTCTGAGCCACCTTTCCAGCCTCTCAAGCTGACAATTTAAACTAACTAGCACATCCCCCAAGAGAATGGTACTTTCCTCATCCAGGAATTGTCTAGAACACATCCCTGTTGCAGTCCGCCTGCATGGTTGCTGATTAATGACCATCACAGAGCTTAAGGGAACAAGGCATTTGCTTCCTTACGATAGTCTAGTTACAGTTCTCAGTCCAGCTTGACAGGAGAGCATGCACCAACCCCAGGGCCGAGGGAACTGGCCACACCATCATTGCATAAGGCTGAGAGAGGGACAATCCTTACTTGCCAGACCAGCATATCTGGCCAAATGAACAAAAGGATGCCAACTCTCTCAACCAGCTCTCTGTGATTTATCCAGGGCCTAATCCCACCCACCATGGGCTGGGTCTTCGCCATCAGCTAGACAATCTTCTTCAGGTTTGCTCTAGGCTTAACCCAACCATCAACTCTCTACAACTGTGCCCAGAGCTCAAACCCTCAACAGTCAAGTTGACAACTGTGCTTAACTATGACAATCTCTTTACTTCCAACTGAGATGATCCACTTTTTGAATCCTGCACAATGGGGTTCTGGGAATTTCAAGTTCAGTCTCAAATACTTGACTGCAAGATTTTAAGACGTGACACTTGCTTAGTCATCCTCTTGGTGTTTATATGTGATCGATCAATGTAAGTCTTTGCTCTGTTGTTTAAGAATGTGATCTTCAAATACAGCATCTGCTGAAATCCAAAACCATGCTAATTTTCCTCTGTTTTTAGAATAGCAGTTCTTTTTCTTGTGAACTCTATTAGTATCCAAAGCCAGCAAGGAAGGAGGGCATACTAGATGAACTGGTTTCTTCTAAACAGGATTCTTGGATGTTCAACATAAAGTTCTTTGTGCAGCTGTGCTGTACTTAGGTTGTTTTAATGAAACGAGTATAAATCCATCTATCATGAGGGTTCACTTGGAGAAAAGTCCCAACTTCATTCCTGTGAGGGAAGTTTCTAGAGCTGGAAAAGGTCATCAGTGAGAAAGACACGCAGCAGCAGTGGGACCAGCCTCCTAGGGCTCAGAGCGCATGAGCTGGAACTCTGCCGGGGCTCGGGCGCTGCTTGTGCACCTTGCTACAGCCTGTGAAGTTAGTGATCCCATGGTTACAAAGCCAGCAGCAGCAAAGACACAGCCAGTCACGACTGGTCAGGACACACTGCTCAATCTGCTTCCCAAAATACCCCACGCTCTCCTCGGACGCCTGGCTGGGAGTCCTTCCAGAGCATCAAAGAAACAACCGGTTAGGCCTCAGCCTGCCTCGCCCCCCCCCTGCTCCCCTTCCCCTCCTCCACTCTCCCTCCTTCACCTCCCCTTGCAGCAAGGGGGATGGAGATGAGCACCCTACCTGTCTGTCTTTTGAGAGCTACAAGGTTTAGTTATTGTCTAAGCTTCTCTTTCAGAGGTTCAGATAAAAGCCTTGATATTCATGTTCACAGCACATCATGTATTCATGCAAATTACACTTTCTGAACCTTGAGCTACAAAGAATTATTTTTAGCTATAAACCTATAAAGATAAATGTGGGGAACCTGGCATTGGTGGAACCTGAGTTGCTGGGCCCTTCCAACTAGCTTCCTGGATGAGTCTACCATACTCTATCTTATTTCTTCTAATCCTTCCAACCTCTCTGCTGTCTTCTTGCTCCTTGTTTTTATTTCCTCAATATTCAAATAGACTTTAAAGCTTGGTACAATATTTTAGAGCATTTAAAAGAATAGCTGTCATATTCATTGGTATGGAGCATAAGATTCTCTTTGCCTGGCCCAGGCGGTAGATGCCACAGAACACTGTTCAAATGAAATCGGCATAGGCGCTCTGCGGCTCTCCTGCAAAGGTGATTTCCCAAGAGTTACTTCTCCGCAAAAGCCATTTAACTTTAGAACTAGCTTCAATATTTGAACGAGTCCTGTTTTTCCTTCTATTTAGAGTTTAAACAGGCAGCCACTCATAAACGTGAACATGCTTCACTCGGAGTCTCTGGGTTTTTTAATGGCCTTGCAGCATAAACTCTTGAACTAGATGGTACAGAGAGAAATGACTGAAATGAAGGGGCTAGAAGGCATGGTTCAGTGATAGTGATGGCAAAGTCTCTTATAACGTTTCTTGCTTAGAAACATGCTATTTATAAGATAAAATAATGAGGTTAGATGCCAAAAGCTGGAAAGATTATGATTTTTTTTTACACGTTAGTAAATGTTAGCCCAGGCAGCCTGGTGACCCAGGTTGCTTGGTCACAGACTTAGGGGTGTTTTTCAAATTTTCTGACTTTATATATGATGGCATGATTAATGAGAAAGACTCTCATCACATTAACATTTAAATGGACATGATTTGCTCATTGGCTAGAGTTTAAAGTCACAGAAGCCAATATCTTTTAACAATTGCCTGAGAGACAGCCTTCAAAGTCACTCTTAATAACATTCTCAATAAAGGGGGCTGCATCGTTATCCTTACAATTTTAAGCTAATGGTCAAGATAATGAAATCCTAGAAAAATTCTAAAAATAATACTTTTCGACTGACATCATCCTTCCTGTCCATTCCCATATTTGACCTTGACCTAGAGCAGCCAGATCTATCACTAGAATCTCAGCTGAAAGATACTAGAAGGGAAGTGTATGTCACAACCTAATTTATTACACTCTGCTTAATGATCTCTGACAGTATACAGTTCCGGGAAATCTGACTGGGCTATATTTTCTGTTCTTTGCCCAATATATTTGTTTTGTTTCAACCCATATGTATTTGTAGTTGCTAGGTTACCTATTCAGTTAAGCAATGAAAATCAGACTCTCCAAAACTTCCAGTCTACCTACATTCTTAGTGTCTTAGTTTGGGGTTGCTATCACAAAATACCCACAAATGGTGTGGCTTATAAACAGCAGAAACTTGTTCATTGCTCTGGAGGTTCGGTAGTCCAAGATCAAAGTGTCAGCGTGTCAGTAGAGTTACTATGTAGTGGGGACATGGCCTTGCAGCACTAACCCCACAGTCACCTCTCTGAGATGCCACTTGTTACTTGCAGTACTTTGGGAATTAGGTGTCATCATGAGGATTCTAAGGAAACACTGACATTCCCTGTGAGCTTCCAAGTTAAAATGATGCAATGGCTTTGATTCAGAGGCCCCGAGTTCAACAATGCTTACTAAAACACTTTTTATTCTCCCTTCAGAGATTGCAGTTGACACCATATTAACAGGCTGTCTTCCTGTTTCTCCCTTATCTCATGTAGTATAGATATTCATCTTGAAACACAATGGTACTTGATCAATCAGACAGCTGAAGACAAGAGACTAGTTGGCAGTACTACTTTTCTGGAGCATTGTATTACAAGTCACTCCAGGTAAGTCAAGGCTCTAGGGGCCCGTGACCTTCAAAAAACTCTGAAATTTTATATATGAATTAATACTGAAGGCAAATTCATCAAGATGGCAGAATTTTTCTTTCTTTCTGTCATCTTTTATTAAACACGATGACTGACTTATTTAAACTTTGGGAAGAAGAGCATTGGGTTATGTGGGGGTATCACAGCTAAGAGAGAAACTCACAACTGAGTTCAACTTATGTATAAGTACATACATAAATTACAAGAAGCTTTACTCTTTTAGAGAATGGGAAGTGAATGGACAGGGATGTCATGTGGTAGAGGGTAGTAGATGAAGTATCCAAATATGGATGCGGCTAACGATAATTTCTACCAGCTATAGGTGCCATTCCATGTGTTCTTTGTCCTGAGACCTTGGCACTCTGCATCAAGAAATGAAGTCTTATTCTTTTCTCCTTGTATCAGAACTCATGCATGAGAAGGAATGTATGATTGGCTTTGGAGGAGAGATTAGAATTACTTATAAGCTCTGCCTCAGTCTTTTGGAGTTGGTACTCTTTCCCAGAGCCTGTGGTTGTTCAGGGGTCAATGGGACACCGCTGCCTGACTCACCATGACCAGCAACAGCTGGCAATGCAGCACAGGAGTTGCTCCCAGCTCTATGTCCCTGCAGCTTGTCATGCCGTGAAGCACACACACCTGTGTGAACACGCTCATGTACATACACACGTGTACACCCACACAATAAAAGCAGAAAATATACTGACCATAGTTAAGCTTCTGTTGCCCTAGAGAAAGATGATGGAAGGGTTTTGCAATAGAAATCAATCTAAATTTCTCTCAAATAAGCCATATTTGTTTTTTTTTTTCTTTCACTGAACCTGCAGCTCAACAATTTGGGCAGATTAACTGACTAACAAACTCCAGGGATCCTCCTGCCTCTGCCTCCTATGCTAGGATTACAGGTGTGTGCCACTGGACACGACTTTTACATGTGTGCTTGGGATTTGAACACAGATCTTCACGTCTGCATTGCGAAGCACTTTATTAGCTATCTCCTGGGGGTCTTCAGTTACCCCCTGTCTTAAAAGTAAAACCAGACAATCAACAGACTTTCCTTTAGGGCCCTGTCTCTTTTGACCTTGACCTGTGCACACATTCCTCCTCAGCTTCGGCTTTGATTAGACAGAATTTCACTGTGGTGACTTGAAATCATGGATGTGGTATATGAAAATATCCCAAATCAGAGTGTTACTGGCATATATTGAGAAGAGGCCATGGGCTCCACCTAGCAATACCCACACACAAGATGCTTACAATCTTCTATATCTGGGGCTATGGCCAAGAAGAACATTTTAACCTAATGACATAAGTATTTTCATGGCTGAGTTAATACAGGTTGATGATTTATTACTAGGAGTGTATAGAACATAAAGTGCTGTTGATTTTATATTTCTTTTTCGGCTCCAGAAATATTTTGGAATCCAAGACCATGTGTATACTATAGTCAAACTAATGATGCTTCACATGTGCCACCAAATAAGTCTGTGCATAGTATATTTCTACATATGTGACTTTCAACTACAGCATCATGTCAGTTTTCAAGATGATTTCGAGACATTTTTGGATGGTTGGTTTTGGGGTTAGTGGTATCTAGACTATTTGAAAGTGACTTATGTGCACCAGTGAACGTGTCCATGAAATATTGTAATTACAGACTCTGTTCTATTCTCTGACATTCTAGTTCAAAAGAGCATGTGCCCTATGTATTATCTAACAACAGTGCTGAAAATTTTCTGGAATTGACAGCAGGGAATGCTTGTCCCACCTAGATGGAATGGACTCTTACCCAGACTCAAATATGTCTCTTCTTTCACTTGTATAAACCACACACCTTTTCCTTCTGAAGACCTTAGGAGGAGAACAAAGAAGAAGTAAACAATGCTGGGACAACATTCCAAGCTTCTGTAGACTGCCTTGTCCAAAGCCAGCGTAAGGCAGCTGAGTGGTGTGGGACTGTCAGCATAGGGCAGCTGAACCTGTACATGGAGGGTCACGGTGCTAGCGGAGGGCCAACGTTAACAATCTCTACATGTTGGCTCTTTGTACTTTCTATTGGTCCACTGACTTCTTAAAATGCCTGCCAGGTCATATTCACATGCAAAAAATCAGAAGACATCAATCTACTTTCTCTATGAACAGAACCAGAGAAAATAGCACCTTTCATTGATAATTCACAGCATAAGCAAGAAGAAACAGTCTTCATGAGCATTAGGCCGCATCAGAAATTCAGCTAGAGAATCAACTCAATGTTTTGCCAATGTCTAAACACCATAACAGACTAGTCATCAAGTTGGGTTATTGATAGATTTGATTAAGGAGTTTCCTCTGGTGTCTGGTTGGGAAGAGAAGACAGGGAATCTAATAATTGGTTATCAAGTAGAATTTTCTCTATGAAGACTAAATGATTGAGTTTATTAACAGTTCTTTTAACAAGTTAGGAATACAATGCTTTCTGTCCATGAAGGATTCTGGGTTTTTGAAAGTTTGGAGTATTCCCCATACCTCTGTTTGGTAAGACAATCAGAATGAACTGGAAAACACTGATATTAAATTCTTGGTTAAATATTTTGACTTTCTGCCTATGCTTTTCAGTTTACATACATTATCATGATTGATATTCATGATATATTTGTTAAATCATAATATGTGGTTATTTTGCTACAGAATTGCTACTTAGCCTGCTATATATTTAGCCATCTCTCAATACATGCCTCCTCAAAGCCATGCTTATCAAGACAACAGAACATACAGGGTGTGTGTGTGTGTGTGTGTGTGTGTGTGTGTGTGTGTGTATCTTAACTGTGAGTGTTTCAAGTTTGTTTGAAGGCCAACAATGGTATTTTCTTGACTGTCTCACTCAGAGGAATATTAGGCAGAAGTAGAGGTAAATTTCTCCTTGTAGAATCCTTAACTTCAAATAGAAATGGAGTATAGAAAAGGTTCTGGAATTATAGTCACAGCAAAAGGAGTGAACATCTGAGTGTTCTGTCTGCAGAGTGGCTCCAGTGATGATGTCCATTCTTCACTTGGGTTCAAATCTTCCTGTTTTGAGTGAAGCTGATCTCGCCCTCCATCTCCAAGAAATGGTGTGTAGAGACTAGTCCAATTCTCTGCTGGTGGAAAGCTAACTATATCATATGACTTAGCAACTTAGAGTGATAACCATTTTCTTGCTCACCAGGTTGCTGATCGGGAGTCTGAATAATGACCCAGGGCCTAGACTCATTTATTCAGTGGTGGAGCAGTATCTGGTTCAAATAATACTTTGGAACTGGATCACTCACCAGAGCTGGGCTTTTCTGCTGATGTGCTAGACACAGCTTTCTGAAAGGCTGCACTTTCTACATAGCCTCTTGTCCTAGAGCTTCTTTCAATAAGTGGCCTCTTTCCACATGGATAAATTCAATATCCTTGCATAGAAGTTCAAGGTAGAGAAAGAATAAAAGGAAGAAGCTTTCAAGACACTTGAGTTCTGGCCTAGAAGATGCACCGTCTGATAAAGGCACTTTCTATTGATTCAGAAACCGGTGTATTTCAAGGACAGGGGAAAAAGGCTCTGCCTTGAGATGGAAGATAGGACAACAGCATCCTGCATAAGAGTACAAGAAATCAAAAGCCACTTTGGAGGAGAAATGCCACAGAGCAGTCTACACTACAGGAAGAGAAACAAATGTTCTGCTTCTCCGCGTTGTTACATGGCTGGGTAGGCCTTGAGATCTGACCACCAACTTATCGCATGAATATAGAACTTAGCTGAGCCACATGGAAAGACATCCACAATGTAGCAGAAATGCCTGAACCCAAACCCACTGGAAAATGATCTTATGCATCCTGAACCTCATAGTTTTACAAGTCAAACATCAGGTCAAAGGAAGCTACAGTTGTGTTCTTGTCACTGTCTTAGTCCAGTTGTGTTCCTGTTGGTATAAGGAGAGAAAGCAAACCAATGCCCAGTGCAAGGTTGGATGATGGGGTAAGAGCAAAAGCTACCTGCTCTGCACTCAGTGCTGTGATTTCTCTGTCAGTACCCTCAACAGGGACACCTGTACACTGAGGGAATGTATTGTCACTGACCAGTGAAGCCCGGAACTGGGGAGCATGCCTTCACTCTGATTTGCCTATGCAACAAGGATCAATGGTAGATAAGACCCAGGAAGCAGCACCAAATGTGGAGGACTCTGTGGGAGGCAAATGAAAGCACAAGACAAACAATAATGATCAGTGAAGGGCAGACCGCAGCGACAGTGCAGCACAGACTGAGTAGGACTGAGAGTATCTTGGGATCTCTGTCCAAGCACTCACAGGGCTTGGGCATGTAAGGTCTCTATCAAAGAAAACCTATCTAAGGCTAAATGCATCTTTCATCTGGCCCACTTCAGAGCTAAAAGTAGTTCCCTCATTGACCTAAGACTATATGAAAATTCTAAAATTTGTAAGCAAAAGTGAACTCTAAGTGTTCGTAACAAAAAATTTTCTTAAATGTTAAGTTGACTCCAGAGTAATGAGATGACGTGGTAATCTCTTCAAGGTCATTTTATCTGTAACACACGGCTCGGGTCAGGGTGATATTTGGACAATTAGTTCATGGTTCTGCAGGACTCTGTCTTCTGATGAGAGCAGTCACTAGGTCCCTGGCACACGCCTTCAATCCCATTTCCTTTTACCGTACAGCAATTATTTCACTTGTCTGATCCACTCAGGTTTCAGCCAGAGAAAAGGTTAAGCAGTCCTCAAATTTCGGCAACTCTCATCATTAATGGTCCTGACTAAGACGAGGAAGCACACCGTCTGCCATCGTTTTGTTGGCTTCTGAAATTGGGCTCATCGACAGCACTGTTTTTTCAGGTGTGCTCATTCTGTTTACATACAGGAAAATCAACTGCCAATCAGTTCATTCTACTTCGTGAACACAGACATTATATATCTATTGCTTTATTCTTGTAGATCGCTTCTCTCATAGAAATAAAAGATCTCAACTTCTCCACTACCTAAAGAAAAGGAAATGTAAATCATCTCAAACAACTTAACATTTAGAAGCTTACTCATTAGAAAGTCAAAATATATCAGCCTGCAGAAGAAATGATATAGGACATGTCCCTGTCCTGGTCTTTCATGTACACAATAAGGCAGTTGAAACTGAAATCAGTGTGTTATTCAGCTTTCTAGTCTAGAAGTTAGCGGCTTGCAATCCTGTGGATGCTGAGCCCTGTAGCACAGTTTCTGAATTGGCCTGATTATGGGAATTCATGTGGGGCTTGTTAGGAGTGCACGCTCCACCCTGCTGCCCTACTCAAGACCTTCTGAATTGGAACATCTGGGTGTGGGATCAACGAGTTATTTCTAAACACTTCCCAGGTGATTTGGCTCGTCAGCTAGATTTGTGGAGTACTTTCTTCTTAATAAGAAACAAACCACTTGAAAAATCAAAGATTTCCTGCATATTAGTAATAACTTAGTATGTTAATATCAGCCTGGGATATTTAACAGATTTGTCCAGACACTTTTGCCGTCCTCTGCTTTCCTGTTCCATGTTTACTGGGCCATATAAGCCAGAGACTTGGAGACACACTAGCGTGGACTCTCTCCATGAAGTGAAACAGTGCTTAAGGGTTTTCCCCATTTACACATGGAATTGGAAGCAACTGTTTCTTTTTCCCATGTGGAATCTCTGGACCAACTGAAAAAGTCAGTTTTGCCTACTCTGTTAAAAGACAAGTCACTTTATGGTCTTTGCCTAGCAAAACAGCTTTCTTCTCTCTCTTCAAACAAATGTTAGTTTGTTTGTTTGTTTGTTTGTTTGTTTCACAATTCGGGTGAATAGTCAGAATGCCAACTGGCATCATGCTCTAATAATTATGCTTCTAATTAGAATCCATGTTAGCTTTAAATGTAGTGGTTTCCTCAGTAAGGAATCCACTGGACAAATCTGTTAAATATCCCAGGTTATGTCTATTTTATAACATTGTTGCCTTTTCATTTATTTATGTTTTTTGCATGTGTGTACATGTGTGTGTGTGTGTGTGTGTGTGTGTGTGTGTGTGTGTGTGTGTGTATGTGTGTATGAAAGAGAGAGAGAGAGGACACTGTGTGGAGAACCAAGGAAGACTGGGAATCATACTGGATAGCTACTCTCTCCTTTTTGCTTCACTGTAGGATTTCGCAGGATCCAGTACCTTAACTCAACTCCTTCTGCTTGTGAGGCAAATCTTAACCTCTTTCCAGCTTTATTGCTGCTGCTGCCATTTTTTAGGATAAAGCACTAACTTCCAGAATAAGTATGAGAGTGTGTTGAGGAAGGAAAGATGGATGGATGGATGGATGGATGGATGGATGGATGGATGGATGGATGGATGGATGGACAGATATGTGGATAGATCAATGTATAGATAGATTGATAGATACATATATATATATATATATATATACACATATATGTAAGCATGCATGGATGGATGAGTAGATGGATGAATGAATAATGGATGGATACATGGGTAGATGGGTGGGTGGATGCATGAATGAACAGACTGGAGATTTTAAACATGCTGTTGAAATTTTTTACATTCTATGGCTAGTTTAATATGAGTACCTGACTTTTTTAAGCGTTCGCCTCCTCACTTACAAAATGGAGCTAGACAGGGAAGAGTAATATAATTCTCAGATCTTTTCTAATCCAGCCTTAATCAAATGTAGTTACGACTGCATGAAACAATCTCCCTGTTGATTTTTAATATTTAATTGTGCTTGATAAAACATCATATACACATATACATGCAATACCACACACTCTTAAACCTTCTTTAGATGTTTTTGTCCAACATCATTTTCTCCTCAAGATCATGTCTGACCACTCTATTTAAAAATGCAACCTCTCCCCAACTTTCTGACTTCTTTTTCTCCACAGCACCTTCTGGCACTGCACACTTCACTTATTTATTCTGCTTAATGTTTGTTTCCCTTCACCAGCTCATACGTTCCACAAGGCAGGGGTTTCTACTTGCTTTACCAATTTCTATATCCCACCTACCTTACCAGTCACACCAGTAGCACCAAATAGAGTCAAATGAAAGAATCAAGCAAGCATCATGGAATAGAGGAAGGTTCAACTGAATCCTTTTAAGAAGCATAGGCAGAGTCACTATTATAAAAAACATGCTGCAAGCTGGGCCTGGGACTGACACTTGCTTGAGGCTATGGTGTTACAGTTTGAATGTGAGTTGCCCCCACAGGCTCATGCGTTCGAACCCTTAGCTGGTGTCAATGTTTGGGACAGATTGTGGCACGTTTCAGATGTAAAGCCTTTCTGGGAAGACACCTCACAGGGGGCAGACCTTGAACTTTGTAGTTTGGCCCTGTTTCTTTTGCTGTCTTGCTCTCTGCCTACTCATGACTGAGGTGGCTTAAACGGATCTCTTGCTTCACCTTCAGCTGTACCTTTGCTATGAGAATTGCATCATAATAGATTCTATCTAATCTGGAACCTTAAACTAAATGTATACACTTTTCTCCCCTAAGTTGCTTGAGTCTGAAAACTCATTTGCAATAAAAGTGACTGCAACGTATGGTGCAAAACATTCAGGGCAAGGAGGACAGCTACATAGTGCATGTGTATCAAGGAGGACTCTCATAGTTCATGGGAGTTTACAGAAAAGAGTGATTAACTCTGACAAGAGAAGGACCATGCATAACACATGGAAAAATGTCACAGGAATTGATTTGTCCTTGAAGAACTGTGGCCCTGGGTAAATCACAGTACTACTAGTGCATCATTTTGTTGCTCTAGAAGAATGGAATATGATACATAGTGAGTGTCCACTTTGGTGATGGCATGAGATGGAATAGAAATCCCACAGCAACCAGTTGCCTCCAATACAAAGTGTGGACTATGGTAGTGGACAGAGATTTTGATTGGTTGAGATATTATGCTATATAACTAAGATTAGGTCTGTGCACAAAGTAAAATTACTTTTCATAGATTAGGCTTATTTGTGCTACAATTATACAGATACAGTCTTCTAATTCTGTACATGCATAGTTATGAAATTTATTATCATAGAATTTTTGTTAAATGTAATTTGATTAGTTTTTTAAAATTCTTTTTATTTGTGCTAGTACAAACACTACAGAGAAAGTAATTTTTCTTTTCAGTTTGGTCAAGGCATGAAATCCCTTACAAGAGGTTGTCTAAATCATATGGAATAAGGATGTAGAACTAGTCAGGTATGTTCAAGGCTTTTCTTTGTTCTTTACAGGCACAATAGAAACAGTACCCTCTATTGCAAAAGGAAAAACATGTGTCATGCTATGGAAACTTTTACCTGAACTAAGGTTACAGTCAGCACCCAACCAAAAGGTCATGACCCAACATTTGGGATTGAGAGAAGGAAGGGGACTACACAGGAGGTAATATGGCTTATAAAATAAGACACAGCTCTGACGTCAGTGTGGGCCCTGAGCTGAATTGCTTAAAGGTTCAAGCTGGGTTCAGTTAAATTATTCCTTCCTTCCTGCTTGTGGCCACTGCTTCCCCTAAGCCTGATCTCACAGTCATTCCACTGTGACCTCTTCCGGACTGAACAGGGCAAACCAGCACGTCTACCTCTTTCTTAGCCTCTTGGAGCAAGACTAAGCTCAAATCACAATCCAAGAACCTGGAGAAAGAGAGAGAGAGAGAGAGAGAGAGAGAGAGAGAGAGAGAGAGAGAGAGAGAGAGAGAGAGAGAGAGAGAGAAAATGATGCTTGAAATAGAATTATGAATGTAGATAATTATAGGAATATTTTCAATGTGCAAAATTACCTGTGCACTTTTAAAAATCCCATTAACTAAGTCATGAAGCTGAGGCCCTGAAGGGGTAAGTCTCTTCTGTCAGTCTTGGGTTTCCCACTCCATAATCCAGAGTCTCCTCTCTGAGAGACACAGAATCACAGGCTCAGCTTGTCAAGCACATCCAGAATTAAGCGATTTGCTCAAGCCAGTCACCTACTGATAAAAAAGTTCACGTAACAAAGATTTGGACATAATAGACAAGAATTTGATAGCATTCCAAAAAGGAAGGGTAGGTTCCTGTGGCTAACACATCACTGCTGCTGTATTACAAGCACACGTGTCTATACTCAGTACCTTGAGAGTCAGAGTGGTGATTCACGCATGGATAACACAGGGTTAAAGAGATAGAAAATGCTTCTGGAAGTGGTAGCCAGATTTGGAAAGAACATTTTATAGTATTCCTGACAAGTTCAAGGAAATCCTGATCAAAGTACCAGTTGCACTCAGGATCATTGTCCTGTTACCCTGGAGAAGTATCAAAAAAGCCAGGAATACAGATCACCTGCATGGTTGCTGATAAAATCACCACCAAACAACTTCAGGGAATAAGGAATTTATTTCTTATTATAGTCTGGTTACAGTTCTTAGTCCAGTTTGACAGGAGAGCTCACACCAACACCAAGGTTGAGGGAACTGGCCACACCATCTTCATATAACACAGCTGAGAGGTGTCAGATCAGCATGTCTGGCCAATTATACACAAGGATGCCCCCTTTTCAAACAGTTCCCTTCATTTTATTCACCTGGCCAAAGATTAGTACCACCCATCCATGGGCTGGGCTTTCTTCATCTACTAGACAATCTCCCGCATGTTTGCTCTAGGCGTAACTGAACTCCTTATTCTCTACAAATGTGCCCAGAGCTCAAAACCTTAACCATCGAGTTGACACTGGTATCTAACTATGACAGGAACCAAGGAGGGAACTCACTGAGTGGAGCCTAGAGAGATACCCATTTCTCTTCCACCAGTCCTCTAGGAAGGGCTGGAACAGAAGGTGTGGTTCCTGGACAGGAACTTTCACCATGTTCACTGACCTGCTGTGAAGTACAAGCCAGATTCCTCCAGGGAAGAACATGACGACACAAGTCAGACAGTGGAAACCTGTGGGCACGATCCAGGTTAACCAAAGAACATGAATGAATGGCCGATTCCACACTGCTAACATGTGCAACCCTGCTCAAAGGCATTCAAGTTACCACTTCCTAAAAATTCAATGCAGACTTACAATAAAATGCACTTAGTGATATTCATCAGCCTATTGAATGAAATATTCATGCAGAGATAGTCAGCCATATGAGCTCCTTATATCTATACAAGAGATGAGTCCATTGCTATTAGGATTGGAGAACTTTATATGCCAAGATTGCTGTGCTTAAGACCTGACACAGAAACCTCCTTCTTCCAGTATCCTGCAGCCCCCCTTAGTGATCCACAAGGGTGGCACTGATGCTTCAAACCCCGTGATTTGTCTATGTCCTAACATGAACTAAATCACTTGTCAATTTCTTACACTTCAAATAGGGGCAGCCCAGTCGTGCACACAGGTACTGAGATATTATGGGGATTTGATCATGTTAAGGGAGTCAAAGTACAACATCAGAGTCAGGGTACAGGGATACTGATGCCTAAGGACTCATGTGTTGGTCAGGAAGACCTTCCCAATAACAAGACATTTCAGTAGGAACTCCCCTCGGGATTCTAGGCAAGAACACAGGCCAAGGGAATCATAAGTGCAAAAGGTCTGAGGTAGCATGGTGATCAATGGCTTCTATGAATGAGAAGAAAGTCAGAGAGAATAAGTATGTGAGGAGGGGAATCAAGACCAATGGGTAAAGGTCAGAGCAGTGGTTACAGACAAGTAATACAGGGTCTCCTAGAACTTTCCCTGTTGTGCTAGTTGAAATGAGAAAGTATCAATGAGATTTTTTCAGAAAAGTGTTGTGACTTGCGCTTTAAAAAAGAACTGCTATTTTTTTTAAGGTCTATTGTGAATGCTAAGTAGAGAATGGTCCACAGACAGTATGGTGGCTAGTCTCCAAAATGGTCTTCAGTGGCCTTCAGTTTGAGTATTAACACCCTCACCCAGTCATCTTCCACACTGAATCAGGCTGGTCCACGTGTGATTTCTAATACTCAGCTATGACAGCTTGTAACTAGCTGCCCCTTGCCTGACAGGCAGTCCACTCAGGTGACATTTGGACACTTCGAAAAAGGCCCAGGTGAGGGGGCTCAGGTCAGAACTAACTGGCCAGGTATTTGATCTATCACAAAAACCAGGCTTTCAACTGCAAGTGGGCCTCAGTCCTGATTGACAACCTGCCTGTGACCTCATGAGAGCCTTTGACTCAGAACTACCAGGGAAACTGTTCCAATATTCCTGAACCAAGAAACAATGAGCCGACAAATTTTTGTTTTAGAGTGCTAAGTGCTAGTGTGATTCCCACACCATGACATAGCCCGTACCGGTGAGGGTAGAAAGGCACAGAATGAAACCTGCTCATCTCCAATGTTTGGTGGCCAGATGGCTCTCTGCTGATAACACCTCAGTTCTGGGCAGACAGATATGACTGTAGGTTTCATAGGGGAAAAAAGAACAAGAATCGAGACTCACTGTAGGATTTTGACCCGAGTGAAAGAAGAGTGGGATCTTCCCAGGCTTAATCCAAAGCGTTCAGGCAGTGGTTATTGCAGTTACTCTTTCTGGTGCTGTGAGACAATACTCAGACTCAGGCAACTGAAGAGGAAAAAGGGGAGACTTACTGGGTTTACAGTTCCAGCAAACAGACATAGTCCATTAAGGCAGAAAAAGCATGAAGATGATAGAGGCTGGAGGAGCCTCAGGTCACAATCCATTGTCATGAAGGTCAAGAGAACAAGCAGCAACAAGAGAAGATTGTTAACGGAAGCAGGATGGGGCTAACCTTAAGGCCCATCCCCTCTGGCATGCCTTTCTCCATTAACACTTTGCCTCATATAGAAGCCATGACTTTCCCAAACATTGAAGCAGCTAAAGACACAAACATGTGACCTGCAAAGAGAGCTCATTTTCAAATTTTGACGCTGGGCTTCATGGGGTCTTACTGTGCTTGCAATTTTCCATGAGCTCAACTTTCAACTGTTACTGCTGTTAAATTTATAGGAAAGCAATTCCATCCTAACTCAAGGATCATCTGTGTCCAGAAAGGCTCCACCAACATGTATACAGTTCACAATGGCGGAATAGCATTTCATAAAACTCAAGAACATGAACATTTGATTCCCATAGCTAAGTGTGTAACCACTCGGTAACTTTTCAGGTCAGCACCATTTCTCATGTGATACCTTGTTTAAAGTCTCTGGAAAGGCTGAGGAATTAGAATAGATGAAGAATATATGTTTCCATGAAGCGTTCTAGTGGTGACACTGCAGAAAGAGTGGTGTTGCACTTCCTTTCAATTCCATGTAGTTTTTGCTTCTTGGTTATAGAGAAAGAAAATGGTCTCTTGGGTCTGATGCTACTGAAATGGTGTCAAGGGCTTCATTCCGACTACTCCCCACAGTGGGACACATTGGAGTGACAGTACAGCCAAATGGAGAAATCTGGAGTCTGCAAAGCCCCAAGGCAGAAGCTGCATAGGTTTTGTAGAAGAAATGTTTTCTGGTCTCAGTAGAGCCCTCCCATGCAACATGCTTGGAGGAAGCCACCCTGTCTCTGCAGAGCAAGCTCAATGCTGGTGTCACACAGCCACTCCTCTGGCTGTAGGCTGTGCAAGTCCCTTCACTGAAAACAGACCAAAACTCCACCAACCTTTCATGTGACTTTACCTGGGCATCTGTCCTTATTTCCTCCAGCAAGACACATTCCCTCATTCCTTATCCAGTGAATCCTGGTTAGTTTATTATTATTCTAGCCCACACTGAATCTTACTGTAATTAATTGGAAATTCCTACAAGGCAGCTTTTGGTCTTTGTCTTTATTTGCTAATATTTGAGTGAGAAATACACAGAAGGTACCACATAAATGCTGGACATATTAATGAGACTGACAGTACACTCATGAAAACTTCAAGTGGACAATCCTAGTCATAATATGGAATATCAAAAAAAGGATAAAGAAACATGATACCAAAAAAAGTGCTGAAAAAATTCTAGATAAATCCTAACATTTTTTCCCACCCATTGTAGTTATGCTCTAAGACAAATTTTGTATTTAATCGTAGTTTACAATTTCCAGTCAATAATAATGACCACCATGTGTCGGTCCATTGGCATGTTCACTCTTCCTACCAAGCTGGTCAGAACATTTTTATCTGAGCTACTTTTCCTGTCTCAAGGAAATGCCCTGAAATTGCTTCCAGGGAACTTCCCTTCAATGGAACGATTTTTCTTTTTTTCTGTTCATTGAATCATGTTTTTTTCTCTTGAGATAGAAAGTGAAAAGGAGCATACTCTACATGATAGCCACAAGGAATGCATGAGATCAAACAGCCATCATAGCAGTATGTCTAGTATCAAATGGTCAGACGAAGGGGGCAACAGTGAGGAATGAATCAGGTTTACTCAGTAACTACTGAATTTACAAACAAGGATCTTTCACTACTGTAATATTTTTTTAATTTATTTTTTCCACTCATACAAACTTGATAAGTTCCCCTCACTACTGTAATATTATCCTATGTATAATCATATCAAATATTCATACTCATATCCACCAGAACCAGGTGTTTTATGAGTATCCATGTGTACACTCAAATAATCTTCCCAATAGGACAGATACTCTTATCAGCCCCATCTGACAGATGATGATACAAACTTTAAGACTTTAAGGGGTTAGGTGTATGTAAGTGTTACATAGGTGAACTATAAATATAGTCATGGTTTGAAATGTGAGTTGTCCCTCATAGGCTCCAGTGTTAGAATCTTTAGTGTTTGGGAAGGTCATGGCACCTTCAGAAAGTAGAACCTTGCTAAAGAAAGGCAGTCACAGGGTGTGGGCCTTAAGGTTGGCTAACCCTGCTCTGCCTAAGTGACTCTGCTCTTGAGCTTGCAACAGCAGCTCCTGGCTGCCATGATGTCTGCAGTGACTTAGGCCACCTCCAGCTTCTGCCAGCCAGCCATGCCTTTCCTGCCATAGTGGACTGTATCTTCCCTCTGGAATTGAATAAATCTCCCTTTCTCCCTTTAAGTTGTGTTTAAGTATTCACAACAGGGAAAAATAAGTAACTGGTACATATATATATGTACAGGTCCACAAAGTATGGTTCTTTACAGTGGTATACAGATATACATAGGTTTTAAGCGTACATATGCACACATGTAAATATAGGCAGCATAGAAAATCTGATACAAGATAATTTAAAGTAAGTGTCTTTTTTATGTTTAAAATGTTTTTAGTAAGCTGGAAATGAAATTTTAACCAGAAAATAAAATAATGTAACCTGGTGAGTTAAATTCTACAAAGCATCTTGGTCTATGATGACAGGGTCTGACTGCATAATTCCTTCCCTCTTTGTTGTAATTACAGAAATTGATAGGGTATAGTGCAACCACATGATATTTATAAATAGTATGCATAGATCTGAGCATCAGTGGATTAACCTTTCCATCTACTTATATGTTTTGTATTAGGAGTTGCTGCAAGTACTGGGATGTATATGTAAACCTCTTCCCAACAGGATTGTATCTGCAGGATTCTGAATCTTTTCTACCTTGTAAGGTCAAGACTCCTATGGAAGGTGGTTACTATGCTTTCCCTTGGGGTCTCCACAAGGACCATCACTGGAGAAGTGTGCATGCAGACATACTTGAGGTCCGCTGTGAATCTCAATTCAATGAGTCAGGTTAACTCTATCCCCCTCCCTGACCCTACTACTCTGCAAAGCTCACAAATGAGTTATCACAACTGAATGCAGGAAACACTCTGTTGCAATCTAAGAAGCACAGGTAAATGGGGAATAGGAACAGTCATGTGGACCACGTACAGAAAAAATAGAGCAATGACATTTAATGTCTCTAAAGCCAAGTGCTCTCTCCAGATGACTTCACATCAGCTCCTCTGCAGTGCAACCAAGAAACTCAGAGGATGAAATGAGGTCCCAATGACTAGGCTAATCCTGCTGCTTCACTGAAGAGGAGGACCCATCTGATACTGAGGTAAATGCCAAGCAATCTTGCCCGCTAAACACTACCGTCCCCTGGGAAGAAGGAGCAGGTGAAGACAAAGGCAAAACCATCCACATTGCTGTTTTTCTGAGTGGCTTAGAGACCTATCGAAATCTTCATGAAGCTGTTTGTCTCTTGGAACACAGGAGAATTCTGGGAGCAATGTTTCCACATTCCCAGAATTTGTCTATTGCTAAGAAGTTCTCATATTTAGCAACAGTTTTCCTTCAGAAGTAAAAACAACAGCTGTTTTCCCATTCTGTGTCTCAGTAGAAGTATTTTCAGATTTGCCTTTATTAATTTTCAGCTATGTTTGTAGGACTGCCTCATCATCTTAGGATGACTAATTGGTTCCTATTCACTTGCTTCCCATCCTCATGCATTTCTTAATAGTGGATAAAATGTTATATACATCTTTGCCACTGAGAGCTTCAAATTCTTTGCAAATATCATGTTTTTAAAATTGTTTAAGTCCACAGTAGACTTGGAGACATTCTTCTAAGTTCTGTTAATTTCAAATAATTTGTCCAAGTACCAACTGCTATGTGCAAACTCCAAACCACTGAGGATGCTGCTACTGAGTCTTCATGGATGCTTTTGTGCAACACCTGCAGGCCCTAGTTGATCACATTCATTCACTAGAAAGCATCAACTCTGCAGCTTGGGGGAGAAGAATTATCACTGACTGATTTCTGAAATAAAATAATACTCTCAACTCCTCCTAGACTCACACCTCTGCTGACAAAGGTGATAAAGCATTTGTACACTTACATGGCATGTTGTGAGCCCATTTGCAATATAAATGGGTCCATATTTAACAGGTTTCTCTTCCATAATGGGAGATTAAAAATAAATCAAGTTATCACTGATAAAACAAGATTTTTAAAAAAAAATCAAAGGGATATAATTATAAAAATTAACCACACAAGCTAAGAAGGTACTCAAGATTTCTGACAGGGGGAACCAGACACAAAAAAGTAATGAGAAAAAGTGATATGTTTATGAAATACAAAACTTTTTTGGTAAGAAAAGGGAGATCATACAAGGTATCCCGTAAGTAATTTAAGGCATAACAACAGCTGGGCAGCACCCACATCATTGTAGGACCTGCTTTTCTTCAGGGCCTTGACTTGCCTGACTGGTAAAATACTTGAGCTACTTGCATTTGGACAGATGGGATCTATTTAAAATTGCATTCTGGAAGTAAGGCACTCATTCACTGAATATATGAAACTACTAGAATCCAATTCGTTACACCCAGAATAAAGGAGAAATTTTTACAGTTACATATCTCAAAAGCTCAGTGTCCTCTCTTGAAAACACAACACTTTTAGTGATACCTTAGTGACATCACCTTTCTCATTTTAAGACCAAGACCTGATTTCTGCTGCTGCCGAGTAGTCAGTCCCCCTTCCTGTTAGTCGTAGAATGCAGGAAGGCATCCATACTTCAAGTACAAGTATTTATTCCTGAATCTCTGTCTATCTCCCTTCTCTTACTTCATACCCCATCCCCATTTTTTCTTTAACTTTGCATCAGAGCTACAAAGTAGTTCTCTAGAACTATCTTTATTATTTGTGGTGAAAATATCTTCAAAATTTAAGTTCATACAGCAGAGGAAAGAATTGGGGGTGAAGACTGGGATGTTACCCCAAACAAAGTTCCAGTATATATGGTGTTGCTAATACATAGAAGCCAAGGAATTTCTTATTTTGCTGGATTTGGTCCTCAATATGTGCACTGCAGTCCAAAACTCAGCCACACTTCTTTTCTGATTATCTAGCAATTCAACGTCCCAGTCACTGACTTCAAACAACTTCACACAGAAGTGTACACAATGCAATTGGTAAGCTTTGATTCTTCAACTAAACCTCTCTCTTAGCATAGCACCTGGACCATGGACTATAAGTAACAAGAAGCTGCTCATTGTCTCAATGCTTATTTAAAGCCCTTTCCAAATTTAACAAGCACACAAGAAGAGTGTGACGTCTCATGGGAAGAGCTCAGTTTTGCATAAAAGTGTAGGGCACCGAGTTTTGGGACATCTGTGTATGCTACCTAAAGTAAGTTTCTGTATTGTATAGTATGTACCAGGTTGCACAATAAGGCATCTCTACATTTACATGAGATAAAGATTCCAAAAGTACCAAAGAATCTACATATCTAATATCTAATCTTAAGCGAAATAATCTATTTATGAGATAGGAGAGAAGAAAAATGCAAAACCTGATGCACCCCACATGTGAGCCAAACTGGCAGAGATGGTGCTCCAACTGTACCTTTAGGCCCGAGGTCATGTGCAAGTTGTTTAATCTCTTCTAGTCCATGGTCTCTCACTTGTAGAATAAGACTCAGATGTCATAGATGATTTTTAAGTCAGACGTGGAAACGTGAAACAGAACATCTAGGATATCCACACCAGGTACAAAGGAGATATAGATATCATTTCTCAAAGATATGACGTAAGATGGAAGGTAATCAGCTTAGAAATACACAACAGTCTTTAAGAATATGGATTCTTTTAAGAGTATCATGTTAGGACTCTGAATATTTTAAGAGACATGTGTAAACTAGTAGTCTTGAAAAAGATGTAAGGGAAATCCTGTAAGCAGAATAAGAGAGAAACAAGGATACCCACATAGACAAAATTCTCTGCAAAAAACTCTCTTAAGCAGAACATAGAAAGTTGCACCCTAGTAACTACAGCCAGCAAAGCCTCAGCTTTTCATCAGTCATTCCAGACACAGGAAGGAGTGTGGGCTGATATTGCTGATTTGAAAATTTATGATTTGGCAATATTCTAACATGTAAACCTGTTTGAAAATGAAGCATTTAAGATTCTGGATTAGAATGCTCAACTAGCAAATGTGCAAGTATCACCAAGTCCAAAGCACTTCTGCTTTCAAATGTTTGGAAGAAGAGGAGATACTTAGTCTGCACTATTAGTACTTTATTTTCAAGATGCATCAAGGACAGTTTTGTTACTGCAGGTGCTATGCAGTGACATAGAAAGTCCTCTGTGAAAACGAGCTTCGTCTGTACACCACACATACAATACATAAGCCCCACATTCACTTATAAAATGAAAGTATGAGCCTTTCTGTAACTCGATGGCTGTGACACCATGTGCAAGGGAGAAATCTTACGAGTCAGAAGAAGACTCCATGACTGAGACAGAATCACAAGCAATATAAAGATCAAATTCTATCCTCAAAGGGTTATTTATCAAATAGTTATCAACTATTTAGACAACTATAGTTCTGGTGGGCAAAATGCACTGTTGAGAAGAAGCACCGGGACACAGAAAAGCACGGAGAACTGACAAAAGACAAGCTCGATGCTGGAACTGAAGAGATGTAGGATGTCTGTGTGCTCATCCCCAGGGAGTACACGCAGCCTGGAACCGACAATGAATTTCCTCAATAAGCTGGTGGACTCTGTGTGTGTGTGTGTGTGTGTGTGTGTGTGTGTGTGCGTGTGCGTGCGTGCATGCATGCCTCTGTGGGCATGTGAGGTGATGGTGTGTGTGCATGTGAATGTATGCAGTGTATGGATGTGTACATGTGTACTTGTGTGTGGTGTGAGGGGCGTGAGAATGAGCAAGCATGTGGTATGTGTATGTAGATACAGGCCTGTGTGTGTGTGTGTGTGATGTGGTATGTATGTGTGTGTGTGTGATGGGGTTTAGGTGTGATATGTGTGAGGTGTGTCAGTATGCAGTATTTATGCATTTGTGTGCACATATGTATGTGTGGATGTGTGGTGTATGCATATTCATGTACCTCTTGTGGTGTGAGGTTTGTGTGCACATACATGTGCATTTGTGTGCTGTAGGTGTACACATATGTATTGTGTGGGTATGTGACACGCGTGCTTGTGGTGTAGGTGATTGTGTGTATGTGGTATGTCTATGTGTGTATGTCTGTGTATGTGTGTAGTCTGTCTGTGTGCATATGTGCAAAATGCACGTGTGTGTACCTGCGCACAAGTGTAAATTTTTTTTCAGAGGCAGGATCTTGTTAAGTCAGCTCAGGCTGGCCTAAAACTCACAAAACTCAAGCTCCTCCCACCTCAGGCTTCTAAGTGCTAAGATTACAGAGATTCATCCTCCTCCTCTTTCTATATTATGAGAAGTATTTAAAAACCTTATGTGGAATGTGATAAAAATTAGTTCATGTAAATATCCATTATTTAATAGTGTAAAGTTCATTTAATCTAGCAATTAGCTGAAGTAATTCCAATGTCATCATTGGAAATTAAAGGAAAAAAAGCAAAATGTCTTCCAAATATTTAGCAACACAGAAATTGAAGTTGCTGTGATTCTCAAGCTGCCTGTGGCACTACAGGTGGCTCAGTGGATGAGAAATCCACTTGACAGCCTGGAGACCGGATATGATCTCTGGAAGCCCCCATGGTGGAAGGAGGGAATGACGTCCTAAAGCTGTCCCATGACCTCCACCCATGCTCGTCTCCCTCTAGTTCTCCCTCTCCCTCTTGTACCCTAATAAATAAAATATTTAAAAAAGAATAAACTCAAAATAAAACAGAAGGAAATAAATAAAATGTAGGTAGGAGTTAATAAAACAGAGAAACAACAAAACTGGAAAGCATTGAGATAAACAAAACATTAAAAATCCAATGAAACATATCTCTGGGTAAATTGATGAAGAAACATACAGGAAAAAAAACAGTATTGAGAATTTTTTTTTAAATGGAGACAAATGGGTCAGTAAGATTGTCCAGCAGGTCAAGATACTTGAGCACAAGCCTGGCAAGTGAGCCTGCATGGTGGAAGGAAAGTTACCATCTGGCTTCCACATGTGTGCCATGACACGTTTCTCTCATCTCTCTCTCTCTCTCTCTCTCTCTCTCTCTATATATATATATATATATATATATATATATATATATACATATCTTTTTCTCTCTTTCTCCCTCTCTCTCATAATTAAATAAAGAAAAAACCTAAAGGACACAAAAATAGAAAGTGTAGAGAATTTTAAATATCTGAAGTGGATATTACTGATAACTTTATTGAAATATCTGAAAACAGATGAAACCACTTCTTAAATAATTACCAATATCTAACTCTAATTAGAAAACTGAAATAGATGTGTTCTACATGGCAAACAGGGTCCCCTCAGATTATAGGCTGAAGTACCTGAACATAGAGCCTCAGACCCCTTCTGGAGGCATCTGGAAACAGCCTCTAAAGAGGCGACGAAGTAATGATGTTGACAGACAGACCATAACCAGCCAGAGGAGCCCTGTAGAAACAGGAGATGAGGACAGAATCTGGGACACCCAGGCACACGCTGGCAGAGAACAGGACTTCGGAAAGATACCTTCCTCACTGGCACCTAGACCTTCATTTCTAGGCTCTAAAATGCTGGGAAAAGATGTATATGTTGATTGAGCCATTCAACATGATACAGTGCTATGGCAGCACCAGCAAGCCAATGCAATTGACAACCCTCTAGAAGACCAGCAGGGGATTCCCTTAATCTGTCAGAAAATATATGGCTATCATACTTTTTTGGTATTAGAGATAAGAATATCAAACTCTAATATTTAATAAATAGCACCTACTTTTCACAAGATGTTTATGAGGACAGAAAGAAACTCCTGGAATCATCTTCTTATGATTCATATTAAAATATCAAAAGCAGCTGAGGCACAGAGGAAAATTTTTGTCAATCTTACAAATGATGATGGATATATTCTATCGAGGAGAAAAGTTAAGCTCAAGGTTTCTCTCGCTCTGCAGGATGACTACTTACTGATTGAAAAAATCTGTTCTTATCTCTCCTCTTCCCTGTCTGAGTAAGATCCTATGGCAAGAAATGATAAAATGTGGAGCACTAGGGGTGAAAGATGTAGGACCATATATAGAGACACCCGCAGGAAAGCGTCAGAGCCTCATGGAAAAATGACAACATTTAAAAAGCAGAATCAGAAGAAAAATTTCAACTAAATTCCAATGAAATGAATTCCTAGATACACTGAAGCAAATGATCCCAGTGGAGATTGCATGCCACTTGTAGATGCCCCGGTGCTAGGAAAGCCAAACAGGCCCCAAGATGAGGGTGGTGTGCCACAGAGAAGACGAGCTTCTGGGGAGTGATCACTTCTGCAGGCATGTTGTGTTGGAGCTCATACCCGGCCAGGTCTTCATGCTGGATGCAGTTCAGTGAGAAAAGAAGGTCAGAGCCCAAGTCAGAGCAGAGAAGGATGAAAGAAGTGCTGGTATCAATGATTAAAGGGGAAAGCAACATCCTCTGAGTCACCAAGCTACAAACATTTGGTTTGCATAAGACGCCATCTATCAGCATTGAAAACACTCATCCTCAAGTTGATAGAGAAAAATACACCAAACCATTGTGAAACATTATAAAAATTCCCTGGAAATCAGGAATACAACAAGGAGATTGAACAATGTATTTTACTGCACTTCAAATAATAAATGAGTGTAAATACAGAAACAATATTGAAAGCAGAGAGATGACTCTGCCTTGAAAGCATAGGGCCTGAGTTCAAATCCCATGTAAAAATACCAGCCGGAAATGGCAGTAACCTGCACTTTCAGTAGTGGAGCCTGGGAAATCCCAGAAAGAAGCAAAAAGGAGGTAAAACAATCCAGAATGATTCCCAAAGTCACCCTTGGTCCTCAACAGTGACACAGAATGCCCTCTGATAACCCCCTCTTGCTTTCACTCGCTTTCAAAAATAGAAACGAAACAACAATGAAAAGAAAAATACCATTTTACATTTGCATGTATATGTGTGTACATGTATGTATTCATGCATGTGTGCATGTGTGCTAAAGTGTGAGTGTCATGATGTACATGTAGAGATGAGAGAACGCCCGGGAGAGTTAGCTTTCTTCTCCATCATGTGGCTGTTAGGGATTGATCCCAGGTCAGCAGGCTTGTTAGAGGTACTTTAACCTGCTGTGCAGTCTCTCTGACTCCAAAATATCATTTTAAAAATGGTACAATTGTTTACACATGCAAAACTCAGGAAAATGCACAGATTATGAGTGGGATAATATAGCACAGTAGTTACTTATGAGACCAACACAAAACATTCATGTATAGCAGAAACACATTCAAAAAGGAAACTTCTAAAGTTACTTCATTCACAGAAGTGCAGCACTTAGGAATCCACTGTACAAAAATGTTCCAAGTTTCTTATAAACTTTGACTTGATATTTAAATATGTCAGTTCTATACTATGTTAGTCTGCCATTTGATATAGTTCCAACCCAAATCTCATGAGTGAATTTCTAAAAAAAAAAGAATGTCATATCCCTAAACTTTTTATTATGGAAAAATGTAGTCTACAAATTATAACAGCATTCAATATACAGATTTTCATTATTTAAAAATTAGTAGATTTTTGATTTATATTTTTTCAGTTTTGATTTACAATGTAGTAAATATAGTTGCATATAATTACCCTAAACACAGTTCCTGAATGAATTTCTTGGACGCTTGGAAAAATTCATTTGAAACTCACACAGAAAATCGTGAACAAAAAGCAAAGAAGGACCAAGAGAAAACCTTGAAGAGAAGTGACGAGACAAGACAGAGCAAGATATGGCAAAAACTGTGAAGGAGCCGCCGAATTGGGTGGGACGCGACCAGCTAATCAGACAACATAGACTACCTTAGAGAGGCCAAGTGGAATTCAGGGCCTCCAGGAAAGAAAGGCAGAACAAAGCAGGTCTCTCTCACAGTATATAAAAATTCTAGGAATTAGAGTATGGAGAAAGCATAACTGACTTTACTGAGTGACAAGATGTAACATGTAGCCAAGGCTGCCTTGGAATTCATGATCCTTCTGCTTCAGTCTCCACAGTATTGGAGTTATTGTCACGTGCCACCACGACTGGGAAGTTCAATACATTTTTTGTGCTGTATTAAGTATGGTCTTTATAATAACATGTAAATATTCAGCTCTATTAAAATGAAAACTATGATTCAAAGGTAGCAAACATTGAAAATCAAGCTATGTACTGGAAATAATATTTGCGTTGCATATAATTCATGACAGTCTATTTAGAAATTTCTGTAAAATAACTTTCTACACATTAATAAGGTAATGTCTGATTTAAGAAAATATTAGCAATTTTCAGGTGGAATCATGTGAATAGTCAATGAATGAGAAGATGTCCAACTTCATCAAGAGAAAAACATACATTAGGCATGAAGGAGAAATGATATTTCAAACCAGTTATTGAAATATCTTGCATTGTCAAGTGTTCACAAGGATGTAGGGAAATGGGAACTGGAAAGTAGAGCTGGTCAGAATGAAAGTTGATACTCCTACGTTGGAGGGAAAGTTCTGAGAATTCAATCATTTCCTCATGCCCTGACAATGCCTGCTGCCAAGTGTTAATGTGAGAACTGTGGAACACAACCACGCACACTGAGCATGCGCCCTGAGCGGCTGTGGCCACTGTGTGTGTGGGCATCAGTTATTGCTCTTCAGTGTCCTGATCCAGCAACGGATTCATGCCATGCGAGTTTTTAAACATGTCCTATAGCCAAGGTAAGCCAAGTGCAAGAGATAAGGACAGGAAGTGATTCGCAGGGTAGAGAAACAATGTAAGCATCCATTCGCAAGAGAATGGATAAATACAGTTAAGATGCTGAAAGAGATCTGCATCCATCAATCATTTGACACTACTGAGTATATTATATCAAATTTCAAAATCAGAGTCATAAAAGTACAATGTCACAATAATATGTTTTTCAAAAAGAGCTCACATGTTAAGATAAAGAGCACATGTTCTTGGAGAATAAACCCACAAACCAGAAGTGTACTTGCTAATACCAAAGCTATGATTCCTTTCCTGTCTATCAAAGGAAGGAACTGTGAATGGACTAATTTTGACCTGTAAAAGACAGGAGTCATTTAGATGACATGCACTTACACAAATGTCCTTAGCCTTGGACATGGTTTTGATCTAATCATCCAGAGAGAAAACAAGATTTATATTCATCATGCTTCCAAAGCATAGCAACATAGGACTCATATGTGACAAACATGGAAGCCATCATGACACACCTGACCCAGACAGAGAATGGGGCTGTGAATACCTGGGTTAAGGGACATTTCGTCAAGAGTCATGACAGTACATCTAGCATCTCACACACACTCATGTGAAAGCCAAGATGAATTCTCATATGCTCCATTACTTAGTAGAGAACAAAATGCTCCAATCACAAGTTAAGGGTGATGATCTAAATAGGGAAGCAAAATTCTTAAAATCAGCATTTAAAGGATAAATATCAAGGGCTAATTTCTTATTAGTACCTTATCTTGGCTTTCAGTGTACGAGTGTGTGTGTGTTGTAGTTGTTGCTGATAAACGTACAACTATATGGCTTATAGGGGGACAAGGGTTTTATTCTTGGCTTGTCATAGTTCTTTACAGTTACAGTTCCTTGCCCAGCCTGGCAGGTGAGCCCATACTAGCATCAAGGGCCAAGAGAACTGGCCACACCATATCCACATAGTGGCTGAGAGAGGGACAATTCTTACTTGTCAGTCTAGTACACATGACCAAGTATACAGAAGGGTGCTAACTTTCTCAGTCAGTTCCCTTTATCTTATTCTCTTACCTAGGGCCAAGCCCTGCCCACCATGGACTTGATCTTCTCTATAAGTTATCTTCTACAGGCTCACTTGAGACTTAAATCAACTACTAATTCTCTACAAGTATACCCAGAGCTCAAACCATAAGCCATCAAGTTAGCACTTGTATATGACTCATGAGCATATGTACGTGTGTGTGTGTGTGTGTGTGTGTGTGTGTGTGCGTGCGTGCTCTGTTTTTATATGTATTGGCGCTTGAGAGGTTCAGATAAAAAGCGAAGAGAGCTATGGGGCTGAAAGAAAGCCAAGGGGGCCCAAATCTATCGCCTTATTTTCAAATTGCCCTTTTAAAGATATGGAGAGTCAAATTTGGCAAATCTTTTCTATTTTCCACCAGGATTTACACCTCAATAATCCTTCCATATATTTTCTCTCTCACACTGACCATTGGCTTGTAGTACATTCCCTCAGGAGAGATGTTAAGTCTCTTGTCTTAAAAATGGAATGTATTTCTTATGTCACCCCTGGGCAAGTGACTAGCATAACGTTCCACATCACAAGAGCATCCCTCCCCTGATACCTTGGCAGTGTGTATTTAAGGCGGAGATGCCATCATTCTCCACACCTCTGATTCTTCTTCTCTGGCTTCCTCTTCGCTGGACCCTTGGGATGCTCACCAAACTGCGTTCCTGCTTCTCTCACATACTGTTAACTCTTCCATAAGCTTAACTTGATGTGAGTCTTTTCTTTGCAATGCTTTATTAAAAAGTGGGCAAGTAGATAAAGAAGCAGATATTGATTTTGAGATACAAGATTCTACATGAACAGAAATGGAAGACGGCTGAAGTTTCATCTTTTTTGCAAATGCAAATGCTTTTGAATTTGGTACTCTGAACACCTATGCTACTTACTAGGTGAGAACTTAGGCAACTCACCTTCCTGAAAACTAATTAGAATTGTAACACCCAAAACTGGACAAGCAAAGGAAAATTTTCTTGCAAGATGAAAGAGAGAGAGAGAGAGAGAGAGAGAGAGAGAAAGAGAGAGAGAGAGAGAGAGAGAGAGAGAGAGAGAGAGAGAGAGAGACTGTTTTCAAGTGTGTATTTTAAATGAGTACCAAATTTTTTTAAATGAATTACCAGCTGAACTGTGAACATTCACAGGGCATGAGCTCAGTGACTCAGTTGCCTCTTGATCCAGGAAACCAAAGTAGGGGACATTGGCTTTTCTACTGTTTCCTAAAGGGCAGGAGTTCAGCACATAGCTACCAAAATGCATGGGAAACCCAGGACTGCTCAGCTTTTCTGAAATAACATCTGTTATTTGAACCATAAAACACACATGCTGCACTCTTCCAGAATTAGCTACAAATTGTTTTTATTCTCCTGTTTAATGATCTTTATGAATCAATTAGAACAAAAAATAGCATTATGCGAGCAGAATCCAGAGAAGACAAATTAAATTTCAGCAACACAACATTAACTACTATTAATATTTCTTTAACTAAAACCACAAACCCATTTGGACATTAATCCCAAACTAATCAACAAACAGCCAAGACTAATTTTGGTAAAAGTTAAACTCTGGCAAGAATTTACTGCACAACTGGGCCTTTCTACATCTCTACAACCATCTATTTGTGTATATATCACATACACATATGTTAAAGATTATATGTATGTATATAATATAAATTATATATAATGAATATATATATATATGTGAATGGAATGTGTTCTGACCATATTTATGCCCCCCACCTCTATATTTCCAGCCTCACCTCAGGAAAGGAGAGCGCAGACATCTGATAACTATTCCTGATTCAACTGTCTTACATGGCGCTGAGAATCAATTTATCGTTTAGCACTTAAAACCAGCTTGTCTCCACTCCAGGTGATCTTACCCACGGTTCTGAGAATTATACTCAAATATTCCAAGGCAGGGAGAAAAGCATGCTCGTATTTAATCCCATAAATATTTGATGGTATATTTAATATGGACACAGATGAGCGCCGGGTCTCTATTCTGAGTTTATTACTTTTCTCCTTGTGGCTTTGCCGTCCTTCCAGCCTGCTGCGGGATACTGTGGCGCACAGAGCACGCGGCTGCCAACATGGCAGCAGGCACTGGCCTCAGTGCGGTGACATATCTATTTAATTAACACAGCTGTTGTAGTACTGTGTGAAGTACAAAGGAGTAGAACTGTGCTGGAAAAGGCATGGCTCATAAAAAGGGGGAAAATGAAAAAATTCTGGAAACAAAGACACACAGCTTCCTCTTTCAAAAAGGCAAACATCTATTCTTTATCATTGCCAATCTAGAGTTTGGCATGATATATATATATATATATATATATATATATATATATATATATATATATATATATATATGTAATTATGGTACTGTTAAATTCTTCCCATAAGAAAACTTATTAATGTTGTTTTGTGTAAAATTACCCATTAGTTAACATATTGCACTAAAGGTTCATTTGTCTGTTTTTTCCCCCCTTAAAGCTCAGCAGAAAGTCATAGAAACTGTAACTCAAATAAAATCTCATTCAGTTGGAAAATTTTCTCATTAAAAAATAACCAGAAGTAAAATGTTGTGGTAGCAGTAGAGATGGCACAAGGCCAGGCGCTCTGAAAGTTGCAGACATTTGTTTGCAATCTCAGTGCCCCGTTAAAATTCATGGTGTGGAAAAGAAAACCTCTGGTGAGTCTGGTGTGTGAGGAAGCAAGAGGACGCCACGTGAGCTTCACACCAGCAGTACTGGTGATTGAGGGGACTCAACGGCTTAACATATGATAGAGAAAAGTCAGATGTGCTTTTAAAGTGTCTGCAGAATTACACGAGCGAGGGGATCTTTCTGTGAAAGTCAAATATGAAAACTAAGCCTCATATGAGCTTGCCAGAGAAACCCAGGTGGCCACCAGCAGAGTTCCAAACAAGGAACACAGGCACTCTCTAGAACTTTCCAGCTTGTCAAGCTCGAAATGTCTTGTGCACATCACACACATGCGCACACACACACACACACACACACACACACACACACACAAACACAATAAAATGTTAACCTCAGGAAGGAATTAGAGCCCTGAACTATCTCTGAGCATCTGATATCACATATTCACCATGGAAAACATGTTGTTCATTTCTCTCCTCAATGACCCATCCTGTCTGAGAGTGACATCATTTACATTGATGATCATCTGCCTTTCTTCCTCCCCAGCCGTCAAGACCCAGGTCATCGTATTGCTGTCTAACCGATTCATGCACAGTCTACTTATCAATGGGATCATACAGAAGAAAAGAGTTTAAGAATAAAAGATCACCAAGATTAACTTAAAAACAAAAGATGCTGCACAATTTTTTAAAGAAAATTCTGCTTACCTTCACATGCTATTTTTCCTATTCCTAACCTTCCTTTCAAGTATTCCCAGTACCTTGACATGGGGCTTCGCAGTATGTGCTCGGTATCAGTTAAGAGACTGAGTGCATAAACAGCACAAGTATCACTTGCGGTGTCTAATACAGTAGTGTCTCCTTCTGTGTTGCCCTTGCACTATATTTAATGACATTTCCACTATTCTTTGATATCTGGTTGCTTTTCCTGCAAGGAGCACCTACATTTGCTTGCTTTATATCTTTCTTTTTGCTTGGCTTAGCTTAAATTTTCAGGAAAGAATGACCAGATCAATAGGCATGTGCATTGTAATGACTTTGGATTGTATACCTAAATTGCTTTCCCAAATAATTTTATTAATCTATAATGATACCAGTGGCATAGTAGCAGAACAGTTCCATTGCAGTCTAAATTAGAATTAGTGAGAATCATAAAAAATGAAAACCAAATAGAAAATTAATCAGGGATTGCTTGCTCTTTTCATTTGGCTTATTTTATTGCATTGTCTGTTTTTACATGTCCTTCGTGATTGTATTTCTCCCACCCAGCTTTAAATTATACTCAAGACTTTTATTTTCTGGCTCCCCTCCCTCCATGTATGATGAGCTAATCACTCTGTAAGTTAAGCTTTACCTAGAAGGCAGAGGAAGAGGAGGAGCAATAGAAGGAAGAGGCAGAAGAAGAAGAGGAGGGAGAGACAGAGAATGAAGAGAGGAAAAAACGGCAGTAGGAAGAGGAGGAGGGAAAAGAGGAGGAGAAGGAAGAGGAAGAGGAGAAACAGCAGGAGGAAAAGGAGGGGGAAGAAGAAGAGGAGCAACAGGAAGAGAGGAACAGAATAAGGAGGAGGAGTAAGAGAAACAGGAATAGGAGAAGGAGGGGTAAGAGCAGAAGCACACGGCTTATGATGACAATGACCAAAGGGAGCCCCCCCTTTACTTCTAAGAAAAAAACATAGGCCATCATATTTCCATAAATTTCATTTACAAAAAATATTACCTGTCCACACATATAATGTTGTTTTGATACAAACAAAAATAGTTTTTCCATGACTAAGAAAATGATTAAACAAAGCCAGAGTCCATAACAAAGATGTGTTGGCTGTCCTAGTACATTCAGAACAGTTCCACTAGAAGACACAGCAAGGGTCTGCAGATGCATGTTCCCATCCATCTGCAATATCTGTGACAGCTAAAAGTGCCAATGAGCACCAGTGCACTTTGCTGGGATCTCAACCACCAGGAATCACAGAGCTGCCAATGATGTGTGCAAATTTATAAACAGAATGATGAAAACAATCTGTCAGTATGGTTATTAGATTCTTGGAAAATTCATATGTGTTCAATACGCAAATGGTTGTTGTATAAAAAAGAGCCAGAACATAGCATTCTTGTGTTGACTTCAAGAAAGACATTTGAAGCTCATGTAGAGGACTTGGGTTGATTTGCTGGATAGAACAGTCATCCTTGGGTAAATGCCCAGCAGTTTAGGAGTGAATATTAAGGGAGGTATAATTTTAATGCACAACCTTAAAGAAGCTAAACATGTTTCCAAAATCCCCCAGTTATGATCAAATTTTCTTGTCAGGAGCAACTGAGTAGTTGAGACTAGACAAAGCAAAAATCAAATGGTCAAAAAGTGCCAGGAAATTAAACGAAGAAGAGAAGGAGAAGGAAGTTTGTGCCCTGATCACTTCTTTCCAAAAGAGAAAATATCATGAAAGAAGAAAGGAAAGTTAAGATTAGAGAAAGCCCACTTCCCATGTAGGACTTGGAAAGGAGATGACCTGTGACCTCCAATGCCATATATCCTAGACACACATGAAGAATTGTAATGTCTGACCACCCCAGGCTGTGTTGTAGTCCTTGGCAGGAAGCCCAGGACTCCCCAGCTCTGGGAAGGGTAGAGAAACTAGCCAGGATTCTGACAGGAGAGGACAGCGGTATCAGAGTTGCAACTGGATGTCAGGAGACATTGCAACAAGGGAAAGCAATGGCCTCGCATGTCGGTCAGAAGAGCAGCTGGGCTCTGACAACCATATATTCCACCACCACAGGTGTAGTAGGTCACCCACAGCAGGCTGTGAAAAGGAGACAGACTTGTCCCACCACAGCAGAGAGTAGTCGCAATGCGGAGAACAGCACAGAGTGCTGAGGTGAGGACCTGCATTTCCCCTCCTCACCTCACTGTTACTAAGGCCTCAGCAGGCACAATCCCTGCAGACAGTCACAGTCTAAGAGAACAAAGCCACAAAAGACTGAGCAGTGCTAGATAAAAGTTACTATGCACAACAAAAGCTGCATGCCCTATGATAAAATTCTGGATTGAACCAATTTCAACAGTTCCATCTTTCCTCTATCCTCTAGGATGGGGCAAGTATAGGAGGAAGAAGCAAAATACTTTCACTGTCTTTACACGGTGCAGCAAGAGCAAATATAGATTTTGTTTAATGTCACTAGAATCTAGTCACAATTCACTAACATGAAAACCCCACGAAGATAACAATGCTACTGACCCTGAACATCAGAGCCACGGCCAGCATGAAGAGGCAAGTTTTACAGAGTAAACAAACTCTATTTACTTTAGTGATAAGAAAACTAATAATTACAGTAGCAGTGATTGGTTACTGAGCAAGTACCTTTATGACATTGCAACTATTATTTCACTATGACAGTCAAGATTTAATGCCAGTAGTTCGACCATTCCTCGAAGCCCAGATTCCAGTGCCAAATGCTTGTAGTAGTCAATGAGAGTAGGAGAGGGTGAGTTCTTGCTTCAGTCCATTTCAGAAGTTAATCCCATGCAATGAATCAGTAAAATTAAACAGCATACTTCACTGAGACTTGTTCTTACTAGATCTGCATAACAACTGACATACCAACGTGCCCTCATAGATTAATGAGGATCTCAGGAGAAACAATTACATGCATTGGGAATCTTAGGGTAGGGCTATACAGGTAGATCTGTATCAGTGGATCTGCCCAAGGAAGGGCCACTTGGTCTGCCACAGAACCTGAACCCCCATTAGAGCAGATGATCCAAGGGACCCATAGAAGCAGGAGGAGGATGGGAGGGAGTAGGATAGATTGATAATGGAAAAAAAAGGAGGGAGAGAAAAGGAAAGAGAGGAACAAAGGAGGGCAGGGATAATTACTCAATATGCTTATAAAACTAGGAAAAATAAAATAAAAATAAATAAACAACACTGAAAACTCACTACAGTTGCCATACTATCTGTTTTCAAGCAGCCTTCAATAGCTGAATGTGACCTGTGACTACCATACTGATTAGGCAGCCTGCCTCTAGGAGGTGAACATGCTTTATAGATTTCCATCACTGCTGAGAACTCTATTGGGCAGCATTGACCAGAGTGTAAACAAAACTTCCAGCTGCTTCTAAAGCCCCTTCAAAGTCTGTTACAGGTGAGAGAACGTGTCCCTGTGGTTCCTTCAGTGGCTAAGGAAAGCTGCTCATTTTACATTCTTCCTGTGCTGAGAGTACACTTATGTGTGCCTACACTGGTTAACGTTCCATTAACAGCTCTGGGGTGGGAGGAACATCATTAGCAGAGTGCACATGCGTGGCAGTGGCAAAGCCTGTCCTGCAAAGGCTTGTGCAGAGACAGCTCGGAGCGGTCCAGTAGATACATCACTTCCTTATAACTGGGACCAAGGATAAGACCATAACAGCTTCACTCAGCAAAGAAGCTGCCACTGGAAACCCTCACCTTCAAGGGAAGCTTCATTTGAGCAACAAGACTTCCAAGAGTCAGTATTTGTTCATGATATTCTGATTATTTGAACACAAAATGCAATCACCAGATTCTGTTTGATTCATATAAGACAATGTCATGTATCTTTAAACTATCCAAAGTCATGGTAATAAGAAAGTTTATAAAAGTCACAGAATGAAGACTTTTCTGTTCCCCAAGAATTTTGTATTCTCTGTCTCTGTTTCTCTCTCTCTCTCTATATATATATATATGTGTGTGTGTGTGTGTGTGTGTGTGTGTGTGTGTGTACAAAAGGATGTTAGAATGCATGTGTGTATCCATGGAGACCCAAGGATAACATCGGGAATCATTCTGGATTGCTCTACCTTCTTTTGCTTTAGGCTCTGTCTTCCAGGGCCAAAACTGAAGGCCACAGTCATATCTGTCTGAATTTTAACATAAAATCTGGGGATCTGACCTCAGGTCTTTTTGCTTGGGAGGCAAAGACTTCTGAGTCTTCCCAGCCTTGTCCCTGAGCTGTCTCCCCAGCCTTGTCCCTAGGTATTTGAAGCCACCATCGCATCTGGTGACTGAGTCTGTCATCAACGCTTCCTTTTAAAGCTTCGTGCAACCAGTTATAGCAGCACAACCCTCTAAGGCAGTACACTTTCCTTTTCAAGTCTAGCTTGAACTATCTAGAAATGCTGCTTACAATAAATGCTCAATATTAACTGCTTAAGAAATGACCGGTGTATATATTCTTCAGCTTAAAACATTAATTTCCCTTAAATTTATTATTTAGAGTTTTATCTATGTTTAAAAAAGAACTTTCAAGGATGCAGGAGAAATACTTATGCTCAATATTTTGTTCTTCTCATAATTTTCATTCAAAGAACAGCAATCAAGAATCTAAATATAAAGCCCAGGGAAAAATAGTCAAAGACAAAATAAAGTTATTAATGTCTAGCCTTAGTTTGCTCATCTTTTAAATAGTAATATTGCATCCACTTCATTGATTTGTTGTGAAAACGTGGCATATTGTCAGAAGACCACAGGTATTGTATTAGGAGATCAAAAGCCTTTGGAAGACATGAGTCGGGCTCTGCTTATAGCTGGTTGCGTTGAAATAATATCCAGTTCTTGTGCACTGAGCTAGGTCTGATAAGAGAAAATACAATGCAAAGAACTATGACATGAAGAGCTCCAAAGTGGAGAACTGGACAAGGGTGAGCCACAGGAAGCACCCAGCTATTCATATGGATTGGGGGTCTCCTTCTAGCTTCAGGCTGTGGGTTATTAGGAGTGGTAGAAGTAAAAGACGCACCTCTGGAAGGAGAGGGGAGAATTCAAAAACCAGCTTAAACTGTGATCAGTTACATCAACATAAGAAAATCACTGAGATGTACCAAACTGTTTCATCATCTACAGATAAGGTTTGATGAATGCCAAAGTCAGAGGAACTGTGCAGACTCAACCAGAATCATCAAGAAAATACTAGCACTTAATTAAAAAGAGAACAGTTGCGAGCCATGCGCTGACTCATTAGAGGAAACAGTGTAGGCGTCCAACAGAAAGTCATTCAATTGGCACCAAAGTCATGGTTCCTGAAAAGAATAGAAGTTTTATTTTCTATTCTACGGATAAAGGCACAAAAGCACCAGTCTTTAAACTAAAAGTCTGAAAGGTAAGTTTGTGAGCAAGACAGTGCTTATGAGGACCAAGGACAGTGTGGATGAGATCTGTAACACCCTCTATGTTTTTATTTTCACAGAACGCTGGGGCAGAGGACTCTGAATGAGAAAGACTTCGTTGGAATCCATTTCTCTGAGGACCGTGTTGGTCCATGCACTATCTTGTCATTCATCAGGCTTCTTTATTTGTTCTGGTTATTGTTATATGCTTGTTGTGTTGTTTTGTGTTGAAGTGCTGGAGTGACTTTGTGCATGCCCCTTACCAGTCTTGGAAATATAAAATTCCAGTTTAATATACCATCATAAATATGTAACCTCCAAATAAAGAGGACACACAGATAAGACCTACAAATATGGAATGAAATAAAGAAAGCAGAATTATTTTCTTATTTAGCTATTCCAAAAGCTCATGCATGATCCCACACTAGAGAAGAAAGCTGAAATACTGACCATGGTTCACTTTCCATTCCTACCACCTCTAACTTTACCCCTATCTACACTTCCTTAGTAACTGAAATTCTTTGCCCTCGGCTGATGTTTGCATTCCTTCTAGGTCAAGAACGGGGCATATTCAGCCACAGGCAAGTCCAGCTCGTGTGCTTTGTAAATCATGCTTCCTTAATACATAGCTACACCCACTCTGGCCTGTGGCACAGAGGGCTACACTCAATCCAGTATTAGCGGCACACACCTTTTGTCCCTAAATATTCACTACTTCATCTTTCAGAGCAAAGTACGGACTCTGCTTCGAGGGTGGGATTTTCCCACTTTTGAGGTCAGGTCATGGTGTAAAGCCCACTGTCCAAGAGAAGACCTAGCATTAAGCTTTCATCGCTGTGTAGTAGACAGAGCTTTGCAGTCACACATAAAGTTAAGCTAAGAAGGTAATACATAGTAAAATCTGTATTTAACAATGAAACATGAAAGTCTAAATGGACACTCGACTCTCTAAGGAAAGTGTCTCCTCTCATCCAAAGCCTTGAAGCAGAACTCATCCCAAATCAGTCTTACGAAATTGCAGAGAGGGCTTCCTGTGGAAAGGGTCATTGAAATTCAGCCCACTTTCTCATACTTCTCTTCCTTAAAACAAAATTAGTCAACAAGCTGATATATTGAAAAAGACATGCTAGATATCTAAAGTCTGGCACAATGACATGGCATGTAAATAGTCAAGGCAGTCTAAGAAAGTATTTTATAGAGGGACTGAGTTTAGCACCTGAAAGGTAGACAAATTACAGGCAGGGGGTAAAGAAGGAAGGGGTAGGAAGAGAGGTGAAAGAGAGGAAGGGAGAGAGAGGAGGGGGTTGGCTCTGGTTCAGACAAACTCTCACCTCTCAGAAGATTATTAATAAGACTATTAATAACTCTATTACTATTTAGCAATGACAGCAACAACAGTCAGCCACCAAAGCTGAACCATGCTGCCTCTGTAGGAAACATTTACAGCATGCTCGCTATATGCTGGATGCTATGAGAAGTCTTAATAGCTCTAAGGGGAAAATACTTTCAGTATCATCTTTTTGTAGGCTAGAGAGCTGACAATCAGCAGAAAAGAAACATGCATAAAACCTGACAAATGCAGACACAGTTGGTTCTCATATCTCTGGGATCTGAATGCATCAGCCAACTGTTCAACAAAAATAGTTTGGAAATCGTAGTGTAACAAATCTGCATGGATTCTTAATCATTGTCCCCTGAACAATACTATGGGATCATTTCACGGTATTAGGTATGAGCACACAGCTCTGAATGCTGAGGCTCTATTCAAAATGTCCTGCCTCATTATGAAATGACTGGGGAATCCAAAGACTTTGATATTTGCAAGAGGTCCTGGAACCAATTGTTCATTTAGGGTGGATAACTAGAGTTTTCTATTTGTGTAATGTTCATAATTTTCTACAATTTAAGAAAAGATTTAAAATGTATGTATTATGTCAAAAAGTGCTTAAAATAAATGTCATGTCAGAATTATATACCTACCTTATTATGGCTAAACAAGTAGCTCATTTTCTTGACATGACTAAATATATTTAAAATTACCCAGAAAGTACTTATTACTCAGAAGTTATTCAGTAAATGTGAGCTAATATGCATTGTGTGTTCACTGTCAGTGCTCCGGCCTCTCACTTGCATGGCACCTCCCTGGAGTGGATGACTGAGATCTATGATGTAATCTGTTTTAACCAATGGTTCGATAACGAGCGTGAGACAGAAACTTGAAATGAACTCATATTGCGCTTGCCCTCTATTCTTGCTCTTGGAACCTCAAGAACCTCATGTGAACTAGCCCAGGTTTGCCTAAATAAAAAAAAAAAAATCTCCTTTGTCATGGAGGCTCAGCTGATGAGCAGCATCTCAGTAAGATCTCAGGGACCAGCCAAACCCAGCTGACCTGTAAATGAAGCACAGAAGCAGCAGCCGGCCTGGCTAAAATCGGCCTAATTTAATCTAGTCCAGTAGAACCCAGAGCTAAGCAAATGGTAGTCATATTAAGCCTCTAAGTTCCAAGGTAGTTTATTGTATGGCAACCTCAACTGATTCTCTACCCCCAAAAGAAAAGAATGAATTTTTTTGTGTGTGGGAAACAAGAGAAGTATATCGTTAGCAAAAAAATGGGAATCTTGCCCATCCATTACAGGGAGCATTGCTGAGTGATGTGGGCGGCACCTGAAGCCCACTATGGACTTAGGAAGCATAGCACATGGTTTTAGATTGACATAGTTTGTCTACTTTCCTTTCCATCTTTTCTGTCCCCGGAATAAATGGTTATTTACAATTGTTATACTCTAACTGGCTGAGTCTCACGCAACCCAATTTCCTCCTCTGAATCCACCAGGAGAAAAACCAAGCAAACAAAAAAAGCCACCAAAGCTCTCAAGAGCTATTATAATTGTTTTACAGTTTCATTAGAAAACATCCTGTCTGCTATGCTTGCTTCCGGAACTCTAATGATAATAGCGTTTGTTGCCGCTGCTTAATTCCCCCTTAGGGTGTCCGCCTTTTACAGTTACCACTGCAATTGGAAAGTCACTCAACCACATGTTCCCACCAATTTATCCATTAATTTATTTGACCTGTTAATCCATTAGTTACTTGTCCAATAATCCATTAAGCTGCTTAAAATAATATTTGCAGTCTCTAGTGTGGGATGCCTTTGGGTCAAGATGACGAATCCAAATTATTAATGATGAAGCTATTTTATTCATTTTGGGAACTTTGATGGTGCCATAAAGCAAGCCGTGAATGCCTTCTTAATTACATGACTGCAGAGGAGCTCATAAAGGCCAGCGATGGGGCAATAACTCACTCCTGGGCCCTCCTATCATTCACCCAGTTTCTCTTCCATCCTGGCAAGTGTGCTGAAAGGCACACACACATTGAAGCCAAACCATGTGATGTGGGACCAGAGACCAAGGAGGGTAAAGAATGACTTTGCCTTTTAAAGCTGGCCATTGGGCTAAAGGCTAACATCTACAAAGCAATTACCTACAAGGGGGTGAGGGATGAAATGTTATTCTAGCCACTAACTGTGGAAACCCAGCACTTCCAGGGCTAATTTAGCTTCTCGTCCGAGGACAGAAACTGTAATCTCACAGGATACAGGCACACTGTGGAGAAGTGAATCCAGCCAAGGGGAAGAAAATGCAGTGTGATGCTGACCGTGGTCAGTCTGAAAGTTGTGCCCAACCTATCTGTTGCAGTTCACAGGTATATAGCTCTTTTGACTTTACAGTATAATATGGGAATCTATAAGTTGATATGAAATGCTTTCTATATATTTCATATACATTCATATTCATAAAGTTAATTTTAAATCTTTTTAAAAAGCATTAAATTTATTATTATGTGTGCGTATGTGTAAATATGTGTTAGCAGGTCATGCAATGTCCATGTGGAGGTCAGAAAACAACTTTGTGGACTTAGCTCTTTCTCTCCATTTTGTGTGGATTCTAGGGATCAAAGTTGGGTTATCAGGTTTATACAACCAACCCTCCAAATTAATTTTGAAATGTCTATTCAAAGCTACTAACACACATCAATCAAATGAAATATTTAATTTTGAATATAGGCATTTGCATTTCTGATTTCCAACAGAAGAAACCATCTTGAATGAGGCTAGTGTGGAAGAATGCACATGTATGTTAAATTTAGATCAGAACTCACGGTTCAACACAGTCAAAGGACACAGGAAGAAGTTATTAATGTATTTAATGATTGCCTGAGATATGTTAGCACAGTACAATTATCCTGGGAATATTGTATGAATTTGTACTAGTCATCAAAACATAAAACTGTACGTGTGAATATTGTTCTTTAAGACAAGCAACCATTCCTAACACATCTGTGGCCTTTGAAACATCTGCCCTATAGCTTTAGTGTTCTGCTTCTTGTTAGTGACTTCAGAGGGATGATTTGTAAACTAAGGCCAGTCACAGCCGATGGCAGAAGTGACCCTTGACATTTCTGCACTTAATCAGACCACACTGAGGTGTGGAAACCACACAGTATCACCAGAGAGAGAGAGAGGAGAGAAATTGGTTAGAAGTGCAAACTACTCGATGATCCTTAACAAATGATAACAAGAAACAAACAAATCAGACATCTTCCAGGACTAAACCAACACCTGCCCCTTCTCCCACTTCTTAAACACATTTCTCTTAAATAATTAGTTGGTCCTCTTCTACCCCAGTCCTCTACAGTCTTATCCCTGACTGACAACTTAGTCTCTCTTCCACTCCATCCACTTCTGACATCTTTGATTTGGATTATCTCTACAGTTGAGTACTAAAAATGCCAAAGTTCAGTGTCCACAGAAAAATAATTTAACAACAGCCTACATTGACAAAGAAAGAATTCAAAGAAGTTGGAGCCATCTGCACTGTATTCTTAAACTGTCTGAAAAGATTTTCTTGCTTTGTGGCCTCCACTAAGTTAATCGGATGATGTGTCTTTCCATGTTGAGATGTTTCTTCTCAAACACAAAGCCGACACATGCACAGCAAGTGCAGTGTGGGATTACAGCTCTTCTTTCCTTCGTGCTTTACAATGATGAATTCTTTCATGGTTATCTCCCCTAATCTTCACAAGAAGATTAGAAAGAAGATCACATTTACTATAGAACTGGGGGGAGATGAGAACACAGCTAAAGTGACACATCTAATTTTAGTGACGGGACTGGATACTTGTCGTGGAGCAAAAGGTACTTCCTGAGATTTTCTGTGACAGGCGCCTGGCAGCATGTTACACCTTCTTCTTCATCAAAACCTTGCAACAGTGTGGGACAGGTACTAATCTGTCCTTACATTACATGAGCCAAACAGGTGAAATAACTTGATGAATGCCATCCAGCAACCTTGGCTTGGTGTTGGAACTGAAGGAAAGAGTTTGGCTCCAACCCATCTCCTCGTGGTTATGAAAAGTTGCCCTTGTTTGATGCAAACTCTGGTTTCCTGATTCCAGATTTACTGTTTATTAACTCTGGTCCTCAAATTTTGGAGGCAAAACCAGCCTCCTTCTTCCATAAACTGACGCAGGGCAATTAGTCTTCAGAACGTCCCAGGACACATCAGCTTTCAAAGACAGGCATTTCACTGCTAAACACAAAAATACCTGAAAAAAAAAAAAACTTGTAATTCTGTCCCCTTCTTGGGAGCAAGTACTAGCTTGCTTAGACAGCCTCAGAACTTTCAGGTAGCCTCAGTAGAACGACGCTTCACGGAGATGTGGTTTCTATAAATCCTGCATTAGGTCCAGCTCTCCCTTTGGCATTAAAGCAGCTCTCCTTCACGTTCTCTTTCTTTTTCCAAAATTTTCAATCTTTTTTGCTCTACCTATGTTCTATTAACTAAGGAAGCTAACCACATGGATCTTTCCTGTTGGGCTCATGGAATCCAGACCACCTGCTATTAGCAAACTCCATGTAGTGAAAACTGTGAAGGACAGAGTCTTCAGGGATCGTACCAGAGACATAAGGCTAGAAGACTTCTCCACTTGGCTCTGACAGGTGCTTCTAACAAACAGCTGAAAACATCAGCCAGCTACATAGGTGTGTGAGAATCGGTGCACAGACAGGAGCAGCATGAGCATCCGCACACTCGCAGACACTTGTCCCAGCCCTCTTCACCCCTGAGTGCACTTCCAGGTCTAAAGTCTTCTTAATGCTTTAACCTTTTTCAGGGTGCTAGTTTAATAAAAGCATGTTCTCTTACACACCCAGATACTGAAAAAACATGTTCTGGAACAGTTACTAGAAGTGAATGCTGGCTTCATGTGATACATGAAAGGGGAAAGATATTTTTCCTTAAATGAGGATTAGCAAGGAACAGATTCCCACGAACCTATTTGATTTGTAAATTTCTGCCAAATATCAATTACCCTGGGCACAGCCTTTATCTAACCAAATAAGCATGTCACATAGCCACAGTTCTTTCCTTAACTTTCTACAGATGAAAGAGGGAGTATACCTCAAAGAGTATGGGACAAGAGAAGAAGCACAAAACACTTTGGGGGTCAATAAAAACTCAACTTAAAAGGCCTTTGATGATCAAAACGGGAGAAAAAAAATCCTCCCAATGTAAGATGCTAGAGCAACTCTGGCCCTTTGGCTGAGCTCAGGAACGTTCTGCAGAGATGGAAGCCCTCTGCTGGCCAAGCTGGGCCAGCACGGTGACTCCCCGCACTTCCCCAAGGGTTTCTGAAAGGGCATCTATCTGAAAGTCCCCCAAATGAGGACTGGGTTTGTCTTTGAATTTTCTTGTAAACATTACATAATTAACTGGATGTGAAAATTCTGTTTTCTTGGGAGAAGAGAGATGCTCTCTTCGGGCACTGGCTGTGTTAAAATCTTTTTTTTTTTTTTTTTTTTTTTTCCTGAGAGCAGAAGACCTATTGCAATCCAGCTGAAACCCTCTGCCCACCTGGTCTAGTTCCACTCCAAGGTACACTTAGAAGTTGCTTGATTGTCTCTGTAACTGGCCAGCTCCAGGCAGGCTTTTTTTTCTAGAATTCTCCAAGGTCACAATGTTTTTGAAGATTTAGAAGGTTTAGTTTAAAACTTCTGCTTCTTCAATTTGATTCATTAAGCAAATAATAGTCATAATGTAATGGAAAAACAACATCATTCTCAGGGGAGGCAAAGGAAGGACTAAAGGCAGCAGGAGAAGGCAAACTCGATCCAGAAACCATGAGCGTGACAACCAGGAGGAAAGCCATTAGGCCTTAATGTCCTGGCCACAGGACAGCTGACCCCAGACAAAAATAAATGCGTTCTGAAAGCCTTGCCCATGCGAGGGCCTCTTTAATTAATTCACTGGTATCTGTACTGATGTTCTTCCCTGATGCTGTGCAAGAACTTGCCCAGCGTTCACCCCATACAAACAGTCACAAGGCCATGGAGAGACACCCCTGGACCCATCCCACACCTGCTCTTTGGAACAAGATTCAGCTCCTAGCACAATTTTAAAAATATGAACATTGAAAGAAAAAAAGACTAGGAGCAACATCAAAAATAAATTCTAAGGCATCTACAAAGAAGTCCATAGAATATTAAAATGCATGGTTCATTAGTAAGCACAGAATGCTTACACAGAGTAAGAATAAGCGGCTGAGACAGTACGGCTCTGCGCTGAGCCTGGAGTGGAATCCAGCAGTGGCTGGCTGGCCTCAGTGAATTACTTAACTTCTCTCTCAAGCAGGATCAGGAACATAGCATGATGATCACAGAACCCGCTACATAAAACAGCTGTAAAGATTCAGTGGATCAGCATGCAAGAAGTTTCTGTGGTAGAGCACCTGATGCAAGAGTTACCATCTAAGCCCTTAGGGCACCAAAGCAGTGTCTTTTCCCCAGGTGGCTTCCACTCCCCTAACAGGCGGCAATGCATAGAGATATTTCTGACTGTCAAAACATGGGAGTGGGACTGGGATTCAGTGACCGGAAGCCTGAAGCACATGGGACAGCACAAATAAGAATTTCTTGGTCCAAAATGTCTGTTGTGCCAAGGTCATGAAGCCCTGATCTAAGCGTGACTTTGAAGAAACTCTAAATGGGTTCAAAGCCCCTTTCCTCATAGCTATTCTCCCGCTATAAAACTCTTCTTTTAGACCACAAGTCCAATGCCTCTATAGGTTTGAAGGAAATGATCTCTATTAAGACAATTTGGCTGTAAGCTTTGCTAGTGGGCGGGTAGCTCCAGGGCTTTCAGATCCAGAGAGGACACAGTTTATTATGTTGGGAATCACACTGCAGTAGGCATGGCCGAGGCAGCAGCGACAGCTTAGGTCAACCACAGCCATCAGGGAGCAGCCCACAGGTTCCCTGGTGTACTCCTCCCATCACTTCCAGTACATGACACACTTGGATCATCTTGAGAAGTCCCCCTTCTGGGGGGCGGGGAGCATCACGGAATGCATCTTTCTAAGTGACCTGGAGAGTCTCAAATGACCCGTCTACAGACAGCAAGAGTTATTGTCTCTATTAGTAGAGGACTGCTTGAGCTAAACAAATTAATTCCGCTTTTTCACGTTCACTCGGATACACAGAAACATCGATTGTCATGTGATTTATCAATTTCAATGTCAGTTAATACCCAACAAAGCTGAGCCAGAAGCCAGAAGTCTATTAGTAGATTTCAGTCGGGCATGGTGCTGCTTACTTAGAATGCCAGTATTGAAGAGGTTGAGACTGAATCACCATGAATTCCAGGCCAACTGGGGTAGTAGAGCAAGACCCTACCTCAATAAATGTGGGGGGATTTCAATGAGAACATAAATGTGCCATTAGCAGCTATCCCTTGCACAGTATCTGTGCACTTCTTGGTCTGGAAAAAGGGAAATTAGAGCAACTGTGTAAGTCTCCCAGCAGGGGGCCAAGCACCCGAGATGCTTAATAAATATTTATGTATCGAGTTGAAAAACAGAAACTCTTTGATACTGAGCAAAATTTACAAACTCAAGGCACCTACTTTGCATTAATCATTATAATAGCAAAATAGCACACACAGATACAACAGGGTCTTACAACTTTTAAATATTGCTTTTTTGGGTCTTGTTGAATTTAATAGCTTGAAGAAAACAGTGTTAGCTAAATGTGACAAATAAACCGACCCAAAGGATTAAAATCCTTGTCCCTCCCAGCCCCTGCTACACAGACACAGACACACATAGACACACAGACACACAAACACAAGCACACATAGACACACAGACATAGACACACACACACACACACACACACACACACACACACACACACACTCCTGTGATCTCTTCCATTCTCCACTGCAGTCACTGTCTTGGTCTTAATCCCATCAGCATCCTCTCTGTTCATGATAAGATGCCTGACTGGATACCATGTCAAGCAGTTTGCTCCAAGTTTTATGTTTAAAATGGAAGTAGTTCAACTGATAAGAATTTTATATTGTTAGCATCCAAGCACGTAGACATTAAAATTATCAGTTGACACACCAGAAATAGTATTTAAATACGGTGGTCTATTCTTCATTCAGAAACTGCAGCTTTCTACAAGGTTGCCTAACATTGTTCCATGCACAGTACTTCATTTTGGTTTGGTTTTAATCAGGAGTAACACGTAGTGTGTTTCAGTGTAGGATACCGGAAGGCATCTGTGGTTTAGAGTTCCCACATTCTCCCCTACTGACATGGGCTCCACCTTGCCCACATCTGCATCAAAAAATACACAGACAGGCTAGAGAGATGGCTTAGAGTTAAGGCCTTTATCTCATAGCAAAGGACCTGAGTTCAGATGTCCAGGTCTCCAGTAAAAATGCAACAGCCTGTACTTCTTACCCTGTAGACTGGGCCTGGGCCTGGAAATCCCCAGAACAAAGCAATAAAAAGCAGAGAAATACAAGATGATTCTGGATGTCACCCTTGGATCTCTACAGGCACACACAAAGTCATGTGTCTCCTTTTAAATAGAGAGAGAGAGAGAGAGAGAAGCTGAGTGAGAGAGAGAAGGTGAGTGAGAGAGAAGGAGAGAGAGAGAAGAAGAGAGAGAGAGAGAGAGAGAGAGAGAGAGAGAACACAGGAATCCATGTATGTAGCACACAGATACACAGGACATCTTTGCAAGCACAAGAGTGAAGCTTGCTAAAAGTTGAGAGGAAACCTTTCCAATAGATTTCTGTTTGTTTTTAATTTTTTCCCCATGAACATGTCTCAAAATTGATTTTAAAAAGTCACTGGGTTGCAACATTTACTTTCTCAGAACACACCGATAAGTTCCTAAAATTTATTCCTACAATGTTAATTCAGTAAGACATTTTGAAGACCATCTTTAATACCTAAAGATAAAAGAATCAAAACATCCAACTGAAATATGAGCTGAAACTTTTCTGAAGATGGGAATCTTTAGTTCCATAGTCCCAAAGTCCCGAGTTGCATGACAGAGTAGGGAAAGAGAACAACAAATTAGCAAAAAACCTTCCCTTCTCCCACTCCATGTTCTGTGTTTCTGGCTAAATCATCACTAATCTGGTGTGCGGTGTGGGCTTAACTGAGGATTAACTACTGCTTTCAATCAGACCAACTGGGTCCAAATCCTCAACATAGTTATCAAGACCATATCAACAGCACATCTCTTCTCACGGCTGAACATCTTTTCAAATGTTAAGAAGAAAAAAAAATAGTTCTAACTTTACTGGACTCTTGTAGAGATTAAATAAATTAGACAGACATGAAGGGCTACTTATCATTATCAAACTATCTCCTGGTCTTCTTGTTTTGGTTTTCATTGCACCTGACTGAGTTAAAATGCTCTTAAAAGACAACATGAAACTTTCAAGATCAAATCTCGTACAAGAATAACCAGCAGCCAGGTGGTACTCAGCGCCAAAGACCTGCTCCTAGGAGCTAGGGAAGGACGTTGCAACGGCAAATCTCAGACTTGAGGAACAGAAGGGTCCATATTCTGCTCACTGACTCTCTCAGATTTTACAGAGAACCTTGATTGGGATGCTCATTCCTTCCCTGCGGAATGCAAACTAGTACAACCTGAGGTTAGTGTGAAAGCTGCACAGGAAAAACTCTCAACCAATGAGAAAAAGAAGAAACATTACAGAGAGTAGCAAGCATTTCTGAACTCAGGATGGAAGGGCATTAGTTGTTGTTGAATTAAATTGCCTTTGTGTTTGTGTTGGCTGATGTCTGGGAACCAAATGACTAATTGTAGACAGAAAGTGGCTTTCTGCTGGCTTTATTAGAGGGCGCATTAGAGGCAGAGGGATTTCTGAGGACACCATTAATTCTGAAGTTCACTAAGTCCTCGGGGCTGGTGAAGTCTTCCGGGAAGCTGTGGGGAAGGTTCAGGAAGGTTCACACCTGAGATCTGGTGTGTTTTGAACAGCTGACATCTTCAACGGGAACATTAAAGTTCAACTGTCTGTGCATCAGAGGCAGCTGTGAAGGAAGGGCTTCTGGAGCCCGCGTGTTAAAGATGCTATGGCTTGGGGCATGAGAGGAGAGGTGAGTATTCCAGGATTTTGACTGGCAAGTTGTTAAACACAGGCGCCCACAGAAGTACCCATAAAAATGATTGTACTCTCTAGTAAACTTCCATCTAAGCACCTCTTATTTTATCTTTGGAAAAGAAAAGATCTGAACACCCACATAAGAAGCAGTCTAATGCAATGGAAGAGCAGTGAAATAAATAACAGCAACCAATCAGAATGCAGAGTACCAGTGACCCCGAAATGTGAAGCTGGAATCAGGCCAATCAGAACTCTTCACAGCCTAAGGCTCAGGAAATCTTGTGGAAAAGATTGTAAGTGCCCAAAGATGGGGAGGTCCACTGCTGACCAAGAAATTTCACTCAAGGCAGGGCTGCTGCATCCAGAAATCCACTGCAGTGAGACTTGTTCTCACCAGACCTGCACAATGGCTGACATATCAACATTCCCCATAGGCTGTCCAGCATCTCAGGAGAAATAATTACATGCAGAGGGAACCTTAGGGGCTAGAGCTAGACAGCTGAAGGGGAGTGCCGCTATCAGTGTGTCTACTTAAGGAAGGACCACTTAGTCTGCCACAAAGGATTGAGCCCCCACTAGAGCAGATAATCCAAAGGGAGCCCTGGGGCCCATAGAAGCAGACAGACAGGAGGGTGGGAGGGAGTGGGATTAATTGATGAAGGGAGTTGAGGGTAAAAGAGAAATGGGGAAGGGAGGGAGGGGGAAAGGAAGGGACAAAGACAACTACTTATTATGTTTGTAAAGTAGAAAAAATTAAAAATAAATGATTATACTCTCTAAACTTACAATCCAGTCGGTTATAGACAACATATTCTCAGAACTCACCATTTGTCAGTAGTTTGGTTACTTTGTATATTATCTCAGGTTGTTTGTATCTATGCTACCCATTATACGAATATCATATGTTGGGAATAAGGATCTGTGCAGCAGAACTGGAGATATGGGCCATTTTTGTCCCACCTACCCACTATTTTTTCAGTGGATCATTTCAACCCACATCCCAGGCAAGTGAATATTGATCCTTGTGACTAGACACTCCTATAGAAAGCTCATTGGACATCAGGTGGTGCCTGCCTCAAGACAACCTGCCCCCTGCCTGTCGATGGGAGATATCCGTGAACATCTGGGGCCCAGAGCTGTACCTGCTTAATACATTTGGAGGCTGCAGGTAAGATGGCTCTTGTTCTTGGGACCCTGCATTCTTCACTTCCTCTCACACACCAAAGTAAACACCTTTATACTTTGGGTATCTTTCCCTCTAGTGTTTCCAGACACAAATTGAAACAAGGACTGCAAAGATTTGTGGAGAAAAGGACAAAATGAAACCATGCGCTATGTGACTATATAAGGCACAGTGTTCTTTCTGCAGAGCTCAGAGGGAAAGTAACTTGTACCATGGCATTCAACCATTAACCTGACCAAGAAGGACTTTTCTATGTTATCTTTCATTTGACAAAGGGAATAATAGTGCCTTTTAATTAAGTAGGATTTGACTGCCTTTAGGAAGCTAAAAGCATTTCAGGTAACATCCTCATTAGCTAAAACGTCAATTGCATCACAAGTTCTAGGTCCATTAAACATCTTCCAAACACTATAACTGTAAAGAGGAGGGTCACTCTGCCCTTTATGTTTTTCTCTAACTGGAGCTAGAGGAATAGATATAGATCATCAGCTATATGCACAGTTTGAATGTGCTGCCAGGTGGAAGCAGCCTGGCAGGCCTGCTGCAGGGGTCCAGGGACGGGACAGTGTCATGGGGTTGAGGCTAGTGGTAAGGAACAGATCTAGCCATGGAAGGTGTTAAATATTATGCAGGGAATAGTGTGGGATGAATGGAGCGGGTGTTTATGAGATGAAGTAGGGGGCATCAAAAAACAAGCAGGAAGCCAATTGTGAAGATCGTGAAGCGCTTGTGCCAGTAGAGCAGGGAGCAGGTAAAGGGGAAACAGGCATTTGAGACTCTATTCAGTGGCGCAGAAGGATGACAGGAAGAATTGAGGCAAGGAGAGCAGCAGCCTTCCTGTTGCAACAATTTAGTTGAGAGACAACTGAGTCCAAAGCAAGACAACAGAATAGAAGTTAAGCAGATGACCTACGTCGTCTTGCAGTGCAAGCATTGTAAAGATATAGTGTACAGGACAGGAGGTGGAAAGATGGTTCAGAGGCTATGCCTCTATTTTCTGAGAAGTGAAATTATTAATGGCTTCCTAAGGGTTTCTTGTTAAGCACAAGTACAATGAACAGGATGGGAGGGAAAGTGAGAGAAGCTTGATTCCATCTGAGTCTCTGTCAGGGCAGTCCCTGAAGCTGACTGAAGCAATTCACAAGGAAAGAAAAGTTGCTATACTCACATTTTTAGTAAAAGTACTTGATTCCAACAGCAGGCTTAAATGTGGTGTTTGGTGCTCAACTCCGTACTTTATGCATGACTTAACTCATCCATACCAAACTTTACCTCTAGATAAGAAGACTGCTACATGGAGAAATGTAGACAGGGTATGGTAGCACAAAGATCTGTTATCATAGTAAACTCCTGGGAAGTATTTTTCAGGCAGTTTTAGAGCAATCATGCTAGGACAGTCTCTGAAAGTGTTGGAAAGCCATCCCCCACTGCTGGGGTTACCCTGAAGGACACAACATACCCTTTGTTAACTTCCCCCACCCTTTGCTTGTGAAAGGACATGGAAATTAGCTCTCTATTGTAGATAAACCCTACTATAAGGTGGGCACAACATCAATTGGGTCGGGCCTTGATGTGAGCTAATTAGTGAGGAAAACATGTTTTTCTGGGGCTTGTTTAAGTGTATAAATATATCTGACCATGGCAGCCATTTTTGGCACTTCCCCTTCATGGAATTCTAAGTCTAGAGTCCATGAGTTCTTTTCCAGCTCCTTGTCCTATATGGATTCCATGCCTGGAGTCCATGAATTCTGTTCTTTCTCTCTTCTAATAAACTCTACCTTCATCCTTTACAGGTGTTCTGATTTCAATATTTGACTCTGAACACAAGAATCTGGATACATACAGACTCCTAGAGAGCAATCCTGTTTCATGTAGAAGAATATATCTTGTTCTGGAGAAAGAATGATGAAGTAATGGTCCTGAATCTACACACAGAATGAAGGTCAGTGTATATAAAATTCTAAAACTGAATCCACATTTTTGTTTGCAACATCCAAATAATCAAGATAACAGGTTAGTGTTTAAGCTTTAAGTATTTTGCAACAATTTTCCATTTTTTTATTTTATAATGATTCACAGCTTTACTGAGTGCCTCTTCCCCCCCCTTCCTCCCACGCTTTAAATGTGGTGTGTATCCTGGATATTTTTCCTTGATGTTTGGTCACTCTCTCAAATGTAATGCTGAATGGGGAACAATTAGATATAAGGATTCTGAACAGCCAAAAGCATCCTGTTACTGCAGTCAAGGAAATAAATGATTTTTTAAAAATGATTCATTAAAACTTAAGTAATATTTTGAAGTTTTGGGAAAAGGATAGATTTTTACACATTTTTCCTGGGCTTGCCTAAGTATGACCTTGGCAGCCATCTTTGGCATCTGCCCTTCATGGAATTCTAAATCTAGAATCCATGAGTTCTTTTCCAGCTCCTTCTCCTATATGGATTCCATGCCTGGAATCCACGACTTCTCTAGGACATCCTTGACCCTCGTGGGACTCTACGTCTGGAGTCCATGAATTCCATTATTTCTCTCCTCAAATCAACTCTACCTTAATCCTCTACACGTGTACTGGTTTCAGTCTTTGACTCCAAACGCAAGAGCCTGAGTACATACAGACTTCTGGAGATTACCGCATAGCACTGGGAACAGCAAACCACCACTCCCAAGCATGGCTGTGACTTCTCCATTGGGGTCCGTGTGCTGTGGTCAATCTTACTTTGGAGGTGACCAGTTGCTAGGCTGCTTATTGATCGCTCTGCCAAGGCCGGCCCTTGGGCCCCTTCAACAGAACCTGCCCCTTCTCTAGAGGGGCAACAAGTCTCCAGGTTCTGGTTCTTTTAGAATGCAAGTAATCACCTCTTTATCTCAGTTCTAGATGATACAGATGTTCCAAGAACTGGGGATGGGGCTCCGGTGGTAGAGGGCTTGCCTAGTATCTACCAAATCCTGGCTTGGGTCTCTAACATCACAAAAATCAGCTTTGGTGGTACATGCCTATAATCGCAGCACTCGGGGATGGGAGCAAAAAGATGAAACATGGCGACACATGGTCTCTGAGGCCAGTGTGCACCCCAAGAGACAGTGTCTCCGGAAGAGCTTCCCACTCCCTGTGACTCAGCAGTGCTGCTTGAGGGAATGGATTAATCTCTTGCCCCATTCAGTCTGTGCTAGTAGCAAGCCAGTAAAACCTGTTCACTGACCCTCTGGTTTGCAAATACTCCTGGACAGTGTTTCCTGGGAAAGGGGGTCTAAGTTCATTTCTGCTTCACATGACCTGGGACAACTACACTGCTGCCAAGTCCAATACATAAGGATTCAGCAGACTCAGGCACCAGCCTGTTCATGTACATATCACCCGTTCACTCTGTCAAATGGCCATTGTGTCTGTGTTACCTTCCTGGTCACCATGTGTGGCTAGGATTTCAGCATTTAAGGCCAAGGTTCAGATTGTATCTCAGAGCCTGCTAGGATTAATTTACATTTGAATAACCTGCAGTGTCTTTTAAAATCAGCCCCTAGGCAATTCCAGATTTAACTAAAGAAAGTTCAGTCATAAATCCAAACAGCTGAGTTTATGCTAGAGGCTAAGTTACAGCTTCTAGTTTCTGCTATGTACTGTGCTATTTAAATCACTCTCTCCTGTCATCACAACAGGCTAACATGAAGATATTGTTATGCACACATAACAAATGAGAAAACGGGTCAGTGTGTCTCTAATTACCATCTCACAGCCCCTTCCTCTAGCATCCTTCTCAGAAGAAGGTTAAGGGCCTCTTTTATCTGTCTAGTTTCTCTACTTTCCTAAAGGAAGGCCCCAAAATTCTGCTGCCATTCCTCTCCCTCTTCTCACCTCTGGATAGACCCCCAATCCTTCCACCTCGGTGGTCCCCAGCTCCCTCCTCTCATCTTTCTTCTGTCTTCCAAACCTTTCAGTCATTTGACTACAGGCTGGAATTGGAGGTTGTAGATTCCAGAACCGTCATAGTTGTCATATTTCTTTTCTGTACCTCCATTGGGTTATGTGTAAAATATAGGGACTGGATTTACTGGGAACATCCCATCTGTCAGGAGAAATACAGCTTGACTTCTGATTTTCACCACTTCCTGTGATTCTAACCCAAGGCAAAATCAGAGTTGTGTGAGGGCTCATGGAGTGTTCTGACTTCTCAGGCTGTCAGAATGTATAAGGCCCCAGAAAAGCAAGAAGACCTGGCTCCATTCTCTCACTTGGCAAGAGTCTCTCTGGAACCCAGAATAACTAGGGACATGAGAACTTCAAGACTGGCTCTTCGAGGTCTTTTCTCACTCATTTTATAGAAGTGTATATCCGTGCACTGAAACTGTTCATTTTGGTATTCTAGGGCTTTAAGAGGAGCCTGAATTTTTAAAGGGGTAGGATTCAGAGAAGAGGATGGGCGTGGAGTGTGTGCTGGGAACAGGGATTAAGGTAAGGAAAGAAAGAGAAGTAAGAGGAAACATGAAGAAGAAGGAGAAGGAAGAGGAGGAGGAGGAGAAGGAGAAGAAGGGGAGGAGGGGAGGAGGAGGAGGAGGAAGGGAGAAGGAGGAGGAGGGGAGGAGGAGAGGAGGAGGGGAGGAGGAGGAGAGAGGAGGAGGAGGAGAGGAGGAGGAGGAGGGGAGGAGGAGAGGAGGAGGAGGGGAGGAAGAGGAGGGGAGGAAGAAGAGGAGGAGGAGGAAGAGGAGGAGGAGGAGGAAGATAAAGATGGAGCATCCCAGAGGGAAGGCGACCCATGAACTCATACTCACTGCAAAGTAAGGAAGTCTTGGTGACCATTTGTAGTGCTTTGGCCTCCTACATTCGCACAGCACATGGAGCCCTCGGAGAAGCGCATCTTTGAGGAGAGCAGCCATGCTGGGGCGAATGGCTGGAGCGCGCTATCAGAGTAAGAAGAAAGCACGAGAAGAGCAGGGAATGCATTCAGGGTGGGAGTAAAACAGAGAGTTCTATTTTTGATTTTGACAGAAGAATTGTCTTTGAAAAAAATTGTAATTTTCTAGGCACAAAGGCCTCTTCTGACACATGGGATCATTTATCTACTATCTATTCAGTGCCTATCTATCATCTAGCTATCTATCATCCACTTGTCACCATGGCAACGATCACGGCTGCAGGTAGGTGTTTTGACACTCCAGAACCAGGCTTCAAGTTCAGGGGATCTGTCGCCTGAGGTGAACAGGATGCAAAGAAAAGTGCTCTTTCTTCAGAGCAGCTGGTTTCACATGCAGTATTTCTAGAAGACTCCTAATGCTTAAAGTTCAAAGTCAAGCCTTGGTCTCTGAAAGCAGCTGTAACCAAGGTGTTTCCATGGATTTTAACAGATAAAGCAGGTGTCGATTGCTTTCTTGGGTTTTCTTTTGATTTTCTTTTCTTTTTCCCTCATTGTCCCCTTTGAATATGCATCGCTTCCTCCCACTGGGCCTGCTGGCGGGCTTCCAAGACTGTTACCAAATCTTCTGGGGAGTGAATTACTCATGTGAGGTGATTTAAAGGAAAGATGCACCATCCACTTCACATTTAATTCTCAGGAGCCCCTACTCTGAGCTCTTCCCTGTGCAGGCTTCCCGGAGCCCCAAACCTGGCCTGTTAGTTGATCTCTCTGCAAGGTGCCACAGCTGTGTGGAGTCCACTTCCTGCTCCAAATCAAAAAGATTATACTTTTTATCTAAGAAGATATCCAATGTAAATATTCTTTTTCATAACATAGTTTTTTTCATAACTGATATTTATTTTGAAATGTTTTATCCCTAAACAGCTTCTGGGGGGGGTTTACCACAGTAAAATGTAAAATTTCGTTAACATCCAGTATAATTCAATGATGTGCACTGATAATTTAGAGAGGTGGAAGGCAGAGTTAGTGTTTCTGTAATGAGTCCGTCTGAACGGCTTCTGAAAACAGGCACACAGGGAAGGTTTCAGACATTAGTCCCTTCAAGGAATGTTTACAGAGTATCACTGTGCCAGGCATAATGTTGGGGCTAGAAGTCTAAGGATGAGAAAGGAACCAAAGCACAGAGGGGCCCTTTGGGGACTGAAAGGAGACACAATTGAACCATACACAATCTTAATGGCCAGAAATGGTTAGCTTTGTCTGGAAGCAGAGAATAGAATCAATTTTAGGAAAGGAAAACCTAGAAGACAGTTCATGAGAGACTTACGGGTAAGCTTAAAAACTCAGGGAATACACATTTAATTCTACCAAGGTGGGAAAATCTATTCAATTAATACAAAATGAAATATCTACTTGAATGCATCTCTACAGTTATTATTAAAACCACTTAAGAAGGAAACATTGCCTTCAAATCAGAAATGTATTAGACATGGTTGTAGTTTGTGTGGAACTGAACAGTAGAAAAATTTATAATCACCCCCATACAACTGTAGTGCTTTGCCTATAGCAGGGTGATGTCTCGACATTCACACTTGCAAAAGCCATTATGAAAACAAAAGGAAGAGAAAAACCTCCTTTCTTTACTTTCAAAAGTTAATGACAGGTTGTTTACCCTGGATATACCACTAACCATTGCCTAACCCAAGGAAAGGCATAACTCCCCATACACCTGCTGCTTCTTTCACACATGGTTGATACTGGTTTCTGTTGGCAAAATTACTTTCGTTCTCTTACCTTATCATAAAAAAGACCTCTGGGACCAGACTAAAGCCAGATGTTGCTGAATGAGTGTAACAGAGATGAGCCCAAAGTATGACTCTAAGGAAGAGACTGTGCGATTACTGATCGTGGTAACCCTGGGACCTAAAACTATGTCACATAGAAAACTAATCTCATGATATTTAGCAAGCATTTTATGACACTCATTTATTTCTCACAGACCCCCACCACATTGCCTTCTGTATTAAAACTCTTCCTTGGTACCCAGTGCCTATGGGATGCCACCTGCACCCAGGATCTAGACTATGACTGCAAATCCTTCATTTTTTTCCTCTGGATACAGCCAAAGGCCAGAATGCCAAACCTTTTTCTATGGCATGAGGTGTAGATGCTTGAAGCATCTGCTCAGTCTGCCTTCTCTGAGGTGCAAAGCCCTCGGCCTAGGGAATTGCAGTGGAGTGGGATGCCCTTCCCCAAGGGTGAGAGTGACTGCTACACATGTCTCTACCAGTTCTTCCTCTCGGACTGTACCCATCATTGTCCAAAAATGTAAAGTCACTGGAAAGGTGTTTCGAGTGGAAACTGCTCCTCCTGCGCTCCTCTGCTGTGCTCTTGGTCTCTGACTCTGCCCACTCCCCAGCTGGGCTTGAGGTTCCTCCTACATGCGTGCAGAGCATCCTGCCTCATCATTTCCTAATGCAGCCTGGAAACTCACTGGGAACCGGAAGCTCATTAACTTAAGTGTGCAGCAGGTTTGCCTGGCCAGCCTGCGAAGTTGATCCTTGGGCTTCATCCCCATCAGTTCTAGTTCTAAGCGAGAATCCGCATTTCTACCAAGGTTTCAGGTCCTCCAGTGCGGATCCAGAATGCATTTAAAATCCCTGTCTTACCATATACTTCCTTATTAATTCCCTATCGATGCGCAGCTTTTGCACCTTTATTGCTTCTATACTAATGTCACTTTTCTCTGACTCTCATATAAGATTCTATTTTTTTTTAATCCTTCTTCCTCCTCTGCTGTCTATGTCTTCCAGGAGCGTGGTGAGCTTCCTGCTCAGCTCACAGCAAACAGAACAAGGGCGCCCAACTCTGCTCCATTACATTCACCACTAAAACACCAGACACATTCATGCACTCTGCCAGGCAAACTCATCTGTGCTATTCCAAATGTGTTCCATGGACCCGAATAAAGCAGCGTACTCGAGCAAAGCTGTGTTCTGGATATATTAAAATGTAAAAAAAAACTGGCATGAAAATCAGGTCTCATGTAAACAGGAGATTATTATTACTTAGAATCCTATAATGTGCCCATCACATGGATCTCCAGGGCATTTGCAAACCCATTTTTACATAATTATGGGAAGAACATGTATTTTATATGAGATGGTGAAATTAAATACAAAATAGGGCATTTCAAAATGGGTGTAATGCTTTAAATGAAGAAATGAAACTGTTTCGAGACATATGCAGGAGAGAGAATTTATAGACAGCCCTTTTTAAGAGGCTCCATTAATTTTAACGAAAACACAGAATGAAAATGAAATACCTAACGAATAAAATAAGGGGTCTCCCATAAAAAATACTCTTTGTGACTCAAATGGTTATGCTTGCCTTCTAACAATGGAGAATTCACAAAGCAATGTTCGCTCTCAGCAGCACAGTGTTTTTGTTACAAAGCTTGCAACTGCTCTAATCTGTCCTTCACTGGTCCCTCCCATCTTGGGTATCGTCCAGAGGTACAAGATATGGCTGACTGGTGAATGCTATGTACAGCTCCCACACCTGTGCCAAGCCATGTTAAAATTGTTGTTGCTGTTCAGTTGCTTACAGTGGAGAAAAAAATTAAAAGAACAAATTTGTCTGGTGACTATTCGGACAACATCCAATTCTTGCAAATTGAAAAGAATTTTGTCTCAGGTTCGAAGTCCTGCATAGAGTTTGGAAACCCCAGGATACATACTGACAGGGCTACCAATCCTCAGCTCTTAGGATCTGAGAATCACGTGTTCACTACGATTTTAATGCCGGCACTTTATTTGTAACTTTCTACTGTAATATATGTCTTCATGGACAACATTAAAATATTAAGTATGAAATCACTTCATTAGCTTCAAATTGCTACAAAGTTACTATGATAATTTTCCTTTGCCCTAATTTGATCTTCAATTTTTCCATATATCCTTTTTCACGTAGGTGATTTGGGAGGCTACCAATCTGCATAATCAAAGTTGTAGGAAATTCTACCTTGTCATTAATTCCACAGGTTTTGCAATGCTCACATAAACCATGATGAGGAAAACTGTATTTCTTGGATACTTCTCAGGGATGTCACCTGCAGCACAACCTCAAGACAACTATGACAGGTCCCTCTCAGCAAGCTAACCAGAGGTCAGAGGCAGGAACTGCCCCACTCCTTGGCCAGTTAAATTGTGTTCATATTGGAGAGGCATTATGGGACTTTTTTTTGCATTGCTTACTTTCATGCTGCTATGACCACAATATCTAACGGAGCAATTTAAGGGAGGAAACATTTAGCTTAGCTTACAGCTTCAGGAGGTTCAGGTCATCATAGTGGAGATGGCATGGCAAAGCAGGGCACTTAGTCATGGCAGACTAGGAGTTAGAGAAGTGGGAAGGCTGGCACACATTAGCCTTTCTGTCCCTACCTCACTTATTAGCTCCCTCTAGCTTATCTGCCTGACCTGGAAAAAGTCCCACCCACCATGGGCTGGGTCTTCCCCATCAATTAGATAATCTCACAGGCTGACTCATAGCTTGACTCAAAGACTAACTTCACAAATGTGCCCAGAGCTTGAGCCTTCAACAGTCAAGGTGACAACTGTATATCTAACTGTCACAGTGAATCATCAGGGAATACTCTCACAGATGTGACTCTTCGATTTTAAATCTTTTCAAGCTGACATTGAAGCTTAACCATCACAAAAAAGGAAATGCGAGTGATTCCCCACATCTTCAGGTTGCTGATCATGGGCTCTGTGGTCTCCAGGCTTTAATGCCTGAGGATCAGGGTATGTCTTCGACCTGGCCCTGCAGAAGCTGACACCAGCCCAGTACTTACTAGAAAAGGTGGGAAGCTATCTCAGGGTTAGATGGACAGCCAACGGCACTGACTTATAGCAGGATACTATTCCTCATGAAACTGTCTTTCCTTCTGGATTAAGGGACTAGCAGCTTTAGCAAGCAGATCCAACTTGAAACCCAGAACCACATATGTCTTTAGATAGCTATGAATGCGGTCCAATATAAAGTTGAAACATAAGATATGTGCCTTGTATTTTATGTATATATTATACCTCAACTGTGTTGTTCTTGAGCATGACCTTTATAGATGACAGCATCATGCCAGAATGTTAAAAGTCTAGACAGACAGGCAAGAATTTTCCGGACAAGAAACAAGATATATATGGAAAGAAGGACAAGCATGTTTCTGCTTTTATTCATTCATACCCTGTGTGGTCAGCCTCTCATGTCTTGCACACATAGGAAAACCAGTGTCTTCTCCCTAGAAAATGCAAGAAATGGGATTTCAGTTCAGAGTTCTGGTCACACTTCCACCTCACTGACACTCTTCTGAACTTCTCAGTGCTGTGGGGAGAATGATCTGCTTGTCTGTACCTGGGGCCATACCTGTACAACAGAGACCAGGGATCCCAGAACTATGAAGACTTGGGTGTCTTCATTATTCTGAAGAAATTCTTCAGACCAGCTAGCTTAAGAGAAGAGTTTGCTGTCATAACCAGAAAAGGTTCTTGTGCTTTATTTGAATTGTATTAAGAATATCATTAAGTGGGATGTGTCTATGTAAGTAAAGATAAGTTGTAAGTACTCAGATTCATGCATTCGACACAGCCATGTTTTGAAAAAAAAATGTGCACAATGTTGTTGAATACAACCCACAGGCTTTGCCTCATTCCTAACAATTATCTACTTATTCATGTATCTGTCAGATTATAGGACTAGAATAACCAAACTAGAAGCACAGAGAGCCACTGATCATTCGACTAGGCTTAGGAGCCTAGACCTCGGTATTTTCATGCTATGATTACATACTATGTTTCATTAGGGTAATGGAAACAAATTTGTTACTACAACTCTGCAGGACTGAACAGAGAATCCTCGCCCAAAACACTACCTTGAAGGTCATCTGTGAGTAAATCTCTCTTGCAGTCTTAGAAATACAGCTTTGAGCATCCTAAAGATGTTCATGTTTCCAGAGTTGAGAACGCCTTGGCACATAGCCTGAGGCATCCTGGCTTCACAGCATGTACATCTACTATTTCTCAAAATGAGCCAACATTTCTCACAATAGAATGCTCAAGACTCGAGCGGATGAATTTTCATTCTAATATCCTGATAGATTGAAGATCTGTTTTGCTACAAAACATGCATCTCCACCATACATTAATGCCTTAGAGTTGGCAGTCAGAGGAATGACACTTTCCTAAGGAAGATACCACTTAGGGGCCTATCGGAGTTTTCCCAGAACATTAATAGCTTTCTGAAAGTGACAGCAGTTGAACACAAGGTGCTCCCGTGCGAGGGTGGGGAGGATTGCTGCTCTCAGCACAGTTTTCTGTGTGTCTACTTGTCTTTTCTAGGTGGTCACAAAGCTTTTTCTATGTCTTATCTCCATACCTCAGCAGCCCTACATGCTCTGTCTTTCTTTCTTTCACATGTAAACACATTATATGTCACATATATATATGCATATAAATCCATTCACACATGGCAACACTTTTTAATCTAGCATGTCTTTACAGTAGCACTCATAATTTGAACAGCCTCATCTATGCCGAGATGATGAAGCTGCATTGCATATCTCAGGACTTGTTTTTCTTTTGAGCCTTTGCCATTAATAATGCATCATTTTTCAAAAACCCAGATTTTTCCAAGAATGCGTATATGGTTCTCTGGCAGAAACATCTGCATTCAAAATGGCTTGGTAACCATATTTGTAAAACATGCTGCACAGAAAGAATACTCTTCAGGACATGTGGATTGTTCTCAGCTTCCCATCACCCCTGTTTCTGAAGGCAATGGAATGGATTATGTAGTTTCCACTGTGAAGTGACTAAGTTACAAAATTAACACTCTACTCTGCAAAACATATGCTATTGTCCACTAACTATGCATCCACTTGAATTTTATGGATGCTTTTATAGTACATTCAGCTTTTCAAGATGACTTGAGAAATTGGAGTCAGGGAGGTTTATAGAAAATAAGTGGAAAATAAACTGTTGAGCTCTTGCCAGTTTGAAAGAAGAATAAAAACAAGTACAAACTGGCTTCATACAAACTGGCTTCACTGTTCACGAGCCTGAAGCCTTGCTGATGCCTCCCTGCTTCAGAGAGTAGTAATGCCCCAGAGACTCTTGCAATGTGTCAAGGAGAATGAGAAATACATCTCTGTTCAGGTTTGCTGTCTGGTGGCTGCAGGCCAGCTTATAAAGATGTTGTAGTGATCAAGTGTTCCAAGGGAATTCCCTTTAATTCTTGGCAGAATAGGATGACAACAGTAAGACTCCTTCAAAGAAGCCATCTTTCTTTGATACTGTGGAAACTGGATAAACAAGACATCTTAAGAAAAACTCATCTGGAGACGAAGGCTGCTTTGCCAGCTCTTTTCTGAACTGCTTTTTAAATGGGTAAATCCCAGGAAAAGATAGCCAACTTCATGTACCAGCCACCCATAGTTGCAATCTATATTTTGCAGACCTTAGTAACACTGGCATGTGTGTGCATCTCTGCACATATGCCCATTACACACACACACACACACACACACACACACACACACACACACACACACACCACCATCATTTTGGTGCAGTTTCAGTTCAATCTCTAGAAATCATATGGGAACCAAAGGCTGATACAGACAATGTCTTACCAAGTCAAGTCACAAAAAAAAAAAAAACACCACAAACCTGTATAAATAGAAAGCTAAACCAAAGAAGTATACAAATTCTTCTGAATAGAAATCATACAGGAACCAAAGGCTGATATAGACAGTGTCTTACCAAGTCAGGGAACCAAAAAAAAATAAAATCCCTGCCTACATAAATAGAAAGGTAAACCAAAGTTGTATACAAACCCTTCTGAAAGTGGGAAGATAACTTCATGGACATGCCCTCTATCATGACAGATTTTGTTTATTGTTACATGAATATGTAAACACAAAAGTAAGACCTTTGTTTCTGAAGCACACTACAGCCATAGAAGCTGTAGTCTAAGGTGAGAATAAAGACTAATACAATCATTATAGAAATATGTATAGACATTTGCAAAAAAAATAGGACTACTTTGTGAACCATGTATAACACTCCTAGGTGCATACCCAAAGGACTCTGCTTGCTGCCTCAGACATATTTATACATCCATGCTTATTATTGCACTATTCATAACATCAAAGAAACAGAACTAGCCTAGATATTCATAAACCAGTGAATGGGTATTTAAAGTTTGCATCCATGATGAAATTTTATTCAACTGTTAAGAAAGAAGAAATTATGATATTTTTAGGAAAGTAGATAGACATGGAAGTTAGTAAACAATGAAACCCAGACTGAGAAATACAAATGCTTCATGTTTTCTGTTGCATGCAGGTCACAGGTCATAATGTTTATATGTGAAATGTTTGTGTGTGAAAATGGTACAGGCTATGAAACTAGAAGGGAAACCAGGGGAGGGAAAAGAGGGGCTGAATAAATGGGGGAGGCCAGGCCACATGTTGTATGAAAGCAAAATGAAAGCGCCTAGAAGTGGGGGTATACAAGGGGGGAGTGGGACTGGAGAGTAGAGTTGAGGAAGAAGATCAACATGAAAGCAAATTTTGTTTGAAAGTGTCAGAAACAAAACCTAGTTGCTTGTATGTTAATTATACAAATAACTTCTTAAACTTAATACCACTTAGGTGAAATGGCGATATTTCTTATCTGAAACCATGACACTGGACTTCCTGTGAATGGAGCTCAATCTGAATGGCATTGACTTCACCACTGCCTTGAGCTCCATGGAAATTGACTTTCATCCCTCCTGTTCTCTTTTTAAATCCCTTGAAATTCCTACATCTCCAAACTTCCACTGGAACATGTGCACACACTATTGACTCTAAGCACTGTGCTTTGTTTCTCCCTGAACAGTGCTCTATAAGGAAAAGATGTACCCACATGCATCCTTGCAATTCCATCACCACTGCAGTGAAGAGCCAGGCAGGACTCTGAACCAGGGAGCCTGCCATCCACAGGACTTTGTCACGATCCTGATTTGATCCAACCTAGCACAGAAGTGCCTAGCACATTTCCATGTGACCAAGTGGCAAGCACACACTGAACATTCCTGGGATCCAACTCTAGCTTCACATGTCTAAAACAGGAATGGGATCATCTGAGAATATACCCATATGGATTAAAAATGGTGCTAGCTTAATGTATAATACATGGTCACCTTGTAGCTAGGTGTGTAATTACACTTGACATCCTTGAATTCAGGAGTAGGGCCAATGAACCAGGGTCACCATGAGTTTAAGGCCAGCCTGAATTGCCTAGCATACTCCAGGTCAGTCTGGGTTACAGAGTGAGACTTGGTTTCAAATAAAACAAACCAAAATACCAGCACACAAATATGTCCTCTATACATCATGGAATATTTCCATGAAATGAGCAACTTTTATTAGCAAATAAGCATCTATGATGCATTACATATTAGACTTTGTTCTGGGACCCGGAGAAACACTCTGCTCAAGGGGATTGTGCTATGTGTGTGTGGGGGGGGAGAGGGGGAGACCAGAAGACAGGACAGAAAGGCAAAGACAAGTTAGGTGAGCAAAGCTAGGAAATAAGTCAGGATGTTCTAGTTTGCAGGAAGAGCTGTAAGACAGACTTCCATTGGGACAAGATTTAAAATGTGAGACTTCCCTTGCACCCACAGTCAGGCCTATGTTCCTGATCTGTGAAATATGGTCAAAAGTGATGGTCTCTCACAATACTATCAGTCCCCTTCACTTTGAGTCACTATTATTTTACCCATCTCATTTTGGAAAAAAATAGGAATGCTGATATGAAATGCCCTTGTACAAGTCTGGAACTTCCAGGATATAATGACCAGGACAACTGACCCGACCAAATGCTCATTTTTCAAAAGTACGGAATATTGCTGATTCTAGCCTTCATGATTCTGTCATCCCATCCTGCTTATTCAGAAAATGGATCCATCTGTAGGTTCAAAATACAATTTTCACTAAAATGGTACCTTAAAATCTTGTGACACAATGTTTCATCAGCAGTCCTTATTGTTAGACAAATAAAGACAATGAAGAGCCATGCAGACCTGTTAACATCTGCTCGCAGCCTGCACTGTGCTTCCTCGCCTCCGCTTGCTCTCACTCAAACTAGAATTCATTTAGATAATTCCTTAAGCTTGGAATGCTTAGCATGTCACATTTCCACCAAGTCTCATTTATATAATTAGTGCTAACATATGGCCCACAATCAACACTAGAGGTTTGGAATCATTTTTAGCATGCCGTTAGACCTAAAGGGATATGGATTCAATATGGGGGAAAGGGAATTAAGCACGTGAATTCCATTTAGGATAACAAGAGCATTGCAATGGAAATTTACCCCCAAAAGGTTTGGCTGCTAATCACATAGCAAGCAGAAAGAATTACATTCTTAATAACCTTTACCAAGTGCAATAAAAGAAAATAGAAGTTTGTTTTATGTGATGCTTTTGGTTACTATTTCTCCTCCCTAAACTCTGAAGTATTTTCAGAAATTTGGGCTAACAACTAAGATTATACCCAAATGCTCTTTCATATGGTCCAGTTTAAATATCCACATCAAAGGACCTCCAGGGCATCATTCACTAAGATTCTCAGTCCACAGCACTGAACTGGGACCACTCTTGCCCTCTATTGGTGGTCTTCCTATTCCTCTTTCATTGTGCATGTGTTCCAAATGTTGGCCTTCCTAAACATCTGACACCCTAATTCTCTTCTTACTCCCTTATTTTTTATTTCTTTTTCTGCTTTCACAAACATATTGAGTATTAACTCCCTGAATTTTTAAAATGATTAGAATGTTGAGAAAACAATAAGAGAAACAAATGGTTAAGCCACAGATCCAGACCTACAAGATTCACACTAATGCAGAACCAGTTGTTAATAAAGAATTCCTGGGGCTGAGGTACACTTCAGAGAAAAAGCACAAGTTTAGCTCATGCAAAGCCTGAATCCAATCTCCAGTAAGCCTACCTCTCTACTCAAGAAGAAAATACATCCAAAATACCTCATCTTCCCCCCTCATCAATCAATGTCACCAGTGCTCTTGACAGTAATGCTTACAGAGAAGTTAAATTCTTAGGCAACACGATGCATATCTAGCCAGTATAATAGTGTTTGATCCTCATGAAACCCTCAAATTGAAGTTACTTTGATTGGACAGATGAGCCAGTTGATCATGTGACCTGCTTGGCTCAGAAACGTGTAGCGCTCCTTAGACCAGGCTTTTAATCAAGTTCTTAATGTTTTGTCTGCTTGGCTCTTCTACCTCTAAGTCTTCATGCTTCATACCCATCACATCTCACTGACTCTTAAGGCCAGAATATCCAAATCTGTATTAACCCAAATCTGCTTCTTGAAATTAGGGATTCATTACCTCAATCATGAAATAGAATAAATAAAATCCAAGGTCTTCTTTAAGATACTTCTATAATTCCAACTTAACAACTCTCATGTCTACAAGGCTTTTTGGTTTATTATACCTGCCAGAACCTTCTGCAGTGCAGCCGAGGGGAGGCTTTGGGATGAGAAAGTGTCCATCTGAAATGGGTGAAACCCACAGACCCAGTTCACCACGAAGGAGCCATGTACAATGTGCACTTAAACAATCATTCCACACTCAGAAACATGAATTAAAAAGTCCTCAACTACGGAACCCACTTCTTCCCTGCAAGAGACACAAAATTTAAATTGTTCAGCATGGAGTGCTGTTTGGTTATACTTTGATCTCACAGGAAATAACTGCTGAGACCTGAAGGGAAGTGCAAATATGAGATTAGATTTTACCAGCATATTTTCAGGTTCCTAGTCTTGCAAGTGGACAAGATCTTTCACATAGCTACCAACCTCTTCAGCTTTAAAAAGAGAACTATAGATAACAGATTCTCAAATGCTAGTCCACGCATGACACGTGAAGTGTTTTACACTCCATGGGAAAATGAGCCCAAACCAGCAATACATTTAACCAATTACAGATGAAAATATTCAAGATGCAAGCATTCACTGATGCATAATATGCAGAGACTTTTCTTTAAATTTCTCCCTAAAAGTGACACAATTATTTACACAGCATTTATACTCAACTATGTATTATTAACCACCCGAAATACACAATCTTTTACATAGCATTTACATTCAACTATATATTATAAACAACCTGGAGATGTTTTAAAGTGTCTGGATGTGTATAGACTACATGTGAACATTATGTCATTATGTAAGAGCCATGGACTTCTGCAAATCTGACACTTATGGTGGTTGCTGGAACCAGTCTCCTACAATGCCACAGGACCACTCTACTGATTTAACTTAGAAAAGTAGCTTTTATTTTGTTTGATTGCATTTTTGTATAGCATGTCCTCTAAACATAATAGAAAAAACTGGCAATCCACAGTAGTCTAACATTTCAGAAGTGCTCAAGCAGGCTCTAGTTCCCCTAAGAATTGCTTCAGGATTTGCTCGTCGTGACTTGCCCCATCTTCCATTCTGTGTCCTCCTCTGATGGCTCTTCACTGTCCTCTGCAAGTCTCTATGAGTTACGAGTGGAGCTTTCCTTTAATTTATCCTTATTCTAAAGTATCGGCAACTAAAATAATACTTCCTTCTCACCAGTTCACTGTCACGGAAGGGGGGATCCATTACAGCACTTGATGACAAACAATTTACAAGTTAATGCTGCCTGGACTTACTCTCAAAAGCCCCTTGATCTCCATTCTAACCGAGTCTTCACTTGTATTTCCTGAATTCCCGTATGTCTCACAAACAATAAGTCAGGTGAGAGAACTTGATGTTCAGAGAAGTCCTCCAAATGGTTCCAGTCGACAGTCAGCCAGCTACAGAAGCAGACCCTAAGCCGGGACCTCAGAACCCAACCCCTTCCAAGGAACAGACAGAAAAGTGGTCCAGTCTTTCCCAGAAGATGTAGCTAGAGCACTGTGTTCACAGAGCTTAATTCAGTCCAAGTAACAGGTGCCTATGAAGCACTGCCAAAGGCACCGAAGAGGAGTAACAGACGGATTCCAGGGATGTGCTTAGATGGGCAGTTGACTTGAATGCCTATTTTAAAAAACGGAACTGGTAGAAAACCCTTTCTTTCAAACAACAAGATGAAAATAAATTCAGTTTTTAAACAAAACACACTACTCTTCTGTTTATGCTAAATTTTCTTTCTACATCATCAACATCACAGATGTATAAATTAGTCCTGAGCCTCATTGAACCAATGGAGAAATTACAGCCACTGGGCTCCCCGATTATTTCTATGACTGAATAGGAAGAACTTTTAGGTATGAAATTGTCAAATGAAAGTCCTTTTGTTCTGCAAGAAAATAAAGTGATGGCAGGCAGAGCCCTACTTCTACTGAAAGGACCATGCTGGCCACTGCAAAGACACCTTTCTGTCTTCTGACCTACAGTGAGAAGTTCACTGTTACTCCACTGTCATCTCACTCATTATTTACACAGTAACATTGAACATGTGCTTTTAAGAATGTTGTTTTAATGGGAATTTACCTAAGATGAGTGGCAGTTACTTATGAAAGCAATTGCATGAAATGTTATTTATGTAGGTAGATGTACATATGTATTTGCAGTGAAAACATGACTTTACCCATGACTTCATAAATCATGTGGCATGTGTTACACTGTATGAATGAATTTACTCTGGTATTAGAATACTACAGGCCTAGAGAGAGAAGCATTGCTGTTTATTTTACAAAGAAAATGTTAACTGTCCACAGCAGTGTTCACACAGGACCCAAAACCTCAGAAAATCATTGTGAACACAGCTCATCTTAAAACCAAAATGCATCATATATGTGTTGAAAATTCAAAGCAACAAAAATTTGACCATAAAGGAAAGATTTCTGATGAAAAAAATGTATACATGTTCATCCTTTCTGCAATATTAGGCTTTCTATGGCAAAAGAAACGCACAAGTTTGCCATTAATATAAAAGCAAATAAGTACTCAAAGTTAAGAGGACTTAAGGTAGTCTTCATTTGACACCTCTACAGCAACGCATCAGCAGTTTGACAGTTCTACCCCACGTTAAACAGCTAAACCTGGCCCAGGTTTAAATAAATAAAAGGTTAATCAGCAGATGTGATATATGAACATTCTGAAATGAAGTACTATTCACCTTTCAAAAGATATGAAAATACATAAATGTTATCACAGACATGAATCCTGGAAACTCCAGACTAAGCAAATAAACTAGACACAAAAGAGCAAAAATCATAGGATTTCCCTTATACGAATTATCTAAAATAGGTAAATTCACACAAAAAAGCATAGAATGGAAATTATCAGAGGAGATTAGCTATATAGGCAGGGGAGGAATGTATACATTCTTGTGTGCAATTATAGAGAAGTTCTGGAAATGTTTAGTAGTGACGGCCACATACATGGTGAACAAACCACTGAACTACTCACCAAAAAACAGCTTAAATGGCTTGTTTTGGGACGGAAATTTTATCACAACAAATAAATAGCTGCTGCTTAATATATAATGTGGTTGTATTGTGATAAATTCATTCCAAATGGAAAATAATTCTGCTGTAATTTTTTGTGAAATGTCCAACACAGGCTGGTGTGTTAGGACACTTGGTTGTCCTTTGGTGGCACTGTTTTAGGAGACTGGGGAACCTGGATGGAAAAAGTGGGTCAGTAGGGCTTCTACTTTCCAACTTGCTCAGATGTGAGCAAGTAGTTCTGCTCTCTTGCCTTCCCTGATATGAACACCTGTATCCTCAATTCATATGCTAAACCAATCTCCTTTTAAGCTGTTTCTTATTGGATATCTGGACATAGTAGTGAGAAAACACTCATGCTCTTGATCCCTATAGTTCACCAGCAAAGCAGTCCTTGGTGCACCACTCACTTACTGAGGGATGGCAGGGCCTGCCAGAGCTGTGACTTGCTACTCTACACCATGCCGCAGTAACTCAAAGCACACTTTCTACCTAACACATACTGCTTCTACCACATCATAGAGTCAAAAACTCACAGACTAGAGAAGGCATGTCATTCTGGGTTTGAATAGTGAATGTCAGCATCAGAAGTGTCTATTAGTGTGTGTGTGTGTGTGTGTGTGTGTGTGTGTGTGTGGTGTGTATGCATGTGTGTGCTGTTGCATGGTATGTGTGTGCATATGTGCGTGTGGTATGTGTGTGTATGTGCATGTGTGTGTGCGCATTTGCAGGGTGTGCGTGTGTGTGTGTGTGTGTGTGTGTGTGTGTGTGGTGCTGTGGTGGTTGTGGTGGTGGTACATGTGTGTGCATGCCCTATATCAGGGATATGTTCATGAGGTCCAGGCAGTAGTGTGCTCAGTATTCTCATTAATCAGAGTATCAGTAAACACAGCTATGCTGTCATGTCCTCACTGCAGATCAGTGGAGAAGGAAATGCTGGAGGGCCATCTTCTGAGTCTTCAGAAGAACCCAGCTGTCTGGATTTGAGATCAAGAGCTCTCAATTTTCAAAATGCTACATGATGTTTTAAAGCACTCTGTATGCCCAATAAAATAACTCTGGGCCCAACTTCCTCCACCCTCCTGCCTATAAGTGTACGGATGACCCAAATGTAATGAGCATCCTTCTGAATTAATGGTCAGATGCTGTTTGGGTTTCACTGTAGCTCTGCAGAAAAGGGTTTCATTCCAGTTCATAGTTCCAGTTCCTTTGAAGGGAAGTCACAGCAGCAGGAGCTTAGAGGAGTTGGTCAAATCCATCCATTGGCAAAAACAGAGTGGAAAGAATGCATGCACACCACTTACTACAAAATTCCACACCATCTGTGTAAAGAATGATCACACCCACAATGGCTGCCATCTCAATTGTGTAATCAAGACAATCCTCCAGAGGTTAACTTTAATCTGGAAAATCCCTCTGGCTGTGTTGAGAGTCCCCTTCCTAGGTATCAGATTGACAACTGACACTGACAACCACAAAAGCAGCCCTTGGACAGGCGTGGAATCCATTTTTTTGGGAAGTCAGTCAACAATGGAATGTGGTCCTTCCTTCTTCTCCATCACTCACCTCTCTTTCAACCCCACTTCAACTTTACTTGGCCTAGGTGGTCCTAGAAGTGAACTTGGAATCTGGATTGGCAGCATGTTTCCTGCTACTTGGCACATAATAAATTTGGCTGGAAGCACAGTTGGGAGTGAAGATGAAGCCTATGAGGAGGAGCCTGGCCTCAGCTTGGTCCTGGAATTAGGGTAGCTTCAGGCACCAGGAGACACAGTCCACACCCTTCCAGCTCACTATGCTGTGACACCAAGAGTTCTTGCACATGCACAGTTGCTCCTCAGAGTGACCACTGTTTGCTATCAGTAGAGAAAGGACATTCGTGGCAGGGAACAAGAACATACAAAGAGAGGAGGGAAGACATGACTTCCATTTTTTTGTATATGTGTAATAAATCTGCTTTACTAGTAGTCAAAACCCCAGGCATGTCTCAAGTGAGACAACCACTTTTTGAAATGATATCCTTAAGTTCTGAAAAAAAGATGAATTTTGCATTCTTTTGTAGACAATAGCCAAGATAAATTCATTTTCATTCCTCATAAGAGCTCTAGTAGTCATACACGACGAGCACTCAGACCTTATCCAGACTCTGCATAGATATTTAACCCAAAGTTGGCCTCTGCCTTTGGAATTTTGGCATGGCATACCCTCCACACTTCACGGTATTTAATTAACTGGAGGCCATTCTCAAGAACACTTAATTATAGGTCAGTATTCTGACTATATAAATCATGAAAAAGGAAAGGAAATGACACAAAAGCCCTAGACTAATATAATTTATAGCTATCTGAACTAACACAAGGGAAGAATGGTACTGTTCTATAATTAAAGATTAACTTAGTGCCAAAAATCATAATTTTCTGCTTGGCTTTCAAAGCAAATGTCATGTTAATGACAGTTAACTTTTGATTACCCAGAGATGATTATATATAGTTTGTGGATTATCTATGCCCTCGTTTTCTTTCCCTCTCTCTCATGTTGCTTTATTGCTAATTAATCCCTCTATGAGAATTCTGATTAAGGAAAGAAAGAGAAATAGAAGATCAAATTAGTCTGAGCTGCCTTGGCTAAGACCCTTGGTTAAGCTAATGTGAAAAATGTCTTTGTGGATCTCAACCTTCCCTCTTTGATTTTGTAACTAAGAATATGTGAACCAGAATATCCTGAGAGGGCGGAACACTGGTTCCAAATCAGACTTTGAATATTTTCACTTCATTGGGTGACCCAAAGCTTAAGAAGTAAAAGCTAGGTAATTCTTTTATTCGATGTATTTTTATGTAAAACAAATCTGTGGAATAATTCTGCCCTCTGTCACAGTCACATATCTAGATGGCAATAGTATTTATTATGGCTCTGAGAACATTTTGTACTCTCAAGAAACATACTACAAACAGGACATAATTGCAGTGCTAAAGGAAAGCTGAAGGGCTGCCTTTGAAATATACAGCAGAAAACCAAAAGCCTTCTAGAACGTTCTCTTCAAGGCTCTTCAGCAACTATGTTCTAGATAGCAAAGTTCCAGAAGATACCTAGAGCCCCTCAAATTAATATTCTATCTACAGATCCAGTTAACATATCACAAGACAAACTTTGTCCTCTTTGCGTCAACTCATCAATGATTAAGAAAAGAAATGAGAGAAATAAGCTGAAGCAATGGACATGTGGACAGACGTGACCGTGGGCTGGCAGCAAGCAGAAGCCAGCAGTCTGTCACATTGTGGTGGATTAGTTCCCTACCCCAGGACCACATCTCCACTTCTGAATTTCAGGAAGGGTCCCTCAACTGTCACCTGGTCCACAGAAAACACCCATCCATTTGTCATGCTACATGTCCACTCTAACAAAGGCATATATTCTGTATCTTGGGGACCGTGGGCAATCTTCCATTATTTGCCTCTAGAACTAGAAGTAGAAACATTTCAAAACATCTACAAACTTTTAAAATTAAATTTACCCTAGATTGGGTCAAGTGCTCCTAAGGAAAGCTGAGAGTCAAAGTAATGAACTTAAACAGACAGGTTATTAGGTTTCCATAGACCGCTACAGGTTTTCTACTTTGAGGCTCTTTTCTGTTTGCTTTGGCTGGTATGCATACACCTATTGCCTACGAGCACTGGAAAGGGATTAAATGGCCTTATTTTCAGCTTTTAATTTCTGGAGTTCAGAGAGATCTGTATATGTGCAATGACATAAAGCCTTTGTTCTACACCTAACTGTAACAAAGCAATTTAACTTCTGCTTAAAACCTATAATGGAGATGAAAGTGCTTTATGGATTAAGCCAGCCAGCTATGGCCCATTACTGAGTTTCATGAAGAAAATGACAAAACATTAATAAACAGCCACCTTTCAAAAATACCCACCTCTGGAAAACATAAGTTAATGTAGTCCTACTCCAAAAGGAAGGTAAACCAATAATATAATGTCGTATGATATGGTTCGTTAAGCACTTCAAGTCTTCAGGGTGCATTTTGGAATTGCGAAATATTTCTGCCACATCCCCACTGTAATTTGGTGCTCAGAAACACCATTAACTTTTAAATGCACCCATTTGCTTTTTGCTGCTTGATAAATCTTAGTTGTCATTCACAGGCTTGAAATTCACTTTATTCTTTATGATAGCTCAACTCAAAAACTTTTTCTGGTGCAGCAAAATACCGCAATAAAACCTTGGAAATGAAATGGCATTTGGTCAAAACACTAGAGGCACATGCCCAGACATTTTCTTCTTTGACGTTAAAATTAATATAATTATTTATGACAGGAAAAAATTATTCATTTTGATTATGTAAGCAACTTTCTGAAACACTTCTTACAACTAAGCACAGGTATAGCACTAGCAGTTGGGAAATTATGAATTTCATTCATAAAAACTACAAAAGAATAGACATTTCTATCAGACAAGAAAGAAAAAGACTTTGGACTTATTTATATACAGTTTATAGACCAAATTAGAGCAACGTAAGGAGTTCAAAGCATCTGCTGTAAGGATGAAAGACATAAGCAATGTGAGTCTTGAAGTCATTCAAATAATATAGTAAAGAGAGTTATTCTTACCACAAAGACCTTCCAGCATATCTCCGGGCTACATTGATCCAGTATGGGATGTGCTGTCCATTTTCCACCCCTCTCCAGAAAAGCAGCAAGCAGCTCTCAGCCTAGCAGCTTGTCCACAACTAACAAATGCCTGGCATTTGTGTTTTTGCTATAGAGAAAGTCACGATGCAGCAGTACAGCCTCCTTAGCTCAAGGACCAAGGACACAGCTGAACATCACAAGTCATCCTGAACACAAAAACCCAGACAATACCTTTTGGCAAATAACAATCAGAAAGGCTCGATTATTTATCATCCTGCTCTTCAAAGGGAACTTCACTGAGAGGCTGTGGGAAGTCTGCTGAACAAAACAAAACACGCATTCAATCAAAGCTCCGAGGATGTTAAGACTGGTTTGCCGTTTCTTAACCAGTGGATTGCCAATGGGACTGAAGAGGAAAAAATGCAGGCGAACACATATTTTCATGAACTTACATCACCAAGTTTTCAATATCGTGTCTGATGCAGTTTTACTTACTTCCTTATGTCTTAACAAATACAGGAAAAGCCAGACATGGAAAAGATGACCATTGAATTTGAAATTGTTAAAGTGGTCCTCATAGGGTTTGCTTCTCTGAGGCTTCCCATCACCTCTGCTCTGGAAGGGCTGGGCTCACTGTGGACATAGATAGGAGAGAAGTGCCAGTCTGACTCAAGGGCTTGAAAGGAACAGCTATGCTTGAAGTCAAACCAAAGAGAGGCCACCGAGAAGCACCCAAGGAAGCAAACTTTACTAAGTACCCTGGGTACTTCCCTGGAGGGAAAAACCTTTGGGTTCAAAACGGCCTTGAGGGGGAATGAGATGTAAATAGACTGAGATAAACAATGAAAAGACACACATACACTATGTTACCTAATAGATTCATTTTCCAAGCATGATTTTCATGAAAACCTGAAAAGTTACAGTGAAGTACTGTCATTATGAGTTGCTTCTCTAATCCACAGCCAACGATTACTGTTCAGGACAGTGAAAGATGCAGTTTTTTGCTAGAATGTTTAGCAGGATTTGCATGTGTCCTGTGTGCCCTTAAAAAACAAACTTGGCCACAGAGAAATGGCTTTCAGTTTTCCTTTTCTTTCCTGTCATAGAAAAGTATTTCCTCTGCTTATGAGATTATAACTGTGCTCTGCAATGTCACAGGCTGGAATCTTATTCTACTGAAATTTTCAGAATAAAGATTTCTTCTCCCTCTTAAAATAATGAATTCACTAGCTTTCCCTATTATTTATATTTTATTGGTAAACAAATCATCTGGGCTTCATCTCTCCACAATCATTAATTATTTTCTCTGTGAAGTAAAATAAAAGTGGAAACAAAATTAGTTCTTCCATAAATTCTGTGGGCCAGAATTCTGTCAGAATGACTATTCGTTGTGATCAGATCTCACTGGTTGCTTCCTGCTTAATAGATAAACAATATTTTCATAGATAAACAGAAAAATTCTCTGTTAACAATCTTGGGAAAACATATTAAATATGCTGCTATTGGTCCCTATTGGTCCTTGTCTTTAAAAAAACTAAAATGTCACACTAAATAAATGTGAATCTCAAGCCTACAATAGACATAAGGAAACTGTGGTGTTATTAAAAAATTACAACAGAAAATATTCAACATGTTGCTACACATGCATGTGTGTAAAATGAATGAATATATGCAGATTTAAAACATAGGAGAAACGTGTATGTAACAAAATGAGCTCTTTGGAGTCAGCGCTGAGTGTCAGTGCACAGGGACAGCAAAGCTCTGCCTGTGTTCCTTTCTCTCTTAGGTATCAGCTCCCGCTAAGCTGGATTCTTGGTTTTTCTGCAAGAATTTCAGGATAGCCAGTGTGAAGCAGAGTTGGAGTTTATTAAAAAGCATGTTGACACAGGTTTTAAGCATCAGAGCTAAAAGAGAAGGATGGAATAAGATATACCCACACCTAGGCATTGGCTTCTAAGGGAAAGTCATATTTCACTGCCTTTACAGTTTTTGTATGATGTGGGAGGTTCTGAAACTCTTATCTTCAATGTTTCCTTAGAAATCTACATGATACCACAAGAAGGCTTGTGAGGTGTGCCAGACAGGCCCTTATGCCAGAAGATAAGACTCCAGATCATGGGGGTGCAGAAAACTAGTACACTTTTACTGAAAATAAAAGTCACTAGCCTTGCTTGAAAGATTCCTGGAGAACACCTAAGAAGATAGTGAGTCCCCATTAGAGAGGTCACAAACACTCAACCTTAGGTCCAGTTCATGGCTGGCTTAATATTTTTAAAAGTAGTAATGAGTCTTTGTCAGAAACCTTCACCACAAATATTAATGGCGCTGAGTTCCTTTAGGCTTCAGCCGACTGCAGAGGTAAAGGTTCCTTCCTGTATCCCCATAATTTTCCCTGTCTTTCTATTCTTCAACATTAAATAATAATTTAACTTCAACTGAAATGATCAGTGACAATGAGACAGCAAAGACAGACACTGGTTGAAATCTCTTATCATACAAATATCAATATTTGCTTAATTCTCTCTCTCTTTCTTTCTATATTTGCTTAATTCTCTCTTTCTTTCTTTCTCTCCCCCCAGCTACAAACCTGCATTTTCTAGAGTTCTCATCAGAAACCCCATTTTTAGTAAAATCCATTTCCTAAATCCCTACTGCATCCCCATTTTTCCTTATCAGATTATAATTCTAATTAGGGCACCTCTGGAACCACCCTGAGCTCATTGATCAAAAGAGAAAGAAAAGGGGAAAACTGTGAAGGATTTTTAACAATCTTTTTTCATGCATAACTTGCCAGCCACCAAAATGATGACTGTGGTGAAGACTAAGATACTTCATTGGTCCTCATCCTTGGGAAGTTCAAAGCCATATACCTTGGGTTTGAGTGCCTCTTTCCTGTTCCTTGTGCTTAATGTCGAGATTAAAACTTCTTTAACAAACTCTGCAGTTCTGTTTCACACTGGCCAGTTCTAGAACTGTTTTCTGAACTGAAGCCACGATCCTTTTTGGTCTGAGTTAAAGTCCCTAAAACATTTAGGGACTTTGTAGATATGCAGCTCAGTGGGTAAGGACTGTCCACAAACATTGGGACCTGAACTGACTCCCCAGAGCCCACATGGTGGAAGGTGAGAACAGACCTGCTTCTGAAAGAGTCATGCTCCGACACGGACATGAACAGCTTGGCATATATGCCTGAGAATACACACACACACACACACACACACACATATATATTCACACTCTATGTATATGTCTCTCTATGTCTCTCTCATTCCTCCCTCTCTTTGTCTATTCCTGGCCTTAAATAAATACAATAAATTTTAAAAAATGAGGGGAACGCCTCAGACAGTCAAGGGTGGCAGTACGGTATGACCTCACTGCTGACAATAATAAACACTGCCAACTTTAGTTCTAAGAGCAGTCAGAAGAGACTAATGAGAACTATTGAAACAATCAGTGCTGGGTCTTTCCTTGCTGGTGTCGAGGAGTTGAAAATGCAGAAAGAAGCAGATCCTATTGGGTCTGCGGGCTGCTCGTCTCCCCCCTCACTGCCTTGAGGAGTGGGAGAGGGGCCAGTTGTTTCTCATGAGAGCATATGGTCCCTCAAACTGACAAGAATAAAACCTATTTCCTTCAGACAAGTGGAAATTCTATTTATCATGAAAAGTAAAGGTTCCTAGAGACACAGCTTGAAATTAACTAGAAGCGCCTTAATTTTGAACCAAAAAATATTTTGTAGAAAGTCATGTAAATTATGGACAAATCAGTCTGATTGTCCAATAGAACTCAGCAAGCAACTGGAAAGAACCAGGTTTGACATACTTTGCTTGGAAAAAGGAAGTCTGTAGCTGGTTGTCTTTCTGAAATGCTTTATGTAACTCCTTCTATTGCTGCTAGGACTGATCTGGACTGTTTGTAGATTGGCACTACTCAAACATGCTGGCACCATTCACCTGGTAGAGAGGCCACTGAGGGTCAGTGTGAAGATGCACATGCCACTGTATACAAAGACTGGACATCCACACAACTGCCCCATGCTCCTAGGTGACTTGACCCATCTATTCCTGGTGAGCAACTTGAGTGAGTGATTATGGAAGCTCTATCTCACTCAGTTTTGCTTCCCACTGTTTCAGTTACCTAGGGTCAACCATGATCTGAAAATACTCAATGGAAAATTCCAGCAATGAGCAGTTCACTTATATAATTTTTGTGTGCCATTTTGAGCAGCAGGATGAAAGCTGGCATGGTCCTTCCACAGTGTGAGCCATCTTTTCTCTAGCATAACTAATCATCTACCCACACCAAGCACACACACCACCTGGGAACCATGTGGTAGCTTCTTGCTTATCAGACTGCCTCTTGTGGTTTCACACTTCTGTTTACATAACCATTATTTTACTTAATAGTGCTTGAAAGCATAAGAATAGTGATGTGGCAATTCTAACATGAGAATTCTAGCATGAGAAAGCATGAACACCCTCAATGTAGTAAGGAGAGGAAAAAACATTCTAAGTTTAGTTTATTGGAATCGACATCAAAACTGAATCTTCTGTTCATGAAGTCAAAATGAGAGGTTTAAACAGTTATTCCAGGCATTGGGGCATTTTCTGTACCTTACATCCTAGCAGAGAGCAAAGTGTAGAGAAATAAGGTGAAAAGTAAACCAGACCTTTAAAAAATATTAAGGCGTGAACACTTGCCTTGAGTGGTTGAAGGACAGAGGGGTTTTCAGAAGGCAGAAAGAAATAAATAGGTATATGCTCGAAAATACAGCTTGGAGATTGGAGACATTACTGATGTGAATCACATTCCTCAATAGACACTGTTCAGCTCAATGCACCGAGGCAGAGTGGTTCAGAAAGCCTGGAGCTGACTGTTAGCTCCCCTGCCGACAAGTTCATTGCCAGAAAATGGCTCCAGCTCTTGGTGGTTATGTTTCTGTATCTTTGTTGCAGTGTGTATGCTACAGGTTTTTCCAGAGGAATTAAGTGGTTAATATTTGTGAAATACTTGGACAGTGCCTGCCACACAGTAAGCACTACAGGTGTAATCTATAAGTATTACTGAACTCCCATCATATACTAGTGATTTGGGACAGAAGAATGAAACAGACAGGGAACCAACCTGCTGTGACAGAGGCACAGCAACATTCAAGTTCTGCCCAATGGCTTTCACTTGTTTTTTTTTTAATGACTGTGAATTAAAATGATTTAGATTAAGGAAAGAACATCAAGTTTTATGACAGCAGGTACAGCCATATTTTCCAGTCCTGCTTCACTCACAGATTCCAAGGAGATGATGGTGATGAAGTGTGTAGTTCTGACACCTCTTAGCTCTTCTTGTTCACCAGAATTACAAAGGGAGAAGACTCACCAAGACTCTCCAAGGACCTCCAAAGCAAGCCTGCTGCGCTCCATCTAAACTCACAAAACTGCTTTCCAGTTCTGCTTTACTCTTCCTCTTGTCCTCTTGTCTTAATAAACCTGTCTGTTTCAGTGTACTAGAATGTTCTTTTAGGGGATGATCAATAAAAATCTTCAACCTCATCTTTCCATTCAAATTAAAACGTTCCAGGTCAAATTGCAAAATGTTGTCAGTAGCCCTTTGAGAGATACCTGGACTTTGAAGTCACTGAGCTGCTATGTGGTGTACTAAGTCATCAATTAACTATCAGACATGGGGGAAAGGCTTAAGGACAGAATGTTAGCATGTATAGTAGAAGAAACACACATTGTTCTTTGTGACCATTAAAATTACTCTAAAATTACTACTACTATAAGTTCTTCATGATTAAAATCAATTGAAGCATCCACCCAGCCCAGGAATATTTGTCCATGTGGCAGCAAGCTGGACACTCGTTGTGAAGACCTCAGTGACTGGCAGAGGGAGGTACCAAAAGATGCTCCCTCACAAGAGCTAGGGGGAAAGAGAGAGTAGAGTGAGAATTATAGCTCTTGCTTTTAACTCCACTGCTTCAGAATCTACAGAGCCAGACTTTTAGGCTTTTTGCCTGAAATCTTATTTCTTTTCTGCAGCAGAGAACCATGCTTCCTTGCTCTTTCACAAATGATAGTTCCAAACTATCATATTATAAACTGCAGTTCAGGGCATACTCCTGCTAAAATGCATTTTTATTGAAGATCATCAGTCACTTTTCTGCTTACTCTCAGGGTAGGTTGAGATCTTCCCATAATTTATCCAGAAGGCTAGCTAGTGCACTGCACACACACACAGATGCTGCTGTGCACTCTAACTTCCAAATCATTTATTAAAATATTAAGTGAGGCGGGGACCCAGGTTCATCCCTGGGAGATTGCATTAGCCACCTGTTGTTCTAATTGTTTCCACTTGAAATATTTGAATCTACTTCTAAGTGTGTTTTTAGTTACATGAAAAATCCTTTATTCCAAATGCTATTATGATTTTGGCAGGGTAAGATTAGGGGGACTATTCATATTATTGTATTAATGACATATCTCATCCAAAGCTCCTTTTCCCAACAAAATACGCATTTTAAAGTCTAGGGGAAGCATGACATCACCATTCCTGGACAGAAAGCTCTTTGCCAGTGCACCATTAGCCATATCTGAATATATATCTGGTTTCTTCAACTACCCCAAGTTCTAGGAAATACTACTGAAAACAGGAATGATTTAGTAAGCTGTAGTATTTATACTAACTACCCAGGTTCTAAGAAAGAAGAATGTTCAAATGGAAGGCACACATTCCTTCCAAATGAAAAAGGATGTCAGAGCTGCCAAAGTGACCAACCTTGAGTGTGTGTCTGCGAAGGACATTGAAGATCCAGTCAGCAACTCAGAACGCCCAGAAAAGCAGAAGCAGACAGTGTGACGCTTTTGTTGAGAAAGCAGTTTAGAACTGGAAAAATCATAACCACAAAACAAAAACTTATGGAGATTGAGTCTAAATTAAAAATGATTATGAACATAAGAAAAGCACTTAAGTCAAAAAGAAAAGCCTTTATAGCTCAAGAAGATTCTTTTTAAGTACAAAATAGTTGAGGAGTTAAAAGTGATTGCTTGCATTCCAGCTACACCATCTTTGTATTTAAGGTGTGTTGTTTTATAATCTGCTACCGTTGTCCACTGCAGTTAGATGCATAATGGATAAATAACATTTTTTAACTAAAAGTAGTTGATCTGTCAGATTTTTCCCACTAAGACCAAGGATAACTCTAAAGGGATTAATTAACTTTTCATTTATGATACCATCTATGCAATGTTAAGTGTTGACAATTGACACTCTTTTCTGGCTTCCAATGACATAAACCTAGACCTCAACATTTCACATGAAGGAGAGCTCTGCTTTAGAAAATTGCATTTCTGCTCTTAACATCTATTTTCTCAATAAGGCCCTGATCTTCTTTTCTGACACTAGAAGAGCCGCAACCCAGGGCTTCCCATGTGCTGGATAAAAGTTCTACCACTGAGCAACTGTCCCAATCCTTCAGCCACCCTTTATTCTTAACAGCACTGTCACAAACCATCGTATGCTGGTGACTCGTCAACATCTCAGGGGTACATCAGCACTCTACTGCATGAATTTCTCAGCTCAGTTAAGCTTAGTGACTCCCCTGTAGTTGAATCTGTATTTGAAAGTTTATCATTCCTATGAAAGCAACACAGAATTTATGCAGTTGTGAAAGAATAAGTTAATTCCCGGGAAAGAACATGGCTGATTTTCTTTACATACAGACTTGCTTATACCCAAGAGTAGGCTTCCATTTCACACGCCCTTCATGCATCTCTCTCAGCCTTGCTGCCATCCATCTCTCCCACTGAATACACACATGTCTTACTGTTATTTTTCACTATCTGTTTAAACAAGTCTCAACTTTATTAGAATCCTGCAAATCAAAAGAAACCAAAGAAATGAGGTCTGAACCATGTCAAAGACCCCGATTTCTCTAAATGTCAGAATGTTTGAGTAGTCCATTCCTAAAACTCATGTTTCAAGAACTTCTTATATTGCCGACTAACTGTGTGCTCTCAGAAACGGTGGGCTTCAATTTTGCAAGAAATGACTGAAAGAGCGAACAACTCACATGTTGGCAAATATAAACTGTGTAAGAAGCACATAAACAAGGAAGGAAAATTGGGAGAAAATGGGGAAAAATCTGAAAGGTTTTGCATATTTATTGATGTTTGCTTTGGGACAGGCCTCACTACGCAGCCCAGGCTTGCCTTCAATTCTCAGTCTTCTAGGTTCAGCCTCCTGAGTGCTGTGCTGAGGCTGCTAGGATTACAGACCTGCAACCCCAAGCCTAGACTGGAACCTTACTTCAGTATGAGCTTATACACTAATGAGGTACCATATGGTTTATATCTTGTGCATTGATCTAATCAGGATAATTAGCATAAACATCACCACAAATATTCACCATTTCTTTGTGGTTGGAACATTTAAAATCTCTCTCAAGCCATTTTGAAATATCCTGTACCTGTTAACCATAGTCATCTCCCTGTCTGATAGGACAGCAGACCTTCTTCCTCCTGACAATAAATTCTGCTAGACTGGCTTCTCCCATTCCTCCCTCCTCTGCACTTTTGCAGTCTCTGATAACCACTATTATCCCCCTTGTCTATGCATTGACTCTTTTAGATTTCACATATTAGTGAGACCACCCAGCTCTGTGCCTGGCTTATTTAATTGAACATGCTGTCCTTTAGACCCTTCCCTTACATGGCCACAAGTGAAGACGTAGCTTTCATTATGTAACACGATACAAGATCTCATTCTGTTGAATAATCTAAAACTCAACAACTACAAAAACTATCTTTCTTACTCCCCCTACTTCAAATTCACAGTTAGTACTTATAAAAGAAATGAAACATTTGCCAGCATCTACAAGCAAGATTCCAGGTATTTTTTTCACACTAAGAGTCTTAGAACTCTGCATGCTTTTAAGGTCTCTGTTAAATTCCACATGATTTGGCCAGCTGTCTGCAGGATTAAGTAGTCCTCTCAAAAGCAATTCTTATACCTTTCCCTAAGCATAGGACATTTTAGGCTAGCACTAATTCTACTGGGGCTTATTCTTGATACCTTTGCTTAATATCTCAAAAAGTAAATTGTCAGAGCTGAAACTCTGCTGCTACATGTTGCTGATTCAAAATAGAAAAGGAAAAAAAAGGAGAAAAGAAAAGAAAAAAAGAAGTGCCTATATAAGGTTTTAAAATAACGATTCTATAATTATTGGTAGATCTCAATGGATTTAGTACATCACTAATTATACTGCATTACTGTCAAATGAATTCTTTTAGCATGATTAATGTTATTATGCCAAATCCCAAATTAATTCACAATGAGTATCTTAAAGTCTCAGCAGTGCTTTAAAAAGGGGGGGAGGAAGATGACAAATTAAGCTGGGCCATTATAGTGAAATACAGAGAGGTTTGCTATCTAAGCACTTCAAATATATTGCTAGAATTAACCTATGTATTTATGAAGTACCCTTCTGATCTCAGTTTGGTTCTGCAGTAGATTTCCCAGCTGGAAGAATAATGTGCGGACCCACTAGCTAAATACCCAGCCCCATGACCTTTTACCCTTGTCTGAACGTTGCCATTGTTTGTGTGTCTTTTGTTATACAATGCAGCAAGTCATCATTTTGGAAGTCGGAAGGATATAAATAAAGAATCCAAGAACAAAGGAAAAACACGATCTCTTTGTCAGTTAATTTTTCTAGAGCCTATGCTGTTGAATGATCGTTCTGATAGATTCTTCTCCAGACTGTCTGTATAGTTTGATCATCCTCGGCTAGGCTGACCACGAGGACCCTAAAAAGGTCAAATCATCCTGAATCTGCTCCTTTCCATCCAGAGGAAAAGGAAGCAGCCAGCTCTGGCAATTGGCTGGACTCCTTCTATTCTCAATAAAAGATTCTGGGTCACAGATTTGGATTTTGTCTGTCTTCTCTTGGACCTAGCCCTGTGTGTGGGGAGGGGGTGTTGTTAACTATCTGAGCCTTCCCAAAGTATATGAAACATGAGTGATAAGCCTCGGTTTTATCATCTGTAAAACAGGGACAATAAACACATCTCATAAGTGACCGTGGAGAATGACTGCTGTGGAGGTTTCATACATGCTTATTGCAGGCCTAAAAAGAGCAAGAGACATTACACGTTACCTGTCATCATCATCTCTTTCCCAAAGAGGAAGGATAGCGTCAGAAGCACGGTCAGCATTCCCAATTGTAGCCACTGTGGCATCATACTTAATGCCAGGTTCTAGGTGGCTCTATGTACCAAGGACTGTTCTAGGAATGTGACAAACTATCTCATTTAGCTATTTGCATCTCCGTTTCACAGGCTTGTAAGGCAACCTTGGCAGAACCACTGTGCCGAACCCTAGAGTCTTTGTTGCTGTCCTTTGGCACCAGAAGTATTTTCACAAAACAATCTTCTCCACAAGGAATTCAATGATCACAACTTACACAACAGAAAAATGACACCTTATTAGGATACATTTCCTTTAGCTCAGGATTAAACTGTAGAGCTATGTTTCCTGACCATTGGGAGAAATGGCAACAGAAAGGACTGTCTGCTGATTATTTCTAAGCAAAGAAACCAGGAGGAGCAAGCAGTCCACAGCCTGAAGGTTCCAACCAGCAAATGCATGAAATTTGCTAAACACAAATCAGGGTATTTGAATGAGCCATTTCTTAGAAATGTTGTATCATCTAAGAATCCCTGTATTGACCACTGACTATGTAGATCTTACCCAAGTGCTAGTCTTTCCATTTCTACTTCTTGGTCTATGACCAAAAATATTTCATAAATCTCAGCACTGAGAAAGGGTAAAGTTAGAGAATGAAAAGCTCATGCAGTCTAACACAGCAGTCCTTTGCCAGATGTATGTGGGCAAACCAAGCTGAGGCATTTTCAAATGATGGAAGCAGACGTGAGGGCTGGTTTGAACTGGTTTGAAGTGTGTGCAGAGGAAATGAGAGAATCTGGGGACTGAAGGCCCCCCAATAGGAACCTCCCAACATTGGGCTGGAGCCACAATGGAAGGGCACAGCTTAAGTCTGAAGTTCCTGAGTGAACTGAGGGGCACCGAGCCAGCAGGATCAGAGATAGGCTATGCTCATGGCAGGCCAGAGGAGGCTCTCGTTTACCAAGTCTAAGGTAAGATGTGCTCTCATGCCTGAGACATGGCTGATCTTAGCTGAGGCCAGGAGGAAACAGGGAAGATTGGTATCTTCTGATAGCCCTGCTTTGGGAACAGAGCAGGGCAGGGCAGTCAATTATTGTGGGACTAAAAAAAGACCATTAATTGGCTTATCCTTCACTATAGAACAAAATTTCATAGCATAGTACACACTCCAGGCTTTTGGTTTTCAACACACAAGTTAGGAATGCAGCGGTGAACTTAAACTAGAACTCAAACTGACAGGCTCATGGGCTCTGGTCACAAACTGCTGGGAGTATTTAAGTTTTGTTTTTTTTTTAATTCAGAATCATTTTCACACCCCCTAATCATGAGGCTGTATTATTACAACCTAGACTTGCTATATATTTAAAAACCTAAAAAGACTTGGCAAACCTTGGCCTGACCCAGTTTCCTTAAGGGCTTTATTGCACATGACAGTGGAAACCCTGACCTGAACCAGAGGGAACCAGGGCCAGAGGAAGGGGCATTGTGCCCCGGGCAGCCTGATGGAACTAATTTACAAGGGGCCTCTGATTTGTAACTCAGATTGTATGACCCCAACAGGACAGTCTCAATTGGCTTCCTCTGGGAAGAACTTCATAAACGAAAATTAGGCCACCTGGAAAATGCTGGACAGAGGTATGGACAGCCAGGGTGCCTGGGAACACCTAAGCCACAGGAAGGAAGCTGAGTCTTCGAGGAACTCATGACTTTTGCATAAGAGCAGAATGGAAGTAACTGTGGAATAACCAGCACTTGAAACAAACCACCACTTTCCCACCCACTGAGGCAATATATATACTGCTGCTGTACCAAGCAAAGATGGCTCCCCCTTTCCCTGTTCTGTATCTGGAAGACTAGAAAATAAGACACCACTCTAAAATCTGCCATTTCAACCCAGGTTTAAGTCTTATACTCCTAAAAGCTGCAGTTCCAATGTTTAACTGAAGATACCATTAAATATGAGGAGACCACCATGTTTTTTATTCAGAATTTAAACTTCCAGATTCTAAGGTTTCCAGTTTTAAATCTGTGATTATCCTTTTTGAGCTGGCTGCAATACTATCATCTCTTGTCTGTTAAGAAAACATTTGCTCTGCCGATTAATAGGCTTATTAAGTATTGTGAAAACACTGGCCCTAACTGGGGGCAGAGGTAAACAGTTTGCAATGACTCCTCACCCTCCTCCTGCGGAAAAAGCAAGCTGTTAATTGCCAAACTGAAAGAAACCCAGCATGCCTCAACAGAACGCTTAGAAACAGCCAATTCTCATTGTGAGCTTGCTGAAAGGTAATGCAGCTACTTTATCCTCAGATAATCTTCAATTCAGCAGGCCGTTTGTATGTCTAGGATGCCTGCAACCTCCGTGACTGTCTTACCCCGTTTACCACGCTTCTCCCTCAATTTCCAAGAACTATTTTTCTTAGCCAGGGATCACCTCTCCAACTCAGATCAACCCCAACTCACATTAGGAGAAGCAGGACAGTATCATGCCAGTCCCTCACAACTCGCCCCAATAGAGTGAGCAAAATGAACCCAAAGGCAGGCGTGCTCCTTCTCACATAGGGGTGTCTCCTTCCTTCTTGTGTGGAGGCTGCTCCCAGAACCAACAGTTCTGCAGGAAGCGGCAACTAAGCTGGGCCACAGCAAGCTGCTAGCATCAGCTTTTCCAAAGGTCTGGGGAAAACAAACGAGCGATGGCAAAGGAGAGAGGACTAAAATTAGAAGGTAGTTAAGGACTGAGGAAAGCATTTCTCTCTACATCTTAAAAGAAATGATGTGCACAGAATCCAGCAAAGCTATGAAGTGAATGCATTTGCTCAAGGTTACAAAGTCTGGGGCCAGAAGCAGCAGCACAATCCTGGTAAAGCCCCTCTACCACGGTCGCTGTCACAGTTCTGGGAGGTGACAATTAGTAAGTTCTCTGTGCACTGCATACTGTGCTAAGTGCTATTCATCTTGTGCAATTTTCTTAACATCTGTAACTACTACTGCTGTTTTATGGAATAGAAAAATTACAGAAAGGTTAAGAAACTTCCACACACAGTTTCCCACTCTTAACCATGAGCATGTACTTTATCACTTTACAGGGAATCCAAAATTGGGTTCTATCCATTTCACATTTTAGATACTAACACACTGTAACATTCACCTGTTTTTAGTGCACAACTCAATTTTCAACAAATTTACAGAATTATGCAACCGCAACACACTGTAGTTTTAGACCATGTCTCTTTCCTCCTGCTTATTTGTAGCCATTCCGTTTCTCCAGGTAACTGCCTACTCTCTGCTCTATAGATTTACAGTTTCAGGATTTTTTTCATAGAAATTAAAGTTACAATATGAAGCCTCTTAATACCCAATTTTTTCATAGAAATTAAGGGTTACAGTATGAAATCTCTTCATATCCAGCCTCTTTTACTTTCAAAACGTTGAAAAATACTCCATGTCTTGAGAGGACCACATTCTCTTTATCTACTCAATGGATGACAGAATTCTCGTGTTTTTCTTAAAACTAAGATCAGTGCTGCTGTGGACATTTACCTTGAAGAGTTTTTATGTGTCTGTGTGTTTATTTCTCTGCAAACCATCAAAAGTGTAGATTTGACAAGAGATCATTTTATACACAACATTGTAGAAAATCAAGAAACTGTTTTGAAATACCCACATCATTTTACATTTGCACTGCCTCAGTGTGAGGATTGTGAGCGCCATGTATTTAAATTGCTAACACTTGTTTTGTTTGTTTTTGTTTGGAGATAGTCTTGCAGTATATGTAGGGCAGGCTGACCTCAAGCATTCCACCCTCCCATCCGAGCCTTCCCAGTGTAGGGAACTCAAGCAGCATTGCCAGGCTGCCAACCTCACTATTAATGACCATTTTACCTGGTGGGAAGTAGACAGTGGTTTCTCTAGCAACTAATGGCATTGGCATATCCATACAAATTATGTTTTTCAATGAAGAGTTGATTATTTTTTCTTATGAATCATGCCTTTAGCTTATAACTGATGTGTTTGTTTAACCTAAGACTATGGATTCTTTTTTCTTGTTGTTTCTAAGTTTAATTATTTCAGCTCTTGGGTTTATAGCTTAATTTCTAAAATTTTTATTTCTAGCATAAGTTACAGATACTTTCATGTCCTTCAAAGACTTTATTTAAAACATTTTTTTAAAATTTGAAGAATTATGGAGTGAATTTCATTATGACAATCTATGGCATACATGATTTACTTCATTACAGAGCTTCCTGTCGATTTTGCCACTAGCTAGTTCTTATTCCTTTTTAAAAATATTTTATTTATTTATTTCAGAGAGACAGCAAGGGAGGGAGGCGAGAGAGAGAGAGAAGAAAGAGAAAAGAGAGAGAAAAGAGAGAATGGAGGGAGGGAAGGAGGAAGCGAAGGTGCACACTCAGCCCTGGCACACGGGTGGGACTCACCACGTGGGCTTCTGGGAATCAGACTCAGGTCATCAGGTTTGTGAGTAGTCGGTTCACACACTGAGCCATCTTGCCTGCCCCATTCTTCTTATTTCTTGATACTCTGCATAATAAATCTATATGTTTATCACTGTTTTGATTATCTTCCTTTTATTTTTGAGCATCATTTAGATAAAGTTGCACAAATCTTACACATCCCACATGATAATAATTCTGAACAATTTCTCAGATGGTGTTGCTCTAAACACTAATAATATATGAAATATACTAAAAACTCTCAAATTCTCATGTTCCTTCTCCTCTGACTCCAGCAACCACTGCTGTGATTTTCTCCATAAATTATCCTACAGCTGCATAAAGATGGAATCTTAAGCACTTTTCCTGCTGTTCTTCTTTGACTAAGCAATGCATTACTTGAATCATCATTGTTGGACTTCATGGATGAACTTCATTGTATAGATGCATTCCAACTCGCACACATATTTTTATTTGAAAATAAAAATATTTATGAAATGAATAGTTGACTTACTTTATTTTTTGCTATGAAAAGCCTCTCATATTTTTGTGTGAGTGCTTTTGAACTAGAAACAGACACGAAACAGTTGGGCATTAGCATGACTGTCAACTTAATTTCATGACAGTACAAAACCTTGTATTCAGCTATCCCAGCAGCAGCCGCAGACTTCTGATGGTTCCACATCACCAATATGCTTTCTGGAAACACCACACAAGTAGTGTGGGTAAGAGGGTAGAGGGTAAGGGTTTTACACTGTGCTAGCAAGGTAGGTAATATCTAACCCAGGACTTTCCCCTCTGCTCAGAGCGAAAAGCCATTTGAGGAAAAGCCCAGGGAGAAACATCACCAGCCAGATGCAGGAGACCTGGTGCGGCCTGTCCTGCTGCCCCCTGCAGCCTTAAGAGGCCAGGGTTAAAAAAAAAAAAGCAGCTATTTTTCCCATGAGTCTGCCCAAGTTACTGTCTCTCCTCTTACCCTTGTGACTACAGTGTGTATACTCCAGAACCTTCCACGACACGGACAGGCTCTTTCTTTTCACGGTGTCCTTCTGCTTCCTGGGAAAGTCTCTTTTTTTTAAGCTCAGACATAAACATAGACATCTCTGCTTGTACTCTCATTACACTGAAGTAAACCACATCGACAGGCCTGGTTTTTATTAACTCTCCCTGTCAGCCATAGCCAACAAACCTTCCGGAAGCTTCTGCATGCTTCCCACTCCAAAGTGCTCTATCGGGCCACTCACGTCGTGCAGCCTGTCTCCCCAGATCCTCTAAGTCTGCTTCTGTTCAGCGTCTCTTCCACCACACACCACTGATTCTGTTCCCAGGCTCATTTCTTGGCTGTAGACATGCCATTTCTTCTGTTGTGATGCTATCTCTATAGACTGACCATTCAATTTAGTGTTCTGCCTCCTCACCAATGTTTGTGTATTACCCGGATCAATATAAGGAGCATTTTCAGAATGTGGTTTGGTGGGCTTCTCATGGTAAAAATGTCACCTTTATCTCATGTATCTGTTAGAATAGATCCAAAGTCACATACAACACCAACACTGCCTATGCACAGGTATATACTACATCTGAACATGTTATTTCCCTTTCTGAGAGCCTTTAAAAGCTTCTTCATAGACCAAAATTTGGACATTTATCTTTAACTGGAAACTGCTCCATTGAATTAGGAATGACTTTTCAGTAATTCAGGAGCATGGCTTTTAGTTTGAAAACCAGCAGTCGCCTCATAATTGAGATGCACTATAAATGTGAAGCACACACAGAATTCTAGGTATGTAAAACAAAGAGTGCAAAGTGTGTCTGTTAACTTTTATCATTGTTTGCATGCTGAAATATCAGGAACACACTAAGTTTAATGAAATCATTAAAATTAGTCTTGCCTATGTGTCAGTATGACTGCTAGACATGTTTATACATATTTGACTTCCATTTCTTCTGCAGAGCTTAAATCTGTGTGATTTTAAAAGAAAACGCTTCAGAATAGCTTGCCCTTCAACTTTAATTTCAGCACCTCCTATCTAACACCAACAGCAAGACAAATTCTGTGCAGGTGAAGTTCTGTTCCCTTCTTCTGGGTACACTGTCAAATGGCCACACCCATCTTTGAGAAAGCGTTCTAAAGCCAAAGGGTCCCTAGAATGTTCCTGAGGAGAGTTGGGGCACCATGCAAGGCCAAGGGTTAGATCCACTTGAGGGGAGGACAAGTTCTTACTTTCCTTGTTGTGAACCAAAACCTAACAAGAAGCAACTGACAGTAAGCAGGTTTATTTTGGCTTGAGCTTCAGTCCATCATGGCAGAGAAGCATGGTGGTGGAGTCAAGTCTTCTCCATGGTGACCTGGGGCTGCTTGCTGATGTTTCAGCATATCAGAAGGCAAAACAGAATGTCTGCATTCCATTGTCTTTCTCTTTTTTCCTTCCTTAATTCAGTCTGGGACCCAGCCAGAGAATGATGCTGGTGGCCACATCATGGTGGGTTTCCCTTATCACCTTAGATAATCCTTCCTGGAAATATACAGACACTCCCAAAGCTGTGCCTCAGTAACGCCGAGGCATTTCTTTTTTTTTTTTTAACATTTTTTATTATTATTTCGCTCATACAAACTTAATAGGTACACCACTTCCCTCCCTCCCTCCCCCCCCCAATCCCCTGCTCCCCCTCCCCTCATCCCTCCCTCCCCATCCCTCAGTGCCTCCTCCCCAATCCCCAGAGAGTCTTTTAATGTGCATGCCAGACTCTCCTCTGGGCCCTCCTCTCTGACGACGTACAAGGAACCAGGTGTATTTCCCTGAACCCTTTCCTGTGCTCCCCTTAAGCATAGGGACACTACTGTGGCTGTCAATCCCTTGTCTCCAAGGATCTTGGTGCTTTAGCAGATGCTAGACTTTGTGAGGTCAATAGTGTGTTGGACATTGCGTAGGGCATGCAAAGTCCAATTATGGTTGCTTCGGCCCTAACTTGTGTGGAGTATCTTGCAAATCATTGCTCCTCCCATCCTTTTGCTCTTACAATCTTACCGCCCCCTCTTCTGCAAATTTCCCTGAGCCTCAGGATGGGGAGAGATTAGTCTGGCCTAGTTCTAAGTGGTTGATATAGAGTCTCTGAAGTTCTGGATTGTGGTTTGTTGATTTTCTTTTGCAGTTTTGCTGCTCCAGAGCATTTCTTAATCTAAACAAGCTGACCATCAAACTTAGCCATCATAGACAATAAATATATATAAATAAATCTGAAAAAAATCATAGAAACAGCTTGGGGTGAAGCATGTCTGTAACATGGATATGGTTAAGATAGGTAAGGGGTACACCTGTAAGCATATCATTTTGGTCAAAAATCCACAAATAATTGGCAGGAGGAGCTATACGTGTCCAACACAGAGGGTCTGTTGGTCTTCTCCCACAACTAAGGTGGGTCCTTCCTGCCCGGGCCTCCAGTGCCTTCTGTCTGCAATGATCCCTCAGCACCTCAGATTCCATGAAGCTCCAGTGAGTGGCAGGAGCTCAGAGACCCAGGATCTATTAGTCAGAGATGTTACAGGACACAATAAAGTTCAAGAAACCCAAGTGTATGTTAACATTATTGCCTTTCTAAATAAAGCTAGAAAAGATCATGTAAGCACCGCGTATCCAGAGGTACGAGTTATTGTAAGGTGGGACATACAGAAAGAATAGTGGTAAGGACTTGAGTCAATGGCAAGAATCTTTTTCCTTTCTAATGTTGACCAACTAGTAGTCATAGCCCACTTGACTTTACTGTAATTGGAACTGTCTCAATTAAGCCTGTCTTCATCTGAGCAATCCGTGTTTTCCAGTATAAGAAACAAAGACCAGCTGTCTTTACAGAAAGCACAGCTTGTTTGCTAAAATAAATAGATTGCTTTTTTCCTTTTCTTTCTCTAAGGTACTGAAGGATAAATCAAAAGTCTCATACAGGCTAGATGAGCAGTCTACCACTCACTATATTCCCAGTCCAATTTTTTATTTTATTTTTGAAAGAGGGTCTAACTAAATTGCACAGGAGAGCACTGACATCTCTCTGTGGCACAGCGTGGCCTGAGCTTGTGATCTTCCCGATTCAGCCTTGCAAGCGGCGGGGATTACAGAGCTGTCCTACCCAACCTCAGCTTTCAATTTGTAAGACACAGTAAGTAAACCAGAAGCACTTACTGATTTGCAAAGGATGTTCCCCAACTGTTCTTCTGTTCCTTTTAGATCTATGTACAAATTCGTAATTTTGACCTTGAAAACCTATATTAATAAATCTTTCTCTGAAGTAGGAATATGAAATTAGAAGCACTAATGCCAATGGGCAGCTTAGTGTTGTGTTGCGCACTGAACAAACTCAGACATGCACATCTCACTTTAATAAATTCAGTTTACATTTTGGCTGGGCTTGGTCAGGAATACCTGGAAATCCATCCTTGTGGAGGCTGAAGTAGAATGGCCTGGCTAGCCTAGAATACACAGCAACAGCTCTGTCTGAAGATAAATATCGCAGAAACCAGCTAATCAGACAAAAGGCATGTGATTGTCATTGGAAGGAAAATCTAGACATACCACTCCTCTCTAATTGTGTAGACACAATGAAACCAATTTAGGCAAATAATGCATGTTGACAGTACTTCATTTTAACCCTGTTGTTCTAGAAAGAAACCAAATGCGTAAATTCTTTGTGAAAGTACATTTTCTACTTGAGCTGAAGGGTATATGTTACCTTCTACATTCACTAATACAGGTGAACTCTGACAATAAAAAAGGGAAAAGGAGTGTATCGCTCTGTACATTCGTTGTATCTCTTCAGCTGTCTTAAATTGCAGTAGATCACAATGGTAAACTCTCTAAGCATTCCCTTTACCTGAGTTGCAAGAGAATTGGATTATTATTTCCTCAAATGGGTTCAATGACACAATTTTTCTACCTTTCTGAATTTCTTCCTTGAGTTGAGAAATGTATTAATTACTCTTTTAAGTAAGTTTTTCTTAGAGAAAGGGAACAGAGGGCGAGAAGAGAGGAAGAAGAGAAAGAGTCATCCAAACCACTGTCAGATTCTAGCTCTTTTACAAGGACACTGAGCAATCATGAAAAATTAACCTAAGAAGCAAAGTCAGGTACAACTTAGTCTAGTCTCCAAGAAAGGGTTCCTTTCAGCCCCCATTTAACTCCTCTGAAGAATGATGTTCATTGTGCGCCTTGGTTCTGTTTAGCCATCTCTGTAATCATTAAAGAGTCTCTATGCTAACCTGAACTGTCTGTGCAGCTCTGTTCCATCCTGTCTCTTCTCTTTACAGGGCCGCCCATAGCGAGCACAATCTATCTCATGCCTGACAGACTCCAATATTTCAAGACACCGCATAGTAACTACTACTTACCGAGACGCTGCTGAGTTCTAGGCACTGCTATAAAGTACACCATTTAACTTACTCCCCTTACAATACAAAGAGAGAGGCACATGAATCCTCTTTTTATAGCCCAAATGGGGAGGTTGTCTCCCTTAAGATCACATGGGTAATGAACAGGAGAAGGAGGCTGCAGACTCATGTGCTTGATGCCCATTTGAGCCCATGTTTCCTGGTGTCTCACCTCCGTCATCCCCAGCTCACAGTAGCTCTCCCTCCACCCACTAGGGCATGCAAGCACAGCATGAGGCAGTAAAAACCACTCAAGTGACACTTGTTTGGTCAACATGTGCATGAATCAACATTGCTGAAAGTTGTCTTGAGGTCCTGCGGCCATATTGCTTTGCATTCTGCAATGTAATCTGCTAGACCTTGAAATCCGAACTTTCTAAAAAGCAAGCATGCATATTGTGTGTTTAGTGATCTTAAGATACATGACTTATCTCAGCAGCGATCCAAACCTTTCAGGAGTGTCACAGAAAGATTTATGAACTTAATGAAAACTACAGACCCACAAACATTTCACTACACGGTTTGACCCCTTTATAGATCCTCTCGTGTGGCATAACTGGAGAAATCATGATATTCAAGTTTTATTTCCAAAAATATCCAGTGAAGGAGGTGATTCAGTGGTCAAAGCCTTTATTTCACAAGCAGAAGGACCTGATTTCAGATCTCCAGATCCCACATAAAAATCTAGGCGAGTGTAGTGGATTATCTGTAATTCTGACCCTGGAAGACAGAAGTTGAGAGTCCCAGAGCAAGCTGGTTAGCCAGACTAACCCCAATGGTGTGCACTGGGCTTAATAAGAGACTTAGGCTCACAATGATAATAGGCAGTTGTGCACATACACTTACCCACACTCATATCTCTACCTACATGCAAACACACACACTCATGCAGGCACTCCATGAACACAAATGTGAAAGAAAAAAATCCAGTGTTACAACACTATTTCTTAATGGCAAAAGCAGATTAAAAAAAGAAAGATGGGGTTGGGAGATGGCTCAATGGTTAAGCATTTGCTAAGTAAAAGGACTTGAGTTCAGATTCCCCAGTTCTCACATAGAGGCTGGGTGGGTGTGGCAGACTCGCTGTAATTGCAGCCTTAGAAAAGGAGCCTAGGAATGATAGCAAGCTGGCTAGCTGAAGTAGCCCTGTTGGTGAGCTTTGGGATTGATTAGAGAACCTATCTCAAAAGAATAAGATGGAAGAACAATTAAGGATGATTCCTGACGTCAAACTTCAGACTCCATGTGTATGCACGTGTGTGCACACATACATGCACCCAGATATATGCAATATGAATAAACAGATATGCTCAAGAAAATGTAAGGTAGTAAAAATAATTTTTGAAAAGAGTAACTCTGTGTGGCTTTAAGTAACATTTATGATTGATTCCAAACTGAAGAGCCATTCTTCCTCCATTTTCCTCCAAATATGTATGAGAAATTGGTCGTTTCCAGAGCTTTTTTTTTTGCAGATATGTCAGCACTTCCTAAGTTTAGCATTCCCAAAGTTATTATTAAAAGTTTGTACCATGTCATGTGTGATATTGGTTAAAAGCTCTTCTGTTGCTGTGAATTCTTGTCTTTTGCAATCGGGCAAACTGAACACTCCTGTCAATGTCATTTATTGTGAGGTCTGTTCATTTCTAAAGAATTCTAATTCTCTTACACTGAGCATAGCTGTTGTGAACAAAGCCAAATAGATTCCCTCCAAGAGGGAAGATGACTTTTTCCTAGAGATACTTTTAATTATTAAGCAGTCCAACTTAATTCATCATTAGTGCCCGTAATGAAACGCAATAAGGCAATTTAGAAGGGACAGAGCAGAGATGCTATAAAATAAAATATAGAGTCATAACATTTATCACAGCTTGCTGTAGAGAAATTTATTCTGCTGGAAGCAATCATTTCACATGTAAGACTGGAACTGTTAAAGGACTTATGCCAGCCCTCCAGCAGAACCTGGCTGGCTGTGCACAGAATATAGTTCCTTTCCCTTCTGGGCACACAGTTAGACTCTAGCTTCTCTTTGGGTGAAGCCAGGCTATCAAGTTGACTTGCAAACAGCGGACAGAAGCAGCTGCATGCAGCTACACAAAATCTTCCCTTGCTGCCCTCCAAGGCGCTGTGTGGCACTGGTAGATGATGGTACAGCGTGCTATCCAGTCATGCTGAGATGTATGTTGAAATATGTCAAGTTATAAATGGAGACTCTGAGTTCAAGGTTAGGAAAATACTAGCTTCTAGACCCAGGTGTTCAAGCTGAACTGTTAATTCAGTGATGAACTTTTCTTTCAGGAAGTTCATGAGGAAGCTCATTGGAGTGGAATAGCTAGCTGATTTAACAGTTAGCATGATTTTTAACACAGAGTCCCATTGTGAGCAGAGCTTCCATCGGTCCTTAAAAATTTCACTGGAAATTATCTTTACTCTAGACTTTGCATTGCTGTTTTCCTCTTTAAATGCTGAAGAGTTACATTTCAAGAGTTTCTGCTAAAGAATTAGAACTGAGTCTGAGAGGGATAACTGAAGGCAGAAAGGCAGCTACATCAAAGCTAACCCACAACAAACTTGCAAGTTTCTAGCTTGGGAAAGATATTCTCTCCTTTTAAATTCAGTATTTATCTTATCTGTAGTGGAAACAACCAAGTAGGGACAAAAGAAGGAAGAATGAGATCACTTGACTTAAACCCCTTTGATAAAAATGAGATAGAAGGATCCATACTCACAATACTGCTCTGAGAATTAAATAAAGGGCCAAGTATCTAAAGCAGAGTAGCCACCCAAGGATTCCTGACTAATAAGGCCCAAAGCAGGCATTCTCTTTGAATTTTATGGCACACATGTTCCTGAAGATAAAGACAAGTAGATGTTGTATACTAGCTGTGAAGGACACACACATAGACACATATGTATACTGATAACTCAGCAATACAGACACTAATTCATCGCATGCTATGGCTATTAAAATCCAGCATTCTGAAAAACTATACACTAAAAATAACTAGGGAATAAACAAAAATGGGTCAGGTAGATAATCTAAATGGTGGGCACCTATTTAGACAGTACAAATAAATATAAACACCCTAATCAAAAAGTTGGCTAAGTTAGAAAAATCCCGAATACATAAAATAATGATATGTAAAAGAATTTTAATTTGCAAACAAAAAGAGCAAGGATAACTTGATGGAGGTAGTTATGGGGGAAACAGTTAAAGCTGAGTCTTAGAGAGGATATAAAAATGCAGAAAAGTGAAGAATGGCAGCTGACTAAATTTTTTCAAAGTAGAAAAATCACATGGCGTTAGGAAGAGTGGAGGGTCGTTGTGCACAAGGTTCTGCTGCTCATTGCCTGCCATGTCCAGCTGCATCATGAGTTTCAAGACACAAACAGGATGCTGAGGAGAAAATAGAGGTGAACCATATTTTATCAACACCCCTGCTCCATTGACCAATCATGTTTGCATAAGTGCATACTGCAGAAACACCGTACTATACTATTGGTAGGTGCTGAAATATTTGTCAATGAAAAGATGAATGGGTAAGTTTCCTGTGGTCAGTGAAGAAGACAGAAAGGGAAAAAAAGAATAGAGCATAAGATCTGTAGCCTAAGTCCCAACTGGGCCCAAGCTCTTGAATCCTTGATTTTGAATTTCTCAGAACTTTCCTTTCTTTGCACAAAGAGGTCACTGTGAGAACAACTGCCTTTCAGAGATATCCTGAGAAAAAAAAAACGACATTTTAGAAATGCTTTTAAGGGCTGGAGAGATGCTAAAGGGTTAAAATTTATGCCTCAGATTCCCCAAATTTCACAAAGATCTCACAGGGGGCAGAAATGGCAGTGGTCTACAATTCTAGCTCTGGAAGGTAGAGCTTGGGAAACCCTGGAGCAAAGCAATTGGAGATAAAACAATGCAGGATAATTCTACGTATCACCATTGCACTTCCAAAGGCCCATACACTCAAGTGCTCCTTTGTACACACACACACACACACACACACACACACACACACACACAGAAAAGGCTTTGAAATTTCTAACACATTTCAAAAATGAGAATTATCAACAATGTTACCAGTATTTTTTCCTTCTGAAGTCCTCTGCTAATTAGCACATCAAGGGAAATAATGCTCTATCTAGACCATAGGCCACAAGACCTGAAGGTAGAGGGCAGCCAGAGGGTGATACATTGCTCAGAAATGAAAAATTCTGTCAAATGATAGACCTCATACAATAATGTTGATAATTTTTATATTTTTGAAAGTTAAGATGTGGCTATTCCACTAAGGGTCTGATTAGATAGTACATTTCCTTCTCCTGAAATTTTCTGTATAATGTGAATTAACTTTACATTAGTTTAAGAACCACAAAACTGGTTGCTTTATGAATTACAACATTTTAAAGTTAGAAGACACTATGTGCAGCTTGGCAATTTTTCCTCTGTCCTCAGCCTGACCTTGCTGTTGTTCTTTTTTTTTAATTATTATTATTATTTATTCAATTGTGCGTGTGTGTGTGTGTGTGTGTGTGTGTGCGTGTGTGTGTGTGTGTGTAGAACCACGGACGAATTCAGGAACCACCATGGATACCTCCACCTCCTCCTTGTTTACTCTGCCCCGGGATTCACAGGCTCCGCCCTACCAGGATCAGAAACTCAGGCCCCCCAGCCCAGGCCTGGCCCAGGCCTGGCCCAGGCCGCCCCCCCCTTCCGCCGGGCGTCTATACGTGGGGTCTAGGATCCGAACTCAGGACCTTCTGCCTGCAAGTCAGAGGCTTAACCCCTCAGCCACCTCTCCAGCCCCCTTGCTGCTGTTCTTTAGGAAGGCATTTCCAAACCAAAGCAGTTGGACTGTTTGTTGTGTTATGTCGAGTTGAACTGCACGCGGATATTAATGTTGTCAGTGAAAAGACCTGAGGTTTGCACATTTTGGTTTCAGTGATTTTCTTTGCATAGACTATGGATGCATTGGCTCTCAATGTGCAGAGTACTGATGACCTCTGACTCTTTTTCAGCTATAGATTATATAGTTTCAGTTTTAAGAAAATAGATGTTCGTAAAAAAAAAAATAGTACTCACATGCATCACTGCTGTTATGTTACATAGAGGTTATCTTTAACTTTAAGAGCTTTTTAAACACTTTTACAAAAAGATAATTTAGAAAGTGAATTAGACAAAAAAAGTCTCTCTGAAGAGAAAAAGTCAAATATGCCCCTAGAAGATCAAACATCTGGGCAGAAATCTATACATCTTTTCCATTATCCCTCTTTCAGGGGTGTGGAGTATGCTGCAATGTCACACAGCTGTGACGCTTGATGCTGGGAGCTTACGCATAATCTGAAGAATAGAAGAGGATTATGTGATGCTCTTTCCCCAGGGATCTCCACAGACCCATGAAAGACTTACAGTTGCTAAGGACATTGCCAAAGGATTCTCTGTAGGAGGAATGAACCAGGCAGGCCTGTATTAAAGTCTCTGATCAACCATCACTTACAATACCTCCACCTGCGGAGCATGCCCCTCAGGAATGATCTGTATGGGCCGCACGCGGAATGCAACTTCCTCAAGCTAGAACCTGCTACCGTGCCTGGTGATGACGTCAAACCGCCTGGCTGAGAGGACCAACCCGGATAGGACAACTCAGCAAAAGCTCACGCTGGGACTTATGGGATGTTGGGTGGGGTACATAAGCAGCCCCATATTTACAATAAATGAGCCTGCAAGCCTGCGAGCCTGTTTTGCCACTCGCCTGACTTCCGGGCTCTGTGCTGTTGACTCCGTGCCTGGTTATCCCCACCCCCAAGGGTCTCTGTGGGCTCCCGAGACTGCTACATCTGGCGCCCAATGTGGGGCTTCCACAGTGGCCTTTTCCTCCTCGCGGGACCAGTGTGGAGTACTGTGCCCCCTTCAGCAGTTTTTCAGTAAGCGGGCCCCTTTGTGTTTAGTGTCCTTTACCTTCGCAAGAGGTGAGAATGAAGGTCCCTTTCCCTTTCTCTATGTTTGTCTGTTCATGGATAGGAAGATACACATTTTGGTTCTGGTTCGCCTGGCATCTCCACATAAGGGTTGACCCCCCAGGAGACAGAAGCCAGGAGTGGTCTCCTGACCGACCCTCCTCCTCTGGAGAAACTGGGTGGGCATACGGTCGTGGCCTAAGAACCATGGAAGTTCCGCACTAAGCACAAGACATTTGGGTCCAATACATTCCTTGTCTTGTCTGTCCTTCTTTAGTCTCATCTCTGGTCTTTAGAAAAATGGACAACCTCTCCTCACACTGTAAGGAGCCCCAAATACATGCCTTATTTCCCTGTTAATCTATCACTTTGCCACCACCCATGGGCATTAGGGCCGGAATCCCTCACTCGGATAGAGAAGGAGAGGATGAATCTATGGCAGTACCTCATAAACCCACATGCATAGATCAGGCAGAGAAGTCCCCAATCCCTGTGAGCGGTTCCACCCCCCCACCATACCCTTGACAAGAACCTGCTATTACTACAACTGGGTCCAGCCCTTCAGCCCCGATGGCGCCATCTCCACTATTGGTGCCTCAAGCCCCTGTGCTCCAGATGTGCCCACAGTTTTCCAACTTTCTGCAGAGAGAAGCTTTCCCTGTTAATGTAGGACCCAATGCAGCAACCAGCCTTGGGTGCCTACCCCACTTGCTGATCTTTCCCGAATTTTTTTTCGGTAGGTGGCCAATGAATCAAGGCCCTGACTCCCTTATATTGAACAGCGTTCAATGTTCTTTATGTTTTTTATAGTTTTTTTTATTTATTATCAACTGTTGCTCATGTGTATGTGTGCGCGCGCGCGCGTGTGTGTCTGTGTGTGTAGAACCACGGACGAGAATTCGGGAACACCATGGACGACTCCACTCCTTCTGCCCGGGATTCACAGGCTCCGCCCTACCAGGCCAGAAGCGCAAGCCGCCCCCGCTTCTGCCTGGGTCATACGTGGGGTCTGGGATCCGAAAACTCAGGACCTTCCGCCTGCAGCGGAGGCTTACCCTGAGCCCTCCCGACCCTCAATGTTCTTTTAATTATATTGCTTAAGTGTTTCATTCAGCACATCTCTCAGTCAGTGCTCATCAACAAGACACGCTGCAGGTGCTATGGGCACTTGAACATCCAAGCCATGGCCCCCCAAGAGACATGGTTCAAGCTTGGATTGCAGAGCTTCGTGAGGCCTTGGTCTAATCTACTACCCACATATCCTGGCCTTCCAGAGGTGAGGTCTTTCGAGGGCTGGTAGTCAATGACAGGGTAAGATCCTGTGAGACAGGATGACCTAAGACAGGCACAGTCCATTATGCTGGTCCCTCTGAGGCGGGGTCAACAAGGTCAGAGCGAAGAACTCTGGCTCCCGCTGGCTGTCAAAATAAATAAAAAGGATGGATATGTAGGAGGAATGGACCAGGCAGACCTGTATTAAGGTTTCTGATCAACCATCGCTTACAATACCTCCACCTGGGGAGCATGCCCCTCAGGGATGATCTGTATGGGCTGCATGCACGAATGCAACTTCCCCGAGCTACAACCTGCTGCCGCACCTGGTGCTGACATCAAACTGCCTGGCAGAGAGGACCAACCCGCCTGGCAGAGAGGACCAACCCAAACAGGACAACGCAGCAAAAGCTCATGCTGGGAGTTATGGGATGTTGGGTGGGGTATATATTTTACAATAAAGCCTGCAAGCCTGAGAGCTAGAGAGCCTGTTTTGCCACTTGCCTGACTTCCAGGGTCTGTGCTGTTAACTCCACGCCTGCTTATTCCCACCCCCAAGGGTCTCTGTGGGTCCCCGAAACAGCTACAATTCTCTTCTGATTACATGTCATCCAACAGTGGAACAGGAAAGAATCTCCACATCCCAATGATAGTGGCAATCACTGCTGGATCCCCTACTGGTGATTCACGAAGTTCTGTTTTTCTTTAAAGACCTGTGGCTGGACTTACTGGTTGAACTTACGGCGAGGTTTAACAGTTACTTTCTTTTGAATATAACTCACAATCCCCCAAAGTATTTTAGGTATAAGATTCCAAGGTGTCGCTTTCTTAGGTTAAAGCAAATATCACTATCTGGGTATCTCTGTCTGCCTGTATTCTTGATACTTGCATACTCGCCATGCTTTAGTTCAACTTTTCTTGTTCATTTGACTAAGCTCAAATGAGGCTTGAGTCCTTTAGTTTGAACCATCCGCAGCATTTTGCAGATAGATCTATTGCTTTCTTTTAAGTATTTTTCTTGCCTTTTCTTTGTGTCTCTTTAGTCCTTGTGTTTCTTTGTAGCAGCTCACTGCACTGGAGCAGCAATGTCAGGTATGGCATGGGCAGGGCCATTGGCAAGTCTAGGGGATGTTCTAAGCATAAGAGATCAGCCCTCCCTCAAGCCTAGCTCATCAAATCTCAGAGTAACAACAACGATATGTGTTTCTCCAAAGCTCTTCATTGGCTGCTGATGCTAACTAATATTAGAGAACTATTCTCCAGATACTCTGGCAGATGTTCAACACTGATCTAATGCCTTTCATCCTGATTTCCACTCCCTGGGCACCTCAGGGTATGTCTAGCACAGTGCCTATACATGGGTGTTCATAATACCTGGTGGGTTAAATAAGCAAATGCCCCTGCTAAATAGCTACAGCTATTACTCGTCTATCTCAGATTCGTCCTATCCAAAACTGGCCTCATTCTCTTCCTCCTCTTCACTAAATCCAGCAATAGTAATTAACACTGAGCAGTGTTAGTAAACTCCAGGATTTGTGTGAAGTGTCTCATGTGATTAGCAAAGCTTTAAAGATGTAATCCTGAAGATTAGAGTAAGACTTGCAGAGGCCGTGAATGCAGCATTCTGATTCAGTCTTGGGAATCTTTCATCCAACGGTCTCAGTCGTGCATCATATCTTTAATTGGAGCTCACTGAGCCAGTCACTGGCTATACTATATTTTTGCTTAGGCTGAAAAATTAGTGAAGTGTTCCATATTTGCCTGCATTTTTGATATTCACTCTATCCATCCACTCGTTGTGCCCCAGACATACCTACATTACTATAGCCGTGAACTTAACGATCTTCACAGAGCTTTCAGTTCCTTGAATACAGGGTGCTCCCTTCCCTGGCTTCTGAGGCTTTGCGCACCCATGCACCTCTCTCCAGTGTTCAGCTGCTGAGCCGAGCAGCAACAAGCAACTATTGCTGGACTACTTAGATTTTGCTTTGACAGCAAATCCCACAGATTCTCTTTTGATATACATCCATTCTATGGGTTCTCTTCTAGAGAACCCTGGCTTATAAACCAAGAATTGTGCCACTTCCCCTCCTTTAGCAATCGGTCAGCCAATTGAGACTAAAAATTCTCACCCAAGACCTTGGAACAGGAAGATGTACATGGGGGAGGGGGAATTTGTGCTTAGGAGAACCAAGGGCAAAGGTATTTTCATACTGTTTAAATTATGCAGCGAGCTTTAGACAGTGGAAAGCAGGGAAGAGACAGGGCTCAGTTGTATGTTAGAGACTTATCTATTTTTCCTGTGGTCATCCTTACATCTGAAGCTTCCCCTGAGAAACCTTTTCCTGGGGTCTGGGGTGAGGAGAATGTGGCTTCCAAGTCTATCCAGGAAATGCCGCCATTCTCCATCCCTGCCCGTGGTGGTATTCTCTTTAGAATAAAGAGAAACATGGTTTAGGAAAATAAATGAAGCGAGCCACGGAAGGAGAGGCCATGGTTGTGAAGATGCCAGAGGCAGCGAACACTGGAGCAAAGCATCTCTGGGTATCTGACCCCATACTGGGCAGACATTCTTTGGCCTTAGCCTGTCACCAAGTCTGTAACTCCTGTCGCCTCTCTCTTGGCACTGGGATCTGAGGAACTGTTCCAGGTTCATCTCTCTCCCTTCTGATTTCCTTGCCAGTTCTGTCTCGGGCATCTCTCTGTATTTCATATCTTTGTACCTTTCGTCCCATCTTAGTGATGCCTTATTTAATTCTCAAAATGATCCTATGAGGATGATGTTCTCTCTTCTAGCTTGAAGATGAAGAAAGACAAGTGATCAGTAAAGAGCCTGATCAATCACAGGGTCCAATTAGCTAGTCAAATTTTTTGGAGGGTAGAAAATAGAATTTGCCTTTCCTCCACCTTAAGGAAAAAGACTGACTTTAAAATTTATCAGATATAAGATTTATGACACTGGAGTCAGGCTCTCTAAGTTCTTTCAATATCTATGTCCAGTGACAGGTGGGGTCATAGGACATCATGAGACACAGGAGCATTACTTGAGAATATCTGAAGAGTCACATAGTCCTTCACCTCAACCAAAGCTTTTGATCACAAATTTAATTGAGAATATCAAATATACTTATGGCCATAAATATTGACAAAGATAAATATATTATGATTTTAATTTCAAATACAATTATTAAATAAAATTGCAAAGTTGAAATGACTAGTAAATGTTAAATACTAAAGGATTTTCATATCCATAATGGTTGGTTTCAAATACATTATCTGTTTTTACCTGACAGATGGAAGTTTTTACATTGTTAATTTTTCTCATACTAGTATTTTCTTCCTTGTATTTCATAGACGTTTGTCTCCATAGAAGTTTGCAACATATTTTGTACTTAAGATCACATCTTACCTAACTTTCATAATGTACTAATTTTTAATTTTAACTTTTAATTTTTTTATTTTGTTCTCCCACATTTTATTTTTTCCCTAATCATACAAGCTCAGTAGGTACCCTTGTTCTCTCTCTCCCCTCTCCTCCCCAATTGTCCCCCATTGCACTTTTCTCCCTTTCTCCCTTGCTTTCATCTCTCTCCCTCTCTCCCCCTCTCCCAGTACCTCTCCTTCCTCTCTCCCATCCCTAGAGCAGCCCTTCATGTGAGGCCTAACCTCTGTTTGAGTCCTCCACCCAAGTGAGGGTTCAGGACTCAGTGGCATAGCCTAGAGCCTCTTCTTGGGCTCTCGGTTAGCACGGGAACTCTATTATGACTGCTTAATCCCTTGCCTCTAAGGAAACTACTGCCTGGAGCCTTCTCCCCTGTGATTCATGGTAGACTTCGGAGGGTCATTGACATGTCAGTCATTGTGCAGGTCAGGCAAAGTCCAATCCTGGCTGCTGTAGCCCTAACTTGTGTGGAGTATCTTGTCATAATGCATCATTTTATTTATAATTCCTGTGATAAAAGATTATATTATAAAAAATTGCAGCAAAATGGTAAAAATTGCTTGTAATTATGAAAGTTATTAAACATAAAGAGGCCTTCCATTAGAAATACAGTATACTGAGAAGAGCAGAGCTTTATATAAAATTTTCAACAAATCGTGGGATCATATTAATACCTTTTCTAAGACTTTCCAAATCATTAGTGATTATGATCGTTACTTTTCTTAGAGATGCCTTATTTATCTCAATGTACTCTGAAATGTTTTTGAAAAAATCAGATATTAACTTAGAAAATTATCTGTCCATGAATTTTGTGATTTTGGTAGAACCTTTAAACCATGGAATCTGTACATATGACTAATTCAGAGCATCTATTCTGTGAGCCACCTGGCAAAGACATTCTCACTTTCTCAAGTGGAGGAAGAGTGGGAAGAACAGGCCTCAACTGAGGCAGGATGCAAATCACTCGAACTGCTTCCAGGCCTACTGTCCTCTTCACTGGGCTTGTAAATTAGGTCAGGAGGCAGGCCAAGCACTTGGGAACCTCATCAAAATAAGGTGGTATTTTGGAAGTAGTAACTGGTTATAGATTCCAGGGAAAGATAAAGTCAAGATCAAGTTCTATATCAATGCTTCTAAGACCCAGGAATATCGAGAGGCTACTTTTACTTGCGGAAATCCCAAAATGGTTGATAATATTGACATTATCCATGAAGGTTAGAAATTCGATGAATAAATAATAAGCATCCAGTGTAGTGAATGCTCAATAAAATTCCAGTTACCCACAGGGCTAGTGACCAGTGAAAGGTGCTGCTCAAAGAAATGAGTTGCTGTGGAGGAGCCGCTTCCCCGGCAGTCAGCGCCAGGTCCCCCAAGGAGGGCAGCTGCCGCTCAGGAGTGCCGGGGTCAGGCTGCTGGATTGCTGTTCGATCAGTGTCAGCACATCTGAGCATGTTTTTAAGAAAGGTGACTACAAGCTCTGGAGACTCTATGTTTGCATTTTCATTTGTCAAAATCTCCACAGGTCAGAGGGTTTGCTCTAAGGTCCTCCTTCTTTTACAGAGAAGCCTTATTGCAACACCTACCTTTTCCGTATCCTTTGCATTTTCTTTGAAAAAATTAGCAATCGAATTGGCTCCTTGTTACTTATAATATTCCTGAGCTCTTTTAAATACCCCACATGCATTACAATCAACGGTCCATCTTCCTGGAAAAGGAACACACCTATTCCACAGAATAATGTGGTTTATCAGTGAAATCATGTTTTGAATCATTCACGCTATCAGCCCAATAATTTTATTCAACTTATACCCAGTCATCTACCTAGCGTATGAAACACTGTCGCTAAATTCCTATCACAGCAAAAGAAACCAGAAGGTGGAATTTGAGTGTGTATTAAATCTGACTTCATTACATGAAATCTACCACATGCCTTCCAGTAGTGGATCAATTGTAAATTCCATAAATGAAGTATGAGTCTTTAAAGTCTGGCAGTTTGATCACTTACCTCTTCATATTCCTTTCTAACAAAATCTGTCAGCTTTTCCCTGTAATTTTCTGCTACCACCACTTTCCTGGTATCTCTACTGAGCTGCCTGGACACCCTGTTCAAGCAGACAAACTCAGTAACATGTTCAAAGCTCAGGAGTGTGTGTGAACACATTTACGTTAATCCTCTCATCCAGTCCTTAGAGAAAAATAAGTCAAACAACTCTGTTGTGCCAGTTTTCTAAAAAACATTATTTTAAAGCAAGCTTTGGCAAATTAGATAATTATTAAACAAAACAATACGGGGCCCAGCATGATGCATTAACAGTTTCTAATGTTATTGAACCGAAAGACAGGAGAGGCACTTTGTTCTTACTTACTTGGCAGACAATTACTCTCTGCTGTGGCAATACTTCATGTGCATACTTCCAAGGAAGACTCATGAATGCAAAGGTTCATTAAGGGAATGAGAGAATCGATTGTAAAATGGAAAAGGCCGGGGGAGGTCATATTTCAAAGAGATGAATACGGTACACTCCATTATGTTGTAATCAGCCTCTCTCTTTCATTCCACAAACTGTAATAGTTTATCCTAATTTTTAAAAAGGTAAAACAATCCCCATAGCCTTCTGGCCACCTTCACCCTAAAGTCAGGAAAGGAGTCCTAAACATTAAAGACATCTCCGCCTTACCAGAGCCCTCAGCTTATACCAAACTACACATTACTGACCATTTTTCTCCTTAATAAGAAAAACATTCAAATGCTACTATTATTGCTGCCCTGGCAAACCACACTTAATAAATGGGACTTGCCCTATATGTGACACTTGTAACATCAATCAAGGCTGAATTTTATTTCAATTTATTATGGTTGCTATCCAAATGAAAAAATGCTTATATCGTAAAAATGTCTTGCAATACAAATGTGCCAATGATGTAATCACAGATTTCAGGCCAAAAAAAAAAAAAATCCCGATTTGGGTTAAACATTGGCCCATCCTTCCTCCTAAATTTTTCATTGAACTTAAACATAACAAAATAATGGGACCATTAGAAGGTGATGTTGGAACGGAACGGAAGTCACATGTTAAATATTTTATATCTTCATGAGGGACCTTTATTACATTTCCCTTCTTTAAGAAGCAAGTTGATATCTCCAAATGATCTGGATAAATGACTTTAATTTCACTTTCATTGAAGGCTCATCTGCAATTTTTTTTTCTGCCTGGAAACGACAATTCATCAAGAGCCCAGTCCCCAGCTTATTAGTCTGGGATTTATCCCTGGCCACAGCTGCTGGCCTGACAGACCCTCCCCTGGGTTCCTGCCACTCCCATTAGGCTTGCCTTCCCAGTGTGGATGAGGGACAGATGTCAAGTGATGCTTTGAGGATGGCGATGAGCCCATGTAGTGTTCCGATCAGTTCCTGAACCTTTCCACCAACAGCCCAAGGGTCTCTAGAACCAAGGCATCTAGGGAAGGGCTGTGTGCCCTGTGCTGTCCCCATCAGCCTAGCTGTGCCTCCAGAAGATTTCACACCTGAAGTCACATCGGGTACTGCAGTGCTCACCTCTTCTACAGAAGTAGGACCGAAATCAGGGGTGTGACCCGAATGTCCAGATAGACGCAGGCTCTGTTTAATGCTGCACTCTCAGGTTGCAGTTTTGAATTATTTTCCAACAAAGGACTCCACTATTTCAATTTGTCCTGAGCCCTGCCAATGAATAACTGACAGGAGATCACTGACTGGAGATGATGGGCAGGGCCTGAGAATCTGCATTCCAAACAAGACCCCAGGTCCTGCTGCTGCTGCTGCTGCTGGCCTGGGAACCACTCCCAGAACAACCTGCTAGACATGGAAATTGTGACGGGGAGCTCTGCCAACAGACCTGCCAACAAGACATGACATAACTGTGGCCAATAAGTTGTAAACTGAAGTTAACACACAAGTGTGTTATTTAACAAAAACACAAGGCTTCCAAAAACAGTAGATTGCCTGCCATTCCTGTCTTCAAGGCAGTGTATCTACCCTTCCTTCCTGCCTGAAAAGCAGCGTCTGTACCTTTTCTGCCTGGAAGGCAGTATGTGCCCTGGTGAGAAAGTACCCATATCATAACAACGAGGACAGAATCAAGTGCTTGGATGATTTTAAAGTAAAAAGCTAATATAGCTACTTTGTTAAGGGTTACTGGTGGTAATTGCTCTACTATGGACAAAGGAGAAATTCCTAAAATTAAGACCAACTATAATTAAAAATCAACAGACTACACTTAATATAAAAATGAAAGGCAGAAGGTAAGTACTCACTTCAAATCTCTACAAATTCATCAACATTTACGCCTTATGCCTTCTTATATTTGCTCTAGGCATGGCATTATTTCCTCAGCATTACCAGCACCAGTATATACAAAGTCCTGCAGCTTGATGCAGTCATGGTAATGATGAATATCAAAGTCGTATCTTCCTAAATGTACAGCTGCTATCACAGTGCACTCCTCAGAACCTGCACCTTCAGTGTGCAAAGCAATTTCACAGGCGTGATTCACTCACTGGCAGCATCCTGTGAGTTGGGATGAGAGGCAACAGTGCCCAGTGACGTGGTGTTGTGCTCAGAAGTGTTTCAAGGCAGCAGCCAGCTAACTCACAGACAGGCGCTCAAACACTGAACCTCACCTCTGATCTGCCCTTTCTTATGACAAAGAAAAACCTCGTCTGTTTAAGGTCTTAATAAGTCACATAAAACACAACAGCTACACTCTTTATTTTCTCCATTTTCCCAGTAGAGGAAGTTGAATTAACACTTATAAAGTATACTTTTTTTAGGATTTTTTTATTTCAAGTTTAGGGTGCCTGCAATTTTAAACAATTTCTTTAACTTTATTTATTTTGTGTTTCTGCACACGTGCATGTATGACCCAAGGTGTGACTTCGGGAATTATCCTGAATTGCTTCTACCTCCTCCTTGCTTTGCTCTGGGATTTTCCAGGCCCTGCTCACCAGGACTAGAAGTACAGGCCACCACTGTTTCCACTTGGCATTTATCACCTGGGATCAGAACTCAGGACTTCTGCTTATAAGTAGTCTTAACCATTGAGCCATCTTTTTTACTTTTTTTCTAATAGATGCCTCTTGGAATATAAGTTTGGACAGATGAACTTGGCATACTTTGGTAATCCAAAAGGCAAAACCGTTCAGTAGAGTAAAACTTCTCAGAAAAACAGTTTTGATTAAACAGCAGTGTGCCAAACTTATTTGCTAAATCAACATTTTCTTCCTTAAACATTTCACTTTAATCCCTCAGAAAGTATTCATTCTGTTGAGCTATTCATCCACCCATGGACATTTGATTTTTTTTCTCCCTACCTTTTGCCTACCATGGATAATACTGCTATGAAAGTGAGCGTACAAGTGCCTGTTTTGACTCTTTCTTTCAATTCTTCTGCAAATGTACTTGGCCACTCTTCCTGGACACAAGTGCTTCTGGTTTTAAGATTGCATCAAAGACAGAGACGGTGGACAGCCAGTGAGGAACACAATCATGGGAAGTTGTCAAGTACTCATCTTGCACGATGCTAAGTGAGTTAACCGTGCACAGATCAGTCTTCTGGCTTCTCTGTGATTTTTACAGTTTTCAGTTGTGACATTTGCAAGGAATAAAAAGCATGGTCAATTCAAAGTGAAATGATAAAATAGAAGAGCTTTAAATCCAAGAAGATTCTCTCCTCCCACTAAAGTATAAGTCACAAAGATGAAATTTCTTTTGTGAAATGTCACTGGCAACAATGATGTGGATATGTGCTGTCCAAATTTAACAGCTTCAGCCTGTGTTGTAGAATCATTTGGAGCATCTTGCTGCGTGGATTTATTTTACCATTAGGGTGTTCTGCAAAGTTCATTTTGGGCACATTTAATTGAGTTAAACAGCTATGCCTAAGGTTAGACATCATGAAGAGATGGATACAGACACCCCCACAAATAGCAAACCCCTGCCGTATGAAGGAGGACAGCCAGGACGCTATTCTGGCTTCACACCATTATTTAATTAGCAGCAGGCTAATTTAGACATAAGTGTCAGAGACAGACATCAGGGATACCAAATCAGACAGCCGCTGACTTCCAGCTGTTTTCTAGGAGCCGAGCTCACAGACAGTAGCTTCCCAGGCAGACAAATCAAGATGTGTTACTTTGTCTTGCCAGTCTGGGGATGTGAGGGTTAACTTCTAAATATGTTCAACACATGTATGATTTTCTTAGTTATTCTTCCAATTCAAAAGTTGATATGAAACATCAAACTAGGATGTTCTGCTGCAGGAGAATAAATGAACGTTATACCCCAGCATAACTAGTCCTCAGCCAAAAAAGACTGTCCTCATTTGGGAGAAATACTAGGAAGAGGAAGAAGAAAGGTGCAAGCATTTTTTTTTTTGGTTTATATTTTTGTGACACAGTCTCACCATATAGTAAATGCTGTTCTTGAATGTCTGATACTCTTTCCTCTATAATCAAGGCTTGTCCAAATTGAATGGTGAGTCAGACTTTTATATCTACTCAAGACTGAATTCTACTTGATTGGATATACAACCCACATTCTGTTGAGCTATTCATCCACCCATGGACATTTGATTTTTTTCTCCCTACCTTTTGCCTCCCATGGATAATACTGCTATGAAAGTGAGCGTACAAGTGCCTGTTTTGACTCTTTCTTTCAATTCTTCTGCAAATGTACTTCCTATAATTGCTGGATCATGTTCTAATTTTCAGGCTTGTCTTGTCTACTGTTTTCTATGCCAGATGCACCCATTCCTATTGGCAATGTCTGGGGTTCTATTCTTTCTGCTTGTTTCTGGAGCTTATTTGATCTTTGCCCTCTGAAGCATTCAGTTTCTTCTAAAATGCTAACCTGCAGGGAGCAACTGTACAGAAAGAGAATGCATTTTTGCCTTTACCAATGAGCGTATTCTTAGCATCAACATTTTAGATAAGTAAACTTTCTTTTCTTTACAGAAGTGTTCGCAGTGTTTGGTCTCCAGAACGCTGCTTCAGAACTACTGAAGCAGACACTCAGGAGGCAGAGTGGTACAGTTCAGATTTTCCCACAATCTCTACATGATCCATCTAACCTTCAACGTGTTAGAGAACTAAACTCCCAGAGCTCAGGACTGTTAAGAAGTCATCCCAGGTCTAAATGGGAAAAATCTGTAATCCAGATAGATCAACAAATCCATTTTTACTGCACCCATTTCGTGACTCGGCTACTCATGCTTTTAACCTTCCCTGGGCAATATACAGGGACTGCTTAACCACCACTTATCTCCCTGTGAGATCTTAGCCCTCATACTGACTCACGCATAGGTCTAACTAAGCTACCATGTGCCTGAGATTGGCGCAACATCATCTACCCCTCACATCCCCAGGCAAACTCTCAGCTTTTCTTTCTCACCTGTTTCTTGAGCTCAGCTACAGAATAAGCCTGGCTAGAGGAAACTGACTTAATAGTGTGGCCCTGGCAGCCAGTTAGATGCTTTTCTATGGAGTCCTTTCCATGTAGACAATTCTCAATGTACCTGTTCTAGAATGTTCTACCTCTCTCGTTTCCCTGGTAATCTCCAGTTCTCCTAGGTCAGACAATACTAGTCTTTTCTTAAGTATCTTTTGTATCTGCTTATATGTGTGTGACATTTTCCCCACAATAACAATATTTCACTAATCCAGACAGAGGAATTCTAAGGAGAGGCAAATGTTCACTGAAGATACTAGTATGCTGGTCAGAGTAGTGTGTCTGGGAGTAGATGGATGCATAGATGCCTGTTGTGTGCTGCAAAGCACAGAAGCATTTAAAGCAGCACCTGGAAGTAGAACTCATCTGAAAAGACCTTTACATGGGGCAGCAGGGGTGGGGTGGGGAGCTAGGAATAGAAGTGCTACCAGTAAGTAACTACTCAGCCAATGAGTAAAACCCACAAGATTGCAGTTGACAACGTGGACTCTACCACTGACATCATTAAAGGCGCTTACTGCAAACCACCTCTGGTATGATCCTGAATAGCCTAACATAGAAGACAATCCGAATGAAGCTAGACATGTATGCAGAAGGGGATTTCAGAGGCAAACATGAGATCACAACATGTACAATTCTTGATAAAATGACTGATGTTCAGAACTTCCTGGCTTACAATGAAAGTCCTCAGGACTGTATTGTTCACATCAATGCAGAAAAACTATGAGTACACCAAACTTTTTCCCCATGTGCACTAGATTGGCAGCTCCTTCATTCACAGATGTTCTGTTGGATGCCCTGGTGCAATCTATTCATCTACCAACTAATACCCATTCGAGTCAGACGAAGAAACAGAAACTAACATGGAAATGTATCCAACATCACACAGCTGGTAAGTGAATACAACTCAAACCACATCTATGGGCAGAGACTAGACTTACACACCCTGACCCATGCATTTACATGGCTGCAGACCCATGTGGCCCTACCCACAATCCTACTGAGGTTTTAGGAAGGAGACCCAGAGAATTCACAGTAAGAAGCAGATGGAATGGAGAACCCTCTGCTCTAAAACTGGTTTTCTTAAGTCACTCCACTTACCAGGGCTTTCCTGCATCTTGCAGGTCTCCCGCTTCAAGTTTATACCCAGAGATTTCAAGCCATGTTTCCCATGGTACTAGCCAAGAAACATATGTCCAGACTTTCAGAACCCTGGTAATGAGGTCAGCATTCAAATGAGTCTGGAGCTCCCAGGGAGAAGCCTGAGGAATTCGGCACTCTGCAGATTAGACAAGCGGGCAACTGAGGTTATGAGCCACCTGGGAAGGGAGGTATCACCTCACCTCTCAAAATCACTGCAGGGGACACAAGTGAGACAAAGGTCAAGGCCAGAGCTTTCAGAAGACAGGAAAATGACAGGGTCCCTCCAAAAAGCAGACCCAACTCCAGACCAAGATAAGTGGCAGCATTCTTGGCTGTACCAAACACACCCTGCTCACCACCATTCATAATCTGGTAAGAGATACTTGTTATTACTGTGAAGTGTTACCAACCACAGTCTAATAACTAACGCATTACACCAATGCTCGTTTTTAAACTTTCCTTTCATGCCAATTGAAAAAAGCCTTTTAATTGGTTTTCCTTTGTGAGTCTGAAGGTGATTTCTTTGATTGGTCCACCAAAGTTCTCGCAGGCTCATTTAGTAATATAAACCTTTTCTTGTTTGTAAAACCTTTCCATAACTTGAAAACCAGTGAGTAAAAACTAAACAAAGATGTACACTTTGTATGTTAAAATGTGTACTCTTACTGTAGACACCTTTAAAATGTATGTGGGTGGGGAAGGATGTGAGGGTGTCCTATGGATATAGCACGTGTGTGGAGGTAGAGGCGGGTGTGTGGTGTGCAGGAGTGGAGGCATGTGCAGTGAACAGGGGTAAAGGTACGTGAGTGGGTAGGGGTAGAGGTGTTTGTGGAAGTGTGTAGTGTAGGGGTGGACATGTATGCTTGGTTTTGCAAAGGTAGAGGTAAATAGTGGCATATATGTGTGGTAGTAGTATGTGTAGTATGGGTAGAGCTGGAGGAGTGAGGGAAGAGTGTGTGTATGGCATATAGAAGTGGAGGCATGTGTGGTATGTAAGAGTGGATGTGGGAGTGGAGGTGTGTGTGTGTGCATAGGGATAGAGTTGTGTAGGGGTAGGAATCTGTATAGAAATGTGAAGATCTGTAGGAATGTGGTATGTTGTAGATGTGTGTGTAGTTGCAGAGATGAATGCAGGTGTGTTGTAGATGTGTGTGTGTAATTGAAGAGGCATATGCAGGTGCACAGAGGACTGTCAGGTGATGTTATGATTAGCTGTTGGTGGGGGTATATGATGGTTGGGATGTAGGTGAATATAAATGTGGGAGGGTTGAGCATTGGGGTAGGGTGGGTGCATACACATGAATACTCAAGAGACAACTAAATACATTTGGTTAGAGGAAGGAGACAATATTCAGACAGTACAAGTTGAAGGCTAAAGTACTACTGAGCAAACGTACGCTCTGAAGACTTCAGGAGTACTAGCAATAACTCAAACCATGTAATTTCATCAGCATAAAATTTCTTTGGAAACAGTAAAATTACGATTTGTCTTGCTATTTCCTGAGCTGATTTTCTTCCCTTTAACAAACACAAGGTGATAAAACACAGAAGCAGCACAGTATTGGGAGGTTGCAGAACTACAGGTTTTCCAAAAATCAAGATCGCCTTTCCTGCCTGGCTTCACTATGAGCTAAGATTTAAACCTCAGATTTAAATCCAGGAGGCCAACTCTGGAATTAGGAAAAATTCAATCAGCGCAAACGTTCTACAAGAGGGGAAAGCTGTGGCTGAGGGACCGCACTGTCCTCAGCAGAGGCAGGAATACCAGCAAGGGCCCAGGAGAGACGCTCTAGGGTTCTGCAGCCTTGTGTTGTGGGTGCACATGTACGGTGAGCAGCAGAAGACAGCAGGCTGCCGTCACTTCCTGCCCTTGGCAGATTGTTCCCTATGCTACTTGCAGAATTCCCAATAATTCTATTAGCAAATTAGAGAAGGAAATTCACAATATTATCAGGAGGAAATTAGTCTGACGGTTGCTGTTTTCCAGTTCAATAAGGTCAGGACCATCAGCCATAAAGTGAGGTGAACTTGTTAAAAATGTGGGAAGTTGGAGCACAAGCCAGAGGCTGAATCCATGCCAACTGTTACAGTCACCGTATGGAGAGAATTAAACTAGAGTGCAACTCAAAGCAGAGGGTCTCCTACCTCCTCATTCTATCATCCTCTCTCACATGCTGTACCATTATACCAGAACATACAGAAGAGCAGTTGAAGAGCTATACTGATGGATAGCCCTTGAGCTTCCTTTGCCACAAATAACACAATACTAACATAATTAGGGTTATCACAGTTCCCCACTTTAAAAAGAGACAGAATCACTATCCTTATGCTGCAAACTAATTTAAAACCAACAAGCAAACCAAAAGTTTGGGTGTCAAATAACAAAGAACATTTAGGTCCGGTTTGTCCTGGTTCTAGGTCCTTAGTGCTTAGTCACAAGACACAATGGGGATTCACAGTCAGAGTGGCTAGAAGCCCAGATCCACCAGTCACACTTGGTGAGTTTCAGCTTTCTGACTTCCATTCTCAGAGTGATGTGGCATTGAAGAAATGAGTATATATGGAATATCTGTTGGCTCACACGAAGAAGTGTACAGCTATTTGATGTACTCGTCTCATTATAGTTAATATGTTCTGTAGAGAATTTGGATAAAGGGTTGTGCCTACTAGTAATTGTATAGTAAGGGTGTGCTTCTGTTCAAGTTACTCTTCCATTGCTGTGATAAAATGTTTAGACCCAAGTAATTAGAAGGAGAAAGGCCTCATTTGGCTTACTTTCTAGATGAGAGAGTTGATCATGGTGGAGAACACATTCCTGAAGGGACGGCAGCAGACTTAAGGGGTTGGTTCACACCGTGACAGCCATCAGGAGAAGAAAGAAATAACTGAAAGAAGTGGCACACTTGTTAACAGGACTCTACCTCCTAAAGGTTCCAAACAGCACTGGTAGCTTGGGACCAAGCATTCACACACACGAGCCTATGGGGACAATTCAGATAAAACCGTGGCAGCTATTTATCCCCCAAAATGGAGACCCTTAGTAGTTTAATCAGCAATGGAATCATTCAGTCATAAGTCCGAGAGCTCAAGGACAGAACCTAACCTTCTTCCTTGGCACATGGTCCATCATTGCTATGTAGCTGTAATAACTCCCAACATGTGCCTATGATGTGGTACCCAAAGGATACCAATGGACTGACTAGTCACAGGATACCAATGGGCCATGTCATGGTTTGAAATGTGTCTCCCTACAGTCTCATGTGTTTGGCAAGGTCATGGCACCTTTGAGAGGTGGAGCCTTGCTGGAGGAAGGTGGTCACAAGGGGTGGGTCTTGAGGTAGATTAGTCCCACCCTACCTTCAGGAGGAGTCTGCCTTTGCAGCAAGCAGTCTGGTAGTTCTCAGCCTCTTGGATGGGAGTAACATAGCCTAACTCCAGCTTCAGCCAGTCAACCACGACACCTCCACCATGAAAGAATGTTTCTTCCCTCTGGAACTGTAAGCTGAATAAACCTCCCCTTCTCCCTTAGGTTGATTGACTTTGGTGCCCTCACAGCAATAGTTGTGTAACTGTTACAGGACACAACCTAGAAACTGGATGCTGGAGTCCATGCCTCAGTGCCACCCTGTCCAGCCCTGCTTTTAGCCTGCAGCTTCTCCTCTGGCATGCAGGGGTGCCAGTCTCACTGATGATTCACTACTAACAATGTCCTCACCTCTCGAAGGTGCCACATATTGAAAGCTCCCACCCATCATGTGGTCAAAGGCAAGATCATCAAGATAGGTAGCATAAGTCATAAACCTTTAGGGGTCAATCAGCTATTGTCTTGAGTGATATCTAGCAGTGGAAGCTACGACAACTGTGGATTCCAGAAGTTGGCTTATAGGTGATTTGTTTGTTTATTTGTTTTTCAGAATGAAGGCTTGAACTCAGAGCCTCATGCAGGCTATGTTACAGACCTACCTACTTACCACAGAATCATATCCCAGCCCTCAGATTATTATCTTATAATTACAAGTGAAAAATATTGTTCCATTTACTGCTCTCTCTGATGAGTATCTGTTACCCATATGTCACACTTGAACAAAAGCATAATGTTCTCTCATCTTTTAAACGGTGCTAATAAGCTTGAAAGAAAGGATGTTACAATTCAGAAGAGCAAGCCTTGGGGAGCACTGGCACTCAGAGAAGCAAGACTTGGTGTTCACATACTCATGTCATGGCTCAGAGTTCCAACACTATGAGATACCAAAAGAAATGGCCTCAGCCAAAAGTTACCTTCCTATTTCTGCAGACATAAATAATTCATTGAGACAGTACTTGTAAAGTATTATTTTCCATTGCGTTCTAATGTACCTGCTGTCTCTCCCCATCTTACTTCTGTTTGTCCCCATACATCATCTTACACATGCCTGTTAGGAGAAGAAAAGTGATTTCAGATCCTTTGCAACCCCATTACACATTGCTGGGCCCTACTCACAATGTCCCAGTCGGCACATGGTCAGAACATTCTGGGTTTCATGATTCTGAGGCATTAAATCAAAGAAAGCAAGAATGGTAGGAAAGAAGCCCATGGTTTTTAACTGTGAGATACTCTTCAAGCTATTAATGTGTGACACATCAAATATGAATCTCAAACATGCATGCATCACTATGAAATAAGCCAGTTTGTATGCAAAACTCCCAGAGGGAGAAAGAACATTTGGAAAAACAATTCAGAACCTTTTGTGGGTACATGGTCTATATAGCAGGAGCACTAAAAGTTTAATACAGGAAAGGAGCCTCAAACTAACCTAACAAATAGAATTTTCTTTTGCATCGCTGCCTTTAGCAGGCAATTTTCTGTGGGAGCAGCAGGCTCTATCTATAGACAAGTGTGGCTGAGAGATGAGCTCAGTCACCAGGAGGCCTCTTCTCACGAAGGCCCTCTTTTTAATTTTTCTGTTTTTACAAACATACTGAGTATTCATCCAAGCTTCCTTCCCTCCCATCTCTCTCTCTCATCCCCTTCTTCCCTTCACCAATTCTTCCCACTCTCTCTCACCTTTTATCCTGTATGTTTCTATGAACCCCAGGGATCTCTCCGGCCTGCCTAATCCTAAGGGGGCTCCGACCTCGGTGGTATATCACATTACCTCTCTTCAGGCCACCTCACTGATACATACATTTCTTCACTCATCCAGCTTTAGACAGATTTCCCCTGTAAGTTCCCATTCTATGGATATAATAACAGCTACTTACAGAGTAGTTTGATATACATCTTCTTATCTATAGGTTTATTGGCTGTCTTCCCTACTGATCTATTTCATGAAGGCTCTCTTTGTATTCAGGGTGAGGCAAGCCCCGCTCAGCTGACAGACAACCACAAGCACTAGGGCTCTAAGTCTACCAGAGCACATTGTCTTCTTAAAGAAGCCAGAAACAATCAGGCAACAATCAGGACAGTGAAGCCAGGTCTGTTTTAATAGCATGGCTTGCCTTGTGGATAGGAAGTACCAGATACTAAGATAAGGTCACTTGGCTTAGCAACTGCTAGCAGAAAAATTTTGGTAAGGCAGACAGCATTCATGTAAACATGGAGAAAAAGAGTTGCTTCTAGAAATCAGAAGAACCCTAGCATGCAGGTGCAGATCTATATGGCAACTCAGGTCATAATCACAAAGTAAAGATTACCCTCAAACATATCCCCAAGTACAGTATATATAAAGCAATAGGTTATCTGTAGGCATACAAATAGACTATGAGGTTTTAAAACATGTATCTATGCATATATAAATCAAAAGGTCTAGAGTAAATTTTCATATAAAGAGATCTGACTGTAGGGAACTGCAGACACGTGAGTAAGACCTAATGTCAACTCTATAGAAGCCCAGGAGAAAAGTCTCCCCTGGAGTTGAAGACCTGATCTAAGATTTATTCTTCAAGCTTCAAGGTGTCCAATCCACACCTTAATTTTATGCCTTAACCAATTCCTGCTGCAATTTATGAATCCTAATTTTGAGCCCTGATTACCCCACTCAGGATCCTAAGGTTTCTTTCCACTCTGTTTCAGAGTTTAGGTTCATTTTATTTAAGCATTTCAATGCAAGTCATTTATAATTACATGACAGTCATGCTCAGCTATGCTTATTCTAGATTACTATTTCATGATCACATTTTAAAATACCGATGTAGAATACACATAAACCAATTGCTCTTAAGATACACAGTGAGGGGACAATGCTGCAGTTTTGGGCAGCTGCTATCTAACACAAGGAAAAACCTAGACACTATTATCATTTAAGTGCTAAAAAATACCACCCCAGAGTGACTTCAAATAAAACTACAGTCAACATCTGCTCATCCTAAAAATGCCAACAATTCACAGGAAAAACAGAAAAAGTGCAAGAATCCAAGAAAACATATCTCCCCCTAATATCACTGAAGGTAAGGCTTCAAAGCCCACAGAGGATTGCCCATTGGCAGGTATCCAAGAGTACGATAATGAAGAGAACAAATTTCAAAGATCAATTATAAGTATGTTCAAACAGCTCTGAGAAACATAAATAAATGCCTAAATACATTTCAAGACAAACACAATAAACTCAGGACAGAATTCCAAGAATACAAAAACAAACAAGATTCAAATACAATGAAAATAGAGAGCCTGAAAACAGACCTTGAAACACTGAAAAAAAAAAAAAACCCAAGATGATCTACAAACAAACATAGAAACACTTAAAAAAAATCCAGACTGAAACAACACTGGAACAAAAAAATATAAACAGTGTAATAAAAAATTTAATATAGTGTCTCAAAAATTGAACTGATCATGTAGAAGACAGAGTCTAAGAACTGGAAGATAAGATAGAAGAGGTTCATAAGTCAAGGAGAGAAACTGATAAGCTGAAAAATAAACTTGAATGGAACATACAGAAACTGTAGGATACCATCAAAAGGTCCAACATACAGATCATGGATACCCCAGAAGCAGACATACAAAAGGAAGGTCCACCATAACAGAGGAAAATTTCCCTGACCTAAAAAAAGAGATATCCATCCTAATTCAAAAGGCATACAGAACACTGGATACTCAAGACAGAAAAAGAAATATCCTATGGCATATGATAGGCTTCAAACCAAATATATACATTAAAGGCAAGATCTTAAGAGCTGCAAGAAAAAGGAACAAGTCACATTTAGAGGGAAATCCACCAAATAACAACTGACTTCTCAATATAGACCATACGAATTCTGATGAGCACAAATGCCAACCCAGATTATCATATCCAACAAAACTGTTGGCCATAATAAAAGGTGAAAGAAAAATATTCCATGACAAAAACAAACCAAAAGACTATATGGCTACTAAGAATACTGGAAGAAATGTCCAAGGTGGAAGAGAAGGATATACACATCAAAGAAACTAAAAGGAATAAACAATATCAGCACAAAAACTGAATGAGGGATTAAAACAAGAGAACACCACATGATCAATAAAATGTCAGGAAGCATGAAACACCTTTCAATAATAACAGACTCAACTCTCCAATCAAGAGACACAGGCTGACAATTGACCCATCTGCCTCCAAGAAACATACCTCATCTTGAAAGATAAACACTTTCTCAGGGTAAAAGGATGATCAAAAGTACTCCAAACAAATGTGAAAAGGAAACAAGCAGGAGTTGCCATCTTAATATCAGACAAAATAGACTTCAAACTAAAGCAAACCATATGAGGTGCAAATGAATATATCTTAGTAGAGAGAAAATTCCAGCAAGAAGATCTTACAATCTTAAACATGTATTCACTAAACATAGAAGCACCCAAATTCATCAAACACGACAGAAAACAAAACAAATGATCAATCCAAACACGGTACTATTGGAAACTTCAATATCCCACTCAGATCATTGGACAGGTCAACAGGCCAAAAGAACATTTAATATTGGAGTTAAATGAAACCATAAATCAAATGGACCTAACAGATGGACATTTCATCCAAACACTTAAGAATATATATTCTACTTAGTAGCTCATGGGACATTGTCAAAAGTAGACTACATACTAGGACACAAATCAAACCTTTATATATACAGAAAAATTGAAATCATCCACTGCATACTATCTGACCATCAAGGAATAAGATAGATATATACAACAAAGGAAAAAATAGAAACTACAAAAACTCATGGAAACTAATTAACACACTTTTAAATAAGGAATTGGTAAAAATGAAATAAAGCAGGAAATTAAAAACTTCCTTGAAACCAATGAAAATGAAGATACAACCTACCAAAATCTATGGGAAACACTGAAAGCAGTTCTAAGAGGAAAGTTTATAGAACCAAATGCCTACATAACAAAAAAGGAAAGATCCCAAGTAAATGGCTTAATATTACACTTGAAAGCCTTAGAAAAAAAAGGAGCAATTCAATCCTAAAAGTAGCACAGGGGAAGAAATATCTAAGATCCGAGCAGAAATCAATGAATTGGAAATGAAAATGACAATACAAAAAAAAAACTAATGAAACAAAGTGCTGTTTTTTTGAAAAGATAAACAAGATTCATTAACCAAAAGAAGGAGAAAGAACACTCGAATCCACAAAATCAGAAATGAAAAGGGAGAAATTACAATAGATATTCAATACAATAGATATTGAAATAGTAATTATAAATCCCCCAACTAAAAAAAAAACCCAGGACCAGATGGATTCAGTGCAGAATTCTACCAGGCCTTTAGAGAACTAATACCACTACTGCTCAAATTATTCCATAAAATAGAGAAAGAAGGAATACTCCCAAAATCTTTCTATGAAGCCAATATAACTCTGATTCCAAAGCCAAACAGAGACATATCAAAGATAATTATAGGGCAATCTCACTAATGAACACAGATGCAAAAATCCTCAGTAAAATGTTAACAAACCAAATCCAAAAACATATCCAAAGAATCACACACTATGATCAAGTCAGATTCATACCAGGAATGCAAGGATGGTTTAACATATGTAAATCAATAAATGTGATTCAACATATTAACAGACTCAAAAACCAAAATCATATCCACTCAATCGATGCAAAACAAAGGCATTCAACAAAATTCAGCTTCCCTTCATGATGAAAGACTACATCTCTCAACTTGATAAAGACTATATATGTCAAGCCTAAAGCAAGCATCGTCCTAAATAGGGAAAAACTTGAAACATTTCAACTGAAATCCGGAACAAGACAAGGTTGTCCATCGTCACCACTCCAACATTGTGCTTGAAGTCTTAGCTTGAGCAATAAGGCAAGAAACGGAAATAAAGGTACACACATAGGTAAGGAAGAAGTCAAAGTTTACCTATTTACAGATGATATGATTCTATACTTGAGAGATCCACATGATTCCACCAAGAAACTAATTGAATCAATAAATAATTTCAATAAAGGCTACAAAATCAATATGCAAAAGTCAGTAGCCTTCCTGTATATCAGAGACAAAGAAGCTGAGAAAGAAATGAGAGAATCAATCCCATTTACCATGGCTACAAAGAAAATAAAATACCTTGGAATACATTTAATTCAGGAAATAAAAGACCTATATAACGGAAACTACAAAACCCTGCTAAAAAAATTAAAGAAAATACTAGAAAGTCAAAAGACCTTCTGTTATGGTTGCATTTCAATGTAAACTTGACAGGTGCAGATTGTTTGGGGGCAGCTGTGGACGGTTAATGGTTAGAATGGCCCCTGAACAAGTCTGCAGGTACTTGACTGATTGTTGTGGAGAACCCAGCCCATAGTGGGTGGTATTTTCCAGAAGTGGAATGGACAATAGGAGGTGTAAGGAGGAGGGACTTGCTCTTCCCTTATCTGGTGCTGACTTGCTATGCAGTCCACTCTGCGTGCATATTGTTCACCTTTAGAGCGTCGTGGCCTTCTTCATTGCTGCTACTGCTGCCTCCATCCTTGGCTGACTTGGAGCTTCACCTTTTTCATCACATTGTTGCTGTTCCCGCTGCCTTTGGAGCCTGGTCTCTAGGCCTTGCTGCTGTTCGCTGTTCATCACATCGTGGGAGCCCAGCTGTTCTTCACTGACATTGGAACCCAGCATCTTCAACCCTCCAGAGGAGCAAAGGCTTGAGACTTCTTGGGATATTTTGGCTTTGTGGAACATTCTAGCCAGGAAAGAGGCTGCTGGGGGCTACCTTGAAGGACACTATTTTTACTGTGAGTTATTTTTAATAAACTTATTTATATATACTACATTCTATAGATTCTGATTCTTCAGAGAACCCTGACTAATACAGCTTCCTTGCATATAGATTGGTAGGATCAATATTATGAAAATGACCATCCTACTCAAGACAATATACAGATTCAATGCAATTCCAATTAAAATCCCAAAACAATTCCTCACAGAACTGGAAAAAAAAATCTCAAAGTTCACATGGAAGAATAAAAAAAAAAAAAACCATGATTACCCAAAACAATTTTGGGCAATAAGAAGACGGCTGTAGGTGTCATCATACCAGATTTCAAACTATACTTCAGAGATACAGTAATAAAAACAGCTTGGTATGGGCACAAAAACACATACATCGACCGATCAATCAGAACAGAGGACCCAGCTATAAATTCGCACACATACAGCCACTTAATTTTTGACAAAGGTGCCAAACAGGCATGCTGAGGAAAAGACGGCATCTTTAATAAGTGGTGTTGGGTAAATAGGACATCTATATGTAGAAGGATAAAAATTGACTGTAGCCTCTTTCCTTATACCAAAGTCAACTCCAAGTGGATCAAAGACTTCAATATTAAATCCAAAACTCTGAAATTATTAAATCCAAAACTCTGAAAGAAAGAGTAGGAAGTACACTTGAGTTGATGCCCAGGAACTAAGACCAACAATCAACAAATGGGGCTTCATGAAATTAAAAAGCTTTTGTTCTGCAAAAGACACTATTAATTGTGCAAAAAGACAATCCACAGAATGGGAGAAAATCTTTACTAGCTATGAATCTGACAAGGGATTAATCTCCAGAGTATACAAAGAGCTCAAAACACCAAAGATAGCAAACATTTCAATTAAAAAATGGGCTCTGGAAATAAATAAGGATTTCACTCAAAAAGAAATTGAAATGTCAAGCAAATACCTCAAAAGATGCTCAACTTCCCTGATTATCAGAGAAATGCAAGTCAAAACCTGATATACCATCTTAACCCACTCAAAATAGCTAAGATTAAGAACACAAAAGGCAGATTTCTGGTGAGGCTTTGGAGAAAAGGGACATTTATTCATTGCTGGTGGGTGTGTAAACTGGTATAGCCTCTCTGGAGATCAGTGTGGAAGTTCCTCAGAAATCTAAAAATAGAACTGCTATATGACTCACCTATACCACTCCTTGGAATATTTCTAAAAGACTCTCTACATCTTATTACAATACACTTGTTCATGTATGTTCATTGCAGAGCTATTCACAATAGCAAAAATGGAATCAATCAACATGCACATCAACGAAGGAATGGATAATGAAAATATGGTACATCTATCTACATAATGGAATATTACTCAGCCATCAGGAAGGATGAGATTATGGAATTTTCTGGTAAATGGATGGAATTGGGAATTTAATATTGAGTGAGAAATCTCAGACAGAAAGTTAAGTACTATACGTTCTTTCTTATATGCAGATGATCAAATAGTTATCCTTGTCAATGTATTTGGATTTGAAGCACTGTAAGAGCCAGAAAATTAAAAAACGATGTGTGAGTGGAAGGTGGGTAGGGATGGTTAAGGGGGAGATTTAGGATATCAGGACAAGGGAAATGGAGGGATTAAATGGGAAAATACATAGAGGGGAATGAGGTAGATAGAAGACAGGAGGGACATGGGAGATAGGAGGGACAGAGGGACTTATAGAAAAACCCAAAGATTGTGGCAAGTAACCCCAAAGGAACATCCTATACTAGTAATATGTTTAAAAATTTTCTTTTAAAGAAAGGAACAAGAATATATAGTGAGAAAAACAGGGGGGGGGAGCCTTAATCTGCTCCACTTAGAACTCAGAACAAAATTTTACTAGAAGTAACTGGAATGTGGCACTTCCTGATAAACTACTAGTCAGAGAGGACTTAAGGCCCCCAAACATTATAGGCTTTCTGCTTTTGTTCTTGGTTGCTCTCCAAAAACTGTCAGTGAGACCCTATTGTTGGAGACACAACACAAATGGATCACAGAACATGGGCAAAATAGATCAACTGAAACTGGTCTGTGGACTTTCTCCTTGCTGAATAGCTTACACAGTATCAAGGAATACTTGTAGAAGCTATTGGGGAGAGAAATAAACTCAAGCCCCATCAAGGAATGAGATTCTGTAGGTAGCAATATAAATCACCATGGCAACAGGTGACCACCAGTGTAATGGTGGCATGAGTATCAAGGAGACAATCATCAGCTTTCTGATTGGATTCAAGACCAAAATTTGATTCAGAATGATATACATCCCTGTTACTGTAAACTAGAACAAGAATCTATAAAAAGGAAGCAGGGAGGAATAAAATCAATAGGGAAGACAGACAATAAACATATAGGTAGGAAGACAGTACATCAAAGTGCTCTATTGGTAGCTGTTATTATACCCATAGAGTGGGAACTTACAGTGGAAACCCTTGAGTCTAAAGCTGGATTAGCGAAGGGAAATTCACATATCAGTGGGATGGCCTGAAGAAAGGTCACTCGATGTACCATGGAGGCCTGAGCATTCACAGAAGCATGCAGGTGCAAGGTGGGAGGGATTGGGAGGGAATGATGAGGAAAGGGAAGGTATGGAGAGGAGGGGGAAGGAAGAAAGCTTGGATGAATACTCAATATATTTATAAAAGTAGAAAAATAAATAAAAAAGTTTTCATGGACAAAAAAAGATACATAATGAACAGAATACTGGGCATGTTCTGTTTCTGAAGGCTGTCTCTTGTGGTTCTGCCCCTCCAGCCTCTTCTTCTGGAGCACTAGAGCTTTCCAGACAGAGTTTATCTTTAGCAGACTCCCCTTGTGGTGCTCATGGGACGCTGGCATCAACAATGGACAGAGTTTGTGGGCATCAGGCACTTTTATGGACACCTACTACAAAGCTTTCCTTAAAAGTTTTATTAGAGCTATTAGCTGTTATGTTTTGCTCAGTTTTATGTGGCTTGCTATAAATGACCATTTTGTCACATCGAATACAAGAAAAAAAAATATCAACACCAGGCAGCCCGGACAGTATGTGGTCAGATGCCTTTATCTATTCAGATGACAGGGAAATGCATCTAACAGTACACAAACCACCTGGTTCGCAGTGAGGACAATGAAAATTAAACAACCACACAGGATCTGCGGTGAGAAATTTGATTGATACTTAGATACAAATGAAATGTTAACCCGCTAACACCTTACACAGAAAACATCGATTCTCCCCCTCTGATTACTATTTCAGTGATCAGAGAATATTAGGTACTTGTTTGCTTGCAATGTGTTTTATTAATGCTCTGTATCTGACACCCAATTTGGAAATCAATGCTTATTTCATCATTTTTCTCTGAGGGGTTCTATTATTCACAATTGATTTAACAGGAATGAAAGGCTTACCATTAACAAGACCCAGCTGCTGACACTTCACAGATGAATTATTGAACTTCAGAAAGTGAATTAACTTAACCATCGCCAAGACTGATGGTTTGATGATTTTTGCACCAAGTCTAATGTATTTATAATTAGAGTGTCAAAACAGCAGTGTTCCTGCTTTGCCCTCTCTGGCGATTGCTTTGCCTTATGGTATTTAAGTTTGTTTGCTTCACAGATCACTCTGAGTTTAAAAGTGTTCTTTAGTGGCTTAAGGAAATACTCATTTTGACTTTTGGAAGTCGAGCTGAAAACATGGCCAAGTAAGTGTGAATTTTCCATCCCTGAACATCAAATGACAGCATGCACAGGGAAGGGTGCAATTAAAAGGTCAGTGTGGCTCCAACATGCAGCTTGTATAGGGAAAACAGTGACTAAAATTACTTCAGATGGAATTAACAAAAAAGACATTGCTAATTTCACAGTCTGATTTAAGTAAAGGAGACTTTACAATGTAAGGTTGTTCTCTGTTTTTTTAAAAAAAATCTGCGGTGAGGGGACTGAGGGATTCTTATATGTGCCTCTGCATTCAAATTTGACAAATTATGGGAAATTGAAGATTTGCACTGACATGGAAGTAAGCCTTAAGGATCTTCTTGGGTCATCAACACCTCACTTTGCTCTAAATTTCCTCTCTCATTTTTTTCTCTTTTTTATGTGTGTATGTGTGTGGTATGCATGCATGTTCACATGTGTGTGAAGGTCCAAGCTCCATATCAAGAATTGCTATTGGCTGCTCTTCTCCCTTGTTCTTTGAGGCGAGGTATCTCAGTAGAATCAAGAACTCACTGATAGGGCCACTCTCTCCCCCTGGTCTCACTAGTCTCACTAGCCTGCTCTCTCTGAAGCTTTCCACTTTCATCTTCCAAGGTTAGAGTTACAGATACTATATAGTTGCTGGGGAAACTGACAAGGGTTCTGGGGATCCAAACCATGCTTATCTCTTGCTTGCACAGCAAGCACTATCCTTCTAGTCCCCAGCACTCTAAGTTTCTTTACTTTTCTCAGATTTCTAACTCTTTACCTACTGATGCCTTCTATTAACGATTTGCTTTAGTGCCCTTCCATAGCTTCCGTTTGGTTTTTCCTACACCTTGAGAAATTCACATTTTACTTCTGCTTCTGTCATGGAGACATTATCTTTCTTCCTTTTTCTCTTCAAGTGCATTAACTATAGGCAAACTTCTTGACCCCAGTTTTCTCTCTGTTCCTCCTGCATTGGACTTACCCATTTGAAGCCCCATTTTGTATTTGCTTCTTTTGACCTCTGTCTCTTATACTAAGGGTATATCTGAAAGACCCAGTGGCTTTTACAACCAGGATTTGTCTCAGCGAACAAAGGAACAAGTCAAACAGCCAACAGGCCTGCCTTATTAAGAAGACATGAAAATTCTAACATGTTTTTGAAAAGTAATGATAATTTGGCAAGACAGCCAGAAAGACTGGAGGAAAGAGCAAACTGGAAAAGCAGCACAGTGCAGAGTGAAGCGCCTCATCCAGCTCCGCCTAGTGATTTGGTTGCCTTGAGTTCTGACAATTCAAGGGGCACAGAAGGCAGAAGACAAAGCTCAGGAAGTTTGTGACATGGAAATTCAACCTGAGCCTTCAAGCCTAGGTCAATGGCAAATTTAAATCAGACCACCAGTGCCTGGGAGGAACTGTGCCTACTTATAACTCAGTGAGACATGAAGGGAAAGCACCATATTGGAATGGCTCCTTTTATCTGAGTGATCCTGGCAAGAGGCAAGAATCTAACCAATTCTGGACTAAGAACTTCTGTGTAGAAACACAGCATGTGTTCAGACACACATGCAATAGAACTTCAATTCAGGCCTTACATGAGACCCAGAGATACATGTATGTATCATGGGGAAAATACTAGATGAAAAAGGAAAATCAATATCAAAGTCAATGGACTGACAAGCAAATGGCATCTTAAAATTGTCAGGTATATGATACAAGTATTCTTACTATTTTTTCACATTATCAGATATATATGGATTCTTACTACATTTTTCAATGACAATAAAATGCCAAACAGGAAGAAGAAACCGTCAAACACTAAATCCCCTGCTTCACAACTAAATCATAGGATGTTTCTTAACAGTGGAGTACAAAGTCAGACATAGTGGTACATGTAATGCCGGCCCTTGGAGGTAGAGGCAAGTGGATCAGGAGTGTAACACCATTCTTAGCTACACAGAATGTTTGGGTTAAGCCTGAGATACATGAGACCCTGACTCAAAAAAAAAGGAAGAAAAGGAAAGAAGGAAGAAAAAGAAGGAGGAGGAGGAGGAAGAGGAGGAGGAGGAAGAGGAGGAGGAGGAGGAGGAGAAGGAAGAGGAGGAGGACAAGAAGGAGGAGGAGGAGGACGAGGAGGAGAGAAAGAACAAGAAAAGAAAATGACATGTCACCACCACAGGTCTACTGCCCTTCTGAATACTCACCTTAGTATTCAGCAGTGCTTAAAGGTCGGTGGAACACTGAACTTTGAAGTCCTTTGTCAACACACGGATAGTGCCTCTATTTGGTAGTACCCAGCATTTCAACTGTGACCATTGTTTACCAATATCTTTACAAACAAATCTTTTAGCTTTCACACAGGAGGCTAAACTTGATAAGGAACTTTTTATAGACTTTCAACTGATTCACTGGATCTGGATTCCATTTTTAAATGTGTCTGACATTTTCTATTCTTAAGTTATTCTAGAGTTTTAGGGAAAAAAAGTAAAGAATCAGTGAGGATAGCAAAAAATGGCTTCATAGGACTTCACGAGAAAAGATGGCTCCAAACTAAGAAGGGGAGTGGAGAAATGGCTCATGGGAATGTAATTCTCTATAAATATCATGGATCAATAATGCAAAGCTTCCAGGAGAAGACATGGGTAATGTCAAAACAATCCTACATGGCAAAGCACAGAAATTAGAAAACTATTTACTTCTGCTAAAGTTAACAAATAGAAAGTTTACATACTGAGGAGGAATAAAATTGTGGGTTATGGGGCTGAAGAGATGGCTCAGGGATTAAGATTCCACCCCACAAGTAGACAGTCCAGAGTTCAGATCCCAGATCCCATGTAAAAATAGCAGGCAGAAATAGTAGTGGCCTGCACTTCTGATCCTGGAAGGCAGAGCCTGGGAAAACCCAAACAAAGCAAAAAGGAGGTAGAAAAAATTCAGGATGATTCCTAAGTCATCCTTGGGTTTCCACAGGCACACACAATGCCCTTTCTCACATATAATGCACACACACACACACACACACACACACACACACAACACACATAACACACACACTCAAGCATGCTCATGCACATGCACATGCTATACACATGCACAAAAAATTATGATTTGCTAGGCAAAGTTGTTCATTTCTAAGGTAAGCATTCAAAAGAAAGAGATGAACATATCTTTCAAGGTAGAATATTGAAAGGAATGAAATGAGAAGAATCAAAGGAAAAAGAATATAAAAAGGGAACTACAACATAAACTTGAGGTAAATGTAAAGCACTAATAGCATCTATCTATATGAAGTAAATTTTACAATAAAGACTAATTTCTTTAAAAATCCAGTTATATGACATTTATTCCATATAAAAATCTAATATAAAAGGGCAAAGTAAGATTGAATGTTCAAAGATAGGAAAAGCAAATAGGTGGAAGCCTAATCAAAATGATGTATTAAGCTGTATTAATAGACTTCATTCTCTTCAGCACTATAGCAGTAGAAAGAAGTAGGAAAATATTGGGGAAGATACTTCAAGTTGTATATCTGCTTAAATCATTAACATTTTTGAAACATTTACATAATATTAGAACACAACTATGAGAATGAAATGAAAAAACTTTCATTCTCTCTTAGGTTCTAACAAACGTCTTATAAACTAAAGGTTCAATGGATAGAAAGTCTCAGTAAGGAGGAACATGGTGATCAGTTTGATTGATAAGAATTCATCAAGAATACTGAATAACCTATACACTATGTATACGTATTCACCAAAGAGTTATGAAAATAAGAATGAAAAATAGTGAAAATAAGGAATTATATTGATGAATTAATGAAATATAAAAATAACCTGTAGAGAATGCTGAAACAAATCCACTTGGTCTTTTTAAATGGCTAAAAATACGTCAAGCCTCAGGAAAATTAATCTTAAAACAAAATCATAAATCAAAAAATCATAAAAGAAATGTATTACTAATATATAAAATAGAAGAAAACATAACCAGAGGTAAGATTTTAAAAGATAAGAAAAAACTGAGAAATTTGAATATAAATGAATAAAAATGACTCAAAAATTGAAACATTTGAATGGTCACAATGTCACTACATGGCATTAAATGTATTCCCAAGAATAATTGCCAGATCTACTTTTATAAGCCACCCATTCACATCGGAAACAACTCCACTCTTATGGAGTAACATCAAAGTCAATGAATGAGGAACTGCATTTATTTTTTGTATAAAGTTTAACTGTAACACAGCTACAGCTTTTCTTTGTGGTCAGTGTATGTGTCCCTTTCACATAGAACAGAACTGTAAACCTGAGTAGCTGTCACAGACAGCTTAAGATTCTTCTAGAATCCCAGGCTTGGAGAAAGCTTCCTGATTCTGATCTAGACTCAGAAAGTCTCTGCTGAAAAGGCAGATTGGGATCCATGAAAGGAAGCACAAATGAGGAGTATGCACCCACCGTCCCCCACAAGATGCAATGAGACAATAAAACATGGATGACTGGTCAAGATACCAAGAAAGGCACAGACACCTTAGTAGCACTGACACAGGCTTCTAAAGCTCTCTGGATATAAAAATAAATTCCATGAAAAGGCTTTGATCAACTGAAAAATGTAATTCCTATTGATAATGTCTGTAGGCCCAAATTTTAGCCTTTCCACAGAAAGAGAGAGAGGTGAGGGCAAGTGCAGCCTCCTTAGGAGACTGAGTCCTGAAGACTGCAAGATCAAGGCCAGCCTAGGGAGCTTGGTGAGACCTTGTCTCAAATATACCCTGTCTGTTCCCTCTGTAGAACTAAGGGCTGGAGGTATATCTGAGTACAGAGGGCCTGCCTACCATGTGTAAGACCCCGTGTTATATACCAACTACTATACAAAGAAGGAAGAAGGGAAGGAGAATGGACAAGGAGAAGGAAGGAAAATAAAAAAAAAGTGTCAAGGCAAAGCAAGAAAGAAGGAAGAAAGGAAGAGAGGGAGAAAGAAAAAGAGAGAGGGAAGGAGAGATGACAGAATGTGTAACATAAGCCAAGCAAAAATGATCTGCTTCCACATAAACAGTTCTCAATCCGCACTGAGATGTCCAATGACAACAACAACACATCCAAAAATTGATAGAGCCAAAACTGTTACAGTATATTACATCTGTCTAGACCGAGTCACGGATCACTACCACATTTTTTATGGAACTTTTCAAGTAGACTCTGACAAATATTAGCTAAAGAAGTAAGACGATTTCAAAATAATTCTGAAGAAGCCCAAGGTAAGAGGTTTCCCCTTCCAGAATTAAGACTTCCTAGAAATGACCAGTCAGTCACTAAACATAGCTATGTTAAATCTGTAAACATTGAGAGCAAAGCAAAGTCAAGAGAGAGAATAGAAACATGACTTAGGGTGTCCCTAGGGGAAACATCAGGGAAACAGGATGGAGGGTCAGATGGTGTCGGATCCTTGCCTCACATCAGCCCGAGCATTCAGTTACTAACGAGTGACGTGAACAGTGCTTTGTGCATTTCACCTGTTCTTGGCATTGTCCTAATTCATCACCAACGCGTGCACGCGTGTGTGCCGCATGCTCGCTGAGTGGCCGCTTCATCTTCTATCTAACGCCTTTGGATTTCTGGAAGTTCCTTGTGTATCCTGGAGTTGTTGCTTGTGTCTGACCATCAAAAGCTGTGGTACTCATGGGCCCAGCATTCAACCTCAGCTGGCATATACCAGAAGCAAGAAGACAAGCAATTCAATGTGCAGATGATTGGTAAGCAGACCAGGATGAAACAAAATCACATTCACTGTACACTTAAAGAATGCATACAAGGAAATGGTTAAATACGTGTTGTGATAGCTCCCTATGGTAGAATATTATATGGCATTCATTTCTTTGTTGCTTGTTTAGGAAGAGGGTGGGAACAAGTGTGGGTATGCCATGGTGTGTGTGCAAATGTCAGAAGACAGTTTTCAAGAGTGAGCTTCTCCTTCCAGCTTGCGGGTTCTAAGATGGAACTCAGACCACCAGGCTCAGATGCCACACACCTTTACCCACCGAGCCCTTCATGCAGTACTTTAAAATGACAGTTTCAAAAAACACTTAGTGGCACGAAACATGCAGATGTTATAGAATTGTTGGTTCAATATGATTATAAACTTTGGGAGGGAGGGGCCAAGTTAATATGTACGAACTTTTGAAAGCTAGAAAGCTTTACAGGGATTTTGTTCCTATCAGTTTCCTCCATTTTCCAGATTTCAACATCAAACTTGTTATAATTTTTTAATCATAAAAAATTTTCAAAGGAGCATGAAGTAGATTTGGTTCACATAAATTTTACATTTGAAAATCACAAGGCCAAACTAAAAAAATGCTGACTGGATTCATTCCCTTTAACATATATTTGACATCGGTATATCAAAACTTTGTATACAGATACTAAAGCTGACCAGGTTTATAAACCAACATCTTAGCACTCAAGGTTGTCACAACTTTAACTTATGACTAGCAATTTCAATCATTCATCCACTTTCAGACATTTGAAACAATATGATAGATCAGGGGGTACATCTCTATACTTCAGTAAGAATTATTAATTTTCTTGAATAAAAGATATAATATGATGATCAACTTCTTTCTACATAGAACCTAAAGTACAAAGTCACACATGGGCTAATGTGAAGTATTTGTGCACTCACTCACTTTTTAAAACCTTTGATAAAGTTTGCTAATGGTTTAAGCGGTAATTATTCATCATTGGGAATGGAAATGCAGCCCAGTGATAGAGCAATCACCTAGCGCTGGACCCTAGCATCCATCTTCGGGACTACAAATGAGAGAGAGAATATTAGACATTATTTGTTGAAGGTATATTCGTAAATGCCTTTTATTTTTTGTTATATATTAAATTAATTGCTTTTTTCTCAAAAGCTTACGCTTTCTATATCTGAAAAGTACTATCTATCTAGGTAGATTTAAAAGAAACTAACACTCAGATGCATTTTACATGGTTTTACTGAGCCAGTGCTGAAAAACCGAATTGTGAATACAAATATGAACACAGCAAAATCATCACACTTTGCAGACAGCTCCTGCAGCTAGCTACCCACTTGAAGACATGGAAGTGCATTTCCATCCTAAGCATGCATTATGCCCAGCCCTGGTCTTGACTTCGATGGGCACCTGTCACTTCATCCTGAACGCTTTATCTCAACAGGGAATCTGCCCTGTGTGTCTTGGACATCTGCCCATGGCTGACCTGATCTCAGTGGCAGGCAAGGGGAATTTCCTAAGCCTGTACACATTCCCTTTTGATATCGCTGAGTGTTTCCTTAAGAGATTTTCCAAAGCGGACTTTTTCATGCATGTGGCACTAAAATCCTTGCAGCATCTGAACAGAAAGAGAATAGAGGTGAGAGTAAGTGCATCTGAGAACAGTCTTGGTTGGGGTCACGCTGTGAATTGCCCTCAGTACTCAGATGCTCAGCTTTCTGATGGGTGAGGGGCCTACCTGAAAAATTCACTTCCCATAGGATGAAAGACCTCCTGGTCACAGATGAACCAGAAACTTCTATATTTTCAATTGCCCCGGTGCCATGAAATTGATTGTCCATATGACCACCAGAGCTGTTACTGAAAAATCCAGGCACCAGCGCCAAGGTTGCCCAAGCATCTTCCCCAAGAACACTACCCTGAAGAAAGATGAACTTGGAACCCAAGTCTGCAGGTGCTGATGGTGACCTAGTCATCTTGCTGGGAAAGGGCTACTAGGCTCGAAGCTCCCCTTCTCTTGATTTCCCTTTCCCCACAAGACCTGATTTTATTTCTCTTTTTTCATTTTCATATGCCTGCAGGGTTGAGAGGATGTGCCTCTGTGTATCGTGTTCACAATGTGTGTGTGAGGATGCTCAGTTCACATTTGTGTGCAATGCATGTGGAGGCCTGAGGTTAATTTTAAGTGTCATAATCAATCATTCACTTTACCCTGTTGAAGCCGTGTTGCTAATTCTGCCTAGAGTTCATCAACAGGACTGATCTGGCTAGCTCACTTTCTCTGGGGATTCCCAGTTCTATACTTTCTAAGACTGGGTGTTCAGACCACCAGGCACTTTGATAGATTGGATGATACAAATTCTGGTCTCTTTGCTAGTGCAATAAGTTTGTTAACCACTAGAACTTCTCCCCAGCCCAAAGCCTAGTTCTTAAACCAAGCTGATAACATGCTGAAGTTTCTCAGCAGCCTCGGTGCTGAGGTGATACAGAGGTCCTTGTTCCACTTATACTGAATCAGTAGTTTGTGTCCTTGGAAGCATCTGAGTTTAATGATTTGAGGCATCTATGCAAAAAAAGGTTTTAAAGGATGACTAGGAGTTAGGATTGGAATGTACATGAGCTGCACTTGATGACCGGAAGACCTGGCCTTCAGAGGAAAAGTACTGGCAAGGCACCGCAGTCAGGAGATGATCAGAGAACCTTCAATATGGTTTTGACTGTTAGGTAGCCAAGAACTAAAATGATGTCAAGAGAGCAAGGGGTGGAAGAAGTGGAGAACACCAGGCAGCTCCAGGGACTGACGTCATCAGAAGGGGGTCTGAAGCTAAGCATCCTAAGATGCAGCTCCCCTGTGGGATTCAGGACCCATCATTGTACATCATGTGGTGACAACCTGTACCATCTACAAGCAGTTTACGAGGGGAGAAGAGGTCAATTTAATGTTTGGATGGCACAATCAGGTCAAATGTCATACTGTGGCATAAAAATGAAAAGTTCTCAGGAACTTGAAAAAAAAGTAGTAATAGATACAACATGCCTCAGGCTGCACAATCAATCGAACTGACAAGACCCCCACTGCAGTGAGCCAGCCCCGAGGCATCCCTGCCAAAGACAAGCTGACACTCAGTGAAGCGTCACAGACACCTTCGTCTAATACTAATGGATTTGACTGTTGTGCTTGCCTTCATTTTGATTTGGTTGTGTAATTTAACAAGAACCATTAGCATAGGAGACTATGTCTTGCTTCACATTTTCATATATTGAAAGTCATAGCGAAAATAACAGTCACCCAGGCACAGGAGTAGGGATGCAGTGTGAGAAGCTCACGGCATGAGGATCTGGAGCCACACTGCCTCGCCAAATACGGCCCCACTCACTGCACCCTGCTCTCTGACTGCATCATGAGGAATCCAGTTTTCTCATCTGGATACTGAGATGATAAAATCCCTGCCGTGGTGGTCATTTCGAGGCACCCAATGAACTAAGTCTGTGAACTGATCAAAAAATGAGATAGTTCACAGGACTGTGACCCATATCTTTCCGTTTTATATAATTTGATGGAATATATTTGAAGCAATGAGGAGAACCTGAGAGCTTGTCATGTTGTGAATTCTGGGAAGCAGTCAGTACTGAGATGGGGGAACAGCTCTTTGGGTAGTACTAGTAAGCACAAACATGGCAGGGAGGAGAAATTTAAGAGGGTCATATGAGGGGCAACTGGAGTTTTTGCATATTGTGGCTCCTTGATCAGTCTTGTCTGGAAATATTAGAAATGGATTTTTGGGCCCTGATCAACTGTAGAAGCAATACCTAGCAATGCGCAGAAATGGTTAGCTGTGCCCAACAATGCCCAGCAATGCCAAGCAGTGTCCAGTAATACCTTGTTGTGCTTGACAATACTCAGCAGTACCCTGCAATGCTCCCTCAGTGCTCAGGAGTGCTTAACACAGAATCTGAACAAACCTGCATAAGACCTGAATGCTGGGGAGTTATACCAGCAATGATAGGCTCAGATAGCAACTATTGTAGATCTTGCAAACCACATGAAATTTTCTTCCGAATATGTGAAAAATAAGTCTGGGTTATATTCCAACAAATCTTCATTCACAACCATATGTGCAGATAAGGCCGGCCCATGGGCCATAGTTTGTGAATGCCTGCTCAGTGCTGCTGATGCCAGGACCAGAAATGGGCAGTGAAGAGGAACGGACTGCAGGGAGGACTAAGCTCGGGTCTCACATGGCAGGCTGAGGTAGAAAACGCCAGTTTTCTGATGAGTGTCTAACTCTGGAGCATGAGGGGAATGATGAGACTGATGGTATAGACTCCAAAGACAGAGTAAAAGCTTGCATAAGAAGTGCATGTATGTGAGGGTTCTGGGAAATGCCACTCCTTGCACCTCATCAGAGAGGAGGAGCCAGAGGAGAGTTTGGCATGCACATTAAAGGATGCTCTGAGGATGGGAGGGGGAGGCACTGGGGGATGGGGAGGAAAGGGGGAGAGGAGGGGCAACAGGGGGATAGGGAGTTGGAGGGAGGGGGGACCGGTGTACTTGTTAAGTTTGTATGAGTGGAAATAAAAAAAAAAGAAGTGCATGTGGAACGGGGAGATGGCTCAGAGGTTAATCCTCTGCCTCACAAGCAGAGGGTCCTGAGTTCTGATCCTGGATCACACGTTAAAAACACCAAGCAGAAATGGTGGTGACCTATACTTCTTGTCCTGGAAGGCAAAGCCTGGGAAACTCCAGAGCAAAACAAAGAGGAGGTAGAAGCAATCCAGGATGATTTCCAAAGTCACCCTTAGGCCTCTACAGACACACACAGTGCCCTCTGATACACACAGACAGACACAGAGAGATGCCATAGACACACATGCAAAAATATTTTTAAGAAACTTTCAAAAAAGTGTGTGCCATTGGCACAGAGCACATGGAGGCGAGGAAGAAAGCTGGCCAGGGAAGCCAGTGTCCATCAATACTGCCCAGCAAAGGAGAGGACTTCAAGAGTCAAATACCATGGAGACCGATGTTAGAGGAAATATGTGCAGCCCAGCCCTGCTGCTGATATAATCTTTGACTTATGACTGAGAAGTGTTCGTTTTAACTGGTAGGCAAATGATATTACCCTCTGAAGACCCATCATGCTAAATGACCATTAAACCCTTATGTTTAAGAACTGCCTCTCAAGACACAAGCTCCAAGTGCTTCTCACGGTATCACAGTTTAACTGCCAACATTATAGGCAACATAATATCAGTGCAGTGCTCACTAGATTCATCCAGTGACCAACCAAAGCATCTGTGGATGTTTAGCCCGGCTGTTGCATGGGAGAAGTTGAATTTTGGATATAACTCCTGCATAGTGCTATGGGTGTGGCTTGCCTCCCAGACTACCTGCAGACCAGTGAGATGGGAAGCTCAAAGATGATGCACCTAATGCCACAGTTTGGCTAACAGGTGCCATCTCAGCTCCCTTTCCTGCTTCTCACCATCTCCGAGAGGTTGCTGTCCTGGCTGTCCCTCCCATAGAAATCATTCTTGATGCCCCAGGTCAACCTGAGACTTCACAGTTTGCCTCTGTCCACTCTGAAGTTCTGGCCAGCTTCCGCTGGTCACTGTACAGATGTTGGCCACCCTGGGAATCTGGACTGTCGGAGATACTGCCCAGCTGGTTACTTGGGCGACTCACCCAACCCTTGGATATGCATTACTTTATTTGAGGATGAAAAGTTATGTGATTACAATTCTGTAATTCCTAACCTCATACCCCCTAATCACTACCACGTTTTAGAACTCTTTTTTTTCCTGTCTTTTTTCCTCTTCCTCCCTCTTCTTCCTCTCCATTTCCTTCCTTCCTTCCTTCCTTCCTTCCTTCCTTCCTTCCTTCCTTCCTTCCTTCCTTCCTTCCTTCCTTCTTTCCTTCCTTCCTTCCTTCCATTACCTAACCAGTCCTCAAAAGGCACATGAAAACTGATGAATCAAGTCAAATTCTTTAAATACAGACCTTTAAGCAGAATGAAAAGCAAGCCAACCCCACCTTCACAGGCAGTGTGTGGCCATAGCAAGAGTGGCTCTTCCTTTAGCCCTATTCTCTGAGGCAGGCCTCTAACGCTGTGAGGATTGGTAGCTCTGCCTTTGGAATGTAGTTTTTGAATAGGTACTGGGTCATTTGACAAACATCTTCAGGCCACAGCTTCAGAAGAGCTGGGAACAGGATAGGTGATTAAGCCATGCTGGCATAAGCATACACAGTACCTTGTTCATAGCTGACTTCATGGCAAAGGTTTCTAACGTGGTCCAGCACATCCAGCAGACCACAACAGAAACGTGGAACGTCAGAGCTGCTGAGGATCATCCTAAGGTATCCCTTCCTCCTTTCAGTCTCACTGTCTCAGCAGCACATCGCTCCCTTTTGCAGCCTCTTTCTGACCCGTGTTACCACAGAGCTTAGGCAGAAGCAGATCAATGCCACCTGCCTTCATGTTAGGCCAAACAACTAAACTCACTTTAAAAGTTAAAAAAATGTATTTCATTGGCTTTTTTGGAAAAGTTATTTTTCATAAAAACCCACTAATATGATACTTTCAAATAAAGCATTAAATATATTTTATTCCTAATGTGATAAGTATCAACATATATCACTCAGAAACATAGAGATGACTGAGGTATCCACTAATTTTTAAGAGTATGAAAGGGTCCTTACATTGATATTTCAGAACTGCTGCTTCTTATGCATATTTTATGAATGGGATATGAAATAAACTTTGTCTAAACAGAAAAAGTAAGTTTGACATGAATGATAGGCATAATGACAACAGAGTACCACCTGATTTTCATCAACCTTCACAACACAAGACAGTTGATCTCCAAGGACAGGAAGTACCAGGGTACAATCACCTTTGGGGTCAATTCCAGTCCACTAGAATGCTGAAAATGTTTACTGTGTAATGGGTTATTTTTCGATTATCCTGCCCTGACTTAATTGTAGACTTGGATATGCAGGGAGAAAATAGTATATAACTGTGCTAGCATCCCATACTTGAGCTTGTCTACACTGAACTATAGGTATGATACCAGCACTTGCCAAATGCTTGAAATAAAGCCTTTTAAGGAAGGACAGGCAATAAAAACAAATATCAAGTGCTCATCTGTGGGCTGCTAGACTGATGAGCCTTCATGTCCTACTACTTGGTTAAGAAACTGAAAGAAGGGCTGGAGAGGTGGCTCAGGGGTTAAGCCTCCGCCTTGCAGGCGGAAGGTCCTGAGTTCGGATCCCAGATCCCACGTATAGACGCCAGGCGGAAGCGGGGGCGGCCTGCGCTTCTGATCCTGGTAGGGCGGAGCCTGTGAATCCTGGGGCAGAAGGAGGTGGAGGTGTCCATGGTGGTTCGCGAATTCGTCCGTGGTTCTACACATACACAGACACACACACACACACACACACACACAGACACACACACACAAGCGTGCGCGAACACACGCACATGCGCACAGTTGAATAAATAAAAAAAAAAAAAAAGAAACTGAAAGAAGGTGGAGCAAGAATAGAAGGGTGGGAAGGCCATTGAAGAGAAGGCAGAGTGTTTCATCAGTGAAAGAGGTGGCCCCAAGCTCAACAGAATCCATAACACAATGCTGCAGGTATTACCAACATTTGGTATTCTCTTCTCCCACCACACACAGCTTCAGAGAGATATTTGGCTGAAGAGGCAGCTCCCCTCATTTGGATCCAGCTCTCTTTGCAGCTCATTAGCAAAGTACAGCTATAATAAAATAACTCTGGATTATCAGTCAGCATGAACTTGGTAGAGACTTAAGTTAAAAGCAAGTGCCAAATCCAATCTGTCACCAGTTTTTCCTCTGTAGTGCCAGCCTGTGAGCTGAAGGATAGAGGGAATTTTCACAGTGGAAGAGAATATAGAATTCAGATTTTACTATATTTAAGTGACGCTTCACTGGAAGATGTCAGTAGACTCTGAGTCACATGGGGTTGCTTTCCTGCTACAACAGCATAGCGAACACCTGTGATGGCCTACAGAGTTTGAATCTGGACGTTACAATGTCTGGAGACACCTGATCATAGTTCTACATCCCTGATACAAAACTCGAAAGCAGCCTTTTAGGATTCTGTCTTGCTATATTTTGCCACAGAAGAGTATAATGATGAAGTGAGAAATTAACGGATTGTGTTGGCCAAATTTGGGATGTTGCATAACATTCTACTCCAGATAGATTTCCACATTCAAAAGGGTCATAATCAAAATCTGCTCAATGGGAATTAAGTTCAAATGTTCTGCCTAATGTGAGAGCACTAGCACAGCACCTGAAGTCATTCCTTTGTTGGAGTTTGTTACAATTGTAGGAATTCATATTCTAAAACTCACTCAGATAAGAGTCTATACCCCAAACCCTTCTCATGTTCTCAGTCCAAACTTCTCTAAAGTCTCAGAACCACCTTGTTTTAAGAGGCACTTAGAGGACTGCGGGGAGCCAATCCACTTCTTATCTCTGAGCTCCTCCTGGCAGAACATGGTGCCACAACCAAACTGACTCAGTGGAATGAAAATTCTTCAAGCCAGACAGGGCTGATTACATGAGAAATGGGCAAACCTGACTTCTGATAAGGACAGTAAGAAGTTTAAGTACATGCACACCTCCTGTCCATAGAGTCTGAGAACAAGTCTCTAGATGAGCAGGACTGCAACTGCCTTCCAGTGATGGACTCTGCAACAGAAATTACCTCCACTGAACACTCATCAAGATCCCCAGCTGAAAAGAAAACCAATTCTACCTGCTCCTTCACAATCCTTCCTTCCCATAGTACAACACATCTACCCTTTTCAAAATGATGCATAGTTACCAAGTTGTTTTGCTACACATAAAGATGATAACTGGGCTATGTTCACTGCTCAAACTTTATCAGGGAGGAAGCCTCGTACCTAGTTTAACCACTTTTGTGTTGAACTTAACTGGGCTCATGTTTGCACTTTGTATGTGAGAGAATGCACTCAGGTAGGCACCATTAATTATAATCCCACTAGGAAGGACCTTCTGTCTAATAGCAAATTAAAAGTAGATTAGGTAGAGACAATGTTTTAAGCAAGGCCCATGAAGATTTAATGGAATGAAAGAAACCATGTTGTGTGATCTTACGTTTATCACTTCTTACATGAGAAAATGAGTCCCTGCATCTATTGAGAAATAGCTTTACTCACTACCTCAATCAATTTGGGGAAAAAGGAAAATAAATTAAATCCTAGATTCTCCAAAAAAGTATCAAGTTCTAAATTGAACTGTTTTTAACTCAGAGAATACAATTCAGTTTTCTTAGTTTTCTTCTGGTAGGGAAAAATCCATGACTTGCCTCAGAGACTCTTAGATTCTAGCTGAATGATTATAGCTCATTACTCCTAAAGTCCAAGAACATTAATTCAAAGAAAGACAATGAGAATTGCTGGAATTAAGATGTGAAAGTACAAGAAACAGAGTTACATTTGAATTTCAACTGGCAACACTCACAGCTGTAAATGTGCCCCACAGGTTTACAGGTTTGACAACTGGTCCTTAGTGGTACTGATCTAGATTAAGGAACTTTTAGGAGGTGGAGCCTTGCTGGAGAAAGTAAGTCACTGGGGATGGGCCTTGAGGCTTGATAAACCTGTCCTACTTCTTGTTTTTATCTTTCTCTCTCCTTTCTGAGTACAGTCACAATGTAACAGGAAGGTTCTTGCTTCTGCCACCATGCTTTCTCTGCCTTCTACCACGTATTCTTCACTATGATGAACTGCATCTTCTCTGACCTGTCAGTCAAATTTAAAAACCCTCCTCCTTTAAGTTTCTTGTATGAGAGCAACAGAAGAGTAACAGGAATGGTAATCTTAATGCTGTGTTTATGCTCACAGAACAGTTATGCTAAAAACATATGCTGTCCAAAATTCAACTATAATTGGGCAGCCCAGATGTTATCTGACAATCCTAGAGTTCAAATCCTTTCAAATAAACCAGTAACTTGGGGAAAGCTTAATGAATACGTTGCCTCTAACCTTGGAAGGTAAGAGTCCATACAAGCTTTGTCCCAGACTCAAAGAATCTGTAAGTTTCAATTCTCCAATCTGAGAAATAGGGTGGAAACGCCAACACTACCCAATGGGAAGTTTTTGAAGTAATTATAGTCCAGGGATTCTGGAATTTTCAAGCTTCCTACGTTGCTAGTATAGTATTCTCAATGATCTCCATAATAAACTATAACATATAAGTGAAATTACATGAACAAAACCTAAGAGTTTTCTGTTTATCTTAGGCCTGACTGGGAACTGTCAGATGCATTCTGGGAATAATGGGAATGCAGTCTTCCCGCAGTTTTGGTGTATTCTCTCCCAAATAAATCAATTTAAAACATCTTTAGCATCCTTCACCCTCCTCTCCCATCATTTCAATGCGAGAAAGGAGAGATTCAAGCCAACTAATCCAATTGCTTTCTCAAGACACAGGCTCCTGAAGTGTTGCCCCAGACTATGTCTGACCTCTTGAACTCACAGAGGGGAAATTAAGGCAGAAAAACCAAGCAAGTCAAACCACTGTCAGCTTAAGACATCATATAATTTAATCTTCTTTGAAGTTCCCCGCGGCAAATCAGTATGAGCAAAATAACCAGAGTAACAGGCTGAAGAACAGTTTGTTTTTTAAAACATGGAAAATGGCCTAGAATACAGAGAATTCCAGATATTTAGGGTTATGTAATGACATGGGTGGTCACCTAATCAGGGAGCAGTAAGCTGAGTGCAAGACAAATGAATCTTCATCAGATTCAAGTACTCTTTTGCCTAACCATCCTCAAGGACACTACAGTAGACAATTGCCATTTCTTCTTCAGTGTTCAATTGAACTCAGAATACATTAGGAATTACTTTTATTTCTTATATGATTGCTTGATTTGCCCAAATCACAGAGGAATTAGTTCCTACCATGAGGCCTCAGAAGCACCTCACAAGTCCTTACTGCAGACCCCAGCAAGCATGCCATGGCAGGTCTACACTTTGCTCATCTTTGCAAATTATTAATTTTTATATTTGGAAATTCCACTGCTAGGAAATTTCAAATAACTGAAGAAAGGACAGGATTTATATATACATATAGGAAGAGCGAAAATTCTCAAAACATTGTACATATTCATGGTCAAGAACAGCTGGTTATGAATGCAATTTCTAGTCTCCATCTAGAAGACTGAGAGTCCAATGAGATAAGTCTTAACTTTTCTTCTTTTGTATACATATTATTTATCACACTGCAAGCAGTATTCTAGAAGCTGTGTTATCAGCTTATCATAAATGCAGGGGGCAGGTATTCACTCTGCCTTACAGAAAACAAAGCTTGAGATCCAAGAAATCACAGAATCCTGAGAGATGCTTAGCACATTAGTTATGCATGTGAGGTCAATTGATTCTTGCTCATTCATTTCTTGCGAGCTCCCTTCCACACATTTGTCTACCCCACCACTGTAGTCACTACTGTCCTCTTAAATCTCCAGGCACGCATCTGTTCCAGACTTTGGTCTTGCTTCCTTCAGTTTCTAACCAAGCCTTTCATGACCTCATGCACAACTACTCCTCTCTGTGCTACATGTTGTTCCCTGTGCTACATAATCTTCTGAAATGCAGTAGGAAAAATGAAGAGATTATATCTCCAAACCTTGTGCCCAGAGTGACTTATGCGACTATACTTAATTTGGGACTTCCTGTATCTCCCACTAAGAGAGTAGTTCTCCAAGCTGACCAGCATGAGGATCACCAGGAGCTGTTTTGATGAGATTTTATCTGATGGTGCTGATCAGTCATGCATCTAGCACAGTTTCCCTGGAGACGATTCTGCAGCTTCACCCATCCAAAGACTATTTTACAATAACTGCAGATGTTCTTTATTGTTACAGCTGGAGTGAAGGAGACACTGGGCATCTAAAGAGTGGCAGCTAGGAATGCCACAAACCATGCTGTATTAAAACTAAGAGCAGCCCTCCCACCGAAGCACAAATTTCAATGATGCCAATGGTAAAGAACTCTACTCATCTTTGCACAAGTGTTCCTCAAACTAGAATTCATTGGTGCCTGAAAGACTTATTAACATTTTCTAGAGAAACACCCAGAGGTTTTGATTTGTTGGCGAGGTCTAGTGTGAAGCCCATACATCTTCACTCCTGCCAAGTGATTCAACTCACCCCAGGCCAGAAACATGGATAACAACTGCAGTGGAACCAAAGCTCTCTGAAGCAGGCAGCACAGCCTCTCTACCCATTCCTCTTTCCCCAGCAATAAAATATGACACAGTAAAATCATTCAGTGAGCTAGCTGTATACTGAGATGTGTGTGTGTGTGGGGGGGGTTGTTCATTTGTATGATTGTATTGGGATCAAATCCAACAATCCTTCTGACCCCTCAGCTCATTTATTAAAACTCAAAGAAGTCCGGTGAACATTCCCATGTTGCCTCTCTCCATCTCATCTTGACTGTGCAGATACTCAGATCTCACCCCACAGGGAGAGTAATGCACAAGAAATTTCCTGGAGATTCTATCTATGGTGAAACAATAGGATCCTAAGTTACTTGCTACACAATTCCCATTTTCAAAATCTAAGTGTGTTCTCTCTCTCTCTCTCTCTCTCTCTCTCTCTCTCTCTCTCTCTCTCTCTCTTTCTCTCTCTCTCATTCATTCAAGAGAGTGTCTCACTATAGCCCAGGCAGGCTTCCAAGTGATGATGATCCTCCTGCCTCAGCCTCCCAAATATAAGAATTACGGGCATGCTTCCCCTGCCCAGCTCTCTCTGTCCTTCCATTTCAGACACCTCTCACAGCTGGGAATCCACATGTTTCTACTGTACTTAGCTTCTGTTACCACGTCTCTGGTGCCTGTTCCTCAGAGGGGATCATCCAGGTGTTGCCAATTACCTCTGCTGACATCATCTTCTGGGTCAATATCAAAGTCAGTTTTTATCCTGTGCCCTGGGTCAGCCATGCAGCAGTTGGTCTCCATATTTCAAACATGTCTGATATCTTAGATTCAATTGCCCATTTAAGACAGACACTTAATGAAGAGCTGGTGAGTGAGCTTAATGGCCACGATGGAGACACTCCATCTTATAGATCTCTTTACTCATGTGGAGTCATCAGCATGCTATTGATTTGCATTTATAGACAGACTCTATTGTTTTCAGATGTTGTATCCTCTGTTCTGACCTGATCCAGGCTGTTTGTGGCAGGGCTGGGTTTGCTGTCCTATAATGGGTCTCTCTTAGTGAACTGCAAAGGTTAGAGCACCCGAGATTGCTTATAGAGCCCAGAACATCTCAGAAAACTGGAAAAACACTGTCTCTACCTCCAAGAATCTACATACAAGGAATGTAGATTCTTGGAACATGAGTAAGACTGACTCTTTGGAAGATGGCACTATGGAGGGTATAATTGACATACTATAGAATTCACCTGTTTAAGTACATGATTAATTATTCTTAGTGTGTTAAGAGTTGTGCAGTTAGCCACACATCTGTTCAATCAAGGACATTTTTATCATTCCAGAAAGAGACTTTAAGCCACTGCCATTGCTTATCCTTAGCCCAAACACAAATCAGCTTTATGTTTTTACCTGTATATTTGTCCTTTCTGAGAATTCCATATAAATGCAATCTTGAAATGTTTTGCCTTTTGTGTCTGGCTACTTTCTTTCTGAAAGACGTTCAAGGCTACTCCTCTGTAAAGCATGGATATACCAGCACAATGTTCCTTCTTCGGGCAAACATTAGTCAAGTAAAACAGTTTTACAGTCTCTTTACCTATTCACCAGTGAGACTTTGCTTTTATTTTGTCCACCATGTATCATACTACTATAAATAATTGTGAAGCCTTTTAGGGGACAGATTTTCATTACTCTTGATCATAGAGTTGTTAAAGTCAAAAATTCTAGGTCAGGTAGTAAATATGTGTTTAACATTTTAAGGAAATGTCAAACTGTTTTCTAAGTGCTTGAACTATATAATAATACCACTGGCCATAAAGAAGGATTCCAACTTCTTCATATCCTGTCCAACATTGGCTATTGTCTGGCTTGTTGATAGTAGATATGTATGGCTCATTCTTGAAGTTGAGATGTGTAAATGCTTCCAAATATGTAACACGAATAAAAATACACCTAACATGTATCTTCAGTGTTCTGCATAAGCATTAAAATATGTTATTATGAACCTGGCCTGCCTAAGGATGTTGCTCAGTGGTAAAGCAGTGTGATGCCCTGAGCTTGAGCTCCAGCAAAGTAAGAAAAAAAGAGAAAACTAAAAAAGAGAAAGACAAAAGAAGAAAAGACAAAAGAAACAAAGAAAGGAGGGAAGAAGGGAAAGAATGAAGGGAAGGAAAGGAAGGAGGGAGGGAAGTAGGGAAGGGTTATCTATCATTAACACATCAGCAAACTCTCATTTACAAATTTACAGTTTACAAATGAAGTGGCTTAGTAAGGTTGAAATGTTGCTTATGGTACCACAGTGAGCAGGTGGAAGCATGCATTTGTTTGACACAAAGCTTAAACCTACTAGTCGTTAAGGGCAAGACATGGCACAGTTGAATATGAGCATACACTGCATCTAATCTCAACAACCCCAGGGGCATTCAAAGATGGCTATGCCGACATAAATCCAGCTGCGTCTAGTAACTAGAGATTGTCTTTTGAAGAAACTATTCTGACATTCTACAGAATAATTTCACCTTGACATTTTATCTCAAACGTCAAATCCCACTGTTGTAGTTTTGATCCAGGATGTAACCAGTAAGATCTTCATGACAATCAAAACTCAAATGAAACAGCCTTCATAACAATGAGAATGCTGAGTGCTTTTTATTTAATGTATGGAACCGTTTGCTAAGATTTGAAAATGTGCATTTGACAATAGCTCTCCATATACGAGGAGCTCTGAAACATTTATTGACAGCCTCCGAGCCCACTAGGAAAGGATCCTGAAACTTCCTACAGCTTGCTTTCCATGTCAGGCTGCTGGTGGAATGGAGCCAAAAGCAAAAGGACCATCCCAGCTGAATATATTTCGCTCGCCACACTCTCTGGCCACAGTTTCTTAGCCATCAACCATTCTCTCCAGCCTATCCTGACACTGTCTAGCTGTCTTTCCACTGGGAAGCTACCAAGGACCACTGCTCTGTAGTCCAAACATTTCCTTGCACTGCTAGGGGCCTCCTAACATTTCTCTCCGGAGTTCATTATTTGCCCTGTTGGAGTCCATAATCTGTTAATGAATTCCTGTTTTCCTGGTTCATTTCAAAATCTGTTGATATAGATATTTGCTCTTCAGTCTGACCTGCAGACTGCCAATATTAATATCCCTGGGAGCTATCCCTGGAAGCTTGTCCAAAATGCAGAATCCCAGGAAGCTTGCAGACAGCTCATTGGAACCTGACTTTGATTCTCCTCAACTGGTCCTGTGTGCTAGAGTTGACTCCCAGATCACCCTAGACCAGTTCGCCCTTGACCAGAGTCTCATTTTACCCAGCTGAGCATCTGTCCCAGCAGAAGGAGCCTTTAAGGCCATTATCACACAGAAAACACTTCTTGTCTCTTTTTTACAAAAGTTGCTACTCTCTGTCGCCAAGCATGCTAAAGCCACGTATTTTAACCAGTAAACTCTTGTAACTACTAATCCTGAGAAAAATTTACTGCTGTTTCCACTTATCTGCTTTCTCTGGTCAATGCCAAACCCAAGCTTTCCTGCAAGATTTGGTTTGGCCAATGATATGAAAGCACAGTGACATGTGTCATGTTCAAACAGAAGCTCCCAATCAATTAACACTCTCATCCCCTCCCCCTTTCCCTTCCCTTTCCCAAGCAAAGACCCGAATGAAGAAGGTTCTATTCCTGCAATCTAGACAGGACACCATTCAGTAGACGGAAAGGTGGTCCACAGAGGACCAGCAAGCTTGCTGTTGAAGGTCATGGAGATCTGGGGTCCTGCACTTATAACAGACTTAAGCACATGTTTGCTGAGAAACCTTGATCACTACTGTTTGCTTCCTTCTCTCTCTTTCAACTATTAAATAAAATAGGACTAAACACACCAAGAGGGGAACCTTAGATGAGGACGCACTCAGATGCAAGATGGGAAGAACAGACAGTGAGCTGCTCTCTGGCAATTCTGTCAGCATGCATTGTTATCTTTTATCTTCTAGCTTCCTGATGCCTCCAAGTCTGCATGGTGTTCGACATTTTACAGCAGGGATCAGCAATCGTTGCCTGCAAAGGCAAGGGCAGCAGGCATCCTGGGCTTGTAAACCACAGGAATGCTCTCAAATGTTCAACCTGATGGCAGCAGCTGATCAGCCTTAGAGTGGACATGAGAGATGGACATGAGTACAGCTATGGAGAACGGGTCTCCAAAATTCACATGCTGGAAACTTAGTCGCCATGGCAAAGTGTGAGGAGGTGGGGCCTTTGAAGAGATAGTAGGCTGAGTTCCCTCTGGCCTGCAGCAACCAGCTGCATGTGAGGACTCGTCAAGGGGAACCTCAGCAGATGCTGCTGTCTGAGAGTCCAGTGGTTCAGGCTCAGAATACTTAGAAATAAATCTCATTCTTCATAAATTACCCACTTTCTCTTTCTGTCTCTCTGTCTCTCTGTCTCTCTCTGTGTATCTCTCTGTCTCTCTGTCTCTCTCTGTGTATCTCTCTCTCTCTCTCTCTCTCTCTCTCTCTCTCTCTCTCTCTCTGTCATAGTTAGGAACAGGTGTCAACTTGACTGTTGAGGGTTTGAGCTCTGAGCACATTTGTGGAGAATTAGTGGTTGCATTAAGCCCAGAGCAAACCTGCAGGGAAGGCCCAGCCCATGACGGGTGGGATTAAGTTCTGGAACAATCTGGTTGAAAGAGTTGACATCCTTGTGTGTACTTGGCTAGACATGCTGATAAGGAACATCCCTCTTTCAGGCATTACGTAGAGATGGTGTGGCCATGTGGCTAGTCCCCTCAGCCCTGGTATTGGTGCGCGTTCTCCCATCAAGCTGGACAGGCTGTAACTGGACTATCAATAAGAAAATAAACCCCTTGTTCTTTTAAGCCATTTGATGGTCATGTATCAGCAACCATGCAAGCAAACTGCAAGAGTCTGTCTTTCTCTTTCTTTGCTGGAGTTGAAACTCAGGTCCTCACACTTATCAATTAAATTTTCTACCACTGAGCATCATTTCCCATGCCAGATTTATAGTAACATACTTAAAGGACATTACATAGAACAGAGCAGATCTTCAACACACATTGGGTATATTTTTTAAATTGTGTTGCATATTTGGAAGCAACAATATTTTAATAAAGGTTTCCCAGAGTAAGGTTCAGAATTCAGGATTTATCCATACCTCACCCCTAACACTAACACCTGTAACTACAGGATTCACCTCCAGAGGTATCTGAAAGCTTTTGAGTCAGCTCCGTAATAGTGCAGATAAAGAAAGTGTTAACAAAATAAAAAGTCATATCGAGGATAGAATTCTAGCTAATATTACATATCCATCATATTAAGAGAGAATGTAGAATGATCTTCCGTTTACTTTGGAAATGAATCCAAAGGTCAGATGGATAAATGAATGGGTAGGGGGATAGGTAGTGAAGTGTGTGAGAAAAAAAAAAAAGCAGAGTAAAATGTAAACTACAGGTGGTAGATATGCATATAAGTTTATAAAATTCTTTCAGTCTTTCTGTGCATTTGAATTTTTTCACAATCATTCACTGGGATGTTGAGTACACCACAACTCGAGTAAGCCTTGGGATGACTTGTCATGTGTAATTCTGATAGATATCCCATGGGAATATATCCATCCAGGTGTGAAAAGGTAAGTGAATAAGATACCAGCTCAAATACTTTCGTGTTTATTCAGCATGTGCTGCAGGGATCCTCACTGCATGGAAAACACTTGCTCTAGTTTGGCTCTGGAGCACCCCTAAAGACCAGCCAAAGGCTGGGTTCCTAGGTTGCCAGCATACAAAAGGCCTTGTGCGAGGCCTAAAGGCCACTGAAGTCACGTGCTTGAAGGGGGCTGCAAGATCCTGTTTCCATACTCTTCCTCTTTCTGCTTCCCAGTGAACAACTTCATTCTGGCTCTTGTTGCTTCAGTGCCCTGCATCACCTCTTGCCTCATCACCCCCACCTGGCAGTGGATTTGAACCTCCTGGAACAAGCCTCTCATGAGTTGATTTTTTTCAGATATTTGTTACAGCAATGAGAAATGTTAACACAGCACTGACACCTTGGTATAACAGACAGATACAAAGTCTAATGGGGGACAAACATTTCCCAACCTTTAGTTGGTTTGAAACTCTGCATTTAATCATCCATCAGTCACATACTGTTTTCCATGTTGTATCTGTACTTCCTTCCTCACAATAATTGCAGCTAAAGCTCCTTGACACACAGTACCTGTGCTCTGGGATTGGCCCAACAACAACCTCTTCCACTGTGCTTATACATAAACAGGGGCTCTGGATGCTGGTATACGACAAGGTCTGGCCAAGCAGATAGCATTTTCATGTGGAGAACCTACCACCACACTTCACCAGGCTGGAGGCTAAAGCCCTGTGCTCCTTCGAGGGACCGTAGAGCCAGGAGAGTAACAGAACCGGCTGCAAAGATGTTCATGTAACAAGATACCATCAGTTCTTGACGTTCAGGGCTCTGTCTACTCATTTGTCTCCCCCAAGTCTGGACTCGCAGCACATTCTGGGGCATTCGTGGCCAGGAGCAAAGTTACAAGGAAGTGGAGACGCTGAAAGTGTGAGTCTGTCAGGGAAGCAAAGGCGGCTGCACCTCCATCCTGTCAACGCTGCTCCTCCTCCATCCTGCTAATGCTGCTCCTCCTCCATCCTGTCAACGCTGCTCCTCCTTCAGCGCCGCCGCTTGAACATGGCTGCACTGTTTCTGTGGTTTCACTGTTGAGCATGGCCCTGAGCAACGCTGAGCTATCGTCTAGTGTTTTCAAGCATGTAAGGCTGTCACAGGTCCTCTGAAGCATATACATGTGTTAGGCATGCTTCTTCAGGCATGAGTTATACGGTACTACTGGTCATGAGTTTGACATTGAGAATCAACATTTATTCAATAAGGTGTCTTCAGGAGAAACACAAATAAAACCAATTGATAGAAACTTGACCAAAGGTCCTTGAATTGGCTAACCTTGAAATCAGGAAGGATGATTCAGTATTAACTAGCCCAGTCTTTGCAGTGACTTCACAGAAGTTACCTATCGTGAATAACTAGAATTAACAACATAACAGCAACTCCTGTGACCATATTTGGAGCCATTGTTAAGCACTGTCCCCAGTCACAAGCATTCTTGCTTATCCACAAACACACACAGCTCATATCCAGAAGTGCTGAATACAGGGAAAACAGACAGAGGGAAGCAGATGTCGTCGCAAGGCAACAGGTTCAGTGTAAACCTGCCCAAAAGTGTAAGGAGACTTCACATTAACAATAGGAGATAAATTATTTCTTCTCCTTTGCATGGCCATAAGGTATAGACAGTCTGCAGCTTAGACAAAAGCACAGCACATGATGATTTGGAAGGTCACAGTGAAGCCTGCTCTCACTTCTAAAATAACCCTCTAGGACACTCCACACTAAAGACAATCAATCATGGAAGCAGATGGGACACAGAACGTACTGCTGTGTTGCAATTAGTAAAGTGGAGATGGGTGAAGCAAAACGCCTTATGCTGGAAAACAGAAGCACTGTGAGCAGCAAAAGAGCTCGCGGTCAACCACAGCTGTAGGCTGAAGGGCAGATGTACCACTCGTGAGAGGTGAGGCCAAAACTGATGGATAAACACATCCCAGGTCTTCTGCAGATGCACCAACCCAAAGAAGAAAATGAATGCGGTAGGCTGCCAACATGAACCAAGAAGTTGGACTTCAAATGCTCAGTTCCCTACTCGGCAGCAGTCACTTGCCCTTGTATTAAAGGACAATTGAAAAGAGACCGCATTTCAATTTGATGGATTAAGGACCTCTAACCCAGAGTAGAGATTTATTGATGTTCTCTATAAGGAAACTCATACTCCTAACAGATGGAGCATGGCTTCCACTTTTGTCATAGCTGAGCTGCCCATTTGAAGTGCAAGTGGCACTGGAGCTCCAATGACATATCTACACATAGCTAGCTTGGCCAGATGTGTGTCCCAGACCATTCTGCAATTCTAGAGTGTGGTCTCAAGACATGTAGCATATCATCCCTGGAGTTGGAGGGAGGTATAAGGAAATGCTGACACTCCAACAAGGAACTGAATCAGGGCTTGGGTTTCAGCAAGACCTGAAATTCATTATACTCTAAAGCTGGGCCCAAGTGGCCTTCAAATAAGGTGACCAGCTGCAGGGGAACTGACATGAACATTGTGGGAAACTTTTCAGGCTCAGGCACATCCAAGACCACAGACAAAGGACATTCTCAACTGGAGGACAACATAAGACTTGGGAACCAACTGGGGAATTTGAGCCCCTAAGATGGTAGCCTAGGCTGTGTTTTGGAGTTTCATCTGCATAATCTCCCATAAGGAAAGTACAGGAAGGGTGTAAGGAATCATCTAGAAAAATTAGAGTGATGATCCAGCTTCTCTACACCCAGTCTTCCACTCCAGGATTAATATCCAAGGATACCATTTTGAAATGGAACAGAAAAACAAAAGCAGCAGACACTTTTCAAGGGCTAATGGCCATTCTTCAGGAATGACTTCACTATCTTAGGAACTTTCAAAACACTCGAGCAACCAACCTAAGTAAGCTTTAGCCATGCTGCAACCACTAGATGGCTGGATTCACCCCAGAGTACCTGAGAACTGATGCCAGCAGCGTTCCTATCATTCAGGGGTGTTTAGAAATCACAGAACTCCTGTGCCACCAGAGTAGGCAATTAGGGCATCACTTGATGAGTGCTGGCATTACTCTGAGAAGCACTGATGGGGGAAATGATCTCCAGGGGGCGATAAATGTGTGTCCTGTGAACAAACATGCCTACTTAACTTTCTCTTTAAGCCAGTCTAGTCTATATGTTATGTCCTCTCTCTCTCTCTCTCTCTCTCTCTCTCTCTCTCTCTCTCTCTCTCTCTTTCTCTCTCTCTCTCTGTTTTGCAGTTATAGAATAAGATAAGCCCATAGCTTCATGGCTACAATGATTCAGAGGTAGGAATAGACAAAATGAGCAACTCTTAACACTTTAATCAGACAGTTATCTTGCTAACATGGAAAGAGCATATAAACTGACTCAAGCAGCACAGGTGTTCTGGTCTCTTCAGGGAAATCACAACTCTCTAATATAGACATGGAGACCCAGTCAGTGCCAGCAGCTCCAGTGCTTGGCAGACACACCTTAGTGTCCCTACTGCCCTCAAGTGTCTGCACAGTTCTACGCTGAAGTCCCTGCAATTAGTTGTCGGTGGCTCACAGAGAAAGGATTGATTCCTGTCAGCTTGGCATACCAAGAAATGGTGCATTCACTTCTGCAGGTAAATCAGGATGTTGTTACACTTTCTACTGAAGCATCAGTTTTCCAGTAACTAAATGCACACTGCCTGTTATTTGTTCTTTGGAGTCCTTGAACTATATTCCAGTTCTCCTGAAATTTGAAAAAGTAATGGTGCCAGCTAAAATTTACAACACACATGCTATGTTTCACGTATCATCGTCCAAGGCACTTAGCACCCATCACCTTATTTCATCCATGTGACAACCTCAAATGTAGCTGTTATGATCACTCCCTCTTTTATAGATTAGGGACTGTGTGAGCCCAGGGAAGCTAACCTGCTCAAGGTCACCCAGAAGACAGAGTCCAGAGCCAACACACTAATAAGAAAGATGTTAAATTGCAAAGCCAAGCAGCCCTCTTCAGACAGCCCAGCTCCGCAGAGCCAGGGCAGGGAAGTTGCCTGTTTTCCTATACATTGCCTTACAATTGGGATGCTGCTTGTGTCAGCTCTCAGACAGTTTGAAGGTGAACCCAGATCTTTTGTCTTGTGTTTTCCTTCCACAAAATTCTATATTAAAGTTATTTTAAAGGAGAAAAGACTTTACATGGAAGGGGGACTCTGATGCACCAAAAAGAATGCCTTTCGGTCAGGCACACCCCAGCTTCCTCATGTAGCGAGGAGGATAGTGAGCCCCGAGACGCATCCACCCAAGAGTCCACACCTGTACAGCTCAGACTGCCAAAGGAGAGGACAAAGACAGCAATCAAAGCGGTGGCAATCACTCATAGTGATCCATGGAGTCTCACAATATCCTTGTGAACTATATGAACTCGAGTCAGGATTAATTGTCAGAAACTGTTAAAACATGTCACACCAAGATTCTATTCTTGTTCTCCAAGTGGGCGGAGGGGAACTTCAGCAGCAGAGAACTGACTCTCAAGTGGGGGAAGGGAATGTCAGCCTCTCTCAGGGTTTGCAGGAAGAAGAGACAAGAGGAGCTGGATGCCGACTGGCAGAGGATCCCCGATGTAGTGTGCAGTCAGGTAGATTGTTCGGCCTCCATACAATTAGCTCGGCAGTGGGCATCTTTTGTAGGCCTTGGCATGGATAGAGTCCTGTCCATTGAATCTTCCAATGCATGATTCTCTCTCCCTTGCCCCATCTGCTCAATCTCCCTGAAGGAATCCGAGAGAGCAACACAGGGAGAACTCTAAGCTTTGGCAGCAGAGTCCTTGACCAACTGTCTGGAACAAGCTTCCACTTCCTACCCTCTCCAGGCCAACTGTGTCATCATTGAGCTGCTTCTTGTCCACTGCTTAAGATTCCTTTTTATTAAACCACTGAAAAGTGGAGATTTGTCTGGTGTGCCAGATAATGTTGTTCAAGGTATTTATTCTGACCAAGTCTGCTTTATTCTTCTTGACAATCACTTGGGTTATTGCAAATTCCCATGAATAAAAATCTCATGTCATGGTCACCCTCAAGGCATGGCAGACATATCTGCAAACTCAGCCTGTAGGAGGATGAGCCAGACATGTCATGAGTTTTAGAACAGCATAGGTTACACAAAAGCCTACCTCAAAACAACCCAAGCAAAATGAACAAAAACTAAAAAGATTAGTGAATATACTCTTACATGGGAGCTAAGTTGATTCTTTTCTTCCTAGTATTGATCAGAGACTTGTCACATTAGGTTAGGGTCACCAAGAAGACAGATTCCAACATTGAGAATGAATGGATGGACGGACGGACGGGTGGATGGATGGATGAACAGATGGATGAAAAGCAAAGCTTTTCAGAGAGAAAAGAGAGGTCTATGAGGATGCAGTATTGGTCTTTCTGAGTTCTTTAGATTTCAAGGACCAAAACAAATTCTTAAAATGAAATGAGAAGACTCAATCATGAAGTCTATGGATTAGACAAATTGTCCAACCCTGAGTACAAGAAGAAAGAAGAATGTGAGCGAGCGAAGCTCATTGGGAGGCAAGTTCTGAGCCTCCAGGGTCTGTTCCTGACATATACCTTAGACATAAGTTGATAGAAACCTAATTTAAAAGATTCGTCATAGTTTTCCAGATCTAGAGAGTGCTGTGTTTGAATTTCTGTGGTCACACAGTACATACAGTTCGCTTCTCAAAGCTTCAAAAGTCCAAAGTTCCTTATTTTGCATGTTTCTTTTTTTCATTTTTTATTATTATTTCCGCTCATACAAACTTAATATGTACACCGGTTCCCTCCCTCCCTCTTCCTCCCCCCTATCCCCTACTCCCCCTCTCCTCATCCCTCCCTCCCCATCCCCCAGTGCTTCCCCCCCAATCCCCGGAGAATCCTTTAATGTGCATGCCCGACTCTCCTCTGGGCCCTCCTCTCTGATGATGTACAAGGACCCAGTGGCTTTTCCCTGAACCCTTTCCTGTGTTCCCCTTAAGCATAGGGGCACTACTGTGGCTGTCAATTCCTTGTCTCCAAGGATCTTGGTGCCTTTAGCAAATGCTAGACTTTATGGGTCAATAGTGTGTGGGACATTGCACAGGGCATTTTGCATGTTTCTTAAGGCAGCAAGTTCTCTCCAACTGTTACATCTTTCTCTGGGTGTCAGCTGCTCCCCAGTTGCCCCTTACCACAAGTATAATTAGGAGCTAGACTCTGGGAAATTTGAAAACAATAGAGAAATTTTAAGACATGGGCCAGTTAGTCTCAGACATAGGAAGACTAGTTACTGATCCTTGTGCTTATGAACAAGCAAAACTATTACCCAAAGCACACTGTCCCCAAAGCATCATGCCCCAGCCTTGCTGGGCAAGGGACAGGCTGAAGCAAAGAAGTTCTCTGTCCTTTGTTCTGGGCTGCACACATTTGACAAGCTTGCAGAGCCTTGTCGGATCTCCTGGCAGAGAAGAGGACAAACCCCTCCTGCTGCCAGACCTGGGTAATACCTCCTGGCAAAGAACTCCACACATTCGTCTCTCTCCAGGCCCTTCCAGGCTGCTGTGCATCTGCAGAACAGATGGGACAGTCCGACTACTGGCTGTTTTATTTCACTCAATAAACATTTATGGGTGTTCTACCTATGCCAAACCCTATGTGGAGGGACGCTTCATGAACATGTATGCAGATGAGCATGTGTGAACCTGCCCCATGGTGCAAGTGCTATGTGTCTATCAAACCACAAAAACAACAGGTGAATGGGAAAAAAACACGAACTGACAAAAAAAGAAAAGAGATTGCTTCAGATGCTCAAGAGAGAAGTGATCTAGTTCAGTGCTTCTCATATGAACATATACAGACATCCCAAGGGTCTGGTCACACTGCAAATTCTTATTCAGAAACTCTGGAATTGGGCTTCTGACTCTTCATGGCTAATGGGTTCCCAGGTGATGTTGATGTTGCTCATCCCAGGACTATAAATTAGGAAAAGGTCCTTTAATTTTCATACTGGTGTCATATGTTAGTTTAATGTTGTGTAGATAGGCAGGTGGCATATGTCTGATCCAAATTCCAACCCCTCCGTGCACATGAATGATATAGAACTGTCTTCATAATGGATTCCTATGCACTGGGTTCCTTGCTTATGTTAATGTAACCAATCCTCATACACAGGTGAGGTTGCAACTTTCTCACAGGAGAAAGCTCAAAGTCAAAGCCATGAAGGCACCTGTCTAAGGTTCAGCAGCTCCTTAATCTTACAAGTCGGATCTAACATTCAGTCTCTCTGTCTCGCACAAGCCATGCCTGGCCTCCATCCCTGAAGAGTCTCTGAAATAGATCCTGTGACATGCCACAGTGTTAGAAGTGGGAGTTTTGTTCACACTGCCCCTGACTTCGGTAAAACCTAACATGAGATCCTCTACTCAGAAGCATTGTTCAATTGATGCAAGTTTTAAAAACAGCTGTCATTAAAAACCTCCAGGGACATGTTGGGAGCGGGAATGACAAAATACTGAATTAGCAGTTTCCTGTTCTGGCAATGACTTGACAGTGGTGGACAGGTAGCAACATCTCAAAGGTGAAGGATTTTTGTCATGTCAGAGCCAAAGAAATAATAACCTAAAGGCCAAGAGTGAAATACCTCCATTATGACAAGAAATGCCATGAGCGTGGTTGCCGGGAGACTCGAGGCTTGGCCCTGCTGGCGGCAGAGAAGGAACATATGACTGTCATTCTGCAATTCAGTCAAGTATTCAAAATATATTGCGTTTCATGGTTAAAGAATTATGCTGATTGTTTCTTCTAATCAATTCTCCTCACAAAAGATTGATGTATCATTCTTAATTTCTGTGAAGAAAGACTGTCAGAAACGTTACAAATAAAGTCCGTGCTAAAGAAAATGGGTAAAGAGTGGTCTCTCAACCACATGAGGATCTATGGCCCACTCTTTAAGCTCATAGGAGATTGTGACCTCGAAAAAGCACCCATGATTTCTCAAGAGAACTATTACTTAACAAAATCTCCACAATAACAATGATTAATGGCCTGCCAGGGAATGTAAATAGAAAAGGAGTTAATATATATCCCTTAGTCATGAGATCATTGGCTAAAACACTACTCCCTCAACCACAAGTCGAGCCCCACATAAAATACTATTCAGATTACCAGTCCTTATATGGAATAAAGATAAGTCTCTAATTTGTTTCCCAATTGGCATCTATTTTCCTATAAGGAAAACATAGAAATCTAAATGACAAAATAATCCCATTTGAAGTAGTTTTTAATGTGTTAATCTAACCATAGTATTGAATTCATAATGGGAACATTGCCCTGTTTTATATCTAAGGACAATGAATCTCTGATAAGAACTAAAAATGAAAATCTTTTGAATTATTTCCCCTCATTTCCATAACTGTAGCCCGTCCTAGGCAGTTCTCAATCTTTTCCTTCCCTTTTTCATTCTGTCCCTCTCAGGAACATTGCTCAATAGAAAATCGAAGAAACAAAAATGAAGAATTCTTAATGGCTCATTAGGCCCTTGGAGGAAAAAAAGGCCACATCAATTAAAAGAAAGAGTTCAGAAATAAATGTTCCATCTTCTGATTATTAAACTAAAAGTAGGACATTGTGCAACAGTTTCCCCTTTTTTATATAAAAGATGAAAGATATAAATTCACAATACAGTTAAAATAATTATACGTTCTACAATTTGTATATATTATGCTTTCTAGCCCTGTTTCAAATCATTATCAGTCATAAGTAAACAGGTCTTTTGATAATTATTAAATATGTTTAGTTATTTAATTGATATTTAATTCTTTTTTTTAGTTATTTGTTATTATCGCAGAGGCTTTTTAAAAGAGATTTTTAGGGGCTGGAAAGATGGCTCAGGGGTTAAGACTCTGTCTCGTAAGCAGAAGGTCCTGAATTCAGATCCCAGATCCCACATTAAAAAAAAGTCAGGCAGAAATGACATCAGTCTCCATTTCTGGCCTTGATGGGCAGAGCCTGGGAAATCCCAGAGCGCAGCAGGAAGGAGGTAGAAGCAATCCAGGATGATTCCTGCAGTCCTTCATAGGGACATACAGTGCCCTGTGATTCTCACACACACACACACACACACACACACACACACACACGATAAATAAAATGTTTAAAAGAGATTTTAGGGTATAGAACTATATAATACACTTTTTGTCTGGTGATCTAATGTTTTTATTCATCTAAAACACCAAATGTACAGAAAATTGTTTAGTCATAAGAATAACCTCAGTGAAGATGAAATTTACATTCACCAAACTTTCAGGGACCTTCTGGAATGACCTATGAAATTTACGGTCACCAAGCTGCTGCATACCTTCTGGAATACCCTCATGTAAACAAAGACGTTCTGACTGGCTGCAGCCATTCAAGTTACAGTTACAGTAAGCTCAAGCGAGTGGCAGTCCTGATGAGTGGTAGGAACAGCCACACACTGCACGGGAGGCCAGGGTGTGAATGCTAAGGTTCAGAGTGATGCTGTGATATGGGGACAACCCAAGTAAATTCCTATTAGCAAATGCTATATCTTAAAAAATCTTACAAAATATACTTAGTGACACTACCTTAGACGGTGATCAACCCTTGCATGGAGTCAATTAAATATACCATAAATAAAATACATCCAAGGAAAAAAATCAAGAGCTATTTGATTTTGCTTGGCAGGTAGTTCATGCTTTGCAGAGCATCTCCTAGCTGAGATGTTTTGATGATGTTTCAATTAGAATGGCTTCCTGAACTCCCCTCCCCCACAGTGTCGCCCCATCACTTCCAGAATATATGCAGACACCTGCGTCAGTGCAAGCTCGCCTGTCTCACTGGCGCTTGCCTGCCCAGCTGGAGCATTGCCTCCAGGAGGCGAAGAGCTGTGCAGCAGGTTTATGTGTGTTCTGTTTCGTCCTAGATACCTACAAATGGCTGGGAAAGGATGTATGCTCAATAAATGTTTACTGAACAGCTGAGAAGTGGCCGTGCTGGGTCATCTTTCCATTTCTTTCCTCTGGCTCATGCCAGACTGAAGGAAATGGCTCAGTAGGGGCAGCAGTAAGTCCTAACCACTTGGATTCCAAGACTATAAAAAACATTTATAGACATTGCCTCAAGCAATGTTTTCTAGCCCACAGTGAGTTAGAAAACTTAGTTTTCTATTTCATACAACAGGAATTCAAAGCTCAGAGGATTTGGGTACATTTCCCACATTCGTATGGCTTGGATGAGGTATTATAAAAGAAATACTTGCATTGAGGCCCTTAGACAACAAGTCCAAAATGCTGCTATGAAAACACAGCACTATCCCATGCTGTGACCTTCTGGAAACAGAAGCCCTCCATGGTCTTGTCTCAAGCAGTCATGGCTGGAAGTGAAGAAGGCTGAGTCCAGGATCCAGATTGTTCTTTTAAGGCCTCGCCACCTTGTTTACTAAGCTCAGAGTTCAATACAGTTCTGTCCAGCACAATGACAGTCTTAAATCTATGGCATGAGAAATAATGGGGGTTGGAAGCTATGAGGTACCTAGATCTGGAATCTTGTAATAAACAACAGTAATACCTGGGGTACTTTCAAGGGATCTTTCCCTTTAATCTTCACAGTAACTTCTGAGCTAAGCACTGATCATGCCTTTTCTCAAAGAAGAAATGCCAAAGTTCATCCATTTGCTGAATGGCAGAGCCCCAGGCAAAGTCCAATCCTGTGACATAGAGTTGTGCTCCATCATTGCACCTGCAGATGCTACCCACTCATTAGGAGACAGAGTTTAAAGCGTCATAAGCTACACTGGGTTGTACGCATCTGTAATAACAGACTTGGAAGCTGAGACAGGAAGATTGTAAATCTGCATCCCGTCTAGGATATACAACAAAAGCCTCTCTTTAAAGCAACAAAAATCAGCCAAACAAACAAAAATCAAATACCCTTACAAACCTAAAATTCATTATCTAGGATATATTCTCTGTGTCTCTGGTCACCTTAAAAAACAAATTTTTCTTTCAGTTAATCAGTCTTCTAAAAGTACTTTTTCTCTACTTCTAAAAAACAAATGTAGTTTCGTGAGTATCTAGATTTGTGGTTTGGTTTTCCAAACTGTTCCTTTCATAGAAACTGTGTGGAAAACTCCCCATTCTGTTCCCTTACCCCCTTTGCATATGTAAACATAGAACGCATAAACCAAGAAAAGTGAAATTCTAGATACTTACATAAGGTTAACACTAAAGAACATCAGTATTACAAATCGTTTGTTATAGTTCACAAGACACACTCAAGTCACCATGCTTCAGTTGGGAACTGAAGCCAAAAACTTCCTGATCTTGCCCCATGGGAGTGGCCTGGCTTCTTTGTCAGTGTTACATGTTCTACCATACTGACAGCTAGGTTACCTAAGCACACACTGTCCTCAGCATGAATAAAACTACAAGTTGCTAATTGGCAAGCAACACACCCGATTTAGTGTCCACAGGTATTAGGTTTTAGTTTTCTTATTTTTTTTTTTATTTTGATTTAGTTCACATATAAAAATCTGGAATTTTCACACAGATCTCTAGACTCATACAAAAGTCCAAATTTCAGTGCTTTCACTTAAATTCAAACATGCATCATTATCAAGGTGAAATAGTCCCAGAAAATTCAAAATTAAACAGGTAATGAATGTGAGATGCATCTGTGTTGCAGTCAGTCTGCATGGTTGCTGATAAATGACCATCACACAGCTAAAGGGAACAAGGAGTTTACTTTCTTATGACAGTCCGGTTACAGTTCATAGTCCAGCTTGACAGGAGAGCATGCACCAACACCAGGGCCGAGGGAACTGGCCACCATAACGGCTGAGAGATGAACAATCCTTACTTGCCAGACCAGCATGTCTGGCCAAGTATACAGAAGGATGCCAACTCTCTCAACCAGCTCTCTCTGATTTATCCAGGGCCGAATCCCACTCACTATGGGTGGGTCTTCCCCAGCAGCTAGACAATCTCCTTCAGGTTTGCTCTGGGCTTAACTCAACCATCAACTCTCTACACCTGTGCCCAGAGCTCAAACCCTCAAGAGTCAAGTTGACACCGGTGCTGAACTGTGACAGTCTGCCACTGCTCAGCTATGCTGTATCTCCTAGCTTCACTGCAGCCTTGGTTTTGAGCCTGCAACATGCCCAACTGTATAAAGTCACATCTTGCAATCCCCAACCAATGGTGCTGAAACTTCTTGCTCAGAATCAAGCCTAAAATCAGTTCCTAACACTGAAGTATTTTTACTGTCTACATGACGTATTCTTCATGAAATTCTTCAGAAACAATGGTTTAACTATAGAAAAAGACTTCAAATAAGTTCTGTCACTCTTTAGCATGTAGGTATCAAACTGGAATAACTGGTTTGGATTGGATTGCAATGTTGACCTTAAAAGTTGCTGTTTGAATTGCTGACTGGAGTTGCATCAAAAGTCATTGAATGATTGTTGTCTTGGAATTAGAACGGAATTTACAATAATTTCCAAAATATCTCTAAGCATCCTTCTGCCACTTTGTATTATGCATTTATGTGAAGTGGTGATCTCGGCACTGATGATTACAAAATTAAAGTATCAGTCAACTCTGAAAATTACTGAGGATGCTCTACATCCTGCAGTGTCAAATATTCAACCAAGATTTAATTTTTATGTAAAAATAAACAAGCACATTCATCTCATTAGCATACAAATTTGCTTTTGCTTTCACCTCTAAGCATGGTAAATTTCCACGTATACCAGAGAATTACTTAAAATTATTTTTTTGATTTAGTATCAGTAAAGGCTTGGTTCGTATATCTGTTTTGTATATCTATGTACCCAGAGTCAAGTAAGTACATTTCGGGTGAGAAGGGGTGGGAAAAATTTAAGAAGCCTTATAATGGCAAATGCCAGTATCAATTCCTCTTCTTTGATCCCTTGTCTGTTTATTGATTGATACAGAGAAAACAAGGTTAAATGTTAAGGTCTTGATGAAATGATGCATAGGAAGACGAGTAAGTACAAAAGTCAAGGGCACAACTCCAGAGAAGTGCTCTCATATGGGAAGCAGCCAGGGCGAGGGTAGTGCAAGGTCTTTACAGAGGTAGTTTGTTCTTGTTCTTTGTTTTGGTTTCTTTTGCTTCAACAATGATGAGGAAAGACAATAAAAGAGGAAAGGGGAGAAGTGATAGAAGCATCAGAAAGTGAGAGGTAAAAAGGAAGACATGGAGGAGGAGAAGGAAAAGATTAAGTAATGGATGAGAGGTAATAAGGGAAGGAGGGAAAGAAGAGCTGGGTCTGTCTCTGGTGCTGACAAGATTACCCCAGAGGACTGGAAGAGGACAGAAGGCATGCTTCTCACTGAACACATTCTTCACTGTTCCTGTGATGCAATGTTGAACAAAAACAAAATCAAAAAGCTTCTTTCTCTATACAAAGTGAATGAGATATTTCTCAAGTGTTTTGCAAAGGTATCATTGAACACTGAACTTGAGACTTGTTTCTGTAGTTGCTCTGATGTCACCGCCACTCTTCAAGGAAAAAGAAACTCATATCACAGATACAAAGCACACCAAGTGTTCTCAGGGAGAGTCGCTTGCTGCTGGGGAAAGAGAAGGAGGAGACATAGCCAGCAGCCTTGGCTCTAATGCTGATGGAGCATCTCACTCAAATTATTTCAGTTTCTACCATTTGTTAGAAAATTCTGTACACCAACATGTAACATCCTTGATAATTCAGTCTCTTAATTATGACTTGAGATGAGATTTTTTATTAAATGTATTTTATTAGACTACAGAAAAAGGACTACTAAGAACTAGGTTTAATTTGCAATTCTTTTTTTTTTTTTTGGTCATAGAATTTTAATCTGATGCTATTTTTGAAAAAATAGAAAAGCAAGCTCTAATTGTTGGCTTTTTGTTTTGGAGACAATATACTTGATAATTCAACTTAAAGGTGAATTGAAAGATTCTGGCTCACAGTTTCACAGCCCTGGGCGCACAGTGCCTTGTCTCTGTTGTTTCTGTCTGTATACAAGAAGAGCGAAGCACCTTGTCTGGAGCAGGAAGCATGTGGTGGAGCAGAGTTGCTTGCCTAATGCTGCCAGAGGCAGAGAGAGAGAGAGAGAGAGAGAGAGAGAGAGAGAGAGAGAGAGAGAGAGAGAGAGCATGAACAAGACACTGCTCTCTAAGAACGTGCTTCCATAGATGTGCTCTTTTTAGCTAAATACTAACCAAGCTTTACCTGTCCTTCCATAATCCCTCAAATTATGATCCCGGGCCAGAGAGATGGCTCAGAGGGAAGGAGTGTTTACTCTGAAAGCAAGAAGACTTGAGTTTGAATCTTGAGGACCCACATAAAAACCTGAGCTATATATGCTTGCATCACAGCATTGGGGAGCTGAGAGAGGAGACTCCCAAGGGTCAGCCTAGGCTAAAGGGTGGACTCCTAGTTCAGTGAGGGTCCTGTCTCAAAGCTTGGCATGTGTACATAGATGTACACACCCTGCATACTCATGTGCATATACCATATACACTTACCACAAACCTACATCCCCCACACTCACATTATACATATACTAACACAGTACACAAATGTAAGTACACCTAACACAGAGACACATACAGACAGACATATACATGCACATGTACACATATACACCACATGCACACATGCACTTACACAACATACACAACATATATACACACATACATACACAGTCACACATGCATATACTCAAGAACATCCACCACACAAATAAACCACACACATACACACATACAGGACTCTCTCTCTCTATATATATATAATATATACACACATACAACATATATATCCATTATATATGTTCATACACACTCAAACACATGTACTGCACATATATACCACACATGAATGCAACACATATTCACATGTATGCACCATACACACAAGCAACAATACACCACATGCACAGCACAAAACACATACAACATACATACATATATACCACACAGGCTCATACACATACAACAGACAACATACACACATATACATGCATGTACACATAATATACATATACATGCACACACATATACAAACTCAATACACACATATACCACACACATACACATAAATGCATACATTTACATTATATATATATGTATACAAATTAATTGCTTCTTAAAAGCCCCTACTTCTGAACATTGCCACATTGAGAAACAAGCCTAGGATGCACATAGTATTCTGAACTGGTAATAGTGAAATGGTACAATCCTTTGTTTGAGTATGAAATCTGTTAAGCATATTTCTTATGCAGGATTGCACCTTTAAAGGAATCCCACCTCTCAGCCTTAAGTTGGTGAGTTACACGCAAGGCAACAGTCTTTCTTTAGTTGTGGATTTTGTTTCTGTAAACAGGGTCTTCTATGTAGTGTAGGCTGGCCTTGAACTTTCCTTCTTGCCTGAACCTTCTATACATAGGTATAGGTCCTTTCCTTATTGTCCAGCCTTACAGTGTGAAAGTTACTTTGTGTAATATGCAAACATGTAGCAAATCAGTTTAAAAAGCAATAATAACTTAAATCACATCAGGTAATATTGGCCTGAATGACGGAGTACTGAAATGGAGATGGACCGAAACAGTTATGACTGGGAATAATGGTCAACTAATATTTAGCAACTGGTGTGGCCAGATGACAGCATCAAACATGCACAGTCTATACACCACCAGCACCGGCAGGCTTAGCTGTGCGAGTCAGGTGAACCCCACTCTGAGCACAAAGAGCATGACAAGGAAGTCAGAAGGAGGAGGAAACAAGGGGTGTGTCTGTTTCTGGGTTGAAGGACTGACTAGGTATACGGGGCTGTTATTTCCCCCAAAGAGGAAGAAGGCGGGGAGAACAAGGGTGGAGAGCTGCGGGAGGGAGGAACAGAGGCTTTACTTTTTGATGGAAGCTGTTGTAAATCATGCGAACAGGGATGTTAACTGGATAACTGAGATGTCCGGCATATGGTCATATAGTCGCATATGGATAAGACTTTAACCCTTAAGAATGAAATAATTTTCCTGAAAGGGAAAAGAGAAGAAGGAGGCAACAGACAGAAAAAGAGGGACCCAAGTTGGAGCCTGTTTCCAGTAGAGATAAGACAGGAAAGGAGGATCCAGCTGAAGATTAATACAAGCCTAATGAAGAGGGGAAGATCCTGAGGCCACCCAATGCACCGTCGCCAGTAGGTGCTTCACCAGGGGAAAAGGTCCAGAGAATCCTCTTACAACCTCCAGAATGTTGACTAAGACTGCTGCTGGCTGGATCTGACCCCACAGTACACTGCGGATCTCAGCAGCAGAGGTCCCTGGGGATGGGGGGGGGGTGGATGGTGCAGGCAGGACCAGGCTGGCATGGGTAGACATTAAGGCAGAGAGTGAGTGTAGACAGCTGCAGAGAAGCCCCACTTTCCACTGTACTAGCACAAGGAGAGGCGGGAGGCATGAGATGCCGAGAAGGATGGGGTTAAGGCCTGTTTTCAAACCTATTGCCAGGCAATCTTTAGAACATTTGTGTGATTCAAGAAGGTTATTCTCCCATTTTCCAATTTAGAAAATGGAGACACACATAACTTGGATTATTAACTAAGGTTACACAGTTAGTCAAAGAGCTGGATGTTGAACTTGGCCATCTCATTCTAAAGTTCTGGGATTACCTTATTACATGTCAGTGTAACCACTGTCCTTGGTATTTTATTCTTATGTGGCTGATAGTGGTTGTACAAATGATAGGACTGAGTTTCTTTTTCTTTTTTTTCTGCATGTATGTGTGCTTGTATGCATGTATGAGTGTTCATGTGTATATTTGCGTGTGTGTGTGTGTGCGTGTGTGTGTGTGTGTGTGTGTGTGTGTGTGTGTGTGTGTGTGAGACAGTACTGTGTGTCCTTATGGAGACCCAACAGTATTGCTTGTACTGATTATACCTCTTTTTTGCTTTGCTCTGGGATTTCCCAGACTCTGCCTTCCAGGGCTTAAAACTCAGGGTGCCACCCTTTTGCTCTGATGTACTTACACGAGATCTGGGATCCAAACTCAGATCTTTCTACTTGCAAGGCAGTGGCTTAAACCCTGAGCCATCTCTTGAGTTCAGGACTAAGTTTCAAAGTAAAGGAAACAAATCGGTCTCCACCTTGATTCCCTAGTATCAAGTAAGGCACGCAGTTCTTAACAATGAGTGGGTATAACAGGATGCAATGAACTAATGAAAGTCAGATTTGGACTGAGAAAACAAAGAAAATTAGAGCTTTTCTCTTCAGAACAATACTGTACAGAACAATTGGATGCATGAGAGATTGGTCAGCCCTCAGAACACACAAAGAATAGCAGTCAAAATGGAAGCTAAGGCTTCAGGGTTGAAGGGAGTCATCCAACGTGTACTCAAAATGCTCTTTCTTCCCACCATTGCCCTGACCAAGTTGGCAACCACCAAACTACCAAGGACTTGTCCAGGTTCAAGCAGCTCATCCCCACTCACCTGCCACTCACCCTTATTTTCCCTTGTTCTTAAGAACACACAAGGTGCCTTCAAACTGACAGAAGGCTGCTCCCAGGCAATGCTGGATTCACTGCATGTGAGACCAGAATATGGGTATGGAAAGGCTCAGGGCCACAAAGCCACAGCAGTATTGTGTCTGCCTGGTAAAAACAAATGGATTTAAAAAAAAAAAAAACCTTCATGAGGCTGACTGATTGCTCCCAGCCACCACATGTTTGGCTCAGCTGTTTGGCTGCCATATTACTTCAGGCCTCTTTCAATAGAGTTATTAATTGTCCCTCTATTCTATAAGAAAGGCAATTGTAGCAAATATTCCAAGGTTAAGAAAGTACATAGTTTTAAAATGGGCCAAGACAAATGTTTATCTTTAAAACTCAAGTAACTTAAGTGTCTGTTGTTTTTTAATGGAAGATTTTTTAATGAAAAATTCTATATCCTCACATTAGAAAGATTTATTCTTTGACACTTTGAATGGCAGAAGAGAGTTTTTCAATTTAACCAAGTGCTTCATGTCATAATGTGGGATACTTGGTTTGGGCTTGCTTATGGATAGCTAGAAAAAGAATATTAGAATCTGTTCATCAATATACAGCTATGACAAATGACTTGAGCCAAGTTCAATAAAGCAAAAACAGCTATGGACGGGTAGATTTCATTCTCATTTGTGGAAGGTTTTGAATACCACGAAGTTTTTGATTTCTTTGCACTAACTGAAAGGGTGACCTACTAGTTTTTCCCCCAGTGTATCTACATGTGTTAAGGATCTTTTTTTTCTCCAAAACAGGATATACTATCCAGTTTAGCTATTCATTTATGCAAATGATGGTAAACAGAATTATAAAGACAGATAATAAACAGCAAATGAGGTGATTCTGCTTCACGCTTTATGTTGTCAGAGTTCTGAGCATGGTTTAGGGTTTTCTATTCATGACTTTATATTACCAAATTACTCCCTGATGGTGTCTCAGATGTGCTTTTGTCTGCAAATGAGAAGAAATAAAATACCAAGACATTAACGTTAAATTACAATCGTTAATGGCGTAAATACGAAAATAATTACTGCCTCATACCATCACTTGTTATGTGTTCATTACTGAACTTCTTGTAAAGTCTTCATTTTCTTGTTACAATTATTTTTTTCCTTCATTTTTGTCTGGCTATTTTATAGCCCTGACAGTGCTTTAGCAACATTCAGCAGTTACACAAGCCATTTAATTCTGCTCAAAGCTTCATTTAAACTTCATTTAGCTGCATTTTTTGTGTACATATATATGTATGTGTGTGTGTGTATATATATATATATATATATATATATATATATATATATGTCTTTTACTTCTTTCTGACAATCAAAAGGTATTTCTTGGATAGGTGTTGGGGAGATATGTCAACCAACAATAAACTTCAGCAAGAATTCCAGACTTACTTTAACATCACTCTATAAAATGCCTTTATTAATTACCAGATTTATTGTGCTCCAGCCTCTTACATTTTACCTTCAGTTTTTTGTTTTGTTTTGTTTTTCTCTTTAAAAATCAATTTACAATTCCACAGCCTCTCATACAAGAAGCTTTAAATCTTCCCTTTCTTTTCCATCCAGGAATTCTTCCCTGGGCCCCAACCTTGTCCCTCTCCTGACACCATTTTCTCCCCAGCTGACTGAAAGTGACCCCATCCAGACACAAGCATGCGCTCTACTGCGAGCCCTCAGAAGAGAGTCCTCCAATTGTGCCCTTGTGCCCTTTTGTCTCCTCTACTCTCAGACCCTCTCTTTAACCTGTCAGCAGCGTGGCTGGGAGTGGCAGGGAACTCACAAAGCTGTCAAAAGCGGGAAGGGGGCGGGCAGAAGGAAAGGCAAGCGCTCCAGAGATGCTGAGCCACAGCAAGCAAGCGTGCAAGTGAAGAAGTAAGTGACTGCAGGAGTGAGCACACACATACACAACACACACACACACACACACACACAGACACATACAGAGACACACAGACACACAGACACACACAGACACACACACACACAGACACACACACACACAGACACACACACATACACACACATACACACACGTTCCATTCACCATCACTTGCTTGCTTTCAAAACTGGCTAGGTAAAACTTATCCTTCAACTCCAGCATTACCCCTGTCTCTGGGAATTGGAGTACAATTAGGCATTCCATGACCTGTCATCCAAAATGTCCGGAAAGAGGATAGGCACGATTGCATATAGCCCAGATGCTACCTTTTTGTTCACTCTTCCACCCACCTCCTCTACAACCACACACAGGTCTTCGGACACCCAGCGCCCAAACACTCTTTCTGGACCCCTGGTGGTAGAGTCTTAGCCTTCAGAGTTCAGGCCCTGCCTGGTTTCATCTGCCAAGTCCCCGGGCTACGAGCACTCTCTTTAAGTCCTGACATGTGCGCCCCGACCTTGCCAACTCTCTGGTCTAAAGCAATGACCCAAACTTTTTTCTCACCCTTTCTCTGGCACTGCATCAGCTCGGTGTAGAGGTCCTATGTGCAGACCTCCAGACCAGACCCACAGATGCACAAAGCTCTCGCCCTTGCTCAAGTGGACACTGGGTCTCCTGTGCTGGGTCCTCTGGTGCCAGACCTAGCATGTGCAGGGCAGCTCAAGACCCCAAAGGACAAGGCCCGCCGCTGCAGCGAGTCCCGAGGGCGGGCAGGTGCAACTTGCCAGCCTCTTGGGTTCACACCCTGGGGGATGGCGGGAGAACAAAGCTGGAGTCCGGAGACAGGAGGCGCTGAGACAATGGCAATAAAGGGAACTTGGAAAAGGAGCGCCGCTCAAAGTTGCCTCCGAGTCCGGACGTCCTGGCGTGGACGCGGGTGTCCGCAGCAGACTCCACGCCCCCTACCCGGACGCCGCCGCGCACCGCCAGACCCACGCTGGGCAACCTGTGCCGGATGCCAGGCACATGCCCTGGCTCCCAAGCCCGGCTTCGAGGCGCCCCGACCGCCCGGGGCTCGGACAACAGCCACCCGGCAAGGAAGCCCGCCCGCCGCTTCGCTGGCTTTACCTTCCGCGGGGAGTCCACGGCGCGCCGCCCGCTGGCTGTGCCCTCGGTCCTGCGCCGCTGCCGCGAGCCACGGCGGCAACCCGGCTCCCTACGTCCCGCCCCCGGGACCCAGGCCCCGCCCCCGGGACCCAGACCCCGCCCCCGAGAGCCAGACTCCGCCTCCCCGCGCTGGCTGCTGCTGGGAGCCTGCTGGGAGCCAGGGCATGTGCCTGGCATCCGGCACAGGTTGCCCGTTTCTGCTGCTGGAGCGACTTGCTGCTCCCCAGCTACTGGCTCCTGTGAAGGCACCCAGCCCCGGTCTCACAGGCTCCGTTGCTGATGTATGACTCTCCGGATGTCTCCAATGTCTATGGGATGCCCCGCAATAAAAGAGACTTGCAAGGAAGTGAGCTCTGGCAAGTGGCTGCGCTGAGAAGGGACGAAGCACCTGCAACATCAGCACCACCTGGACGCTTAGTAGAAACACAGATCTTTGGGCCTCTTCCACAGTGACTGAATCCTGCAAAGAAACTCCTGGGAACAGAGGTTAACTGAGTTTATTTTTAACAACCTGCGGGAGGCGGGGAATGGGGGTGGGGACATGGGCTTGAGGGAGTTCACACATGGTAAAGTTGGAGATGCCCTGTTCTTTTTCCTGGGAGAAACAAGTGGCTGATGAGGGCCCAGTGCCTTGAATGCTCAGCCTCAGAGCCCGCTGGCACAGGGTTTAACTTGGCTCTGTCTGCAGTGTTCAGAAGCACAAAGTGTGCATCCTGGATGTCATTCATCTTGCTTTATTGATTGCAAAGTCTTTAGAGATAAACAGAGAGGGGAACACATTTACTTTTGATCTGACAGCTCTAATGAGCTCAAGGAAGAATTATATAAACATTATTAAGTGTAACAAGCACGTGTCGGTATTAGGCAGTCTTCTCATGAGAAAGGTTGGCAAAACCCGGCATGAGCTTCGGGTTTCTTTATAATGTCTTTTTAACTTTAGGTTGCCTGTGTAATAGGCCTTTTGGCTGTGCTGTTACCCAGACGGAAAATCATTATCCTGGTAATGGATGAGCCAGTTCAAAAGGAGAGCCACTGGGATGCTGAACACTTTCATTCATAAATGCTACCTGCTGGAGACAAGGGAAGTCATCTCCTGCCAATGGGACCATTCCCATTATCCAACTGTGCCCAGGTTTCTTATTTCAACTTCCTGAGGCATTGTTGGCTTAACCAATTAAAAAAAAAACAGAACCTAGTTATTTGCTCCTTCATATTCTCATTATAATGGGGTATATCTTAATGGAAACATAAGCCAAATAAATATCCCCCCAAGTTGCTGGAGTTTGAGTACTGTCTCATCGCAAAAAGAAAAATAACTGCAACACCATCCAAAAGTGTGAACCAGTTCAGATTCCCCTCCTCAATCCCATGCTTGTTAGGAAGGAAAATACTAGAAAAGAGAGTTTCCTGGCATATTTTAGCATTGAAATAAGACAGAAAAAAGGCAAAGGAAGGAGGAAGGGCAAATGAAAGACAAGATGAGTGGAGGAACTGAGGAGAGAAGGAAGGGAAGGGACATCAAGATCACATCGTCCTCTGAAATTAACCCCAACAAAAACCAGGGACAGTTGTGTCAGAGCAACACACTTACCCAAGAGACATCAGTAAAGGATTTGAGGTGGGATGAGGAAGTTGAACTGAGGTCCACAGGAGCCCAGCAAGTTAGGTGGTGTTGATCCTGCAGGGAATTTGGAGGTCAGGTTAAGTCTCTAACTTGTTTCAAATGAAGTAGGGAGAGCTGGGCATTCATAGGATTTTCATGGATAATCTGTTGATAAACACCTTTCAAGGAAAATAAGTTCCTGATAGCACTTCCTTTGTCTCCAGTACCTCAAGATCAAACATACGAAGAAATGTTTTTACAGCATTGGGACTGGTTTCTGATTTTTTTCAGAAGTTTACTTTAATATGGAACTTTCCTATTCAGGACATCACCCATAAATCTAAGAAGCAAAAACTGACCCAAGAGGACTCATCCTTAGCAAACAGAACCCTAGTAGGAAGCAGCAAAGCGAAATAGTGGTAGCACTTAGGTGTGGGACAATGGTAATTCAGAAATCCAAGGGTAGGCAATTCCGCAGGGCCCTCCTAGAACTGTTTCCAATACAGCTAACATCTGCGAGTCCATCACAGAATGGGAGCAGAAGACACAAAGCAAGGAATAAGTTGGCTTTTGGTGTGTGTGTGTGTGTGTGTGTGTACATACCTGTGTGGGTATGTACAAGAAGGGACTTGTATGTCCCTATAGACACCCATAAGTGACATCAAGACTCATCCTGAAATGCTATTTCACCTTACTACTTTGTTTTGAGATTTCCCAGGTTATGCACTCTAGTCCACTGCCATTTCTGCCTAGCATTTTTACATAGGATCTGGGGACCTAAACTCAGGTCCTTTTGCTTGTGAAACAAGGGCTTTAACCCCTGAGCCACTTGTCTAGCCCCAAGTCACACCTTTTTCTTTTTTTCTATTTCTCCCCCCTCCCCGCTCATACAAATGTAATAGGTACCTCTGTCCCCTCCCTCCCTTCACCCCTCCCTGGATCTCCCTGCTCCCTCCCCCCTTTTCTCCTTCTTTTCTCCCCTCCCTCCCTTTCTCCCAGTGCCCTCTCCCCCCATCTCTGAAGCATTCTTTAATGTATATATCAAACTTTCCTCTGGGTCCTCCTCTCTGCTGAGGTGTAAGGACTCAGTGGCATTTCCTAGAACTCTTTCTTGTGTTCCCCTTAAGTATAGGAACACTATTGTGACTGTTAGTCCTTTGCTTCTAAAGATCCTAGTGCCTTTAGTCCATGCTAGACTTTGAGGGGTCAATGATATGTTGATCATTGCACAGATCATGCAGAATCCTATTATAATTGCTTCGGCCCTAACGTGTGGAATATCTTGCATATCATGACTTCTCCCATCCTTGTGCTCTTACAATCTTACCACCCCCTCTTCCGCAAATTGAGAGATTAGGCAGGCCTGATTCCAGGTGGTTGATATAGTCTCTGGTGTTCTGAATTATGGTTTGTTGATTTTTTTTCAGTTTTGCTGCTCCTAGAATGCCCTTGGCTCCATCCTGATGGGTACTGGATGTCACCCCCTGGCCAGAGACAAAATGCTGTTAAAATAGACTCTTATTATAAGAATAGATTCAAAGGTAGATGGAATAAGAGTAGGAGACTGCAGTGAGGGGTGGGTCAGTCTCCCATTGCAAAATGGTTACCTTCTATCTGCCAGACTCTATGCCCTCCCTTTCTGGTAAGATCATACCCCTTCACTTGCAAGTGACCAGGAAGGACAGTCTATGAACTTAACCAAATGTCTCATTACATACTTGCAGACCTTGATGGTGGCCTATTATCTCTGCTGTAGCATGATCCCCTCTCTCCTTGTTTCTGGCGGGGCCCTCCTTCCCCTTCTCTATTTATAATCTTTGCAACTACTGTAGGTATTACAGAGATTTATCTTTGAGTGTGTCTCTAAGTGGGTTTGGTACTAGGATCCACCTGTTATGGTTTGAAATGTGTCCCCCACAGTCTCATGTGTTTGGCAAGGTCATGGCACCTTGACAGGTGGAGCCTTGCTGGAGGAAGGCAGTCACAAGGGGTGGGCCTTGAGGTGGATTAGTCCCACCCTACCTCCAAGAGAAGTCAGCCTTTGCTGTAAGCAGTCTGCAGCTATCAGCTTCCAAGATTTCTGCAGTGACTTAGCCTCCTCCAGCTTTGGCCAGTCAGCCATGCTGCCTCTGCTCTGAGAGACCGTTTTTCCCCTCTGGAACCGTGAGCTGAATAAACCTCCCTTTCTCTCTTAAGTTGATTGACTTTGAGTGTTCTTTCACAACAATAGTTAAGAGTAACTGTTACACCACCTATTAGGGAATATATACGGCACTTAATTTTCTGTGTCTGGGATACTTCACTCAATATAATTGTTTCTAATTCCATCCATTTCCCAGCAAATTGCATTAATTCATCATTTTTGATGGCTGAGTAGTATTCCATTGTATAAATGTAACACATTTTCCTTATCCACTTGTCAACTATTGGACATTTGGGTTGATTCCATGACTTTGCTATTGTAAACAGTGCTGCTATGAACATGGTCGTGCTTGTGCTATCGAGGTGAATTTTTGCTGCATGGGGGATTATTCCCAAAAGTGGAATAGCAGGGTCATATGGCATTTCAATCTTTAACTTCTTTAAGAATCGCCAGATGGCTTGCCAGAGTGGTTGTATAACCCTGCATTCCCACCAGCAATGTCGGAGAGTTCCCCTCTCTCCACATCCTCTCCAGCATTTGGTGTTGTTAGTCACACCTTTTTCTTATTGTCAGATGAAGTGAGAACATTAGGTTAAGGAAAACAAAATAGGCACAGGAAAATGGACACTATGTGTTCTTGTTTATGTGCTGGAAGCTTAAAAAGTTTCTCTCATAAAAGTAGACAATAGGATAATTATTACAAAAAGGTGGGAATGGGGCAGGTAAATGAGGGTGAGGCACACCTGTATGGGACAATGGTGTAACTGATAGGAGGCATAAATTCTAACATTTCTTACCACCATGGTGTAGCAGACAACCATTAGTTTGTATACTTTGTAATATACAAAAAATAGCTGTTAGAGAGGATTGTATTATTTCACCAGAAAGATGTGATAAACATTAGATGCCATGGACAGGCCAATTTATCCTAATTTAATAATGTATACATGTATTGAAATATCACACAGATTTCCATAGAGGCATGTGAGTATGTCAATGAAAAATAATAAAAGCTAAGATATAGTTTGAGAAGAGAATACTTTCCTACCTTGTGCAGTCTGGGGTTTGCTCCCAGGTACTGAAAAGAAAGAAAGTTAGAAAGAAATATGAGAGAGAGAGAAAGAGAGAGAGAGAGAAAGGAAGGAAGGAAGAAAGAAAGAAAGAAAGAAAGAAAGAAAGAAAGAAAGAAAGAAAGAAAGAAAGAAAGAGGGAAAGAGGGGAAGGAAGGAAGGAAGGAAGGAAGGAAGGAAGGAAGGAAGGAAGGAAGGAAGGAAGGAAGGAAGGAAGGAAGGAAGGAAGGAAGGAAATAGAGCAAAGAGATAGTGAACGGAGCCAGCGCTCCTCTAGGAGATATACAAAGAATCTTGTGCATGGGTACAGGGTACAGCTTCTCCTACCCCGATGCTCAACGGCCTCATAATCTTCAGCAGCTCACTTTCGAGGGCACAGGAAAATCCTATTGTTCTTTTTATGTGCAACCAGCCAGGCCATCTTAGCCTCAGAAGCCCAGTAACCAGAGCAGCAGGCTAGTGAGCATTTGCCTTTCTTTCTTATCTCTTCCCAGCCTCTAAAACAAAAGAACAAGGGAGAGGGGCTGGTGAGACAGTTCAGCAGGTAACTCATTTTCTCTCAAACCTGGTGATTTGGATTCAATCCCCTAAAGTCCACATACTAAGGAGGGAACTGACTTTGGAAGCTATCTCTTGACCTCCACAAGTATGCCATGGCATACATGTATTCTCTCTCTCTCTCTCTCTCTCTCTCTCTCTCTCTCTCTCTCTCTCTCTCTCTCTCTTTCTCCTTGTGTGGCAATGTGAGACCTAAAAGTCAGGCCTTGATTCTGCACTTTTTCGAGAAGAGAAACAACAGAATCCTTCCTCTCAGGCCCCAGAACCTCCGGGAGCAGGAGAGAGCTCTGACTTGGTTTAACTTGATGGTTTTTACTGCTCCCTGTGAGTAGGAGTGATTGTTTTGTGAAGAAGTGACATGCATGATAGGAGAGGAGGGAGGTTTGACACAACACTTCTGGTGCCTGCACTTTGACAAGCTAAGATCACCCTGTATTGCAGTTTGTGCATCACATCATTTGTATTTGAATTGTTCACTCCTGTTACATCCTGTGATGTGCCTTGGGTCACTTCCCCTCCCTCAAGTGAAGCGCTGCACCTTGTTTATGGGAATGACTGGGGCCTAGCATGGCTTGTCCTACCCAGCCATCATGTCGTCTGAAGTACTGGAAATGCTAGCAAGACGCGAAGGAGAAACTTCAATGGAGTTACACATGGGTAAACGTCTTTTGTAAATCGAATTATTTTGCTTTCTTTTAAGGAAAAGTCCTTTGTTTAAAAGTATATATATATATATGATAGCTTCTCTTTTTAAAAATGTTCATTTGAACTCTATGTTCTTATTTTTGTAAGAATGCTTGGTAGTTGGCAATGGTCCAGAGGTCTGACACTTTGGGAAACAGGTAATGGGAACAGGTGTGACAACTAGTTAGGAACACATTCAGGGGCACAATGGAAGCTAAAAAGATCTAGTCTTACAAACATGGCCATCTTACTAGTGAACGGATGCCAAGAACCTACTGAGTCTTAACTGTAAGTGTGCAGAATGCACTTGTGGTCTTAGAGGTGACAACTCCAGTTTGCTTGCTCCCTCCTCCTGCCTGGCTCTCCCTAACCTACCTTCTGCTCAGATTCTTTTTCAGACCTTGTTTGCTCCATTTCCCATTTGAACTACACGCCTCAGATAAGATACACAGTACATGGTGTCCCGAAGCAGCAAGTGATAAATATGATTCATTAAGTAGTATCCACCCATATTAGATCCAGGTAGGAAATCTACTGCCTCGTGAACAGACTGCAGTTCAAGATTTGAGAGAGCGCAATCATATCATGGGGGGTTTTCAGTTCCACCATCAATCACAGAAGTAAAACTGAGACGATTTGTGGATTGCTAGAGGGCCGTAAAGGAGGGTCTTCTTTCCACCTCTTTGCTCACCAACACACACACACACCTGCCTTCCTTGAAGATGGAAAGTCAGTGAACAACTTACTGTTGCTACCTGTCCTGTCATACAACACAACAAATTTTAGGGACTCAATTAGCATCATATTGCTAAGTAAAGCTCTCCAACAATACCTTGGCCAAAATGGCTGAGCTCACTCAATTGGTTAGCCTCAGACCTCAGCATTAACTCAGGAATCTGAGCACTGATTGATTCCCTGAAGACTATGTTCTCTGTTTTAAAATTTTAAGACCTAGGACCTGAGAGATAGCTTAGTGTTAAAGCACTTGTTGCATAAGCATGAGGACTGGACTTCAGATACCCACAATCCACTTAAATATTGGCGCACATATGCACACGCATGCACCCATACCCCACACACACATTATATGCATACACCTGAAAATAAAAAAACTCTCAGAATCTAGCTCAAAATGTCTACTTAAAAAAGGTCTCTTTCCCTGCTTTTTTCATTTTTAAGACAGTTTATGGGACATTAATGACACACATGGGAGAAATATGAATCTACTGAGAAAATTTAGGAAGGACATACTTTGTGCCTGCCTAAACTGAGTCATAGAATTCCATGTCCATAAATATTTTTGTTGAGAATTTGTTTTAAGAAAGCTATTTTAAGTGTAAATTCTTCTTATTTATTTATTTTGTGTGTGTGTGTCTTTGTGTGTCTCTGTGTATCAGAGGGCACTGTGTGTCCCCTGCGGTGGCCCAAGGTGATTTTGGGAATCATCCTGAATTGCTTCTATCTCCCCTGTGTTTTGCTCCAGAGTTTCCCAGGCTCTACCACCATTTTCATCTGATGTTGCTACATGTGATCTGGAATCTAAACTCAGGACCTTCTATTTGCAATGCAGAGATTTAACCCTGATCCATCTCTCCAGACCTTTAAGTGTAAATTTATTGTATAAATTTTTGTATAAATCTCAATTCTAAAAATGCATATACAATAGTCAAAATTTCAGGTGTTGATGTAAAATATCAAGGTGTGTATACAATATTCTACTATTTTTGTCTACATAAAATATCATATTATTGTTAACCTCTATTATATATAATTATATTACAATGATGTTTATTGAGTTATTTCAGCACACATTGATCAGTGAAAAGGATTTTTGTCTTCCACTTTTTAGTTTTTAAAAAAAATGGTGGAATCTGACTTAGTGACACACTCAAAGATAAATCTCTGTAATAACTATAGTAATTGCAAAGATTATAAGCAGGGAGGGAAGGGGAAGGATGGCCCCACCAGAAACAAGGAGAGAGGGGATCATGCTACAGCAGAGAAAATAGGCCACCATCAAGGACTGCAAGTAAGTAATGAGACATCTGGTTGGACTTGCAACTCTCCTTACTGGTCACTTGCATCTGATGGGGTATGATTTCACCAGAAAGGGAGGGCATAGAGTCTGGTAGATAGAAGGTAACCATCCTGCAAATGGGAAACTGATTCCCTCACAGTGGTCATCTACTCTTATTTCATCTACCTTTGAATCTACTCTTATAATAAGACTCTATTTTAACAGCATTTTGTCTCTGGCCAGGGGGTGATATCATCCCCATCAGGATACCCATCAGGATAGAGCCAAGGGTGGTGCAGGAGCAGCAAAACTGAAAAAAAAATCACCAAACCATAATTCAGAAAATCAGAGACTCTACATCAACCACCTGGAAACAGGCCAGCCTAATCTCTCTCCATCCTAAAGCTCAGGGAAATTTGCAGAAGAGGGGGTGGTAGATTATGAGAGCCTAAAGATGGGGAGGAGCAATGATATGCAAGATACTCCATACAAGTTATGGTTGAAGTAATCACAATAGGACTTTTCATGACCTGTGCAATTACCAACATATCATTGAACCCCCAAAGTCTAGCATGGATCACAGGCACTAAGATCCTTGGAAGCAAGGGATTTACAGCCACAATAGTGTTTCTATACTAAAGGGGAACACTAAAAAGAGCTCTAGGCAATGCCACTGAGTCCTTACACCTCATCAGAGAGGAGGACACAGAGGGAAGTTTGACATTCACACTAAAGAATGCTCCAGGGATGGGAGGGAGAGGGCACTGGAAGAAAGGGAGGGAGGGGGGAAAGAAGGGGAAAAGGGGAGAGGGAGGGAGTGTAGGGAGGGGTGGAGGGAGGGAGGGGAATGGGGTACTTATCAACTTTGTATGAGTGGAAGAAATAAATTTTAAAAATGGTGGAATTTGCCCAACTTCAATTAACAGGAAAAGATGTATTGAAAGCAATTCCTCAGGTTTCTATAATTTCTACTTCAGTGTGCAATGTATTTTTCTTACAGTTACAGAGGATATTTAACTTGAATTTATATGAGCATTTTCAAGTCCTGATGTTTCAAACTCCTGATACTTAAAGGTTCTTTTCCCAGTCTCCTCTTCAGCTTCTGCCTATAATCAAATCAAATCTCTGTGTGGAATCTAGTGCCTATCAAACCAACACACACACACACACACACACACACACACACACACACACACACTCCCTCATGGTGTTCAAGATTGAGAGAATTCACAGGGTAAATTCTGCTTCAATATTTCACTGGGATTTTAAGATAGAATGACTCTATCATGTGCCTCTAGGACTTCTAAACTATGTACACACACATACACAGTGCATGGAGACAGCTTTCCTGACTTCACTCTAGGTCAGGATGAATACATCCATCCCTTCCAAAACCATGAGCAAAATAGTGACTGCTCCCAGTGGCCCCAAAACTACAGTCACAAAGACAACACGTGGGTCTCCCTATTCACAGCGGCCTTACAGTTATGATCACAAAGACAAGAGGTAGATTTCCCTGCTCACAGTGGTCTCACCTAGTCACACATATTTCTGGTAGCTGGGGATTCATGAGCCAATCTCATGTAGCAGGAGATGGCTGCTTTTCACTACTCAAATAGATGATGGCTCTACACAGTTCTCTTTATGTGACAATTATGGCGCATTTGTTTCTTGGATGAACTTTGAAATTATAGCCACAAAATGCCAAAAATTTATGCTCTGGGAATTTTTAATTTGAAATTTTATGTACTTATATGTCACAAAGCACAACTGGAAAATTTGATTTTTGTTCTAATTTTTAAATTTTGTATTCCTCACGAGAAGAAGGAAGCCTTTCCCCCACATATTTCTCTGGTTATTTGAAAGTAATAGTGACATAATTGCATTTTTTGTAATTAAATGGTAGCTTAATCTATATTTCACTAACATTATGAGGAATTAAACGTTTAATTATACTATGAAAATAACAGTATACCTTTATTGTCTTCTTCTTCTTCTTCCAAAGAACATTAAATTTAAAAGTGATAAAAATAGAGATCCAAATAGATGCTGCTACTGATTGTCATAGTTAGATATAGTTGAAGATTTGGAGCTCTGTGCACATATGTAAAGAATTGGTAGTTGAGTTAAGTCCAGAGTTAATCTACAGGAGATTGACTGATTGATGAGGTCCATCCCATGGTGGGTGGGACTAGACCCTGGGAAAGTGGATATTATAGTAGGTGAGTAGCTGGTTATAGAAGTTGGCATTATTTAGTATATTTGGCCAGATATATAGGTCTGGTAATTAATGTTGCTTTCTCAGTAACCTTGTGGGTATAGGGATATGGAGTGGTCAGTTCCCTTGGTCTCTAGTGTGGTATGAGTTCTCCTGTCAAGCTAGAATAAGAATTTTAACTGGATAATCATAAGCAAAAATAAAACTTTTTGTTTCTTTAATCCAACTGTTGTGATAATGATGATGATGATGATATCATTATTATTTTAATATATTGGACAAGTTCAATCAAGAAGAAAATTTGTTTGTGTCAAGTATTAAATCACACCAATGAAACACAAGTGAACATTCCTAATGCCAAAATCTCTGTGTACTGGAATTAATCAATAAGTAAATATCTAGAAGATTATGGGCCAAAGGCTTCACTGCAGACAAATGAGCACAGTTCAGACTGATAATTGGGATGGCGTATTAAAGTTGGAGACACAGTATAAACTCACACGTAGCTCTATATCGCTACATAAGGCTACATTTAGAAATATTTACAGAAAGAGGAGAGATATACCTCAGAGGTAGAGTACTACCCTAGTGCTTATGAGATTTCTAGCTTCAATCTTCAGGACCACACAAGGGAGAAGTATTTACAGAAATGTTAACATTGTGGTTAGCATATACATGTATGTACTCCTTCGTGCTCTATCAACTGGATGGACCTAGAAACAAAGTCAGTCCAAATCAGTGAACATACCTAGCTCCCACATTTGTATTTCTACTAGCATGCACAGTATACAGAACCAACACTTCATGGAGAAATGACTGACTCCAGTGGGGTCAGGATGGAAAATGTCAATATGATTATGAAAGCAGTGTTCATGGAGTCACTTCTGTGTTCCTCTCACTGTGTTAAGCCATTTGTATAGCTTATTCAATGTAGCAGCAGAAATCATGCTCTAAGGAAACATCCCAAGTCTAAACTTTAAGTTTCATTGCTCAACACCTTCTGAATTCTATGCCTTCCTAATTCTCAAGATTTTTATCTGATTTATCCCTTTTCATGATTACAAAAGCAGATTACACACTTTGAAAGTGGTTTTGTTTGCATAGAATTATTGGAGTGCTACCATTTGTCAGCCCACTCCTGTCTGACAGTGTATTTTTTTTTGCCTTTGAATATCATTAGCAACTTAACTGGAAAAGCATGTCTGAGACATAAAGCACATTTCCCACCAGAATCCTGTAGAGGTATCTCCATGTTCTCTAGCATTTAAAGACTCAGAACCTGGTTGTTGATTCTTCTTTGTGTAAAAAGGTACTTATTTGATAGAAACATGAGGTTTGTGATTCTTTATTAAATGAATATCCAGTCTTCCTAATTATAAACATAATGGCTGCTTATCCCTGACCCCCCTCCCTCTCTCCCCCTCAATATGTTTTTTTTTGTTTTTTTTAATTAATTTTGTTTTTATTTTTACTTTCTTACAATCTTGTGCATGTAGACAATGCATTTGATCATAGGTACCCCTTTCTCCCTCCTTCTTCCTCTGGACATTTCCTTAATACGTCCACCTCCTGCCTTTAGGTCCTAATTTTTTAAAATTAGACAATATAAAATAATATATAAGCAATGAAAGAAAATATATTAAGGATGTAGATAGTTATGACTGAGCTCCCAGTTCCACATGATAAGGCTGAAGAATAGCAGTTTTGTCCATCTTCTATGAGATGGACTAAAGTTTACGATGTGAGCATATGGAGCCCACGGAAGGTAGTCCCCACTGTGGGCACACAAAGACCCAGCCCGCAAGAGACCATCCCACTTGTGAGCACATAAGACTCGATCTACCTTGTGAGCATACAGAGCCCTAATCCAGGGAGGCCATCCACATTGTGTCTACATGGAGCCTACCCCATGTGAGGCCTTCATGTTGTATGTAAGCTGATATGGAAATCAGGATTTTCACAATGTGGTATTAATCATTCAGCTGTCCACAAGTCAGAACATTAAATGTAGAAATACATTCATCTCCTCTATGCCACTGTCTGATGCACATGGGACACAGCAGCCACATGTTCAGTACTTTTAGGGGCAGGAGGTTTGTGATTCTTAAAGTACACTTGGAAATGCCTGGAACTACTCTACATCTCAAAGTCCAAGCTCCTCAGAAAGATTGTCTATATATTTAAATGTGTAGTCAAACTCCAATATTATTCAATTTTCTGCACTCCCTCCCTAGAACGTCCTCCCTAGGGAAGCGAGAGGTCAAGTCTAAAATACAGTCTAATATAATTCGTCTATATCATCCATAGTGACCTCTTTCCTGTGTGTGGGAATAGTCCAGGTCTCTAATTAAAAGGCTGCTCTGTACTAGTGTCAGTCATCCTGGAAAATGACATAACAAGATGCATTCTCTTTACTTCACTAGAACAAAATACCTGAGATAATCAACTTATGAAGCGAAGGCTTAGAGATGACACTCTATATCATGTATTCCATGCTAGGCAGTAATACATGCAGCACATTATGTGATTAGTCCCCACTTCCTCTCTGGTCCTCAAAATCAAAAGACTGTCTCTGGGCTCACAGTTTTGGAGTTTCTATCCCGTGACTGATTGGCCATGTTGCTTTGGGCTCAATCCATCTGGTTTCTTTGGGCCCATGGGGAGAGAAGACATGGCAGGAGGACATGGCAGAACAAACCTGTCACCTCATGGCCAGAAGCAAAAAGCAGCAGAGATGTGATCAGTATCCCACAGGAACAATCCCCTTAGAAAGCAAAGGACCTAAAGACTGCCCACTTGCCTAGCCTTTCCACAGCCTCCTGGAATCACCAGCCTGGAGACTAAGAACACTACCCAAGGCTTCACATGCAACAAGGAAAAGTGCTGTGTTTTAGGAAAAATGCCTGAATCCCTGAGGACATGGAGGAGCTCCTTGTTAGACAAACCTGGCTTCATTTTTCTTTTCTTTTTCTTTCTTTTTCTTTCTTTCTTTCTTTCTTTCTTTCTTTCTTTCTTTCTTTCTTTCTTTCTTTCTTTCTTTCTTTCTTTCTTTCTTTCTTTTTTTTTTTCTTTCTTTTTCTCTTTCTTTCTTTCTTTCTTTCTTTCTTTCTTCTTCTTTCTTTTCTTTCTCTTTCTTCTTTCTTCTTTCTTTCTCCTCCTCCTCCTCCTCTTCCTCCTCCTCGTCCTCATCCTCTTCCTCCTCCTCCTCTTCCTTCTTTTTAATTCACCCAGCCCACATTGAGACACTCAAGGGTAAACCTATGTAATACGGTAATTGCAAGGATTGTGAACAGGAGGGATGGGGTTGGAGGGCCACAGCAGACACAAGGAGAGAGGGGACCATGTTACAGCAGAGAAAATTGGCCTCCAAGGAATGCAAGTAAGTAATGTGACACCTAGTTAAGTTCACAGACGTTCGTTCCTGATCATGTACAACTGAGGGGGTATGATCTCACCAGAAGGGGAGGGCATATAGTCTGGCAGATGAAAAGTGATCATTTTGCAAATGGGTGACTGATCCCTCCCTCACTGTGGTTTCCTGCTTTTATTACATCTACCCTTGAATGTGCTATTATAACAAGACTCCAGTTTAACAGTTTTTTGTCTCTGACCAGGGGTGACATACAGTGCCCATCAGGATGGAGTGAAGGGCATTGCAGGAGCAGCAAAGCTGCAAAAGAAAATCAACAAACCACAATCCAGAACTTCAGAGACTCTATATCTTCCACATAGAACTAAGCCAGCCTAATCTCCCCCCATCCTGAAGCTCAGGGACATTTGCGGAAGAGGGGGCGGTAAGACTGTAAGAGCAAAAGGATGGGGGGAGCAATGATTTGAAGAGTCTTCACACTAGTTAGGGCTGAAGCAATCATAATAGGACTTTGCATGCCCTGCGCCATGTCCGTCATACTATTGACCTCACAAAGTCTAACATCGGCTAAAGGCACCAAGATCCTTGGAGGCAAGGGATTGATGGCCACAATAGTGTTCCTATGCTTAAGAGGAACTCGAGAAAGGGTTCAGGGAAATGCCACTGGGTCCTTGTACGTCATCGGAAAGGAGGACCAAGAGGAGAGTTAGGCATACACAATAAAGGACTCTCTGGGAATTGGGGGGGAGGCACTGGGAGATGGGGAGGGAGGGAAGGGGAGCAGTGGGTTCAGGGGGAGGAGGAGGGGGGAGGGAACTGGTCTACCTATTAAGTTTGTATGAGCGGAAATAATAATAAAAAATGTTAAAAAGTAATAGAAGTTATTGTCTAAATTATTTTGAGCTAAGGTATAGTCTATTTTTGCACAAAAGTATATGTTTTTAATATACTTCAGCAATCCTTACCTTTTCTTCTTCTGTTTCTAATCATGTCTATTGACTGTTTGCATATAGCTTATAATTTTGAAAGGTGACATATTTGCAGCAGGCCATATAGCACATCAGTGTAGGCTGTGATAAAGTGTTGAAAAGTAAACATCACGTGAGTACCACTCAGCCAAGACAAAAGTCAGTTACCCAGAAGCCTGTACACTTGGTGCTCCAATTCTTTGTCTTTCTGGCAATATTTAGTGCTGTACACTTGTATAGTACTCATCGCTTCTGTGTTTCTTCATGGCATTTTATTTACATATACAGCCTTTATCAATGCAGTTTTCTTTAACTCTGAAATGTCATGAGTCACATGGCATATATTATTTTAAGATATATTTGTAAGATTCATCCATGTTCTCTTGAGTTATATTTGCTGCTTTTAATATGGCATTACCTACTATGAACATAATGCAATTTCCTTATCTATTATGCAGAGGATTCATGGTGAGTCATTCCTAGTTTAGGTCTACTGCAAATCACTCAGCAGTGACTATTCTTGTTTATGTGTCATGATGTTAATATCCACCACTTTTCTGAAAGTACATATGTCAGATTTATAACTACCATAAAACATCTGACTGCTTTCCAAAGCAACTGCATCAATTTGTAATCAAAAAAGATGGTCAAAATTTCCTGTCACTTCATATCCTTCTCAGCATTCGGTATGAGCAAACATTTCAAACTGTTTTGCTGACCTGGGTTTATTGGGTCACATTTACAGTCCCAGAGACACCCGCAGGAGATATCAGTGTTCATTAGGTACTTCCAAAGGACTTCCAGGTTCTTGTGGCCCAGAACAAGGAATTGGAAAGAGACATGACAATAGCAGCAATCAAATGGGAAGATTTGTGAGGAAAGGGTACAATTCCAAGGGAGGAAGCAGGGAAGACCAGGAATGTATCTTAGAGCTGACTGTTCCTGTCATTGGAGGTTATAGCGTCACATAGCTTTTGGGGTCATTTGCACAGTGCAGTTTTCCCAACATGCTCTACCCCTGACAGGTCCTTTTCCATAGAACTCCATGAATCACACATCTTATTGGTATCTTAATCTCAACACAAGGGTGCATGTTTTAGTATTGCAACCTTAAGAACACTCCAGGGTTCCCCTATGCCTGACCAGTGGCTACTCAGTTCTATCAGCCTTGGTTGGGAAGTTTCCAAACTTCATCTCTGCTAACAGGTTTCTCTCATATGCTAATTTTTCAGCTATTGTTTGAGACTTTCCTGATCTCACTTTCCATCTACTCTCTGATCTTACCAGCACGTGCAAGGCTGAAGCAGGAGGTCATCCTTGTTCAAAATCAGCCTGGTCACATAGTGAATTTCAGGATAGTAGGGAATATCTACTCTGCCTTGAATTCTTTTTAAAAAAAGGAATTAATGAGTTAAGTAAAAATTTTGGCCATGTGTCTGGCAGATGTGGAATCATTTTCCTCTTGAAATCCCATGATTGGTCATCTTGGAGCAGAGGATGGACCTAGAGGTGACCAACAGAATACCTTGGCTTCATAGTAATGAGAGTGAGATAGGCCAAGCAAAACAATGCCAGCCAGGTCTATGGTACTAGGAATGGCATTGATAATGCCACAGAGCAGAAAGGGAGAGATGGGAAGACCTCGCTGGTTCCAGCCATTGTTCTCTCCTGCCATCTGACTATATGTGGCCATTGGAGATACTAAGTAAACCTCAGGTACCCATTCACTCATGCAACTTTCCTGAGTTTGCTGCCCATGTGAAGGGACACTTTGGGGGGCTACAGTAGCTTTGGGGTCTTCCTTGATCCTGTAAGCAGTTTATCACCCATGTTTCACAAACTAACATCAGGAACTCCTCTGTGCACCAAGCTGGAATTAGATGGAATTGTTTCTTTGGTACATTGATACCCAACCAGTGGTGAATAGATTTTGTTTCTATTTCCCAAGGAAAAGCCATGCAAATGACAGATAACAATATTGGATTGTGGCTTTATTTTACATGTTCATATTTATTAGTGAGGTGTTTAAAATATTGCACTCTTCAGAGGCTTATTGGCCAACTATATTTATTCGTTTATTAAATGCCTGTCCTTGTATTTTCTGTCTTGTAGGAGAGCATCGATCAAAGGAGATTTTGATTTAAAAGCTTTAATGTTGGCCAAGTGGAGTGCTTAAAAGAACTTACCGATATTAAAACGAATATAACTCACATTCTCAATACACTTAAAAATCGTTTCACTGGGATCTCAAATCCCTTTTAACTTCTCACTGCCAAATCAAGCGATAATAAATTATAAATGCTGGAAGAAAATTAATTTACTTAAATTCATTAATGTTCTACAGCTATAAGATGGATTGTGCAAAGCTCTTAGTTATAATTTGTAAAATACAAATATTGTGAAAACTTTTAAGACAGGTGATAGTCTTAAATTTTTATTAATATATTGGGATATTGTATTCTGTCCTTTATATGTGTATATGTATGCAGAGTGCATGTTTACATAAGTGTTTGCATGAGGGCATGTGTGTGTGTGTGTGTGTATGTGTGTGTGTACCCTAAGTTGATGCCAGAAATTTTTCTTTGATCACTCTTCCACTTTATACTTTGAGGAAGAGTCTCCTGATTGAATTCAGTGCTCAACAATGTGGCTAGTCTCACTAACCACCTTACTCTGGTGATCCCCAATCTGCCTTCTGGTATATATTGCCCACCCAATGTTTTTGTGGGTTCTAGAAATCCAAACTACATTATTCTCAATTATATAGACAGCATTTTATTTTTTTATTTATTATTTATTCAATTATGTATGCATGTGTGCATGTGTGCATGTATGTATGTGTGTGTGTGTAGAACCACGAACGAATTCAGGAACCACCATGGACGCCTCCACCTCCTCCTTGTTTACTCTGCCCCGGGATCCTGCCCTACCAGGACCAGAAACGCAAGCCACCCCCGCTTCTGCCCGGTGTCTATACGTGGGGTCTAGGATCTGAACTCAGGACCTTCCACTTGCAAGGCAGAGGCTTAACCCCTGAGCCACCTCTCCAGCCCCAATAGACAGCACTTTAAATACTGATTTATCTCTCTAGAATTATGCTTTCTTTTTCTAGTATGTGTGTAAATTTTTGATAAATCATACTTTACAGACAAAAAAGAATTATTTACTACCACTAAAAGTAAGGTGGTTGTGCTAGTAAAGATAAAGGTGTCAACCTGGCAATTTGAGGAATGAGCTCTGGGTACATCTGTGGAGAATTAGTAATTATGGTCACCTTTAAGCAAGCCTGCAGGAAATTATTTAACTAATGTGGGAACACACAGTTCATAGCGGGTGGGACTATTTCTTGGGCAGGTAGATAAGATGGGAAGAGCTGGCTCAGTAAGTTCGCATTCTTTAACATACTTTGACAGTCTGGCAGATGAGATTTACCCTCTCTCAACAGTTTGTGTAGATATGGTACATCCAGTTCCCTCAGTTGGTGTTGGTCTGAAATCTTCTGCCAAGCTCAACTATGATTTGTAATCAAGAATTGCAAGCAAGATAAAGCCCCTTGTTTCCTTAAGCTGTTTAATAATGAATTTATCAGCAACGCACAGAAAAACTGAATCAGTGGTGGTAGACAGTCTTTTAGCTGTCTTTAAAAACTAAAAGTTTCTGTCTAAATTAGTTATAATTTCAAAATGCTAAACACAAGTGATTTGCTAGAAAATAATTAAATTCCTCCTCATCTCTAAAGACATTTTATTTTCTTTTTATAATCTTATTGCTTTAAAAAATTAAAATAGGAGGATATTCCACAAAAAGTTGTGTAGGGAGTAAAATTCCCAAACCACAAACAGAAATGCAATACACACAGAGCATTCTACAACACACAGAGACAGAAAAAACAAAGGGATCTCCTGCCATCTATAAACCCAACCAAAACTCAAAAACCCAAATCCAAAGCTCAATGCTATGAGGATCACACTGTCACATAAATTTTCCAACACAGCAGGAAGGATTCGTCAACTACATGCAATGTCATTCTCTACCAAATCCTTGGCCATTTCTGTTATGATTATGCCAGCATGCCCAGCCCTACCTTGGAATCCCATGCCACAGAATTTGTCAGCTGATCCCAGCGTCTCAGGCCTGCAAGTAGCCTACTAAACTAAGTATATATAACAAGTTCCATAATTATATCAGAATTTCAAGACATATCAAAATATAATCAATATGTTTAAATATAAGGACAATTCAACTCCCCCAGTGTCAGGAAAGTTGAGCTGACAGGCCTGATGGGCTCACTGGTCTGAAGAGGAGGAAATTGATGATCTGTGCTTCTGAGATAACAGAAAATTGCAGGGGATGTTCCTGAGAAGAGTCAGCAATGATAAGTCTTTCCTGTGAGTTTAAGGTAAGGTCATAGGTCACTTCTCAATGGCCGGCCTGTGAAGAAGCAGAACTAGAGGTCTCAGAGCTGAACAGTGAAAATAGAGGGTGTTGCATGTTGCAGTTGACTGAAGCGCTACCCCAGACACCGTGAGAAACCTCACCTGAGTTGATTCAGAGAAAAACTACCTTAAAAATGAGGGCCATACTCTAGAGTGACGGGATGGCATAGTAAGTATGGTATTTGAAAACTATGCATCAAAAAGTTCTTATAAATAAATCCCACTAGTGATTTAGCTGTCAGCCACATACAGCCAACATGTGTCCATGCATGATGTCCAGCACAACCAGACACAGAAGACAGAAAAACACGCAGTTAAAAGAACAGTCTGTGAATATAAATCAAGAAATATACAGATGATACAATTAGCAATCAAGTATTTTGAAACACTTTGTATACATATTTCAAAGAAAAAATGCTCCTGATGAATGAACTGATTGGGTATCTCATGATAGAAATGGATGCTATAAACCCATAGCAAACAATTGTAGAACTGAGAAGCACAATACTTGAATATTGGCACTTGATGTCTTTAACTAGATTGACACTGCAGAAAGATCAGTCTAATGTAAAATTAATGTGAAAACATGCAACTATCTATCATCTATCTATCTATCTATCTATCTATCTATCTATCTATCTATCTATCTATTTTTATCTTGTTGAATTATACCTACATTGTTGAAAGCCATGATTTCAATGAAGGTTTATTATTGCTTGCCTGATCATCTCAAGTTTTTCTAGTGCCTAAAGTCTGTTTGAGAATTCAAGACCACATATAGTACAAAAATTTTGAAACAAGATAGTTGGCAGCCCATTGTTTAGCTCCATCTGGCTTGTAGAAAAACGTAAGTATAAGTTGGAATTCTGTTTCTTTTTTTTCTTAGCACACATAGTCTTAAAACTATCAGTATAAGTGGGTTGTCAGGTTTTTTTCTCTACAAAGTACCCCTTTTTAAATTAAAGCCATTTACATAGCATCAAGATTCAAAGTCAGGTGTTGTAAGCATTGCTGTTTTGATCCAACTGGGATTTGAAGAACTTCTCTCTAATGCTCAGGTCAGCTACTGTGGAACATTTTCCCATTTGTCAATTTTAACTGAAGCTTAGATTCTAATAAGGAATTTTCTTGGAAATCAATGTCAGAATCAGAACATTGACATTTTATGTGTGAATATAAAAACTATTTTTATTTCTTATATATGCGTGCATTAAAAACTGGAGTTTATAACTTCATAGAAGAACTAGTTCATCAAGTCTCTTATTATCAGTAACAATGGTCAGCATATTACTACATATTACTGTATTTAGAGTGCCCTAAAAATGTCCACCTGACCACTTGTTTCTCCCTTAAATCTTTTGCTGCATCTTCACTCTACCATAATAGACATTAGAATGTACAATCAGTATTAGAAGGAAAGGAAATTTGTGAATAACTGTTTTGTAACAGAATAAGACTCTCATAACTCATTTGAAAGCATCTTTTATTTTTGAAAAAAATTCTTATCAATATATAGTGATGTCTATGCATGAAAATGTGTCAAAATAAAGGCTTCTATATATTTTAACCAACAAATAATTAAACTTTTAAAAATAGAAAGTTTCTTATGTATTTTTTCTTTAAGACCAACTGAATATTCTCACTGACTCAGTAACTATTTAAAATTATTAATGTTAAGTACAATTCTCTCATACCATCTGTTTACTCAAATCTTTCTTTGTTGATATTTAGCATATTTGCAAATCATTTGCTTTAACTTTACAGGAATGCAAATTTATTATATGTAGATTTCTTTTGTCTTTGAATTTTTCAACAGTTTACACAAATGGAGAAGAAAAGTGAAACGATATCAGTATACACACGAGGATAACATGCTACAGTTCAGGATAAACAAAGTTGTAAATCTGAAGCATTCATTTGTGTGAGATAAATCAACAAGACTATTCAACAATTAAATCTATAATGAGTATTTCTTAATTACCCAGCATTTAGTTTTATTTTACAAGCTTTTATCTGCATTCTTTATAGCTGATAATCTCATAACTCTTTGTAAATGATATATGCTAAAGAATTACTGCATAACTTAGAATATTTATGGAGGCATGTATACCAGCAGTAAACCACACCTCATGTCCACAAGCTCCAAGAGGAATTGTGTTCTTTTAGCTGGTTACATGTGAAATATGAAAGTACACAAAACCCTGATCAAAAATAAAAAGTCTAGAGTATACCAATATTTTGAATTACCTCTTCATAGACCAGCAAACCAAGCCATGCTATTTTCCAAAATTTTGATTTAAGCTAATAATGATTTCTATATTTGAAAGCTGCCTCCTAAACAATAAACACTTGAAGCTAAGCAACAGAAAGGGAGGGGTATCCTATTGTAGAACAGAAGGCTCAATGAAGGAATCCACAGAAGCAAAGAGAAGCCAAGAAGCTTCTGGTAGCTTAGATTGCCCTACAGTCTACTTGTTACCTGTTGTTCCTTAATAAATCACTTCCCAAAACTTGGCCATTTGGTCATTGTGAATGATATAAATTTCCGCATGCCTCCCATCTTTAGTGGTCAGCAACCTAGGAGTTGATCTTTCTATCTCATTGTGGATGGATGATGGATGCAGGAGAGAGAGAAACAGAAAGAGGCAGAGAGAGAGAAGAGAAGGAGAAGGAGAAGGAGGAGGAGGAGGAGGAGGAGGAGGAGGAGGAGGAGGAGGAGGAGGAGGAGGAGAGGAGGAGAAGAAGAAGAGAAGAAGAAGAAGAAGAAGAAGAAGAAGAAGAAGAAGAAGAAGAAGAAGAAGAAGAAGAAGAAGAAGAAGAAGAAGAAGAAGTCATCAATGTATCTGACCCAAATTCAGAGAGAAAGAAAGAAGGCGATGTTTCATTTTTGTAAGGAGAGCTTTTGAAAGGATTGGCAAATATCGTCGTCACTGCAGTAGTCCTGGCAGAGTGGGAAAACACATGACGGAGATGTTTGTTCTGGTTTGTGTCACTCATTATGGTGAAGATTAAAAGTCAAGAAGAAGTCTTGGTAAGAGAGTGGTAATGGGAAATGACAGATAATTTCCTACAAGGAATTAAGGGTTTTATTTATTATTTTGATTGTGCTACAACCATTAATTTGATATTAAGCATCCTCCAAACAATAAAAATATACAATATATGGAAGCAGCAAAAATTCCAAGTCCATTCACATAAAGCAAAAACTAAATGTATCAAACACATACTAATCTAAAGTACATTCATGACCTAGTGCATAATCTTTGACTAGCACAACACTCACAGATGTGCTTGTAAGATTTAAGACCTCCTGAATTGCTTTCCATCCAATATCTCAAGCAAAGTTATACTTTCTGTCTCATGCAACTGTGGCTCTTCATTCTTTGATGCGTCCTCTGAGCATACAATGTAACTGCTCATTAAAATTACTTTTTCTTCCAACTGTATTTCAATTAGTCATAGCAGTTATCTGCTGCAAATTCTTGAAATGAATTCTTTTACCAATAAAACAGTTCTTACTTCAGATAAAAATGAAATCTTCCCTAAATACTTTCTGAGGTGGCACTGTTAATTTTCAGAATATGAGAGTGTTTACATATATATATAACATTAGTGTACATGCAACCCAGGACAGGTTCTCTCTGTGTGTCTCTGTCTCTGTCTCTCTCTGTCTTTTTTTCTCTTTCTCCCTTCTTTCCCTCTGCCTTCTCATTCAGCTTGCTTTTTAGGAGGAATTTCAATCCATCACCATGATATGAGAATGTGAGGGGGACCGGCATTACTCCCAGGGCTTCAAGAAGATGAGGTGGCTCTTTTGGCATATCAAGCATTCCACAGCCATTTCATAAATACTTCAACAGAAGACACAAAATTACTTTGATTTTACCCATCAAGAATCTGTTAGCTATAAAAATAAACAAATGTTTGAGAAAGGGGTTAAGTCTCTGCCTCGACAGCAGAAAGTTCTGAGTGTAGCAGTAGCTTGTACATGTGGCCCTGAAAGGTGGAGCCTGGGAAACTCCAGAGTGAAACAAAAAGGAGGTAGCATAATCCAGGATGTTTCCAGAAGTCACCCTTATGCTTCCATATGTACACACGGTATCCGCTGATACACACACACACACACACACACACACACACACACACACACACACACAAGAAAGAACTTTCTTTTGCTTTGACTAAGGAACTTTGAAAAGATGATATATTCAGGAAGTGTTGCAGCCATATTCCATCTTGTGTCCAGTCGTATTTGCAAAGTTTGAGGAAGAAGTGAGAAATCCATCTTTTCAGAAAGAATATGAAGTAATGGTGAGGAGAAGAGGCTGAGTAAGACACTCTTTTGCCATCTATTGTTTTGCATCTCTGATTTAACTAATTAGCAGAAAATAATAAAGACAACAGCTACTGCTGAGAAGAGAAAAATGAGGTTCTAAAATCGAGGATCTGAGAAGGGTATAAGAGATGTTCTTTCATCCAGTGATGCAAAGAAAGTCGTATTCCCATACCTTCTAGGAATGAGGAATTACTAGCATGTACACTTTCACTGTTGGGGTGGATATCCCACTGCTCTGAAAAAACAGAGCAGAATTCCACTAACGTGTGTATGCTCACAGAGGGCCAGCTTATTGAGGCAAGAACAGAGTTGCCACTGTTCGGATGAGCTTAGTAGGTTTCTTGCTTCTAAAACAGAGATTTTCCCAGATGTGTTCCTTGGACACAAGGGCTCCTCAGTGCTCTTCATGAATTGGAATGGCTGGGATAGAGAAGTACAATCCAGAATATTCTATTACCTAAGCAACAACCCAATCATCTGTCTCAGGTGAAGACTGTGAAGATTATGCATGAAAAATGCGATGACCAGTGAAGAAAAGATCACGACTGAAGATAAATTTGACAAAATCAAATACCAACAGACAAAGCAAACAATCCAGGAGCCAGCTAGTCCCTGAGAATAGAATGACTAAGGAAAAGCACCTTCTCCTAGAACCAAGCTCTGGGCCAGCAGCTGCTTCTGAGCAAATAGATAATTTGGAGAAGTTGCTCCAACTCCATGATTTCTGCCTCTCTATCATTAAAACAGTCCATCATCCTTAAGTCTTTTTCTATGTCTTTATTTGTCTTCATATTCTCATTTCGAGCAGCAGATGTGATGCTCAGTCTTCGCTGTCAGCTTGCATGACTTAAGAGATGTTCGGGTTTGTTGAAACATGTTTATGTGTCTCTTGGAAAATTTCAAGAGGACTGGCATGTAGGACAATGACTGGTGGATAAGACCTGCCCAGGAAGGGTGGAGTCTTCAAACTGGAAAACCTCCTGGATGAAGAGTGCATGGGCGTAGATGTTCTGCAAGCTCTTTTCTTCCCTGAGCAACTGTCTGCCACTATCAACATCCACTGAAGTCAGATTCTAGCCTACCTGGTATTTCAGAGTGGATTCAATACCAGAAACTCTCCAGGGAGCATACAGGCTTTAAAGAGAAAATTGGGGGTGTTGAGGCATCCCATTTCCTTGATTAAGTGCCTGATGCTCAAACCCTCCAGTGTGCAACTATCCATTGTTGAATTACCCAGATCCTATCATGTAAGTTACTCTGACAATCCCCTCCCAATATATGTATATATGATATGTATATGCATATATATGGTTTTATATATGTATGCATATATATTCCATTTTTCCTGTGACTATAAAAGATTGTGCCCGCTATACCAGGTGTCTGGTTTGCTATCTCCTCTTACAATAAATCCACCAATTTTATATGGCATCTCATAATCTGCTATTTCTACAAGCGTCATCTCTCTACATAGGCAGATAGAAATCAGGAAATGATAGTATGAGTGGAGCCAGTTATCAAATTTAGTCACAGATTATTTGGGAAAGTTTATCATTTATCTTTTACCATTAGATACACAGATGGTGTCATAGTGCTGTTTCATCCACTGTCTCGTATTTTTACTAAATTACAAAGAGAAAATGTTAATATGATATGAAAATATCAGTAATTTCTGCTTATCTGAGAATGTATCTTCTAACTTAGTACGCCAGAGATTGTCCTTCCCAAAAATGAAAGCTTTATTCACAGTTCCATTCCATATAACACATGATTACTGACTTTCTTGTATGAAAGAGAGAATAAACATAACTCTTACTAGCATGAATATATTGTACAGAAGGCTAATAGAATACTGTAGTGGATCACGTACAGTTATTTAAAAGTTTTTTTGTTAAGAACTCACAGTGGGCACCATGATGTATAGTCCTGTCCGCTTTTAAGATTCCCCTCCCCTGGGAGGAGTTTGGAGAAGCTGAAATATTCTATCTTAGGACCAAATCCTTCTAGGGCACAGCCCATGTTCAGATATGACATGTGCAAATCTTGTGTAAGGCCCAATTTCAACCTTCTCTTATTGTCATCTTGTTTACAGTCTAAATCTAGGCCCAGAGTTCCCATGGGATCCACTGGTGTGTGTGTGTGTGTGTGTGTGTGTGTGTGTGTGTGTGTGTGTACATACTCAATATTACTTCTCACACTATGCTAAGATGTTGGTCAGCAGCAACTTGTTAATAAACAACCAGTGTGCAAACCTCAGAACCTGTGATTCAAAGAACCTAACGTTTGCAGTAAAGAGCCACTGCAGAGGAATGAGTTCTTATAATAACTTGAACTTTCTTTTGTACAATACCATGATATACTTTAGAGATACATATGATCTGTGTTAACCCCCATGACAACCACACAAAAGAAACACTGTGATCACCATTCAGAGATCAATGGAGAAAGTTTAATTGCTTCTTCCTTTTGGATATATGTAACATAGCCAGAGTTTGAGCCTAACTCCTTGCTGGCTGGGTCTTGCTACGTTGCTTTCTTTAATCTTGCTGATATAAAAGCTCATATTTGCATTTCACTCTACATTAGCAGAATACTCTAGATTTATTAGGTGGTTTTTTACATTATTACATTATTCTTTTTAAACCAGTGGTGATTTCAAGATCAGAAGCATGAAGAGAAATGCTGCTTTTCCTGTTCTGATTTGAATCATGCAATGTTAAGATGCTTGAAGTGTTGCAGTGGAGGCAGCTAGAATAAGTGTAGCTACTCTTTTTGAAAAAGAAATCTGTGTTGTCATTTACTCACAATTCAATAATTTAAATGTGTGCCAATTATCACTAAGAAAAAAAGAAACAAGGAAAAGAGAATACAGGGAAGGAAGTGAAGAGAACTAAAACAATGTCTATTTGAGTTATGTCTTCTATCCTCTGGGCTCCAGAGCCAAGGCTGTCAGCTTCTGCCTACCCATGATCCAGTAAATGCGTCAGTAATGAGCCAAGTTAGCTTTCCATAAAGCAACAGGTAAACTTATTATTAATAATGCACTGTGTTCACTATATGTCTCGTGACAAAGAGAAAAAGCAAGAGTCATTTAGCCCCTCCAAGATTTTACCCTTTCAAGAATTTCTAGAAATCATTCTTGGGTGTAGTGTGAAAGGTGGAAGATGAAAGGAAGTTTAAAATAGAGTTGTTGCAAAGTAAGCCTTGGTTTAGGTAAATACAATGCTACCTGTTACTCCAGTAACAAGAAACATAAAAAAAAGAAAAATCAACATCGGAATAACCAATGCATACAAAGTATTGACATAAAAAATTTAGGTGTCAAGATAACATTTGAATTGGATTCTATGTTGACATGTTCTAGATTTATTTAAGAGGTTACTTCTTAGAATGTTTTTCTCCATTTTAGTTCTTTCAAGTCTCAGAGTAGCAGTGCAGAATGACTCACTTACTGCCTGTAAGTTGGAAAAGAGGTAACTTGACAAGAATAGCACAGATACAAAATCAAGAGGTCAGAAGTTCGATCTAAGACAACCAGGTCCAGAGGGCCTGCTCTGAACCAGGGCTTCTATTTCAGAAGCACACACCGTCTTCCTGTAAGTAGTCCATGGAATCATTGTCACTGCACAGATCTCAGTGACTGTCGCCTTCGAAATAGAAGCAGCAGCCACAGAAATATTTATGGAGCATTCACTAGCTGTCGAGTCTGGTGAAAAGCACTTTGCATGCTTTTTGTCATTTAAGAGCCCAGGATTTAAAAAAAAAAAGTCTTCAGGGAAATGAATGTGCCAACCAGAAGTACCTTAAGACAACCTAAGTGGAGAAATTATGGTGAGCTAAAGTGAAGGTGGGAGTTAGAGGCGTGTTCTTCATGGCTCCAGTGGAATTTATTCAGAAACGAAAGAATATACATCAAAGGCAAGTTAGTTCTTACTAAGCATTGTGTGTCAGACCCTCAGTGAGGCTGCTACATATGCATGTTCTCATCGGCATTAGCAATCCCACTTCAGTTGACAGATGAGAGATTTGAGGGACGACCAAGTTAACTAACCTGCCACATCTGGTTCTGGCGACCAGAACCAGACCTACTCTGTTCAAATCCAAGGCTGTAACATCCACTGCTCATAAACAGTCAGAACACAAATGTCCATGTAATGATCAGGTGGGTTGTTAACCAATGAGCGTGTTCAGGTAGGGATGATAAAAGGACATTTTTTTCTTTCATGTATGTGTGAAGAAGGTACATGCACTGTGCGTGCATGTGTGTGTGTGTGTGTGTGTGTGTGCATGTGTGTGTGTGTGTGTGTGCATGTGCATGCGTGTGTGTGTGTGTGTGTGTGTGTGTGTTTGCATGTGGGTGGTATATGTAAACGAGTGCATTTGAGTGTGTGCACCTGTGGAGATCCAAGAGTGATATCAGGAATTATCCGAGATTTCTCTTTTACTTTATTGTTATTAGACTGGGTCTCTAATTTAACCCAGAGCATGTCAACAGGGCTAATCTGGCTAACCAGCATGCTGGGGATTCCCAGTCTCTGCCTTCCATGGTTAGAATTACAGGTGGCTGCCACATCTGACCAGCATTTTTACACGGGAGCTGAGGATTAAAACTCAGATCCTTTTACTTGTGACGCAAGAGCTTTAACCATTGAACCCTTAAAGATCTTTAAGCCAGGATATCTAGAACTTCCTTTGATATATGCCTTCAATGATCATAATTATTAATATTAGAAAGATTATAGAAAGATAATAGAGACAGAAGAAAAAAGATAATGCAGATAGAAGATAGATGATAGATGCAAGATAGATTCAAGATGGAGATAAATGATAGATGATAGACAATGGAGACATGATTAATGATAAATGCGTAGATAATGAAAGTAGAAAATAAAAGAGCAATTGATATTGGATGTATAGATAGATGTAGAATCACCCAGATGTGCCTCAGCATACAATGGCTTTGCATATAACAAATTCATCTTAGCATGAAAATATCTGCAGTGAAAATGTGTTCAATGACCCTGACCTGTGTGAACACAAGAATCTGCTCTGGAAGATTTCTTGTGATCATGTGGGGAGAGCTAAAAATTAAAGTCTCCAGTGAATATGCATCTCTTTTGTATCACTGTAAACTTGTGAAACTTGTAAATTGGACCATCATAAGTTGGAGGCCATATAAACTATCTCTGTGTGATACTTTCATGTTCAGAGCACTGAGAAATCAATGTATTTTTAGTAGAAGTTAATAGTTTAAAAAGAAGTACAGTTAATGCTTATTGTTTTATGTTATACTTGGCTCTTAGTCCTAAGCCTACTTAATAAAATTTCCTCAGTGTAGTTCTCGTGTCAATACATCCCAACACCATCTGAAGCATTTTTATTTAGTGGATAGGCAGAAAGTGAGGGGAGACTTTTAACTATAGTGGCTGATTTCCATGAAAACCAAGCCTATGGCTGGGGATATGGCTTAACAGTTAAAGAACTTTGTTACCCAACAGCAAGACCAAAGTTCAAGTCCCGAGATGTTAGATAAAATGCCAAGCATATGTAGTGGCCTGTCCAAATACAATTCCAGTCCAAAAAGGCAGAGCCAGAAATCCCCATGTACTGGGTTTAATCAGAGCCCAGGCTCAAATTAATTAAGTGAAAGATACCATCCTTGTACCTCCACATGCAAGTGCATGCACACACATGCAACTCCTTTACCTCATACATGAATATACATGTGCATGAACTCCATAAACACATATAAACATAAATATGACAATGACGGAAGAAAGAAAGATATCAAATCTGTGCCTAGTCTTCAGACCAACTAGTCCTCGTCCTTGTTTGAGGCCTGCCCTCAATAAACAAAAACTATAGATACAAGGTAATTTACCACCACCGTCCTCCTGCCTCTATTAGCAATTTGAGAACCTGGATAGATGCACGTGGAGCACTCAGGAGAACATGAGCAGCACTCAGGCATGGTCAGATCCTTGTATCAATAACTCTCAGGCTTCCTAGAAAGTGAGGCTAAAATAGCCCATTCCTTTTCTCTACATGCATGTTTTCTTCTGTTTTAAAACTGGGAAAACTCCTTTTCTATTATCAAAAAGTATTTCTCCTTGTGTAAGGCAGAGAACCACAAGTGGCCATGATACAAAGTAAGAGTGTCTGTGGATGCTCAGTCCTAATAGAACGTCTATACCAACTCCCATCTCAAGGCCCCAAGAACCTTTCAGGAGAGGGAATGGTAAGAATGTAAGAGCTGGAGGATGGAGAGAGGTAAGGTCAGACAGTACCTGCTAGTCACAGCAGCACTATGATACCCAAGAACTCAATGCAACGCTATCTTCTTCCACTGGGTCCTGGACACCTACAATAGCTGCCTAACAACATTTTGCAATGGAACAGAGAAGATCCTATCAGACATGGTGCTGCCCTGCGGGACTGTATGGGACTGGTACTAGATGAAAGAGAAAGGGAGCCTCAGTATTCTACAGTTTACACAATGATGGGCCATTCATGCCCTGACAGATGCCCATACACTCACTAATTCAGCTGTCCTATAAGTAACCCAGTTACACATGTAAGGAGGTGTGGGGAGAGGGAGGAAAATGGGTGGGAAGGAAGAACAGGAAGGGTGAGAAGGGATACAGATGGGGTGGGGATAGGTAACAGGTAATGAAGACACTTAAATTCATGGTGAAAACAACTTGAAAATGAAGTTAGTATATATTTTAGAAAGTATTTCTCTTACAGTGTTTTGCATTTTCCTCTCAGTTCAAGGGTCTGAGGAGCATCTTCCATCCAGCTGCTGTAGGTTTTGAGAGTCCCATCCCAGGAAACTGCCTGTTCCAGTGGCCAAGATTCCCTCAGCTGGCAGACAAGCTCAATAGACCAAGGAAGACAGACATGTGTGGCTTGAGGATTTTAAAGAATACATTGTGGAAATACTTTTCAGTCAAGTTTCCAAAGGTGCAAATGGTAGGTAGGCCCTTTGTGAACTCTTTAGTAAACCCATACCTGAGCTATAAACATATATGTGCTGCCTGATAGATTTTTTCCTTAGGCAGATTAATTTTAAAATCGGACAGACTTCACAATGCCAGTTCAATTGTAGACACAGAGGATTTTCGAACTGTCCTGTTGAATCCTCCAGTCTATAGGAAGCCTACGAATTAACTCTCCAGTAACATCATATGGCACCGTCTCTACTGCAGTTACAGAGAGTACATGGAACCCTGATTCTGCAAGTGACCCAGCTGAGGAAGCCCCAGTATCTCCTCTTCATGGAGATGGAGACAATGTCACTGAGACACTAGGGCTGCCTAGGGGGTAGTGGGTGTTCCTATCAGCTTAGAGTAGATTGATGGAAGTGGTTTCTACATGCATACTTGTTTTGTTTGAACTTTTAATTTTATTACTTTGTATTTTATGTTTTATATCTTATTTCTTGAGACAGGGCAGCACTCTGCATTCCTAGCTGGCCTCAAACCTACTATTAAAATTCATCCTCCTCTTCAGCTTCATGAGGGCTGGAATTACAGTGGTACACCCCATGCCCAGCTCTACAATGTGAAAGTTCACACTGATACACTGGAGGGAAGGAAACTCCACTCATCCCCATCCTCCCATTGCAAGGAGATGCCAATAAAGGAATCAGGAACACAGCTCTGTCTGTCTCTACATCCAATGATGCAGTTGCAGTCTTTCCTGACAGATCCCATGCTGGAAAACAGGAACCTGAGAAAATGTACTCATGGTGATTATAGTTAGATATATAGGTGTCAACTTGACAATTGAAGGCTGAACTCTGGGCATGTTTTTTAAATTTTTTTTTTTTTTATTATTATTTATTCAACTGTGTGTATGTGCGTGCGCATGTCTCTGTGTGTGTGTATGTGTGTGTAGAACCACGGACGAATTCGAGAACCACCATGGACACCTCCACCTCCTTCTGCCCCGGGATTCACAGGCTCCGCCCTACCAGGACCAGAAGCGCAGGCCGCCCCCGCTTCCGTCTGGCGTCTATACGTGGGATCTGGGATCCGAACTCGGGACCTTCCGCCTGCAAGGCGGAGGCTTAACCCCTGAGCCACCTCTCCAGCCCCTCTGGGCATGTTTTTGAAGAATTAGCGATGAAGACAAACCTTTGAGCAAACCTGCAGGAGATTGCAGACAATGGTGGGATAAACCAAGTCAATGGTGATGCGGGAAAGTCGATTCAGTAATCTGACATTCATCAGCAAACTTTGGCAGTCTTGCTGTCTAGTAAGTGAGGTTTGCCTCCCTGTCAGCAATCCTGTGAGATGGTGTGGACAGTTTCCTTGGCTCTTTGGTGTTGATATGAGCTCTGCTGCCAAGCTGGACTAAGAACGTAACCAGAATTTTAAGAAAGAATAAAACACCTCTTGTTTCCCTAAGTTCATTGTTGTGACTTCAGAGACTAGAAATGGAGTCTTCTGCTGTCGGCCTGCATTGCAGCCAATCCCTCTGCAGCACTAAATGATATAACAAGGGAAATCCCTTTGAGAAGGCACGTCTGTATTTATATGTATTAATTCTTATTTCTGTTTTTGTATGGATGTGTATTATTAATGGTTGGTTCCTTAACATTTGTTAAACATTGAGTGATGTGGTCAGTGTGTGAGCAGATAAATCAGGTTTTGACATCTTGGCCATTGCAGACTTTCAAGAATAATAAAAATAATAATAATAATAATATCATCTACCAAGAGATGCTGCAGGACTTAAGTGAAATAACCACCTACCCAGTAAAACCACACTATGATATGTTATGTGATGTTGTGTTTAGGCTTCAATCTCTCCCTCTCTCTGTCTCTGTCTGTCTCTCTCTCTCTCTCTTCCATCCAGCCCCTATATTTCATTTTTAGGTGGGCTTTAGCCAAGCAAACTCATCAGCAAAGTCTCTTACACACAAGTTTGACAACTTATTCTGTAGCAGTTAACTACTGTAAACTCTGAGCAAATTTCAAATCATCTACTGTCAGCTTCAAGAAAAAGGAGGAGCAGGAAGAGGAAGCAGAGGAGGAAGAGAAGGAGAAGCAGACACTGATGACAATGTAGGGGGAAATGTAATTTTTTTCAAATTCCCATGAGTGTACACAACAGGTAAAGGATACAGAATGGGACAAAAGTCTCTTGTAGAAAATCTTTCATTAGGTGGAGATTATTACATTAAGTGAAGTAGTCCAACCAGAGTCAGAAAGACAAATACTACATTTTCTCTCTTATCTGCATGTGAGATTTAGATTTGAAATCTGTGCTATGTATGTGCATGACAGGGAAGTAGAAAGGGGACCAGAAGAGAAGTGGAATAGGGCTTAGGGGAGAGATAGAAGAGGGGTGACTGAATACATGTCATGTGAGGGCAAGAGGGAAGACACTGAGGGAAGGAAGGGCGCCAACAGAGAGGGACATGGCAGTGGGGGAAGGAATTAGAAGAGACAAATACCAACAAAGTACAATGACCTGTATATATGAAAATACTAAATAAATAAATTACATGAATAAAATAAAAAGCTGTCAAGTTTCTGCCTGAAGAATCAAAGAGAGTCTGGGGTAATAGCCACAGGACAGTATGGTCAGAATCTCGGAGTGTCTGTGTCTCTGGCTCACCTTTAAGCCACGTACATGTTTTATGCCTAGATGCTCCTTTTTTTAAAATTTTTTAATTTTATTATTTATTCAATTGTGTGTGTGTGTAGAACCACGGAAGAATTCGGGAACCACCAAGGACCGCCTGCACCTCCTTCTTGTTTACTCTGCCCCGGGATTCACAGGCTCCGCCTTACCAGGACCAGAAACCAGGCAGCCCCCCCTCCCCCCCCCGCCGCCGCCGCCGACTGTGTTTAATGGTATTTTAAGAGTTTTCCCTTGTCGCTTGTGCCTGCTCATACCAGATACTGAAGCCATCATTTGAACATTTTTAAGTAGTTGTCTCTGACATTTTGAGAGATCTCCAAGACATCTGTGGGCAATTTGTTTTCCTATTTTTGCTTTTGCCCAGCTCACGGGCAAACATGGCATGGTACCTGGTTCTGTTTGGCCTCGTACTGCAGCAGGGAAGCTAGGTAACACACCTTGCCTTCTTGTGACTGCCCATCATGAATCAGCAAACCAAGTTGTGCCCATTCCTGAGAGAGCGAGGGAAGAGCAATGGTAGAGGGAACATGGTGGATATGGCTGGCATTTCTTTTTACCCTCTCTAAGGTCACAGTAAGCCCAATAGGCACTCAGTGGGGCAAAACATGCACACAGCAGTGCTTCAAAACACGAACTTTGATCATTTGAGCACACCTAGAGGGTGGGGAATCGTGAGCACCTGAGAGTCTGCAAACAGGAAGAATATACCTGGTCTGGTTTGTCCTGGTTCCTTTCCAACTAAGCCTTCCTCCAACCAGTAATGTCAGCGATAGCCAGTCATTCCATTTTCATGCATTTTTTCAATAGAAGTTTATTGGGCAGCTATTGTAAGCACATTACTGCTCTACAGTAAGCACTCAGGTGAGGAACACAGAAGAACTCACTTTGCTGTGGAAGTGCCATCGCGTTGCATCTAACCAATCCATACAACAGTAAAGTAGAAGCTTTCTTTAAAAAGCTAAGTTATTCCACCTAGAACTAGGCCAGCCTAATCTCTCCCCATCTTGAAGCTCAGGGAAATTTACGGAAGAGGGGGCGGTAAGATTGTAAGAGCACAAGGATGGGAGGAGCAATGATATGTAAGATACAAGTTAGGGCTGAAGCAATCATGATTGGACTTTCACATGCCCTGAGCAATGTCCAACACATTATTGACCCACAAAGTCTAGCATTTGCTAAAGGCACCAAGATCGTTGGAGGCAAGGGATTGACAGCCACAGTAATGTTCCTATGCTTAAGGGGAACACAGAAAGGGTTCAGGGAAATGCCACTGGGTCCTTGTACGTCATCGGAGAGGAGGGCCCAGAGGAGAGTCTGGCATGCACATTAAAGGATTCTCCGGGGATTGGGGGGGGAGGCACTGAGGGATGGGGAGGGAGAGATGAGGGGAAGGGGGGTCAGAGGGGAGGAGGAGGGAGGGAGGGAACCGGTGTACCTATTAAGTTTGTATGAGTGGAAATAATAAAAAAATGTTTAAAAAAAAGCTGAGTTATTTCAATTTTATACTGTAGAAGTAAAGTGATTTGTAGATGAAAAAAAGAATCCACAAAGCTGTAATGGCTTCTTACACATGTTCACAAAGGGATTTCCAAGCTCAGATGCTAGGGAAGCAGACAATACACCAGTACCTGTCCTGTGGAACCAGTCAACATCCCAGAGAAAGGCAGTGTTTGAAGGCAGCGACAGTGTCAACAAGCCTTATTTTCCAGAGGGTGCTAGTGAACAAGTTAACTCATTGAAATACATTTTGCGTGAATAAGGAGAGAGCAAATGGCATAACTGAGTACTCAAAACTTCACTTGCAACCTAATCTTGGAGTAATGTGGTTCATTGTGACTATAAGAAAGCCCAATTTTCTTATCCTACCAAAAGCTATTATTTGGTTCAAGCCCATCTTTGCAAGTTTATTGAAGTTAACATAATTTAACAACAGGGCTGGCTGCTTGATTATGTGAGTTAGCTCAGAGTTCCTCAGCAAGGTAAAATGTCTCATGTGGCATGCCAGACAGGCTTCCTATTTCTCAGAAACATCCAGACTTAAAAAGAAAACTAATTGCAAGCAACAGTGCAAGAATGTTTAAAAAATCTTTTATTCATTCCCTTATCATTTTAATGTGTGCCAGTCTAAATGTACCCCGCAGCAATTAACTCATAAAATGGAAAGCCTCTGCCAATGACACCAGCTAACTTTTATCTGTGCTTTGATTGGTTTTCCTTTCAAAAGTATGAAACCATATATCACACATAATAGAGTTTTCTAGCTAAGTCCAAATGTTAGCTTATTCATTTGGCTCCTGATCATGGAAAAAATAAATAAAGAGATGGAAGAACAATGAATCAGTCCCACTGAGTGTGATGCCTTCACATTCTTCATTTGTCTTTCCATGTCAGTGCAGACCCTGCAAAAATGTTGCTGTTAAACTGTAAGGAGGAATATCTGTCAATATAATCTTGGAGGCAACTACAAACGAATTTAATCAAGTGAGAACAAGGATGACTAATAAATTCCAGTGAGAATTAAAGAGTTGTTCAGGATGCAGAATGGACATTGATGTATTAGTAGAAAAATATGACGACCATTTCCCTGAAAAACCTATTTGTATCATGCTTTTTAGATGCCTGGATTCTGGCAACTACTCCCAATGTCTGATTGAAGGTGATTCTATAAGCTGAATGTACTCACTTCATTCCCTGTAGAAGGGGAACATTTTGGGCATGAGGCAGGCACCACCACATGGGTGTCAAGCAAAAGAACAACAAATGGAGGTTATAAGAGCATTCAGGACCTGAACTGTATTTCTCTTTGATTATTGGTACATGTCAGTCTATGTCTCATCTACAAAGATGAATAATGTGATGGGAGAGGAAATTCAGGTACATGAAGGGAACAGTTGTGTGCTCTGATATGAATAGGGCATGGTAAACTCCCTGATGGAGGATGTGATGGTCCTATGCTGTCATCACAACATCCAGACACAGTCGAATCATCTTCCTAGAAACCTGCACAAGATTACAGGAGGCACAGGACTTGGAAAAGAAAATTTGCATGACACCACACTGGCTTTAGACCCATCTGATGAATTTCCCAAACAGGCCAGATAGACAAACAACATGGCCTCTGGGAGAAAATCAGAAAAATGAGAGAAGGTTGTAGTCTGACCTAAGACATGAAGCACCAGTTGCCAGGGAGCAATAATTACAAGTGCACTAGAAGCCTGACTGCTGCCCACAATGTTTGTCTTCCCCTCCCTGGAAGAATGAATGCACTCTGTGTGGGAGAGAGACGAGGCACTTCTCACACTTAAAGGAGTTTAATAATCTACCAGGGTTCTTGCCAACATGGAGATTCTGATTCAGCAAGTCATGGATGGGAGGAGGGTTGGCATTATTTTCAGGGCTTCCCAAATTACACGAATGTTGTTAGCACGTAGACAGAGGGGCAGCAAGGTCACGTAGGGTAATCCTATGGTGTGAAAACTGGTCACAAAAGCCAGAGACACTTCTGGAGTAGGTAAGAAGAAGAATGACAGCTATCACCGGTGCTCATGAGGGCTGCACCATCCAGGGCCCATGGGAGCATAAAGGATGCTTCTATCTGGGCATGGTGGTGCATACCTATAATTTCAGTACTTGGAAGATGGAGGCAGAAGGATCAGAAGGTCATGGTTAGTGTCAGTGAATGCCAGGACAGCATGGAATGTAGGATAATCCACATGAATTATATATATATATATATATATATATATATATATATATATATATATATATATATATATAGAGAGAGAGAGAGAGAGAGAGAGAGAGAGAGCTTCCTAGAGAACTTTAGGCAACGAAATCATTAAGAGTTCACAACTTGGTTTCAGAAGATCTGAGTTAGGTCCATATTTCTAGTCATGGCTTCTTATGTGAATGACTCAACAGATCTAAATCTGTTCTCTTATTTGTCAGATGTACTTTCTGCACCTACCTGAATACTTGTGTAAAGATTAAATGAAATCAGATGAATGTCCTCCTAGCAGCCTCTCAGAGGATAAGAAATACAGTTATTGGCTATTTACTAATTCAGTTCCATCCTCATATCCAGATCAAAACTTCTTGCCCACTAGGTTCAAATGAACTTCTGTTCACCACGGGAAGGTATTGGTGGTAGAGTTGAAAAAAACAAAGAAGATAAGCAATTCCTCACCCTGTTACACAAGTGCATACCTTTTTCTCTAGCTCTGGAAGTGGCAGCAGTAGAATCCCCAGGCCTCAACAGAGGTTTCATAGACCAAGTGCAGCAATGGCAGCAGCAGGAAGGATGATGGCCAGTCTCTGTAGATAACTATTGGGCCTGATATTAACATCACAGTTATGGTGTCAGCAGCACAGACTTGGGCTCCAGGATTCCTTCAGAGCAGCACTGATAGTAGTTTTGGTGATGGCCGTGAGACTTGTACCATGCCAGCCCCCTCAGAAGCCCCCTCATGACCTGATGGCGTCATGAACACTGCTGTCCAGCGTCCTGAAATACCAGCGTCTTCAACTCTGGAGCGTTTCATCCTTACCAGTTTTGATTCTCTAGTCCTTCCAGCACTTTCTAAGCATTTTTTTCTCTGTCATTGATTCCCATATTCTTCCAAGCACATGACAGGACATGATTATTATTGATAGTAACTATTATGTTTGCCAAGATGGGTCAGGGAAATAACAATGGCCACTCGGCCCTGACCGTAGGAAGGCTGCATTTGGAAATTACACTTTCATCTTTACATTCACTGTTTTCTTATGAAACAATATTTGTTTAAGTGTGATAATCTGGAACTTCCAGTTCTAAAAGCAGAATTTTAAAACCAAATATGTGAAATATATTTCAACATATTTAAAAATATAGAAATAGACACTGGCAAATAAGGTTGCAAAAGAGTTCATAAGATTTAACAAAAGGAAAAGAAACCATAAACAATCAAAGGAAATGTGAGAGTCAGTAAAGAGCTCAAGCACCCAAAAATGAATGCTACAGTGAGAATGCAAGAAAACAAGCAACAGGGGTCAGGCACACATGTTATCACACATTTCTAATTCTAGTGTGTGAGAGGCTAAGGTAAGAGGATTGCTGCAAATTTGAGGTCAGCCTGGGCTACGCAGTGAGTCCCAGAACAGTTTGGGCTGCTGAATGTGCACAAAAAAGAGACTCTGTCTCAGGAAAGAAAAAGAAAAAAGAAAGAAAAGAAAGAAGAAAGAAGGAAGGAAAGAAGAAAAAGATGGTGGGAAGAAGGGAGGGAGGGAGAAAGGCGTCATGGTTTGAGTGTAAGTTGCCCCCATAAGATCATGTGTTTGAATCTTCGTTGATATTTGGGAAGGTTGTGACAAGTTTAGGACATGGTGCACCTTGGTGAAGGAAGGCAAGTCACGGGGAGGGGGGGGCTAGAAGTTGTTAGCCCTGCCCTGCTTCTACTACTGACCAGCTCCAGCAGTTTGCAGCTAACTCTTGACCTTCATGATGGAGGTGACGTAACCTGCCTCCAATTTCTGCCACCAACCACACCTTTTCTGTCACAGTGGACTATAGCTCCCCTCTCAAATCATAAACTGAATAAATTTCCCTTTCCCTGCTTAAGTTGACTATTATGGGTGTTACCTCACAGCAGCAGAGAGAGAAACTGTAGCAAAAGGAAGGAAAAAGGGAAGGAAAGAAAGAAGGAAGGAAGCTATAGGAAACAGGAAAATAATGTGAAGAAAGTTGGGAATGAGAAGGGAATGAGTGCCAGAGTAAGATAGTTTAGTAAACGAAATGAGCACCACACAAACAACACATGATTACTGAGCTGCAAGAATTTCAGTCAGGAAAACATTCTGCAGTCTTGAAGGAAACGACTTTCCATGTTCCTGAGATGAAAGATTATCATGACATTCAACTTTCCAGAGCAATCCAGGAAGCTGGGCAGTAGTAGATAATGACTTTGAGAGCCAAGAAGAAATAATTTTGAAATCCACTATAATTTTATGTAATACTTAGCTACAATCTTCATATACATAAATATTTCTGTATATAAATTGTAAATGCTACGGGGGTGTAGAAAGTAGAAATCTGGTGTGATGATTGTATTTTAATAGAGAAAATTTCAAAAAAGTCTCCTTCCATTCGCCTTTTCTAAAAGGTTACCAAGGCTGCTTTTCACGTGAATCAAGAGTAAAATAAGAGAAAGGCCCATGGTATTAAGGATGAAACATATCATCTTTGTCTAATGGGCCACAAGTACAAGCAACAAGTCACAGAAAGGTAAAGGTGTGGGCACCCAGAACCGATCCTACTGCGAGACTGACTCACTTGGCCAAGAGAAGACTGGCTGGTATCCATCTGGTCTATCATTTGTTCAGAGCTGTTTCCAGGGCATTATTTTCCAGGCATTGCCAACCTGCTTGTGAGTGGCAAAGGTGGGAGGGCCAGCGGACTTGAGGTTGAGCCAGGGAGCTACCAGGTTAGAGCTGGATGTGTGCGAATGTTTCCATGGAGTTTCCTCTCCTTGCTGGAAGGACACCAAGCGATAAATGGGGCACTATCTCCTGTTAAATTCTAAATACTGGGAGCTAAGCTTGTCAAGTGACACTGGTGCCAAGCTATTCTTGACTGTGCATCTTGGGACACTGTGGCTGATGTGGGTGTTCACTGAAGAGAGAAACAAGATCTTGGGTTTCAGCAAAACACTACAAATCTCCTATGTAAGAGACACTTAAAGACACTTAACTAGTACTACTCAGATCAACCACCCCTTCTTGTGCAAACCTCTCCTGGAAATTCCAAAAGTATATTGAATGTGAATATAAACCAATGACTAGGCTGCACCAATGCTATGAAAGTAAGAGGAATTCAACGGAGGGAAAATTCTGAGAGTGTTTCAGAGGTCAGAGAGACTTTTTAAAGGTCTCGAAACGTGTCTTGATTTGAATGATGAACTTTTGCATGCATGCCAGAGTAAAACAGTGGGCATCAAGAAGACCTTTTAAATGCAGGGTGGCAACATCCTGGATTACTAGAACCACTTTGTGCTTGCCAACTTTAAATTGGCCATTTCTTGGCTTCATAGATTTTTAAAACATTACATCCCTCTTTGTTGTTTTATATGCTTGGCCTGCAATATGACCAAGATTTTTCATTCCTGCTCTGTTTTCTGGGCACTTGCTCATTTCTTACTTCTTTCCATCCCTTGGGCCCCCACTGCCTCTTATATGAGACTTCCTGCTTTTATGGGCACCATCTTTCTGTGGTCCATTACTGGGACAGGGGCCTTGGGACTTCCGCCTTCACTGCTTTTTTTGCCTCGGTTCTCTGCTTGCAATCATGTGAGTAATGCAATTTTACTGATGGAGGTATATTTTCCTTCACTTCAGAAACCTTTGTTTTGTGCATCATAGTTAAAAAATATGTACACAGTTATGACTATTGTATTTTATCAGCCAGAAGTAAGGGTGTTATGTGGGCAGGAAAGAGTAGCTTGTAAAAAAATATTATACTGCTTTCTGCTTTCGCTCTATATCCTGCAGGTAAACTGACTGATATTTTAATTTCCTCAGACTCTTTTGAAAGCTCTGTAAATGAATGTTCTGAAGAAAATATATAACTTTGGTTATCATACTTTATGGTTATTACTGTGTACACATTAAATGTGAATTAATGCAATAAAACAGTGCATTTCACATAAAAATACTATGAATTTCACTGCTGCCACAGACACAGCACATGTATCAATGTAATTATGGGTTACAAATCTTTGCCAAGAGAGGAAATAGCATTTATTTGATATTCACTTATTGTGAGAATTCAAAACAAGTATTCTCTTTCATGGCACACTCTGATCTGATGTGCCCCCTTTTCCTAACAGGACACTTGGGAAGCCAGGATTTTTTAACTCTCATCTTTAGTTCACTAAAAATGGTAGCTTTAGAAATGTTTAGGAAAGAAGGGTGCTGTTGGTATACTTAAGTCACAAGAAAGGGATATAACTCTTACCACCAAACTTTAAGGAGATGTGGCTATCTTTTCCAGATATCATAAATTTTAGCAGAATATTTTATTGTCTTAATATTTCACTAGCTGAAGAAAATAATATGTACAATGTAACATAAGTTAAGATGTTTGCTACTTTCTACCACAAGCAGCAACATTAATGAATACATTTACAGGTATCAGACTTGGAATTGCCATGTCATATGCTAATTCTACTTTAAATGTACCAGTCAAACTTCACTAAAAATTATGTAGACTTGAGGATAAAACTCAGAGATAGAATGCTTGCCTAACATAAGGGTCTAGGTTCAGATTTCAGTACTGACAGCACCAGAATTTTGTATATTTGGAAAGAAGGAAGGAAAAACCAAAGGGAATGTTGAGATTTCTAAATTCTAAAATAACATTGAAAGATAATTCACTAGAATCAGATTTTCTTGTATCTAGGACAATGCTACATCATTATTTCTCAGAATTTTAGTTCTTCCCTACTTCCTACATCTGTTATGCAATCCCAAGTCATGGGCATGAGTGCATATGTAAGTATGTCCCACCAGGAAAGTAGTATGTCATATTTCTACCAGATGTTTCCTTTAATTGTGTGGTTGTTCACATATCCTTCCTAACTGGACCCTTCTTCATATCAGAAATTGGGCAGAGAATGACTGATTTCAGGAAAGATAGATTCAGGTTCCAGTCTAGCACGAACATAAACCCAGTTCTGAACAGTGTAGCATGACAGGGTTCTTCTGAGGGAATATGTTTCTTCCCAATAAAAGAAGCATAAGAAAGGATGCATTCACAGTGTAGTCTCCGAGTCCTGCCTGAGCAAATGCTGTGATTTCAACTGCTTCTGCCATCTTGAGCACTGCCAGTGCTCAGGCAGTGCCACCCATCTTCCTGCTGCCCACACTTGTATTTTATAGTACGTGAGGTAAATAAAAGACCCTCTTTAAACATCATTGCAGGTTAATCATTTGTCCTTGCTTTCGGTGTTTCCATTTGACTATAGATTTGAAGTCTGTGGTTATTACCACAACGTGAAACCAGCCATCTGGGCTGTGAGATCTTTCTCCCAATAGTGTTCAGATGAGCCAGGAGAGCTGTGAAGACTGGAGACGATTGGTCTTTCAACTAGGAAGGACCCTACATGGATATGAAAACAAGAGGGTTGGGATATTTGCAAAAAGAAACGTTATGATGACAGTCACAGAGCCTCACGAGCTAAGAAGTGCACCTGCAGAAGGTGTGACAGCCTCTTAGGGCACCTGCGAAGGTATGTAAGAATGAACAAATACGGGTGAAGACTTGAATTAAGAGCAAGAAGCAGGGGGTCTGGTCTCATCGGTGCTGATGAGTCCCTGCTCATGTCTCAGGGGCGCAGACTGAGCACAACACAGAGGCCAAGTCCCAGAAAGGCCCACTTAACACTGATTGGCATCTCTGACCAGCTTTCTCCGGTTTCCTGGTTTGTGGTTTCTCCCTGGATTTGGAAACACATTGGAACATCTATCCCTTTCTCAGCCCCTTCTCAGTGGTTCTGGCCGAGGCTGAGTAGGGACATCACAGTTTCAACTGAGGTGGCTATCACCCTCTACAGCTGCAAACTGTCTCCTGGTTCCCAGGGCACCACACATCACTATATCACTGTGCCTTCCAGTCTCTGTAGGGAGATGTTTTCACATTCCCAATCACTCCTTTCATCTAGCTCATACCTCTTGGAATATTCTTGCTAGAGTTTGCATGTCTTCTTTAAAACTCATATTGAAACTACTTGCTATTATGATGACATTGACAGGTGGGGCTTCAACAGGAGTTAGACGATAAGAGTAGACCTCTTACCCATGGATTAATGCTCTCCCAAAGGGAAAGCATTATCACAGGTGTGGGCTCCAAATAAGAATATAATCTTGCCCCTCGTCCATTCACTTGGTCTTCATTCTTCTGTCTTGGAAAGATGCAAAGCCCTGCCAGATTCAGCACTGTGTTCTTGGACTTCTCAGCCTCTAGAACGATAAGTCAAATAAATGAACTTCTCTTTTAACAGAGTACTGTTTCTGAATTTTTAGTTTTACTAGAAAACGGACTAAGAAAATGTCCTTCATATAACTTTCCTTACTTAAATGGTGAGTATGCTGAAAATCTTCTCTCGGGACATAGACTGTTTCAGTCAATTTCTCAGATTATGTTTACAGACTACTTAACAGCATAAAAATGTATTAAGAAAAATGCCAGACAGGAAAGATGAAATAATATAGAACAGGAGATATTAAACAAAATTTGAATTATAATTGAAGTGCAGAATTGTCAGAACTGGAAATATTCTTAACAATCAAAACCCAAATTGCCTGCTTCAAATTACAAATAATTCTATTTCAAAACAAAAAGGCTGAACAGAAAATTTGGTATCCTACAAAATAAAAATCATTACTTTAACCGGTTCAATTGTCTTTTATGAAATAAGAAATTTTGTGACATTCCTAACCTAATTTTACCTAAGAAACAATTGCAAAGTGGAACACACAAAATTTAAAGTTTTATTCAGGAAAGATATACTTAACATGTTTATCATTTAACTTGTCCTAACTACATAGCAAAAGAAATTATTTCCTATGAGACACAGAATTCCTAAATATGGATAAATATCTCAAATTTTTCTACCATGTATCCTGGAAAAATTAACGTTAAGTACCAACAACTTTATAAAAAACAATGCATTGCCTTCCGGAGGCCTATGGAAAGACTTAATGAAATGTGATTCCATCATGCAACTTCTTCATTGTTTTCAGTTTTTCAGTCCTTTTGTTTGTCACTTGCCCTTCAGTGCTAGAGCACTGAATGTCATGATTATTACTGACGTTATCATCAAACCCTAAAATTTACCTTAGCAGTTACTAGCAACCTAACAACTGCACACGAGAGGTAGTTATGTATCCATAGAAGCCGCTGCTGGTACAGATGAAGCTCTGATAGAAACATTCACAAAAGAATAAATATCACTGGCCTTATCGCTCCTGTGTGTTCAAGCAATAGACAATATCTGATGAAAAACATTCTCATTGTCATTTGTCACACAACATTCTTAACAGTGTGTTCTCATCAGTTCACAGGCCAAGCGGTTGGCATTGCAGTGATGTGCCAGGGAGATGCTTTCCTGATGACCTTTAAATACCACAGTCTCAAGTGATGATACAGAATGACTCTCTTTCACCCCATTGCTGTCTTTTAAAAAATTCTAATGCTTTGGGATATGTCACTGAACCGATGATGCAGTGTCACATATTTTTGCAAGACGCTAGGGGAAGAGTAGGCTGTTTAAACTTGAGTACCAATTATTATCTAAGTTATTTTACCCGGCCGATTTACAATGTTACCTTGTAGTGAAAAACAAAAAAGAAGATCTTTTATAAAAGAGTACAACGAAGTAAAATCTAGTCCTTCAGATAGCTTGGGATGTGGGAAGAGGAGATACACATCACTACAGGCATTCTGAAGACAATTACCCTCTGTGATGATGACAATTAGGATGAATTTTAAGCTACACTACCCCATTTATTTCATGCCTTGTTGCATGGAGGAATCTGTGAAATAATCAAAGTACATGTGGACCAGAGTCTTTGACTGCTGTCAGCTGACTAATGCAGAGTTGGCTGTCAGAACATCCAAGGCACTTGAGTGTGATATTTCTTCCCCTTCACTCATTCAAGCAATGTCCAGTTGGCTACTAAAGAAGTCCTATCTTTTATAATCATCATCTCTTGTCATTTATCTGTGAAATTACCTGCCTATGTGAAATTGATCTGTTATTAGATCTCTGAAGATTGAGGGAAGCCCCCAAGGGAAAATTGGTGCATGGATGTCTTCTATGAGGTTGGAGATAGGGTTCAGAAGATGACTCAGTTGGCAGAGTGCCCACTGCACAAGTCCTATAACCCTTGTTCTGGGTGGGGATAAGAGGATTCCCACAGCTCACTGGCCAACTAGTCTTACTGTGTGGGTGAGCTTCAGTTGTACAGAAAGATTCTGTCTCACAAAATTAGCTAGAGAGTGACTGAGGAATACAGCCAACATCAACCTCAGGCCTCCACATGTACACACACACACACACACACACACACACACACACACAAAACACACACACACATGCATATACCACAGAAACACATGAAATGGAATCCCCTGGAAGGATACTAATATTTAAGAGGCACAATGATCACTGGGCATTGAGTTCAAAAGAACTCACCCACATTGAAACAGATTAAATATTTACTAATTAACAGGGACACCTTGAGATACTTTCTGTGGCTCAAATGTGCCCCCTTCAAAATCAGGATATTAGCAATGTGAGAGTAACAAGAGGCAGGGCCTGTAAAAGGTTATTAAATCATATTTCCATTGCAGATAATATTAAGCCAGGTATGGCTCTATCTCAGTGTGAGCATTATATCAGGAACTATCTTTCAAAGTTTTAAAAACTGTGTAATTTCCATGTGGGATGTGGAGACCAGGAGAGAGCTGCAAGCACAATCTCAGAGTACCATTGAAGAATGGAAAGTGAAACTTACCACATTGAAAGTTGAAATACAAAAGTGGGAAAGTCAAAACAGAAGACAGTCCTTGAGGACTGGGGAATGTAGTAAACAGGCAGCACCCTCATAAGGAGACAAAGGAGAAAAGAGTCACTAGAAAAAGTAATGTTGGGAGGAGACAGTCTTCCAGAATTAATTAATGACATAAAGTCATAGATAAAATCAGAGAATGCCAACAAGATAAATACACAAGGCCTACACCTAGGCTCTTAGCCAACTTCAGAAGACAAGAGGTAGTGAAAAGGAATCATCTCATTCTCAGGGTACAGATGGCAGGCACAGTAGTCTTCTCTCCAGGAACACTTTAGGCCAGGCAAAAGGAAGGGATGCTTCCAAAAGGTCAAAGAATGTTTTATGTATTTATTTTTTTCTTTTTTATTTAATTATTTTTTAAATTTTTCCCACTCATACAAACTTAATAGGTACCCTGGTCCCCTCCCTTCCTCCACTTCTCCCTGGACCCACTTGTTCCCTCCCCACTTTTCCCCTTCCTCCCCTCTCCCTTTCTCCCAGGGCTTCCCCCCCATACCTGGAGCATCCTTTAGTGTGCATGTCAGACTTCCCTGTGGGTCCTCCTCTCTGATGAGGTGTAAGGACTCAGTAGCATTGCCTAGAGTTCTTTCTTGTGTTCCCTTTAGTATGGGAACACTAATGTGGCTGTTAACCCCTTGCCTCTAAGGATCCTAGTGCCTGTGATCCATGCTAGACTTTGGGGGGGTCAATGATATGTTGGTAATTACACAGGTCATGCAAAGTCCTATTATGATTACTTCAGCCCTAACTTGCATGGAGTATCTTGCATATCGTTGCTCCTCCCCATCTTTAGGTTCTTACAATCTTATTGCCCCATCTTCCGCAAATTTCTCTGAGCTTTAGGATAGGGAGATATTAGGATGGCCTGGTTCCAGGTGATTAGTGTAGGGTCTCTGATGTTCGGAATTATGGTTTGTTTGTTTGTTTGTTTGTTTTCTTCCAGTTTTGCTGTTCCTGCACCATCCTTGGCTTCATCCTGATGGGCATTGGATGTCACCTCCTAGCCAGAGATAAAAGACTATTAAAAACAGTCTTACTAGAAGAGTAGATTCAAAGGTAAATGGAATAAGAGTAGGAGACCATGGTGGGGGGGGGTGTCAGTCTCCCTTTACATGATGGTTACCTTCTATCTGCTAGACCCTCTGCCCTCCCTGTTTGGTGAGACCAAACACCATCAGTTGGAAGTGACCAGGAAGGAAAGTCTATGAGCTTAACCAGAGGTCTCACTACTTATTTGCAGTCCTTGATGGTGGCCCATTTTCTCTGCTGTAGCCTGATCCCTCTCTCCTTGTTTCTGGGGTGCCCTCCTTCCCCTTCCCTCCTGTTTATAATCTTTGCAATTACTTAGGTATTACAGAGATTTATCTTTTAGTATGTCACTAAGTGGGTTTGGTACTAGGATCCACCTATTAGGGAGTACATAGGGTGCTTAATTTTCTGTGATTGGGGCACTTCACTCAATATAATTTTTTCTAATTCCATCCATTTCCCGGCAAATTGCATTAATTCCTCATTTTTGATGGCTGAGTAGTATTCCATTGCATAAATGTACTACATTTTTCTTATCCACTCATCAACTGTTGGGCACTTGGGTTGATTCCATGACTTTGCTATTGTAAACAGTGCTGCTATGAACATGGTCGTGCTTTTGTCATTGAGGTGAGTTTTTGCTGTATGGGGGATTATTCCCAAAAGTGGAATAGCAGGGTCATATGGCATTTCAATCTTTAACTTCTTTAAGAATCGCCAGACTGCTCGCCAGAGTGGTTGTATAAGTCAGCATTCCCACCAGCAATGTAGAAGAGTTCCCTTCTCTCCATATCCTCTCAAGCATTTGGTTTGTATTGTGGAGTTTTGCCATCCTGACAGGGGTGAGATGATATCTCAGGGAGGTTTTGATTTGCATTTCCCTGATGGCTAAGGATGAAGAGCATTTTTTAAGATATTTGTTAGACATTTCAATTTCGTCCACGGTAAAGTTTCTTTTAATAAAGTTCCAAGGTCCATTTTTTAATTGGGCCATTTGTTTCCTTGGTGTTTAGTTTTCTAAGTTCTTTGTGCACTCTGGATAATAGAGCTCTATCAGATATGTGGTTGGTGAGGATTTTTCTCCCATTCTGTGGGTTGCCTTTGTGCTCATGTTACAATCTCTTTATTTGAACAGTAGCTCTTTAATTTCATAAGATCCCAGCTGTTGAGTGTTGGTTGTAGTGACTGTGCTATTGGATTTCCATTTAGGAACTGTTGGCTTAGCCCAATCAGCTCGAGGGAGTTCCCTACCTTTTCAACTAAGGTTTTTTGTAGTCTATGGCCTTATATTGAGGTCCTTGATCCATTTGGAATTAATTTTTGTACATGGTGACAAGTATGGATCCAGTTTTAATCTTCTGCATGTGGATATCCAGTTTTGCCAGCACCATTTGTTGAAGATGCTGTTTTTTTTCTATTGGATTTTTTAGGCCCTTTTGTCAAAGATCAAATGGCTGTAATTTTGTGGGCTTATATCTGGGTCTTCAACCCTTATCCATTGATCTGTGTGTCTATTTTGGAGCAGTACCAGGCTGTTTTTATAACTATGGATTTGTAGTATAGATTAAGGTTTGGAATGGTGATGCCTCCAGCAGTGTTTTTGTTACTCAGGATTGTTTTTGCTATCCTGGGTCTTTTGTGCTTCCATATGAATTTTGAGATTGTTTGGTAAATTTCTTTAAAGAATTGCTTTGGGGTATTAATTGGTATAGCATTGAATCTGTATATTGTCTTTGGTAGAATGATCTTTTTTACGATATTGATTCTGCCAATCCAGAAACATGGGAGGTCTTTCCACCTTCTGGTGTCTTCTCTAATTTCTTTCTTTAGGGTTTTAAAGCTTTCATTGTAAAGGTCTCTTATTTCTTGGTTAGGTTTATACCAAGGTATTTCATTTTTTTAGGGTCTATAGTAAATAGGATTATTTCTCTTAGGGATTTTTCACTTCCTTCATCCTCGGCATAGAGGAAGGCCACTGATTTTTGCATGTTTATTTTGTAACGTGCCACCCTGCTGAACATCTGTATTAGTTCTAGGAGTTTCCTGGTGGAGTTTTGGGATCACTCAGGTATAAGATAATTTTTATCTGCAAATAGACATAACTTGACTTCTTCCTTGCCAACTTGAATCCCTTTTATCTCCCTTTCTTGTCTTATGGCTTCAGCTAACACTTCAAGTACAATATTGAATAGAAGTGGTGAGAGTGGACAGCCTTGTCTAGTTCCTGATCGAAGTGGGAATGCTTCCAATTGTTCCCCATTGAGCATAATCCTTGCTGTGGGCTTGTTGTATATAGCTTTTATTATATTGATAAAGGTTCCTTCCATTCTAACCGTCTCTAGCGTTTTGATCATAAAAGGCTGTTGGTTCTTGTCAAACGCTTTTTCTGCATCTATCGAGAGTATCATGTGGTTTTAAATTTTGGACTGATTTATATGGTGAATTACATTTATTGATTTGCATATGTTGAACCAACCTTGTGTGACTGGGATAAAGCCTACTTGATCAACGCATATGATCTTTTTGATATATTTTTGAATCCGATTTTCTAAGACTTTGTTGAGAATTTTTGCATCTGTGTTCATCAAAGAGATTGGCCTATAGTTTTCTTTTCTAAGCGTATCTTTATTAGGTTTTGGAATTAAGACAATATTAGCCTCATAGAAAGAATTTGATAGTGTTCCTTCCTTTGCTATTTGATGGAACAGTTTAAGGCATATTGGTGTTATTTATTCCTTGACTGTCTGGTAGAACTCTGTGCTGAATCCATCTATTCCAGGACACTTTTTAGTGGGAAGATTCGAGATTTCTTGCTCAATTTCCTCATATGTTACAACACTATTTAAATAATTCACAACTTCCTGATTAAATTTAGGTAAGTTGTGTTTACTTAGGAATTCATCCATTTCTTTTTTGTTATCAAATGTCACAAAGCATACGTTTTTGAAATATGACCTTATAATTCTCTAAATTTCTTGAGTATCAGTAGTGATAACTTCATTTTCATTTCTAATTTTGTTAATTTGGGTTTTCTCTCTCCTATTTTTGGTTAATTTAGCTTGGAGTATATCAATCTTATTGATTTTTTTCAAAGGATCAGTTTTTTGACTGATTGATTCTCTGTATCGTTTTCCTAATCTTGATTTCAGATATTTCTCCCTTGATTTTGCTAATCTCCTCTCTTCTACTGCTTTTGGGATCAGATTGCTCTTGTGTCTCTAAAGCTTTTAGTTGCATTGTTAAGTTATGTATTTGTGTCTTTTCTATTTTTTTGATGGAAGCATTAAGAGCTATGAAATTATCTCTTAGGACAGCTTTCATTGTGTCCCAAAGATTTTGATAAGTTTTATTTTCATTATTGTTTGCTTCCAGGAAAACTTGAATTTCCTTTATAATTTCTTCCTGAATCCAATAACTTTCCTATATATGTGGAGATTTGTTTTGTGGCCCAATATGTGGTCTATTTTGGAGAAAGTTCCATGTGCTGCTGAGAAAAATGTGTATTCTTTGGTGCATGGATAAAAGTTCAATAGAGATCCGTAAGGTCCATTTCAGTAAGAGTTTGTTTAAGTTTCAATGTGTCTTTGTTAAATTTTTGACCTATTGATCTATCCCATGTTGAGAGGGTGACATTGAAATCCCCAAGAATTATCGTTTTGGGATTGATTTCTTGCTTTAGATGCTGTAGCATTTGCTTAATGAATGTGGAGGGGCCCATATTAGGTGCATATATATTCAGTACTGTGAAATGTGAAGTCTTCCTAATGAATTGTACCTGTGACTAAAAATGTAGTATCCATCTGTGTTTCTTATTTTTTTTTTTTTTTTTTTTGGTTTGAAGTCCACTTTGTCCAACAGCATAATAGTTACCCCTGCCTGTTTCCTGGTTCCATTAGCTTGCAGAATTTTGGACCAGCCTTTTATTTTTAGGATGTGCCTATCTTTTGTGGTGAGATGAGTTTCCTGAAGGTAGCAGATTGATGGGTTGTAATTTTTAATCCAAATTTGTAATCCGTGTCTCTTTATTGGTGAGATAATTCCATTGAGATTTAATGTTATAATGGTGAAATTATTTTTAATTTCAGACACTTTTTATGTTTAGTGGCTTTCATAAGTGTATTATTTGGTATTTAGGTTTTGGTGGTATTATACTTCCCTTCTGTCCACCTGAATACACTCGTTTTTTCCTTCAAGCTTGAGTATCATTTCCAGCATTTTTTGAAGGCCTAGTATGGTAGACATGTAAGCCTTCAAATTGTTTTTGTGCTGGAAAACTTTTCTTTTTCCCTTGATCATGACAGATAGTTTTGCCAGGTATATTAGCCTGGGTTGACATTTTTTGCTCATTCAATACTTGAAGTACATCTCTCCAAGCTCTTCTTGCTTTACTGTTTCCATTGTGAAGTCATTTGTTATTTTAATAGGTTTGCCATTAAAAGTGACTTGTTTTTTTTCCCCTTGAAGCTCTCAGCACCATTTCTTTATCTTTAATGTGGAGTGTTTTGACTATTATTTGTCGTGGTGTGTTAGGGCTAACAGGCCCTAGCAAGGGGCCTAGTAGAACTTCCTGAGCCTGGCTAGAGTTTAGCAATCTGTCTCGGACCCGCCACTTCCACATGTGAATGACTCAGCTAAAGACAAAAGACTTCCTGATTCCACCCATAGGACAGCACCGCCCTCTGAGTTGGCAAATTGGTATTGGGGCACCGTTCTCACCCCATTCCCTGACTCCTCCCTGGCAACCAGTGTCTATGTGAGCTTGAATAAAGCGAGATCCTGCGTTGACTGTTCTCCCGACTCAGTGTGCTGTTTCTCCAGGGAAAAGGAGAAGTCTGGGCCTCCAACACTCATCATCCTGCTCAACCCAGGGGAGGGTCGGTTGGAGCCCTCCCCTCTGCCGCTCTACTGCTGGTGAATCGGGCAGATTGGTCCCCATGTGAGGCGTATCATCTCTCTCTGTGGCAGAAGGCTGACGGGCCAATCGGTCAATCAGTCTGGGGGTAAGTGTATCCTCATAAATTGTGGGGCAATCCTCCTCTAAAGTTAATCCTGCTCTGGACTCCCCTCGGGTCCTTCTGAAAAGTAAGGGCCTTGCCCTCATAGATAGGCCGTCCAAATCACCGAATATCTCAAGACTGCCCCATGGCTGCCTGAAAGCATCTGTTTGAGTGGGACACCTGCAACCGGGTGGAACAAATAGCTCGTTAGAAATACCCAGATTAGGGGCTGGAGAGGTGGCTCAGGGGTTAAGCCTCAGCCTTCCAGGCGGAAGGTCCTGAGTTCGGATCCTAGATCCCATGTATAGACTCCGGGCAGAAGCAGGGGCGGCCTGCGTTTCTAGTCCTGGTAGGGTGGAGCCTGTGAATTGGGGGCAGAGTAAACAAGGAGGAGGTGAGGTAGTCCATGGTGGTTCCTGAATTTACCCGTGGTTCTACACCAATACACATACATACACACATGTACACACACACAATGAATAAATAATAATAATAAGAAAGGCCCAGATTAATAAGGGGGATATCCCCCCACTGGGGGCCTTACCTACCATCTATGCCCTTAAGGGTTGTTTCCTGCCTCACCTGCCTAAAGGCGAGCATGCCCAAGGCGACAAATAGTAAATCCAAAGTGAAATAAAAAACTGGGAATAATTCTTGTCGTCCGTTTGCCTCCCTCTACCCTCTTTATACCCTCCCTCTACCCCTCTTTATACCTTTGATGATACCCCCTGGTCCCCCCTCGGCTTTGGCCTCCTTGTCTCCTCCTGATCCTACCCCTTCTCAGACAAACCCTTTCGGACCCCCTTCTGCAACTCCTCCATATCTACCTCCCTCGGGTCTTACACAGAGCCAGGGCAGTCCAACAGAACTGTTCCCTGTTAATCTTAACCCAGGGGGAAATCACCCTGCCCAATGGTATCCCTGGGAGCCGGGGGAGCTCAAGGAGTTAAAAAAGGCTGTCCTAGAGGATGGCCCTAACACCCCCTGGACTGAGACTACTCTCCAGGGTATCACCCATCAACCCTGTACTACAGCTGACTGGTGATCTCTCGCTGGCACGGTTCTCACCAGACCTCTTTATATCAAATGGTGTGTCCTCTTTAAGGAGGAGTGCCAACAGACTGCTGAGCAAAAACATAATGCAAATCCTCCATCCCTATTACCATGGTTATGCTATCAGGGACCGCCTCTCTATATTCCTCAGGTCCACAACAGGCGACCATACTCTTGCTGTCGGAAGAACATGTCTGTATGGCTGGGTTGGTGGCCTGGAGGAAACTGGATGAGGGCCCTTCTGAGTCACCCATTGCAGGGATACATCAAAAGATAGGGGAGGACTTGCCTTCCTTCATAGACAAGGTTGAGAATAGTATCAAAAGGAAGACTGCTCTTTTCCATCCCCCTACATCCAAAGGATATGGAAAAGTTTGCATTCTTCATGTCAGCTATGAACTTTAGCAGGCCTGATCTAAGATTTGAATGGACAGTCCTCCCCCAGGGCATGGCCAACAGACCTCTTATCTGTCAAAATTACATGCTACACATTTTCTCGTCCCTGATACACCATCCTGATGTTCTGTTTTACATTTACATGGATGATATAATTCTGGGTCACCTGTGCCTTTCTGGCCTTCAAGACCTTACTGACGAGTGCCTTTCTATCCTGCAAAGACACAACTTTAAAGTAGCTCCTGATAAAATCCAGACAATTCCTCCTTTTAAGATCGTGGGGTTTGTGCTTTCCGTGGACACCATGTCTCCTGTTAAACCACAGCTTTATATTCAGGTTTCCTATACCTTGAAACAGCTCAAGGGGGAAATCAACTGGATGAGATTTTGGATACCCATTACTACTGAGGGGAAAACTTAAGTATATTTTTCTTTCAGTTTACACTTTCGCCCATGCCTGCTGGGCTTCAGCACATGCGGGAGAAAAATCTGAGCATGCTATTAGCCATATTCTCCAGTGCTTTGCAACCCTTGGACTTCCAGATAAAATTAAGACAGACAATGGCCCCTGCTTTGTAAACAGGGCCTTTACCAACTTCCTTCAGACCTGGAATATTTTACTTTCCACAGGGATCCCATATAATCCCCAAGTTCAGGCAATCGTTGAACGTCATAACCAAACTCTAAAATCTCAATTACAAAAACAAAAGGGGGAATCCCTACCCCCTCATGATCAGTTAAAGAAGGCATTGTTCATGCTGAATATTTTAAATTTTTCTAGAGAAGACCACCTTTCCCCATTTCAAAAGCACTGGTCCTCTTCCATCACCTATCGCACAGTTCGGGTGAAATGGAGAGACCCCTTGACTGGAAACTGGAAAGGACCCGACCCACTCCTCACAACAAGTCGAGGATTCGGATGTGTCTTCCCCCACAATGAGAAAGGACCTATATGGGTACCATCAAAAGACCTTAAATATCCCCCGCCACTAGGGATTGGGAGCAACACTCATGATGTTTCCAGCGAGGCTGACCGCCCTGAGAATGCCCCTGTTTTTCCTCCCTCAGATCTGGTCTCAAACAATGTGGAACTAGATGAAGATGATGGTGACTCTACTGCTGATGAGGACCCCAAACAGTGATGCTGGGTTCGGAAATCCCCATGATGCACAGAAAATGCTGTTTCTATGCCAATAAATTGGACATTGTTCAAGATAGGATCCAGCAACTTCAGGAAGACCTGGAGAGACTATGTTGGGACCTCCAGGACAGTCTGTTCTGGACCGGCTTCCATGGTCTCCTGCCCTTCTACCTTCTCCCCCTGTGGGTCCCCTCATTACCCTCCTTCTCCTCACTTTTGGCCCCTATATATTCAATATGATCATTCAATTTGTCCAGGGGCAGATAGGAATTACATCAGATAGAAATACAGTACCACCAGCTCTTGGTCCAGGAGTCTGAGTCCTATAACCTCCCGTATCCCCGACAATGGGTATGATGATGCCCTGGCGTAGGCGCCCCCCTCCTTGCTTAAGTGATCCCAATGACTGGTGAGATCCTTTGAGGACACTCTCTCTCTCTCGATGTTGGGATGGTAGTCAAAGACAGGTACAGGCCCTCTTCCAAAAGGGGAGCAACCTAAGACAAGCACATCCCCAAAAAGAGAGTTGTTCATCCTCTGAGAGAAAGGACAACCTAAGACAGGGACACTTGCTGGTTTACAAAAACAGAAGGGGGAGATGTTGGGCCTAACAGGCCCTAGCGAGGGGCCTAGTGGAACTTACTGAGCCTGGCTAGAGTTTAGCGATCTGTCTCAGACCGGCCACTTCCGCCTGAATGACTCAGCTAAAGACAAAAGACTTCCTGATTCCACAAGTAGGACAGCACCGCCCTCTGGGTTGATAAATTGGTATTGGGGCACCCTTCTCACTGCCATTCCCTGACTCCTCCCCGGCAACCAGTGTCTATATAAGCTTGTGTGAGCTTGAATAAAGCGAGATCCTGCGTTGACTGTTCTCCCGACTCAGTGTGCTGTTTCTCCGGGGAAAAGAAGTCTGGGCCGCCAACGCTCATCATCCCGCTCAACCCAGAGGAAAGTTGGTTGGACTGGCCCCCTCTGCCGCTCTACCTGCTGGTGAACCCGGCAATGGTTTCTATTTTGGTCATACCTGTTTGGGGTGCAGAGTGCCTCTTGTATTTGGATGGGTCTCTCATTCTTTAGATGAGGAAAGTTTTCGTTAATGATAATTTGAAAAATTTCCTCAGGTGTGGTATTTTGGGATTCTTGCTCTGGTATTCCATGAATATGCATGTTAGGCTTCTTCAGGGGATCCCATAACTCTTCAATATTTCTCTCAAGTATCTTTTTGGCTTTAACAACCTCTTCCATTGAGCTGGTTAATTCTTCCACTTTGTCTTCAAGATCTGAAATTATATCTTCTGCTTTGTTAGTTATGCTGATAAGACTGTTGAGTTCTAGGTTGAAGATAACTTGTCTTTTAGTTCAATTTTAAACTCTGCTTGAGACTGTTTTAACTGCTCTATGCTTATTTTTTTCTTTAACTGTTTTGCTCAACTTTTCAAGTGTCTGTTTTGTTCCTGTTCAAAGTGGTTGATGCAGTTATTTAACTCCTCCCTGATTCCCTCTTTCATAGAATTGATCATGGTAATGATCATGCTTTGAAGGTTGTTATCTTGGGCCTGGCTTTCTTGGGTATTTATTTTCTGTGAATTTGTTCCAGTTGGAATCTATCATTATGGGGTTAATTCTTTTGGTGGGAGATTTGTTTTCTTCCTCATTGCTGTTTTATCTCTTAAGACCTTCTTTCAGTATCTGCATGTTTTTGACTGAACTGAATTAGTTGGTATTACTACTCTGGAGCAGTTATTGCTAATGTTTGCCTAGGAGTTGGGTACGCTTGTCTTTTGTTATTGTTATTTCCTAGATGAGGCTATTAGACTGTTAGTACATCAATTAAGTCAGGTTAAGTAGACAGGAGTGAATATTAGTATGATAGTGCACTTTTATGATTTAGTACCTTGGTGATATGTGAGGCTGACTGGTACACTCTCTGAAGTTGTATATGTTTTGGAGGTGGCTATATGGAAAAGTTAATCTACAGTGACTAATAACTGAAGGGAACAGGTTGGTAAAAAGGGGTTTACTTACTTTGGGCTAGATGTGAAGAATCTCTCCCATGTGATATTATGATTTTAGGGGACTTTAGATCTATGGTCTTTGTCCCCTAGAGCTTTGCTTGGGTTTTCTTTGAACTCTGTTGAATTCTGAGGAGAGGTGTGTCCTCCCCGGGCCACGAGTGTCCTGATGAGCAGTGTGTCCTCCTTAGACCTAGAGCATCCCTGGCGGGCAGAAAGGGCAGAGGTGCTGATGACTGCACACTTAATATGGGACCTGGGGTATACCATAGTGGCCTTCCCAAGCCCGGAGCAGACTGGGTGCTGCTCAGGCTGGCTGGTGAGAGGAGCTGGGAAGAGCGGGGTGTCCTGGGAGCTGGGGGGATTTACCTGAGGAGCAGTGTGTCCTCCTTGGACCAGGAGTGTCCCAGGAGGGTGAAACTTTATGTATTTAAAAAGCAGGATTTATATCCAGTGACAGTAAATTTCAAAAATGAAGCAGAGAACTATGAAGGAGAAACACATTCTCAGATAAACAAATGTCAAAGAAAAATAATTACCAAAAGGCTTACACGGGAAGAAATGGTAAAGAAAATTCTTCTGTAAGAAGTGTAATACCAATAGCAAAGGAAGGAACACTACCAAATTCCTTCTATGAAGCTAATATCGTCTTAATATCAAACCCTAATAAAGATACACATAAAAAAGAAACTATAGGCCAATCTCTCTGATGAACACAGATGCAAAGATTCTCAACAAAGTCTTAGTAAATCAGATTCAAAAACATATCAAAAAGATCATTCAAGGGGATCAAGTAGGATTTATCCCAGTCACACAAGGTTGGTTCAACATATGCAAATCAATAAATGTAATTCACCATATAAACCAGTCCAACGTTCAAGACCACAGGATACTCTCGATAGATGCAGAAAAAGCTTTTGACAAGATCCAACAGCCTTTTATGATCAAAACCCTAGAGAAGGTTGGAATGGAAGGAACGTTTATCACTATAATAAAAGCTGTATACAACAAGCCAACAGCAAGGATTATACTCAATGGGGAAAAACTTGAAGCATTCCCACTTCAATCAGGAAATAGACAAGGCTGTCCACTGTCACCACTTCTATTCAATATTGTACTTGAAGTCTTAGCTGAAGCCATAAGACAAGAAAGGGACATAAAATGGATTCAAATCAGCAAGGAAGAAGTCAAGTTATCTCTATTTACAGATGATATGATCCTATACCTGAGTGACCCCAAAAACTCCACCAGGAAGCTCCTGGAACTAATATAGAAGTTCAGCAGGGTGGCAGGATACAATATAAATATACAAAAATCAGTGGCCTTCCTATATGCTCAGAATGAAAGAAGTGAAAAAGACCTGAGAGAAACAATCCCATTTACTATAGCCCCTAAAAAAATGAAATACCTTGGTATAAACCTAACCAAGGGGGTAAAAGACCTTTACAATGAAAACTTTAAAACCCTAAAGACAGAAATTGCAGAAGACACCATAAGGTGGAAAGACCTCCCATGTTCCTGGATTGGTAGAATCAACATCGTAAAAATGACCATCCTACCAAAGGCAATATACAAATTCAACGCTATACCAATTAAAATCCCAAAGCAATTCTTCAAAGAAGTTGACCAAACAATTTCAAAGTTCATATGGAGGCACAAAAGACCCAGGATAGCAAAGACAATCCTCAGTAACAAAAACAATGCTGGAGGTATCACCATACCAAACCTTAGTCTATACTACAAGTCCAAGTTATAAAAACAGCCTGGTACAGGCTCCAAAATAGATGCACAGATCAATGGATAAGGGTTGAAGACCCAGATATAAGCCCACAAAATTACAGCCATTTGGTCTTTGACAAAGGGGCCCAAAAAATCCAATGGAAAAAGAACAGTATCTTCAACAAATGGTGCTGGCAAAACTGGATCTCCACATGCAGAACTGGGCCCATACTTGTCACCATGTACAAGACTTAATTCCAAATGGATCAAGGACCTTGACATAAGGCCAGAGACTATAAAAACCATAGTTGAAAGGATAAGGAACTCCCTCGAGCTGGCTAGGCCAACAGTTCCTAAACAGACATCCAATGGCACAGTCACTGCTACCAACTTTCAACAGTTGGGATCTTGTGAAAATAAAGAGCTTCTGTTCAGATAAAGAGATTGTAACACGAGCTCAAAGGCAACTCACAGAATGGGAGAAAATCTTCACTAACCACATATCTGATAGAGCTCTACTGTCCAGAATGCACAAAGAACAAAGAAAAGTAAACACCAAGGAAACTAATGGCCCAATTAAAAAATGGGCCTTGGAACTTAAAAGAAACTTTACCAGGGATGGAATTAAATGTCTAACAAATATCTTAAAAATTGCTCCACTTCCATAGCCATCAGGGAAATGAAAATCAAAACTTTCCTGAGATATCATCTCACACTGATCAGGACTGGCAAAAATCCACAATACAAACAACACCAAATGCTGAAGAGGATGTGCAGAGAGAGGAACTCTACTACATTGCTGGTGGGAATGTAGGCTCATACAACCTCTCTGGCAAGCCATCTGGAGATTCTTAAAGAAATTAAAGATTGAAATGCCATTTGACCCTGCTATTCCACTTTTGGGAATAACCCCCCATACAGCAAAAATTCACTTCGATAGCAGAAACATAGCCATGTTCATAGCAGCACTGTTTACAATAACAAAGTCATGGAATCAGCCCAAATGTCCAACAGTTGATGAATGGATAAGGAAACTGTGGTACATCTATACAATGGAGTACTACTCAGCCATCAAAAATGATGAATTACTGGAATTTGCCAGGAAATGGATGTTATTAGAAACAATTATATTATATGAAGTATCCCAGACCCAGAAAATTAAGTGCCATGTGTACTCCCTAATAGGTGCCTCCTAGTACCAAACCCACCCATCCCACCTAGAGAAACTCAAAAATAAATCTCTGTAATACCTACAGTAATTGCAAGGATTAAGAACAGGAGGGATGGGGTAGGAGGGCCATATTAGAAACAAGGAGAGGGGACAATGTTACAGCAGAGAAAATAAGCCTCCATCAAGGACTGCAAGTAAGTTAAGTTCACAGACTTTCCTTCCTGATCATTTACAACTGAGGGGGTATGATCTCACCAGAAGGGGAGGGCATACAGTCTGGCAGATAGAAAGTAACCATTTTGCAAATGGGTGATTGACCCCTCCCTCACTGGGGTTTCCTACTTTTATTACATCTACCTTTGAATATACTCTTATAACAAGCCTCTAGGTTAACAGCTTTTTATCTCTGGCCAGGGGGTGAAATACAATACCCATCAGGATGGAGTGAAGGGCATTGCAGGAGCAGCAAAACTGCAAAAGAAAATCAACGAACCATAATCCAGAACTTCAGAGACTCTATATCAACCACCTAGAACTAGGCCAGCCTAATCTCTCCCCATCCTGAAGCTCAGGGAAATTTGCGGAAGAGGGGGTGGTAAGATTGTAAGAGCAAAAGGATGGGAGGAGCAATGATATGCGAGATACTCCACACAAGTTAGGGCTGAAGCAATAATAATTTTACTTTGCATGCCCTGTGCAATGTCCCACACACTATTGACCCCACAAAGTCTAACATTTGCTAAAAGCACCAAGATCCTTGGAGGCAAGGGATTGACAGCCATAATAGTGTGCCTAGGCTTAAGGGGTACAAAGGAAAGGGTTCAGGGAAATGTCGCTGGGTCCTAGTATGTCATCGGAGAGGAGGACCCAGAGGAGAGACTGGCAGGCACATTAAAGGAGTCTCCGGTCATTGGGGGAAGGGAGGCACTGGGGGGTGGTGAGGGAGGGGTAAGGGGAGGGTGAGCAGAGGGGTCGGGGGAAGGAGGAGGGAGGGAGGGAACCGGTGTACTGATTAAGTTTATATGAGCAGAGATAATAATAAAGAAGTTATAAAAAAAATAAAAAAAGAAAGAGAACCAGCTCCCTCAAATTGTCCTCTGACCTCCCCATGAATCATATTATAATAAAGCTATTATAAATAAATGGTAAAAACTAAGAAAAAAAAAGACGTGCAATACCAAATAGACGCTTATCTCTACATTAAGAAATGAATACACTAGAAATAAGATACATTAAAGCTGATTAATATGTCTTTTCTGGTCTTAAATGGCTCTATAATTAATTGTTCACAACAAAAATGCAGCATTGCATTGTGTGCTTATAGAAAAAGTAAATGTAAAATATATATATCCCCTATATTTGGAGTGAGGAAATGGGAATAGAAGTCACAGCATTATAAAAGTTCATAAACGACATAATTATTGTATTTGTTGTATGTGCTTAGGACTAAGGTTTGTCACAGACAGCAGCTCCTACATTTTTTGGCAAGAGGCATAACTAATAAGTACTTGAAATTTAAGACCAAGCAATATCCTCAATTATTTTGCTGAAAGAAGACAGAGAAATGACAAAAAGAAAGAAAAACTAGATGGAACAAATAAAAAACATACCAAGAGGATGGATCACAAAATATGCTGACAATTACATTCACTGTAAACAATCTACTTTAGTTACTGTTGCTATAATCAATGCCCTGACTAAAGCAAGTTAAGAAGCTAAGGAATTAAGGAGTCAGTTTTACTTCCATTTGCATTTCAAGATAACAATCCATTTGGGTGAGGAAGATATAACACAGGAGCACAAGGTAACTGGTTACATGACATCCATAGTCAAGAAGCAGAAAGAGATGAATGTTCATCCTTTCTTCTCCCTCCATTTAGTTCAATACCCAAACATAGGGAACAGTCCTGTCATGGTTTGAAATGTGTCCCCTACAGTCTCATGTGTTTGGCAAGGTCATGGTACCTTGAGAGGTGGAGCCTTGCTGGAGGAAGGCAGTCACAAGGGGTGGGCATTGAGGTGGATTAGTCCTACCCTACCTCCAGAAGTCTGCCTTTGCAGCAGGCAGTCTGCAGCTCTCAGCTTCCAAGATGTCTGCGGTGACTTAGCCTCCTCCAGCTTTGGCCAGCCAGCCATGCCACCTCTGCTTTGAGAGACTGTACCTTTCCTCTGGAACCATAAGCTGAAAAACCTCCCTTTCTCCCTTAAGTTGCTTACTTTGGGTGTTCTCTCACAGCAATAGTTATGAGTAACTGTTACAAGTCTCACCCATTTTCAGAGTTAGTCTTCCCTTATCGGTTAACCCCAATCAAGCTAATAATACCTTCCTGGAGGCTTGTCTCCTAGATGGTTCCAGATCTTACTAAGTTGACAGTTAACATCACACAGTTTAAATACAAATTGAAGAATGCTACATGCTGACTCTATAGTGTTACAAGAAATCTACTTGATAGGTGGGCTAAAGGGAAAGGATGGGAATTGTATGCCTGTATACACTAATCAAAACAAAAGATCTACTACCAGACAGGGTGAACTACAGAAAATTACCAGAAAGAAACATAAGAGGGTGAGGAAGTCAATGCTCTACCAAACATACCAATTTTACATGTTGTATTTAGCAGAAGAGATCCAAAGTGCTTAATTCAGAAATGGTAGAATTTAAAGTAAAAATATCAAAATTCACAGTGATAATTAAATACTGTAGATACTTCTCTTAGTATTTGATTGAACAAGTAGATGTGAAATCATTACAGATGTAGAGGATCTGAATAATACTATAAATCTGTTTGATTTAATGACAACACTGTGTTCAGAGGATGCACATTCTTTCCAAGTACACATATAACATTCATTAAGGTGAGGATATTCTCTCATAATGAAGACTGAACTAGTTGGAAACAACACAAGTCACAGAAGATGAAGTTGTTAAACAATCATGGGATTAAAGTAAAAATCAATAATAGCACAGGCAATGCTTGGATATTTATAAATTTACTCAAGGTAGTTCTTAATAACAGATTTCAAAGATGAAATATTAAGAGAATTTAGAACATTTTAACTCACAGAATATCAAAGTGAAGCATGTTGAAATCTGTTGCATATATATAGCTAGACAATGTTTCAAGAGAGACATAAAATATTAAGGAGTGTCTAGGATGTAGTTTAGTTGTATGGCACTTAATCTAGAAAGTGAAAGACACAAAGAAAATATTTGCAAATCAAACGATTTAACTAAAGTCTTCTAATTAGGCTATAGTTTTAAAATACTCTCAAAATTCAATGAGCTGGCAACCCATTTTAAAAAACAGAGCATTTGAACATATTTTATAAACAGGGCACGTATATGACACTTGAACAAATGATAAAATATTCATTGTTCTTAAGCACACATGAATGGTAAGTTGAAGTCACAATGAGATACATAACCATTAGAATACTGTAGTATTCAAGTATTTAGGAAAACCATACTGAGTGCTGATCAGTGCAGAGAACAACTCACAGGGGTCCATGCTGATTGGACAGTACACTGGCAAGGAAAATAATCATCTGCAAAATTGAGCTTCTTAAAAATTAAACACACAAATATAACATGGTTCAGCCAGCATACTCCTAGGTTTTGGCCCAAAGAAATGAAAATATTCATTCACATAAAAGCCAATATATAAATCTTTATAGCAGATTTAGTCATAATTCCCCTCAAATGAAAACAACCAGATGTCTTCAACCAGTGAATGGATACACAGAATGTTGCTTCCATACAATAAAACACTTGTCAGCAATAAAAGATAATGAATTACTAACATATGCAGCAACCCGGATGAATCTTCAGTAAATTTTATTAAGTAAAAATCTGGACTGCTAGGGTATGGGATTAAATGCAAAAAGAACCATACCATATATAATTATCATACTCTAAAGAGTAACTTTTATCTTGATTGGCATATGGGTTAAGAATTCTGAGACTGCTTCTAGGTTTCTCAGAGTGCAACAGTAGCTGAACATTCTGTGGATTTCAGACTTATGAAAAGAAATTGAAATTAAACTAGAAAAAGTCCAAAACAAACCCTGAAATATTGATTGCAACAATATCAATATGAACTCATTACTTTTGTATGTACAGGTAAATACTGGAATAATTATAGAGGTATGTTGGCATAGATTTTGGTGGACACACATACAAATATATTCACACATGCTTGCACACAGATTCTAGCTCTGTCCACTGAAAGAATCTACTGGAACCATTATTATCCCATATGATTAAGCACATCTACTTTTTAGGACTTGTGAGCCATTCCAAGTCCAGGGTTCAGAACATATTGCATGAATCAATGGTTTTCTGTGATGCCCATGGTGCGAGTTCTCACCATGGAAAGTCAGGGCTTCAAGAAACACACAAGCAACAAGAGGAGGATCCAAAGACCAAAGTTGGGCCAATCTGAGCAATTGCTCAGCATTGCTCAATAATGCAAGCACTAGAATATAACTCAGACTAAAAGAAGCACCCACAGCCCCAGACATCAATAGGTACTTTGAACTACTACTCCAAACCAGAATGCTAATCAGTCACTTTGAAAAGAGTGAGAAAATTAGGAGACATTAGGATACAACAGCAATAATAACTGTTACAGATAAAACCTATCAGTGAATGCCAAGATAAGGGAGCAAATGTTTGAGCTGAATGTGTCATTTTCATAATCTCGGAACATCTCCTCTAGAAGAGTTATTAATGTACAGAGGGGACAATCAGACTTTGTGACAGAGAAGCCCAGCAGACACAGCTTTGAAACCAGCAATTCAGATTATAGCACAAATACCAGGAAGACTGACATCTTATATCTGTTCCTCTTGATTAATAAGACGTACATATCTGTGGTGACATATAAGAAACATCTACTTCTTGCTTCTATCCATAGATTACCAGCAATATACTAGTCTTTCTTATGCATAATTTTATACTGATATTATTGTCCCTTTTCATAATTTTCTCTGGTCTTGAACATGTGCATTTTTAACTTTCATCTAGGTCTGTCCAAAATGTCCTTTTTTATAGTAGATAAAAGATAAGTGTTGAAGAGTGCTTTTATAATGATAATTTGTAATTAGCACAATTCAGTTTCAAGCTAATATCAACAGCTCCTTAAAATAATGCTCAGTATCTCCCTCTTTTTACCCTGCTGCTTATTTTCTCCAGGAAAACATCTGTGTCTAATTTTCTGTCTCTTCTCCCCTCCCCGTCTCTGTCTTTTCTCTTTCTCTTCTCCACTTCTCTTCTTTCTTTCTGTCTCTCTCTTTCTCCCTCTCTCATTCTCCCTCCATCCTTTTCTCTATTTATTTCCTATCTCTCTCCCTATTTCCCTCCCCTTTTTTCTCTGATCCTTTGTTCAAATTCAAGCAGAACTCTAGAACCTTCTGTCTGGGGTTCAGCAGAATTGTGAAGCTTCACCTTGTGATCTTGTATAAATCATTTCCTCTTGGCTTTCCAATTCCATGATCTTACAATCAGTTCTAAGTAGCTGCCAATATCAGTTTGTAAGAATCCATTTGCTAATTTGATATTCAGAGACTCCACTATGACTTGTCTCTCCCTTGACATATGGCTCTAGAGATATATTTATTAAGAAAACACACATAGACACATACGCACATATATATATATGTGTGTGTCCTTTGTTCAAGTTTACCTCATTAGTTGTATTTTCAAAGAGATAAAGTACATAAACTATATTTTGGTTTCTAAGTAGATATTCAGATTATGATGTTTTTATGATATAATATATTTATGATTTGCTTGGGGAATGTTTAAATGATATCAGTTCCTATTGCATACCAAGTAGAGTTGACTTATTTAGCTTCCATTTAAAAGATCATTCCAGTCCCTGTTAGAAATATTTGGGGGAAATCATGAGATAGCAGCCATGCCTACAATAAAGGAAGAAGCAGGAGGGTCAAAATGAATGGATGGAGAAAGGAGCACATCCCATGCTTAAGAATCTGGGAATGTGGGGCTGGAGAGGTGGCTCAGGGGTTAAGCCTCTGCCTTGCAGGCAGAAGGTCCTCAGTTCGGACCTAGACTCTAAATATAGATGCCGGGTGGAAGCGGGGGTGGCCTGCGTTTCTGGTCCTGGTAGGGCGGAGCCTGTGAATCCCGGGGCAGAGTAAACAAGGAGGAGGTGGAGGCATCTGTGGTGGTTCCCGAATTCCTCGGTGGTTCCCGAATTCCTCCGTGGTTCTACACACACACACACACACACACACATAAACGCAAATACATATATGCATAATTGAATAAATAATAAATAATAAAAAATTTAAAAAAAAGAATCTGGGAATGCGTGGTGCTCACTTTAGAGCACAAACCACATGATACCACCTATTTTTCAGTAAAACTACAGATTCAAGATAAACAGTGATGCTGTGATTATAAAGATATAGAGGCAGAATTTAGTTGCTCCAGTTCTGACACTTGATTTGACTGCTCAGAGTTTCTATCTGCATTTTAAATCCTCACAAACTTAATCTGTAAGACTTTTATGACTATATGTGCACTTATTAATTCATGCAATTTAAATTTATGAAAAGTGTTCTTTGATCAATATGAAAGAAGATTGACATGCCAAGTTCTGCTCTATTAAACATGAATATCTAAGAAAATCAATTTTGTCAGTTATTGGCAAGTTTGAAAAATTGAGGCTCAAGAGCTTCATTAATACAAAATGCAAATATAGAGGTACAGATTCTTTGTCTCTATACAACATGTTAGCGATAGAGCTAGAAAGATGGCTTAGCTGCTCAAGCTTGATGAGCAGAGTTAAATTCCCAGAACCCATGTAAAAATCTGGGTCTGCTGGTGCACATCTGGAATCCCAAGCCAGCTACAGCATCATGAGAGGCAGAGACAAGAGGATCTTTGGGAAGTTCGTGAGCTAAGCAGTCTAAACGACACAGCACAGTAGAAGAAGCAATGAGAGAGACCCTGCCTTTACAAGGTGGAAGGAGAGTCTCCCAAAGTTGTCCTTTGACCTCTATGTCCTCTTTGTGTGGTGCGCATGTGTGTGTAGGAGGGGTACATACATATGCACACACACACATAGTAAATAAATAAATTAAATTAAACAGTAAGTCTGTATTAGAGTTCTCTGAAGAACAGAATCTCTAGAGTGTAATGTATATAAATAAGTTTATTAAATTAACTCACGATAAAGATAGTGTCTTTCAACGTAGCCACCCATAGCTGCTTCGTTCTTGATCAGAATGTCTCACGAAACCGAAAGATCCTGAGAAGGTCTCAAACCTCTACTTCCCCAGAGAGTTGAAGATACTGGGCTCCAACACCGAGAGGAACAGCTGGCTACCGATGTCAATGATGAACAGCAAACAACGGCAAGGCCTACAGACCAGGCTCCAAAGGCAGCAGGAGCAGTGGCAAGCTGGAAAGGATGGAGCTCTGAGTCAGCCAAGGATGAAGGCAGTAGTGGCAGCAGCAACGAAGAAGGCAACGATGCTCTAAGCAGTGAGCAAAGCTCCAGCAGTGAACTCAACAGCAAGTAACAGCGGATAAGGGAAGAGCAAGTCCTTCCTCCTCATACTTCCTATTTTCTGATCCACCACTGGAAAGTACCACCCACTATGGGCTGGGTTTTCCACATCAGTTAAGCAAGTACCTGCAAACTTGTTCAGGGGGCCTGCTCTAACCATCAATACTGCCACAGCTGTGCCCCAAACAGTCTACAACTGTCAAATTGACACTAAAAGATACTTTTCATTTTTTTGTTATGAAATGTTTTATTCTTCATGCCTTACTTGTAATAGTTACTCTTAATGGAAGAGAAAAAGTCACAGTTTCCTAGGGGGATGGGTCCCTCAGCAAAACATCTGCTCTACAGGTAGAAGGTCCTGAGTTGATCCACAGAGTTGATGAAGAATCACAGGTGTGGTGGTGCATGCTCATAAGCCCAGTGCTAAGACCAGGGAGGCAGGCAAACCTGTAGTGTTCCTTGTACACTCAGTGAGTCCCAGGCCATTGAGACAACCTTTCTCAAAGCATGATATTCCTGAGGATGACACTTGAGGTTGTCTCCTGCAGCCTCCACACATGTGCACACACAAAGACATAACATTTTAAGAACTGCATTTTCTTATGAGCATTATGTCTTTTTATGTCATGGTCATTGCTAAAATAACTTTCATATTGAGGCAGGTGAGCATAGAGATGAGTTTAGCAATCTGAGACTCCATTTGGGTTCAGACAATGAACACCATTCCAATGGCAGCCTGAGACACTGCCTACAAGTCCTTACAGACTTACCTCTCTTCCAACAATGCATCTAGCAACCTGTTAAGAATGCAGGACCCCTATCTGCATTGAGCTGCACCCACAATTCACTCCAAACAATACAATGAGTTTCTTCTCCCTGTACCAACTATCTAGCTTGGGTAGACTCTATTCAAATGCATTCTGGAACATGAATGGGTTGAATGTTATAGTACATAGTAGTTTCAGATATCTATTTGACAATTGGGAGCTGAACATTTAGACATACCTGTGAAGAATTATTTAGTTAAAGCAAGCCTGTGGAAGCTGATCTAGTTGATGTGGGAGGACCTACTCCACAGTAGGTGGGACCATACCCTGGGAAGGTGGAAAAAATGCAGACAACAGAGCTGTTTGGCTTCAGTAAGCTGCCCAGCTGGGAAGTTTGCAGTGGTTTCTGTCCATTTGCTTTTGCTATGAATATGTTGTCGCTAGTTCCCTCAGCTTCTGCGAGTAACTCCATTGCCACCATGATCAACTCTAACTTGAAGCCTGGGGTATGAATAACATCCCATTCCTCTAAGTTGTTTGGATCAAATATGCATTACAGCAACTGGAATATGAAACTAAGATGATTTGATACCAGAGAAGTGGGTGTTGCTCTGAGACTAAGGTAAGGCTAAAGAATAAAACATATCTTTATTGGCTATATTAGATATGCTCACCTTTTGGCATATTTCTGGTACAATGATTATATTAATGTGTGTGTGTGTGTGTGTGTGTGTGTGTGTGTGTGTGTGTGTGTGTGATGGCTGTATGCATGTGTGCAAGTAGGTACACAGTCATGTATGCATATGCAGAGGCCAGAGGCTGATATTGGGTATCTTCCTCTATGTGCCTTGTTCCTTTTATCTTTTGAAGGCAAATACAATGAATTTATGTATTTTTCCCCTTTTCTTGTCTTGTCATACTCTGTTTTCCAATGTGAATCCTCTTTTTCCTAACTAGTCTCTTGGTTGGATTTCCATCCCCATACTCAGGGCAGAACTTTTATTTGATAGTCACTGCCTCTAATGGTCAATTGCTGCTTGCAAAAGCCTGTGCTTGCCTGATATGTAGTGTTAATGGGGTCAAGGTCAAAGACTGATCCCACCACACTTCCTGGCCTGGGAAAAGTGCTAGATATCACCTTCACACTCTGCCCCCTCAGCTTACGTACCAACCCTGAGGATATAAAACCTACCCTATTTCCCTCTCCAGGGTCTTTTACTCTCCCTTGAGGTTGGTTAATTCTGTCCTGCTTCTGGATTGCAATCTGTTGTTTGATCTCTCAGCCTCCATGATGTCTGCCCTGACTTAAGTTGCCTCTAGTTTCTGCCGTCAGCCATGCCTTTCCCTCCATAATGGACTGTATCTACCTCCTGGAATTGCAAGCTAAATAAACCTACTTTTGTCCCTCAAGTCTAATTTGAGTGTTGTCTCACAGCAGCAGAAAGAGTAATTGCTACAATATCTGTTAACAAGCCATTTAGTAATAGGGCTTACTGGTTGCCAGGGAATGTGCCTTGGAAGATTCTGTTTCCCTCCTTCCCTCCTCTCTCTTGCCTAACAAGAAAATGAATGACAAGGCCTTACCGTGCTATCTCTTTTTTTTTTAATTTTTAAAAATTATTTATTTATTTATTTATTTTTAATTTCCACTGATACAAACTTTTTTAAAACATTTTTTATTATTATTTCCGCTCATACAAACTTAGTAGGTATACCGGTTCCCTCCCTCCCTCCTCCTCTCCCCACTCCCTGCTCCCCTTCCCCTCATCCCTCCCTCTCCATCCCCCAGTGCCTCCCCCCAATCCCCGGAGAATCCTTTAATGTGCATGCCACACTCTCCTCTGGGCCCTCCTCTCCAATGACGTACAAGGACCCAGTGGCATTTCCCTGAATCCTTTCCTGTGTTCCCCTTAAGCATAGGAACACTACTGTGGCTATCAATCCCTTGCCTCCAAGGATCTTAGTGCCTTTAGCAAATGCTAGACTTTGTGGGGTCAATAGTGTGTTGGACATGATGCAGGGGATGCAAAGTATAATTATGATTGCTTCGGCCCTAACTTGTGTGGAGTATCTTACATATCATTCCTCCTCCCATCCTTGCACTCTTACAATCTTACCACCTCCTCTTCCGTAAATTTCCCTGAACTTCAGGATGGGGAGAGATTAGGCTGGCCTAGTTCCAGGTAGTTGATATAGAGTCTCTGATGTTCTGGATTATGGTTTGTTGATTTTTTTCCAGTTTTGCTACTCCTGCAATGCCCTTCACTCCATCCTGATGGGTATTGGATGTCACCCCCTGGCCAGAGATAAAAAGCTGTTAAACTAGAGTTTTGTTATAAGAGTATACCTTTGAATAAAGGTAGATGTAATAAAAGTACGAAACCATCATGAGGGAGGGGTCAATCACCCATTTGCAAAATGGTTACTTTTTATCTGCCGACTATATGTCCTCCCCTTCTGGTAAGATCATACTCCATCAGTTGCAAATGATCAGGAAGAAAAGTCTGTGAACTTAATCAGATGTCTCATTACTTACTTGCAGTCCTTGATGGAGGCCTATTTTCTCTGCTGTAACATGGTCTCCTCTCTCCTCGTTTCTGGTGCAGCCCTCCTTCCCCATCCCTCCTATTCATAATCTTTGCAATTACTGTAGGTATTACAGAGATTTATCCTTGAGTGTCTCTAAGTGGGTTTGGTACTAGGAGCCACCTATTAGGGAGTACACACGGCGCTTAATTTTGTGGTTCTGCAATACTTCACTCAATATAATTGTTTCTAATGACATCCATTTCCTGGCAAATTCCAGTAATTCATCATTTTTGATGGCTGGGTAGTACTCCATTGTATAGATGTACCACAGTTTCCTTATCCACTCATCAACTGTTGGACATTTGGGTTGATTCCATGACTTTGCTATTGTAAACAGTGCTGCTATGAACATGGTCGTGCTTGTGCTATCGAGGTGAACCTCTGCTGTACGGGGGGTTATTCCCAAAAGTGGAATAGCAGGATCATATGGCATTTCAATCTTTAATTTCTTTAAGAATCTCCAGACGGCTCGCCAGAGTGGTTGTATGAGCCTGCATTCCCACCAGCAACGTAGGAGAGTTCCCCTCTCTGCACATCCTCTCCAGCATTTGGTGTTGTTTGTATTGTGGATTTTTGCCATCCTGACCGGGGTGAGATGATACCTCAGGGAAGTTTTGATTTGCATTTCCCTGATGACTAAGGATGTGGAGCATTTTTTAAGATATTTGTTAGACATTTTAATTTCATCCCTGGTAAAGTTTCTTTTAAGTTCCAGGGTCCATTTTTTAATTGGGCCAGTGGTTTCTTTGGTGTTTAGTTTTCTAAGTTCTTTGTGCATTCTGGTTAATAGAGTTCTATCAGATATGTGGTTAGTGAAGATTTTCTCACATTCTGTGGGTGGCCTTTGTGCTCCAGTTACAATCTCTTTATCTGAACAGAAGCTCTTTAATTTCACAAGATCCCATCTGTTGAGAGCTGGTTGCAGTGACTGTGCTATTGGATGTCCGTTTAGGAACTGTTGGCCTAGCCCAATCAGATCGAGGGAGTTCCCTAGCCTTTCAACTACGGTTTTATAGTCTCTGGCCTTATATCGAGGTCTTTGATCCATTTAGAATTAATTCTTGTACCTGGTGACAAATACGGGTCCAGTTTTAATCTTCTGCATGTGGACATCCAGTTTTGCCAGCACCATTTGTTGAAGATGCTGTTTTTTTTTTTCATTGGATTCTTTGGGCCCCTTTGTCAAAGATCAAATGGCTGTATTTTCGTGGGCTTATATCTGGGTCTTCAACCCTTATCCATTGATCTGTGCATCTATTTTGGAGCCTGTACCAGGCTGTTTTTATAACTATGGATTTGTAGTATAGACTAAGGTTTGGTATGGTGATACCTCCAGCAGTATTTTTGTTATTCAGGATTGTCTTTGCTATCCTGGGTCTTTTGTGCCTCCATATGAACTTTGAGATTGTTTGGTCCACCTCTTTAAAGAATTGTTTTGGGATTTTAATTGGTATAGCTTTGAATTTGTATATTGCCTTTGGTAGGATGGTCATTTTTATGACGTTGATTCTGCCAATCCAGGAACATGAGAAGTCTTTCCACCTTCTGGTGTCTTCTGAAATTTCTTTCTTTAGGGTTTTAAAGTTTTCATCGTAAAGGTCTCTTACTTCCTTGGTTAGGTGTATACCAAGGTATTTCATTTTTTTAGGGGCTATAGTAAATGGGATTGATTCTCTCAGGGCTTTTTCACTTCTTTCATTCTGGGCATATAAGAAGGCCACTGATTTTTGTACATTTATTTTGTATCCTGCCACCCTGCTGACCTTCTGTATTAGTTCCAGGAGCTTCCTGGTGGAGTTTTTGGGATCACTCAGGTATAAGATCATATCATCTGCAAATAGAGATTACTTGACTTCTTCCTTGCCGATTTGAATCCCTTTTATATCCCTTTCTTGTGTTATGGCTTCAGCTAAGACTACAAGTACAATATTGAACAGAAGTGGTGAGAGTGGACAGCCTTGTCAAGTTCCTAATTGAAGCAGGAATGCTTCAAGTTTTTCCCCATTGAGTATAATCCTGGATGAAGGCTTGTTGTATACAGCTTTTATTATATTGATAAAGGTTCCTTCCATCCAACCGTCTCTAGGGTTTTATCATAAAAGGCTGTTGGATCTTGTCAAACGCTTTTTCTGCATCTATCGAGAGTATCATGTGGTCTTGGACTTTGGTCTGGTTTATAGGATGGATTACATTTATTGATTTGTGTATGTTGAATCAACCTTCTGTGCCTGGAATAAAGCCTACTTGATCTCCGTGGATGATCTTTTTGATATGTTTTTGGATCTGATTTGCTAAGACTTTGTTGAGAATCTTTGCATCTGTGTTCATCAGAGATATTGGCCTATAGTTTTCTTTTTTAAGTGTATCTTTATTAGGTTTTGGGATTAAGACGATATTAGCTTCATTGAAGGAATCAGGTAGTGTTCCTTCCTTTGTTATTTGATGGAACAGTTTAAGGAGTATTGTTGTTATTAGCTCCTTAAATGTCTGGTAGAACTCTGTGCTGAATCCATCTGGTCCAGGACATTTTTTGGTGGGAAGATTTGATATTACTTCCTTGATTTCCTCATATGTTATAGGACTATTTAAATAATTCACAACTTCCTGATTCAATTTAGGTAAGTTGTGTTTACTTAGGAATTCATCCATCTCTTTTGTGTTGTTTTATTTCACAGAGTATACCTTTTTGAAGTATGATGTTGTAATTCTCTGGATTTCTTGGGTATCAGTAGTGATAACTTCATGTTCATTTCTAATTTTGTTAATTTGTGTTTTCTCTCTCTTGCTTTTGGTTAATTTAGATAGGGGTGTATCAATCTTATTGATTTTTTCAAAGAACCAGCTTTTTGACTGGTTGATTTTCTCTATCGTTTTCCTAATCTTGATGTTAGATATTTCTCCCCTGATTTTGCTAATCTCCTCCCTTCTGCTACTTTTTGGATCAGATTGCTCTAGTTTCCCTAAAGCTATAAGCTGCATTGTTAAGTTACTTATTTCTGACGTTTCCATTTTTTTGATGTAGGCATTAAGAGCTATGAACTTACCTCTTAAGACAGCTTTCATTGTGTCCCAGAGATTTTGGTAAGTTGTATTTTCATTATCATTCTCTTTCAGGAAATCTTGAATTTCCTTTATAATTTCTTCCTGAATCCAGTTCTCATTCAGCATTATAGTGTTAAGTTTCCAGGAGTTAGTGTATTTTCTGTTGTTTGTTGTGTTGTGGATGTCAAGCTTTAGGCCATGGTGGTCTGATGAGGTAGAGGATAAAATTTCAACTTTCTTGTATATGTGGAGATTCGTTTTGTGGCCCAATATGTGATCTATTTTCAGAGAAAGTCCGTGTGCTGATGAGAAAAATGTGTATTCTTTGGTATGTGAATGAAAAGTTCGATAGACATCTGTAAGGTCCATTTCTTTAAGGGTATGACTAAGTTCCAAAGTGACTTTGTTAAGCTTTTGACCTGTTGATCTATCCCATGTTGAGAGGACAGTGTTGAAATACCCAAGAATTCTCGTTTGGGGGTTGATTTCTCGCTTTAGATGCTGTCAGGTTTGCTTAACGAATGTGGAGGGGCCCGTATTGAGTGCATATATGTTCAGTATTGTGAAGTCTTCCTGGTGAATTGTACCTGTGACTAAAATGTAGTATCCATCTGTGTCTCTTATGATTTTTTTTTGGTTTGAAGTCCACTTTGTCCGAAAGCATAATGGCTACACCTGCCTGTTTCCTGGTTCTATTAGCTTGCAAAATTTTGGACCAGTCTTTCATTTTTAGGATGTGCCTATCTTTTGTGGTGAGATGAGTTTCCTGAAGGCCGAAGATTGATGGGTTGTGGTTTTAATCCAAGTTTGTAATCGGTGTCTCTTGATCAGTGAGTTAATACCATTGACATTTAATGTTATAATGGAGAAATTATTTTTAATTCTGGACATTTTTTATGTTTAGTGGATTTTGAAAGTGTATTATTTGACATTTATGTTTTGGTGGTATTATACTTCCCTTCTGTCCTCCTGGATATGCTTGTTTTTTTCTTCAAGTTTGAGCAACATTTCTAGCATTTTTTGAAGGCCTGGTTTGAAGGCCTTCAAGTTTTCTTTGTGCTGGAAAACTTTTCTTTCTCCTTCGATCATGACAGATAGTTTTGTTGGGTATATCAGTCTGGGTTGGCATTTTTGCTCATTTAATACTTGAGGTACGTCTTTCCAAGCTCTTCTTGCTTTTACTGTTTCCATTGAGTAGTCATTTGTTATTTTCATAGGTTTACCTTTAAAAGTGACTTGCTTTTTTTCTCTTGAAGCTCTCAGCACCTTTTCTTTGTCTTGAATGTGGATTGTTTTGACTATTATTTGCCGTGGCGATTTTCTATTTTGGTCATATCTGTTTGGAATGCGAAATGCCTCTTGTATTTGGATGGGCCTCTCATTTTTAGTTGAGGGAAGTTTTCATTAATGATAATTTGAAAAATTTCCTCAGGTGTGGTATTTTGGGATTCTTGCTCTGGTATTCCATGAATGCGCATGTTAGGCTTCTTCAGGGTGTCCCATATCTCTTGAATGTTCCTCTCAAGTATCTTTTTGGCTTTAACAATCTCTTCCATTGAGCTGGTTAATTCCCCCACTTTGTCTTCAAGATCCGAAATTCTATTTCCTGCTTTATTAGTTCTGCTGATAAGACTCTCTGTTGAGTTTTGGGTTGAAGATAACTTGTCTTTTAGTTCAATTTTAAACTCTGCCTGAGACTGTTTTAACTGCTCTATGCCTATTTTTGTTTCTTGAACTGTTTTTCTCAACTCCTCCAAGTGCCTGTTGTGTTCCTGTTTGAAGTGGTTGATGCAGTTGTTTAACTCCTCTGGGATTTCCTCTTTCATAATATTAATCATGGTAATGATCATACTATGAAAGTCGTTATCTTGGGTCTGGCTTTCTTGGCTATTTTCTGTGAATTTGTACTGGTTGGAATCCACCATTAAGGGGTTAATTCTTTCGGTGGGAGATTGGTCTTCTTGGGTTTTGTTTCTCATGGATCTGCACTTTGACTTGGGCATTGTTATTTTGTTTCTTAGGACCTTTCAATTTCTGTGTGTTTTGACTGAACTGATTTAGTTGGTGTTATTACACTTGGGCAGTTATTACTAGTGCTTGCCTTGGATTGGGTATGTTTGTCTTTTGTTATTATTATTTCCTAGATGAGGCTATTAGGCTGTTAGTACATCAGTTAAGTAACGTTAAGTAGACGGGGTAAATATTAGTATGGTAGTGCACTTTTACGATTTAGTATCTTGGTGATATGTAAGAGTGAGTGGTGTACTCCCTAGAGTTGTATGTTTTTGGGGTGACTGTATGGAAAAGTTGATCTACAGCGATTAATACTAGAAAGGAACAGTAAGATTAAAAAAAAGGAGGTTTACTTATCTTTGGGCTGGATGTGAAGAATCTCTCCCATGTGATAGGATGATTGTAGAGGGCTTCAGTTGTATGGCCTTTGTCCACTAGAGTTTTGCTTGAGTTTCCATTGGACTCTATTGCATTCTGAGTAGCAGTGTGTCTTCCGTGGAGCACGTGTGTGGGTCCCCGGTGGGCCAGAGAGGCAGAGGAGCTGATGTTGATGGCAGATTCTTCACCTGGGACCTGGGACTTGGCTTAGTGGCTCCCAAGCTCCAGGGATGGAGGAATGTGAGCAAGTCCTATCTGGTTGGGTGGACAGGTGAGCGGGAGGAAGCAAGGGGCTGGGGCCCAGGGCGTGGCCCAGGCAAAAAGTGGAGGCAGCCTGGGTGCCACTGGGACCCGGGGCCATCTGGGGGGGGGGCTGGGTGAACTCACCTGGGGATGGAAGACTGGGAGCAGCGGCGGGGTGGAGAGGCGGGCAGGAGGGAGCAAGGGGACCATGCTATCTCTATCATGATGTTTTGACTTACCCTATGCACAGAAAAAAAAATACAGCCAAGTGTACAAAATCTCTACAAACGAGTTTTCACAGCTATTCTATATTGTGATAAATTCACAACCAAATGCCTTAAGGGAACATGGAGTTTTAGTCTAGCTTAAGATTCTTAGTTACAAATCAGCAAACAGGCTCATACCAACACCAGGGACTGAGGGAATTGGTCACCCATATCCATATATATACACAAGACTGCTGAGAAATGGACAAATCTTACCAGACCAACATGTCTGGCTAAATATACCAAAGGATGCCAACTTTCTTAACCAGCTCCCTCTGATAGGAAAATTTCTACTAGGAAGTTACTGTAGTATAGGAATACCCAGTCCTGAGGGAACCACGTCCACTCCCCTTCAGTCTTTACCTCACTTCCCTAGTAACTCCAGGACACTCCTGAGCAAGGCCCGGGACTACAAAGGATTGTAGTATTACCCATCCTCCTTTTTGCTTCTTCCTGTTGTCCTGCCGTGTAGTCATTCCATGGAAGCTCTGTCTTCTCGCCATGTATTGATGGGTGCTCTCCCCCTGCTCTTTCTAATCTTAAGCTGTCTTCTCTGCTCTAGTGCTCTCCCTTGAGCCAAGTGTCCAAAAGTTTCTTGTCTTTTCTCTCATTTTCAATAAATTCCTGATTTAACCTCTCCTCGTGTTCTTGTTTCAATCTTTAGCTCCAGAACAGAAGAACCCCAAGAAATTTGATTTCCTCATCAGTTAGAAAATTTCCTGCAGGCTTGTTCAAGGGCTTGCCTATCACTTCTTCAGGGCTGTGCCCAAAGCCCACCCTGCAGCTGTCAACTTGACATCTGCATTTAGCTATCACATGAGTCAAATATATGTTTCCTTTCAAATTGTGGCTCTCCAGCAACAGAATGTTGCTTACAGCAACAGAATGCAACACAGTAATTCTATGCTTAGCATGTCTCTGCCAGGAGGCTGTCCCTGAGAGTCTGCTACAATTGCAGTCAGATGGAGGCTTGGACGGGCATGGAGAGCTTCAGGAAGTTAGTCTTTCTTGGTGGGCTCTCTCACCTGGATAGGGATATCACCTGAGGGGTCTGCACATGTCTTCAGTCTGGAACTTGGGTTTTTCACACAATGGTGCTTGGGTAATAAGCATTCTGTGGGTGAATTCTCTAGGTCACTAAGGAAGAAGGTAGCAGACTTACTCCAATGCAAACTAAGAAGTCTAGCGACATTCCAGGGTTTTTCAACAGGCACTGTAACCAGTCGGATGTCACGGAAGAGCTGGCACATGTCCAGGGAAGAACCTGGAGAGGACCCTCGCTGGGAACTGAACTCTGCATGACTTACCTTGGCATGTGTCTCTGCTCTCTGACATATGTCAGCACAGAACATTCTGTCTATACGTCCAGACATGTCAGAGCAAGGATAGGTGCTCTGTCTTTGCCCATTAGCTACTAAAAACCCCAAGTTGCTGTTTTATTGGAAAAGTATGCATATTGAATGCCCTTTCTCCTGAAGCAGTGTTTTATATACTGTGTGTGTGTGTATATGTGTATCATGACGTGTGTATGAGTATTCACACACACGTGTGATCTCTTGACTATATCCAGTCCTCCCATTCTCTTCAGGCAAATATTCTAGAATAGTTAGAAATTTTAGTCTCATTCATTTTTTAGTTCTGTTTCCTTTTATTATTTATTTATTTATTCTGTGTGGTATATGTGTGGACACATACCTGCTTGCATGTGTTCACTATGAGTACCCATCATGGGTACGGAAGCCTGAAGTTGACACCCATTATGTTCTTTAATTGTTCTTCACATTATTTATTGAGGCAGGGCAAATTGGCTAAGCTAGCTAGACACTAGCTGTGGGGATTTCCCATCTTTGCTGCCCAAGTACTAAGATTATAGGTGGCCTCGCCCCCCCAGCCTTTATGTGGGTCTTGAGGGTCTGGGCTCTGGTCTTCCCACTTGCAGGACAAGAACCTAGTCCACTCAGCTATCTCTTTCCTGTTTTGTTTCTGAGATTCTGTCTTCTTAGATGGGCCATGCTGACCTAGAATTAGAGGAGTATGTCACCACCCTTTGTCTCTTGTAACAATTAACTATATCTAAAGCTTTTACCTGACAACAATCAGTCTTCATGAACTACTCTCAATTTAAAAAAAAGCTTTTTCCTTAATGCCCACAGCTGGAAGAATTTCATTTAGTCAGTTTGTGTTGTAACAAGGAAAATTCATATACATCCTAGAAAAAAAAGAAAAATAAGCTAAATACTCTAGAACTAAAATTACTTCTTTGACTTAGAGGGGAAATTGTCATAATTTTGGTAAGTTAGAAACAACTGATTTGCAAGCTCTAACCTTCACATGAGAATTTTCTTTCCTGAAAATGTTGAATTATCCTTCGTGTGTGATTTCTACTGTCACAGGAACTTCATGGCATTTAAAAATCACAATGCCCACAGAGAAGCACTACACCATTTTTGTCCTTTGTAAGTGTAGAGTTACTGGGATAATCATTGAGTTTAAAATACACAAAACCACATAAAATGCGATCTGAACAGTGCAGTAGAGAATTTCAGTAAAACCTTATTGTAAAACACAAATGGAGACAGTTGTGAATAGAAGAATGAAGAGGTCAATTTTAACAAAACACAAGCAGAGATAGAATGTAAATTTACAGTACTCAGTCAACACAGGAAATAACCCCCACTTAACCCCCACTCACAATGATCAGGAAAACAGATTCAAATAAAAATTGACTATGCTTTCCCTAACAAATTGGCATACATTATTAAATTATGTGAAATTACTAGTCTTTAAAGGAACAAATAGACAAAAGCTTACAAAATGAGTTATCCCCAAAATTCAAAATATGTATATATGGCAAAATCTATGATTTTTAAACATTTTTAAGTTATTTTATTGTGTGTGTGTGTGTGTGTGTGTGTGTGTGTGTGTGTGTATCAGAAGGTACTGTGTGCCCCTGTGAAGGACCAAGGGTGACTTCGGGAATCATTCTGGTTCGTTTTACCTCCTTTGTGCTTCACTCTGGGATTCTCCAGGCTCCACCCACCAGGACCCGAAGTGCAGAATGCCATTGTTTCTGCCTGGCATTTTTTTTTTTACATAGGATATGAGATCCGAACCCAGGACATTCTGCTTTTGAGACGGAGTCTTAACCCCTGAGCCATTTTTCCAGCCCAAAGTCTATTATTTTGCAAACTGGAAAAAAAATCTACTCGAGTAGGAAAAAAAGAAAACAGCTGCTAGAATTCATGAAAGCTTAAGCCAAAGTGTTAGAATGAAGTTGGATGGGATCTCCTTCACTTTCCTCTAGAAAGTGACAGTCTGCTTTCAACTCTCAGAGTTCCCCATGTAGCAGCACTAATGTTCACTTAGCAAATGTGATCCTGCATGAAGAGATTTTGCTTTAAAAGAACAGAAAAGACCCTCTGTGAGGGACCAGGTAGCAGGCGTTTCACAGAGTCTCTGCTGAAATTAGTTGTTGTTGTACAGAGAAAACAGCACAGAAAACATACGAAGGAAGGTAGTGGCTTTAACCAGCTTCATCTATGAAGGCAACAAGCAAGCTGCACTGACCTCGGGCTTCAGCTCTCTGAACCTTCGGCTCTACCTACTTTTATTCATACTGTTATTTTTATTTTGTCTGGGGAAGGTGTTAATTATTGTGGAGCTGTGTACAAGAGGGGGGGAGGATTTGGAGGCAAAATTTAGCAAAAATTAAGCAGAGATAGACTAGAAGGCTACAGAATAATGTGTGCTATAAATAAATAACTATTTGAGTTGGCTACACTGTTCTATAAACTTGAAACTCTCAGGTTAGTTCTTGGCTAGAGAGATGGCTCTGAGTTAAGCCTCTGCCTTGTAAACAGAAGGACCTGAGTTCAGATCCTAAATCCCATGTAAAATCACCAGGGCAGAAACAGCAGCGGCCTGCACTAAATGACTCTGGAATGTGAGAAATTCCAGAGCAAAGCAAAAAGGAGATAGAAGCAATTCAGGATGATTCTTGAAGTCATCCTTGGTCTCCAAAGGGACACACAGTGCTTTCTGATATACATTGACACTAACACACACACACACACACACACACACACACACACACACACACTCACATACACATGCACTACTGCAGTTACTCTGCACACTGCTGATGAAATCATGACAAAACAGCCCTGTTACAGCTCCTCATCCAGCTTGGCAGGAGAGCACACACCAAAACCAGGAGCCAAGGGAACTGTCCATACCATACCACATAATGTCTAGGAGAGGGACAATCTTTGCTTTCAGATCAGCATGTTTAGCCAAGTGTATATAACCAATTCCCTCCATTTTATCCAACTGTCTGGGGACTAGTCCTACCCACTATGGACTGGGCCTTCCCAATCAACTAGATAATCTCTTGCAGATTTGCTCACTTATTAATTCTCTACAAATGTGCCCAGAGCTTGAATGCCTAACCATCAAGTTGACACTTGTATCTAACTATAACACATACGCACATACACAAATGAACATATATATATATATATATTTTTTTTTTTTTAAAAGAAACTGTCTCTAGACTTTTTCTTGGCAGAAACCCATAAAAGTGAGATTTCTCATGGTAACTGTGGTCAGTACTTTTGGAAGCTTTAGTTCTTTAGAAGAACCCCCAGGTCTTTAGTAGATGAACCATGGAGCTCAAACTGAAAACAGAGAGACAGAGGGGGAGAAAGAGACAGAGAGAGAGACAGAGATTAGAAGAAGACAGAAGAAAATAAGGAGATGACAATATGATTGTTCTTAGCAAAAGTGACATGGTTAGAAATTTCAAATGAAGCTCAAATACTAAGGCAGCTTAGATAGAATTCTCTGCTGTACATGAATTCAGCTTCAGAGGCAGGCAGGGACAGCCAGCCCTCTAGGGCAGCAACTGTGTTTGGGGTCACTATTCTCTTTCCCTCTCTTTTTCCCTCTAGAGGCACTGACCTCCTACCTCCCCCTGCAGGGCAGAGAGCCCATTGGTAGGAACACCCCAATCAGAAGCCCCTGACCAGGAGACCCGTCCTTGGCTGTTTCCCCATGATGTGTATTTCTGAGAAGGTCATCATTTCTTCCCATCGTGATGACTGATGGACTCAACAAGGAGTTCATATTGCACCAAACACTTTGAAAAGATGATTCATGTTAATGGCATGTCTCGGGGGATTGATGCTAAATAGAAGCTGCAACTAAAGCTTTAAAAGATGATTTAGCAATAGGAAAACCCACAGACCCCGGCACACGCAGGCACCATTGATGGTAAACATCAAAGAACGAATACAACTAAAAGTCATAAAATCGGATAGACAATAAATCTGACAGTTCAGGACCTTTTGGGGCTTGAATCATAAAAAACAAAATTACTTACTCAGGCATTCCTGGCTTTATTTATTTATTTATTTATTTACTTTGCCACACATCTTTTACAGGGCAGTGAACTGAGGACAGTTTCATATTTCTGACATGTTAGTGTGGTTTACGAAGGTAGTTGCTATAGAAAATAAAATCAAATAGACGTATTGAAGAAATACCCTTTCTGTCTATAAGACTGATCATTCCTTGAAGGAGAAGCTTGTTAGGAATTTACTCAACAAAATTATGCTCACAGTAACTATGTTCTTACAGCAGCTCCCAAAAACATATGAAAATGTAGAACTAAACATCAAAATACTTTTGTTTTTTATCTTCCTGCAACCACTTTACTTTTAATTGGATTGATTCAGTCTATTTTGTAATAAAAATTAAAACAAAGAAAAGAATTGCCCTGTTTAAATAAACTGAAAAGAGAAAAGAAAGATATGAATCTAACATTAAAAGTGAAGAATATGTTAATGTCAAAAAGACATTTTCCTCCAATGTAAAATGTTTCCTTTGGAATAGCTTCTTTTAAAAGATCTAAATATAGATAATTCTCAATGTATCTTTGAATAAGTGAAGATGAAAAGAATTAAGCAGACATCTTTCTCCTAACGACTTGCCTTCTGTCTTATTTAATTATTCATTCATAATTCAAACATTATTCATCCACCATTTAGACAGTATTGTGTCAAGACCTTTGTGGCACAAAATAAGACAAGCTTTGGTCTACAAGTTCTTGTAGGGAAGGAGAGACAAATAGAGAAAAATAATCTAGGTTGCCTACCTGATTCTCCCACAGAACTCTACATGGGTTAGTGTTGCGTATTCCTCTCCAGGGGCCAGCTGGGTGGAGGAGGGGAAAACAGGAGCCACGAGGCTTGAGGCAAATGGGTGAGCCGGAGACGGGGTCACCACCAGACCCCAGGAATCAGGTGAGGACCAGCAGTGGAAGAGATGCCACAGATTCAGAGTCATTAAGGGCGTTTGGGCTTATATAGGGTCAGGGTCCAATCAGGTGTTGCTATCCCTCCGGGGGGAGGGGGGGCAGCCACCAGTCATTTAACTGTTTACTAGGTGTCCATTGCAGGTGCAGGTTAGACGGCCGCTTCCCATTGGTTGTTCATCCCTCTGCCTGCATGGTCTTCTGTACGTCCAGGTTTGTCCTGAATTCGGGAGCTGGGCTAGGGCCTCCCTGAATCGGTAGTGCCACAGGCGAGGGAGGTGTTTATTCTCCATATCTTTCCCTTTGTTTCTTTGTAGGAGGTAAAATTCATATTAACACACTCAAGACCTATTGATTATCCACTTTGCATCAGAATTCACTCAACAATAACCAAAAAAATGCTTTTGTGACTGAAAAAGAATGCTATTAAGCAATAATACAGTCAATTTTTCAATTAGTGTTGTTCCAAAGACAATACTAGGTGTCACCTAGAAGATTCAGCTTATGCATGCTCCGTGTATCCACATGGGGTCGCTCTTCTGCAAAACTATGTACCATACATTTGATCACTTGAGAAAAATCTTGGGCATTTCCTTGGGCTGTGCAGTCCAGTCTGTGTACTCTCCATGGGGACGATGTCCCTGTAGGGATGAAAATTAGTTTGCATGAGCATGTAGAAAGCTTACCCTTTTATTTTTTTATTTTTTGAACAAAACTGTGCTTTTAATTAAATATTTAGTAAGTTAACGGGTTTCATTAAGATTTTCATACATATGTCAGCGTATTTTGTTCTCATTCCCTTCATATTCTCCTCTGCCCCATCCTGCCTGGTCCCCTGATAATGCCCACTTGTCTTTCATGTCACATGCATTCCATGACAGATAAGTTTATTTTTATGTGTGATTATTTTTTAAAATTTATTTTTTTTTAAAATTATTATTATTATTTCTACTCATACAAACTTAACAGGTACACCGGTCCCCTCCCTCCCTCCACCTCCCCCAACCCTCCTGTTCCCCCCTCCCTTCCCCCTTCCCCATCCCCCAGTGCTTCCCCCCCCAATCCCCGGAGCATCCTTTAATGTGCATGCCAAACTCTCCTCTGGATCCTCCTCTCCGATGAGATGCAAGGACCCAGGGCCATTTCCCAGAACCCTTTCCTGTGTTCACCTTAGAAAGTTTACCCTTTTAAAGTACAGCACAGATACATGTACTGCATAAGACCAGATATATAGTATATCTGGTTATTACAATCATAAATCCTCTTTGCTTCTGAATCAACAGAGGGCAAATGGTATTTTTCATCCCTTTTATGAAGGTTGAGTCCTGAGATATTCTGGTTTATACAATAAACCAAAAAATGATTTAGTGCCAGCTCTGACCTCAACTTTGAAAGTTGGAAGCTTCTCCTTCCATCCTTTAGAATTCAACTGGCACAGTACAAGGGTATTCTAGAAGTCACATGGGGGACCTCAAGGAGAACTTCTAGGGTAACTAACAGCCCTAGAGGAGCACCCTACCAAGAATCAATATCAAAAAGCTGCCTTCTTGAATGAGACCACCTTGTAGATGATATTCTAGGCCCTGGTGTCCCGCTAGGCACTTGCCATACTCCTTAGGGAAAACCAGTGCTTGGTGGCTGGCTCCTCTTTAGCAGTAAAGTCCTGCAAGTAAATGCTTAATCTTGTTTAAAAGCACTGAGATTTGGGCAATGGGTACTCAAAATAGTGACCTGATACAAAATGAAGCGACAAATGAATTGATCTCTCACAAATAAAACATGAAATTCCATAGAACAGAAGTTGACAACTGCGGAGGGAAAGATGCGGATGACCGCTCTCCTAGCTCAGACTTTCATTGAGAGAGGGACAAACTTCCAGCTTTTACAAGCCATTATGAAATTCAGATCCATTTACAAGAGCCAAACTTACATTCTCACTAACTTATGGCCAAAGACTTTGGGTATCGGCTGTCTATATAGGAAAAGAGAAGAAATATTTTAGGCTTCACATTCTATACATCTCCTATGACAACTTATCTTTAAAACATGAAAGTATGTGATCAATATAGAAATGAGTAAGTCATGTGGCTGACAAGATTTGGCTCCCAGGCTATGGACACTTGATCTGTGGTAAATCACCCCAATTATCTTATGCGTCGTAAAACTGCTAACTGCAGAATATATATCCAAAGTACAATCACACACAGCATAGGTGACATAAATACTATCCCTGGTTTCCATGTTTCCAAGTCAATTTTCTATCCACCCTGCTTATATGACTAGAACTTACAGAAACCGCAGTACAGGTATTTTCATCATTTTCTTTCACAAAATAAAATCTCTACAGATGTTATTTTCTTCTTCATCTGAGCTATCTCATTATATTTTCCTTTTTCATTACATTTCTTCAACAGGATAAATTTAGGTTTCTAAAAATGTATTAATAATTTTATTAATATAATATATATTAATTATTTTTATGGAACACTTGTTTTGTGTACTGGACATTAAATGTTATTAGGCCAAAGATATCCAGACAATAATCTCTATTTCTATCAGCTGTCTCATATGTTTCCTGGCAGTTAGGTTTTTAATATGAGAATCTGGTCAATATTAATAATAAAGATACAATAGTTCTTATAATGGAAAGTACTATATTTATGCAATCCCAAGTAAAAAACAAACCACTGAATTCTCTCCAGATTCAATGCTTTTGCAATACATTTCAAAAATTATTTAAGTGAAATTTGGAACTTCTTGATACTTGTCATTCAGGAATGTGAAGTTTAACACATAACTTTCTTTTTTAAAATAACTTTTTCATGTTTGTGTATATGGATTGTGTGAGTGTGTGCATGTGTATATGTTTTACATGTGGCTGGGTATACATGTGTGGGGGGGGTAATGTATACAAAAGCACGCATGAGTATATGTGCCTGTGGAAGCCCAAGTCTAACATCAGGAATCATCCTGGATTGCTCTTCCAGCTTAATGCTTTGCTTTGAGGATTCCCAGATCCTGCTTTCCAGGGATGGAATTATAGACTGCCATCGTATCTTCCTCATATTTTTATGTGGCATTTGAGGATACAAATTTAGATCCTTTTGCTTGCAAGGCAAAAATTTTAAACAATGAGCCATCTCTCTATTCTAAATAGGTAAATTTCTTATAACAAGGTATTGCAGTTAGCCTACACTGTTGCTGATAAATCCATGACAAAACAGCTTAGAGGGGAACAAGGGTTTTATTTTGTTTGGTTATAGTTCTTTTTCCAGCTTCAAAGGAGAATCTACAACAACACCAAGGACCAAGGAAACTGACCATATCATATCTATACATCCACAGGACTGTTGAGAGAGGGACAATATCTACTTGCCAGATCAGCATGTCTGGCCAAGTATACCAAAGGATGTCAACTTTCTCAACCAATTCCCTTCGCTTTATTCACCTGCCCAAGGACTAGTCCTGCTCACTGTAGGTTAAGCCTTCTTCATCAATTATAACTACACAATTTCCTCTAGGCTTGCTTGGGCTTAACTCAAGTCCTAATTTTTTGCAACTCTGTCCAGGGCTCAGAGCCTTCAACCGTCACATTGTCACCTATCTCTAACTATGACATGAGGATATATTTCTTAATATTTTTTATATTTCTTAATATTTTTTACAAAAATGAAATTTAATTCAGTCATTAAATTCTAATTCTTCTTTGAAAATAACGCTAGAAAGTACATGTGCATAAAAAGCAAATGTTCTTTCTGTTAAATAATGCAAAACAGAGTATATTTCAGTATGCCCTTGACTTCTACCTATAGTGCTAGGATTATCTAAGCTTGTTCAGAGCTTCTCTCTTCTATCTGCAAATCTACCTTCCTAGTGAGAGTGATTCCTTTCTAGCTATTTTTCATTCTTTAGACGTGACTATTGTCTCAATGACACACTATGTTTGATTTTTCTAATCTTTACAATTATGCTTGGGGTCCTTGTCAACTATAAATGCCACAGTGAAACAGTCCTCAGAAGGCCAGCTAGTGAGGATCACACATCTCCAACAGCAATGGATCATTTTGACAGGAGGTTTAAACTTTCCTTGGTCTCATAAAAGGAGGAATAAAAGGGAGAATTGCAAAAAGCCAATGGTTATCCACATATATTAATACACAGTCTATTAGGACTCTCCATTTAAGAATCATCCTAAGCTTTTTATCTTTTTGAGAGTTCTTAAATATGTATGTCAGTTTTGTGTCACTCCACAAAATATATGAGAAAAATAACTGATAGGAGGAAGGATTTTTTTTCTTTGGCTTATAGTTTCACCATGGCTGGCTCCATTGCTTTTAAGACCATGAGAAGATAGAAGCATCATTGAAGAAAGCTGTTTACTTCATGACGGCCAGGAAACAGAGAGAAGAAAAGAAGTTGTCCTAGGGCAAGACATGCCTTCCAAAGATATGCCTCTCCCAGTGACTTATCTAAGGCATCATTCAGATGTGAATTCATTAGCAAATTCATCAATTGATGAAGTTAGAGCTCTTGTATCCCAGTCACCTCAATAGCTGGAGTCAACTACTAACTGAAGACCAGGTTGTTAGCACATTAGCCAATAGAGGACATTTTACCTCCAAACCATAACAGTGTGGTTCCAGATTTGTTTTATATAAAAGCATTTCTTAATCTAACCCAGACTTGCTAAATCAGAACGTCATGTATTAGTAATTACTATTTTTACCCGTTCTTTTGGTGACACAAATTCTTGTCAAATTTGAGGTCACTTGCCTTTAGACTACAGTTCTGACCTAATAATGTGTCCATGAACCCCAGAACCAAGCATTCTGCCATTTCATTGCACAAACCATGGCTTTGAAGCCCATGTGTCTCATGGAACCTTCTGATGTTTGCAAGATCATTCTTGCTTCCTCAAGTGACAAAATTCCTGCCTGCTTCCATGCTAACACCAGATCTTTTCCTATAAGAAATGACTTGTTGCACATTTCTCTGAGAGTCTTCCCTGATTTTGAGAGTTGTGTTCCCAACCCTGCTGTAAGAACCTTTTCCTCGGTGGCCTCTGAGCATTTAACACACAATAATATGATTCTGTGAGACAAGTGTGCTATGAAAACCTGCCTTGTTAGTTCTTCATTTCCCCCATTGGAGTTGGAAAAGAAAATCTAGTGAATAAAAGAATAAGTCAATATATGCATGAAGCATGTTCTGAAGTCTGATGGCCTCTAAGAATCCCTAAAGTCAAGTAAAAAGCCAAATTCCACCTGTTGGCCTCTGTTCCTTTAGACCTTGAAATATACAACAACTGTCAATCAATGAGAGCTTTGACTGCTTGGGGCATCCATGGCCTTTCCTTGAAACAACAGCACCTCTAATTTATGAACTGCCACTTTGAACCAACTCCTATTTCAGTTCAAATGACTCGACAGTTATTTAAATAGCTCTATCAGAGTCCAAGCCTTTTTAAAAAATGATGCCATATCTCATAAAACTATGGTTGATATGGTAATAAATTTCAGGAATGAGGCCGAGGCTCTTTATGCAATCACATCTGGGTTCAGGGCACATTCCAACCATGGCACCTCATTCTGCAGAGGGGGTGAAGAACCCACTCTACACTAATTATCAGCCCACATGAGAAGCACCTCCTGTTATGATAAAAGCTTTGGCTGCCTTTGAATAAGGCACTTCAAAGTCCCCCCTTTGAGAATATTTCTGAAAATCCCAGCCCATTGAGACTGTCACAGCTTGACATGCTAGTGCATTTGTCATACTTTTCTGGGAACCATGCTCTAAACCCGGGACACAAGATAAGCTGAAAGCTCTTCTGCTGATAACTTGCTTAAGGAGAGAAAGGAGAAAAGAAGATAGCACACTGTCATGGAAGAGGACAAATTGCTCCAGGAATTTTAAATGTGCATGTTTACCATGATATCAGAAAGAAAAGATTCTGTTCAGCTGAGAGGTTTCTCGGGACGAAGCAGTACCAGGTTCCAAACAGAAAGCAGGCTGGCAGCTGGATACCAGGATCCTGGCAGAAACAAAGAGACACATAGGAAGAGTTTAAGGGAAAACATAGAGTGATATACACAGGATTCAAAGAGCCAGTCAGCCCCCCGAAGCTACCTACTGTGAAGAGGCCACTGGCACCCCAGATATGAAGCAGGAAGGAATGAGGGAAGTTATAGCCATGCAGAGATGGCATAAGTGAGAACAACTATGTAGAAACAGCCATGGTCTTTCAGAGGGACAAGGTCACTCTGCCACCATTCCATGACAATCATCCAGCTTCCACTGTACACAGAAACAGCTGGGGAAGTAGATGTGTCAAACTTTTTCTCATTCTTCAAAAGTCTTTGTTTTTTCACATTGACCGAACTTGAAGTCAGGAGACGTGGGAATCCACTGTCGTGTCCACATGTATCAGTCACACCCTGCCAATAAGGACAATAAGGAGAAGGCAGAGGCTGGCTTCCAGGGAACATAAAAGACATCTGGCTTTAGTGGACACATGGAACATTAAAGCAGAGTGAGATAGTGAAAGAAAGGATGTCAGCTTTGTTTGACATCTGCATGACGTTAGGGGGCAAGAAAAACTGTCCTGAAGACTCCAGTGCTTGGGGGTGGGGGGCTGGAGAGATGGTTCAGGGTTAAGCCTCTGCCTAGCAAACAGAAGGTCCTTAATTTAGATCCTGGATCCCACATGAAAGAACCCAGTGCTTGTACATTCTTTACTTCAGCTCCATAAGGCTTTGTGAATCTGGATCAGTGTCATAAGGATGCTGGAAATTAATTTTATTAAGAGTTTTTCATGTACAAACAGAAAGTTTATGTCCATTATGTCCTTCCTTTCTTCCCTGCCTATTCCACTCTTCCCTCACTTCCCCAATCCTGTCATGTCCCTCCTCCCCTCAAGTTCCTCTGCATGTGTGGGTCAATGGGCTCCCTTCAGAGTGCTTGTACCCGTAAGAGAGTAGGCCTCTATGGTACTTTAAGTGGCTCTTCAGTGAGTAAACCCACAGGTGGGGAAGCTTCCCTTTCTTGTCTAGAACCTGTTCCAAAATTTTTCTCTGAGTGTAGTTGTTTCTCCTGAGGTTCTCACTGGTCAGTGGGGGGGAATGCTGATGTGCAAACCCTTGTGTAGATCTCGTGGGGGTAGATCTCATTGCAGTGACCACCCAGATGCAACAGTCCAGTCTTGACTGTAGTGTCTTGGCCAGCAATACATCTCCCCACCTTTAAGCTCTTACAGTCTTAACCCCTCTTCTGTAAGCTTCCCTGAGCTGTGGGCCTGGGGAGATTTTGATGGCGTGATTAGGGCAGCACATGCTAGAATTGCCAATACCCTGCACTCTGGCCAGTTATGTTTTTTTTACCTCATTCATCTTCCCTTGCCATGGAATGCATTGTAGCTGAGTGCTGAGAGCCTTTTTTAGCTGTGTTCTTGTGTTTCCACTCTTTTCGGGATCCTCCTCCACCCACTCCCAACTTAGATACTTTTGTAATTTGTGGTTGTTAGGGAAGTTTCTATTTAGTTATATCATTCAGAAGGTTCACTGCTTGGATCCTCTAAAAAAGAAAATGTGGCATTTGTCATTCTGTGTCCAGATGCTTCACTCAGCATAATTTCTTTCAACTCCACCATTTACCAGCAAATTTCATAAATTCATTTTTCTTGACAGCCAAATAGCATTCTATTGTGCATATGTGCCACATTGTCATTATCCATCTACTGCTGGGCATCTAGACTTATTCCATTTCTTTGCCATTGTTAAAAGAGTTTCAATGAACATGGATGCACATGTGTCTTTATAGCAAGATATATTGTTATTTTGGAATTTTCCCAGGAGTTGTATAGCTGGGTTGTATTGTGACTTTTAACTTTTTTGGAACCTCGATACTGATCTTCAAATAGGGGTTTTATAAGTTTGCATTCCCACCCACAATAAATGAGGTATCCCTTCTCCCCACAGCCTTGCCAGCGTTTGTTGTCATTTGTGTTTTAGTCATTCTGACTGGGGTGAGATGATATCTCAAGGTGTTTTTTATTTGCATTTCCCTAATGGCTAGGTAGATAGAACATTTTTAAAGGTATTTTTTAGACATTTGAATTTTGTCCTTTGAAAAGTTTCTTTCTAGTTCTAAAGCTCATTTTAAATTGGGTTTACTTCCTTATTATTTATTTTTTTGAGTTATTTGATTATTCTAGATATTAGTCTGATATTATCTGTCAAATACGTGGTTAGCAAAAATATTTCTCCCATTCCATAGTTTACATTTGTGCTTGTTTTACAATATCTTTTTTTATTAAAAATTTAATTATACATTTTAAAATTTTTTACCAGTTCCCTCCCTCCCCCCTCCTCCCTTGTTTTACAATATCTTTTGATTTGTAGAAGCTTTTAAATTTTATGAAGTGCCTCTTGTTAAGTATTAGTCTTATTTCCTGTGTATTTGTTGACCTACACCAGTCAGTTTAAGTGTATTCTCTATTCTATCTTCTGGGAATTTCATAGTCTTCAGTCTAGCATTGAGGCTTTTGATTTATTTGGAGTTGATTTTTGTGTAGGGTAACAGACATGAGTCTAGTTTCATTATTTTGAATGTAGATAACCAATTTTGCCAGCACCATGTGCTGTGTCTTTCCAATGTTTTTTTTGGCACCTATGTCAAAAAACCTGTCAAATGTAGGCATATGAGCTTATATCTGGGTGTTCAATTCTAATCCACTGATCTATATCTCTACTTTGGAGTCAGTGCTTTGCTGTTTTTGTTACTATGGCTCCGTAATATATTTAAGTCTGATAGGATAGTATCTCTTGTAGAGTTATCATTATTTAGGATTAACTTTGTTATCCTGGTCCTTTTGTGCATTGTTTATCAATTTCTGTAAATAATTAGGTTGGAATTTTGATTGGTAATTCATTGAATATATATATTGTTTTATGCAGGGTTGTTATTTTTACAATGTTAATTCTGTTAAAGTAGTAATATGAGAGGCCTTTCCACCTTCAGGTATCTTCTGCAATCTCTTTTCTTAGTGTATTAAAGTTTTCATTGTATAGGTTCTCACATATTTGGTTAGATTTATCCCAGTATATTTCATTTTTTGGATCTATGTTAGTGGAATTTTTACTTTTGGGTCTTTCTTGCTGTGTTCATCCTTGGTGTGTTGGAAGGTTACTGATTTTTGGACTTTAATTGGTAGCCTGCCTCTCTACTGAACTTATTCATTAGTTCCAGATGTTTCCTAGAGAATCCTTCAGGGTCACGCAGGTATTGTCGTCTGCAAATAGAACTACCTCGACTACTTCTTTTCCTATTTGTGTCCCCTTTACACTCTTTTGCCTTATGATTCTAGCTAAGATGTCAAATATAAAAATAGACAGACGGAGGGGGCTGGCGGTGCCGTGTCATGGAGGCTCAGTCTGTGAGCAGCCATTGAAGGGGAAGGAACTGTGGGCGGGTGTGTGTATATGTGTGTGTGTATGTGTGTGTATGCTCGTGTGTGTGCGCGCGCGAGTGTGTGGACCAGGAGGTGGGGGCAGCCGAGTTAAGCGTCTCAACTCCTTGGACTCCATTTGCTATTCTTTTCTTTCTCCCCCACACCTTTAGTGGTAGTGGGCGTTATATTTGCGTTTCCTTTTCATTCATTTCCAAATCTTTAAAAAAATTTGGGGGGTTAAGGGTCGCGAGGGAAGGTAAGAAAGGGGAAAAGGAGGTGAGTTAGTTGCAGAAGAGCAGGAGGAGGACATGGAGATGAAGAAGAAGATTAACCTGGAGTTAAAGAACAGAGCCCCGGAGGAGGTCACAGAGTTAGTCCTTGATAATTGCCTGTGTGTAAATGGGGAAATTGAAGGCCTGAATGACACTTTTAAAGAACTCGAGTTTTTGAGTATGGCTAACGTGGAATTAAGTTCATTGGCCCGTCTTCCCAGCTTAAATAAACTTCGAAAGTTGGAACTTAGTGACAATATAATATCTGGAGGCCTGGAAGTCCTGGCAGAAAAATGTCCAAATTTTACCTACCTCAATCTGAGTGGAAACAAAATCAAGGATCTCAGTACAGTGGAAGCGCTGCAAAATCTTAAAAATTTGAAAAGTCTTGACTTGTTTAACTGTGAGATCACAAACCTGGAAGATTAAAGAGAAAGTATTTTTGAACTGCTGCAGCAAATCACATACTTAGATGGATTTGATCAGGAGGATAACGAAGCGCCAGACTCAGAAGAGGAAGATGATGAGGATGGGGATGAAGATGAGGAAGATGAAGAAGATGAAGCTGGTCCACCTGAAGGATATGAAGAGGAAGAAGATGAAGATGAGGATGAGGATGAGGATGAAGATGAAGCTGGCTCAGATGTAGGAGAGGGAGAAGAGGAGGAAGTGGGTCTTTCTTACTTAATGAAGGAAGAAATTCAGGATGAAGAAGATGATGATGATTATGTTGAAGAAGGAGAGGAGGAGGAAGAAGAGGAAGAAGAAGGTCTTCGGGGAGAGAAAAGGAAACGAGATGCTGAAGATGATGGAGAGGAAGAAGATGACTAGGTCATTCTAAGATCAGATCCCCTCATGTCCTGGGTGTGCAATAGAGTGGTCACATCTTCTTGCTTCGTATATGATAGCTGTCTCTACAGAAGATAATGTAACTTTTTATAGGAAAAGTGTGGTTTTACTATTTTTGCCTTATCATTCCAGTTAAGTTTTATTAGTGTGTTAATCATCATAATGCACGTAGAAAAGAATTTTCATTAATTTCCCCCTGTTGTGAAATTCTCTAGTATTGTATGTAGAATTTTAATTTTTCTAATTCATGCTTACTGTATTAGACATTTTTAGCCTATAATTAAAATGATTGCTTTAAAAAAATAGACAGATGGGTAAGAGTAGACAGTCATTTCTATTTTCTAATCTAAGTGGTAATGCTTCAAGTGTTTCACCATTTAGCATGATTTTTGTTATAGGTTTGATGTATATGGCTCTTCATAATGTTGGAATATGTTCCTTACATTCTTGTTGTCTCCAGGATTTTTATCATAAAGAGATGTTGAATTTGTTGAAGGCTTTTTCTGTATCTATTGAGAGGATCATGTGATTTTTGTCTTTTCTTTTGTTTATGTCATGAATTACATTTATTGATTTGCATATATTGAACTAACCTCCTACTTCTGGAATAAACCAAACCTAGTCATAGTGAATGATCTTTGTCACATATCTTTTAATTCGGTTTGCTGGTATTTTGTTGAGGATTTTTGTATCTGTGTTCATTAATGAAATTGACCTATAGTTTTTTTTTTTGTTGTGTTTTATTTGGTTTTGGGAGCAGTGTAATATTGGCTTCATCAAAAGATTGTGGAAGTGTTCCTTCCTTTTATATTTTGTAAAATAATTTGAGGAGTAGTGATGTTAGCTGTTCTTTAAATGTCTGGTAGAATTCTGTGCTGAATCAATCTAATCCTGGACTTTTGTTTAGTTGGGAGAGTTTAATTAATATTTTAATTATATCACTTGCTGTAGGAGTATTTAAACCATTCACTGAATCAACTTTGGTACATTGTGTATATTTAGAAATTTGTCCATTTCTTTCTGATTGTTAAATTTCTCTTTTGGTTTTGGTTAATTTGGCTAAAAGTTTATCAATCCCATTTACTTTTCTTTGTTTGATTGATTTTTGTTTGTTTTCTTTGTCTCAATTTCAGTTAGTTTTCCCCTGATATTAATCTCTGTCTAGCTGATGCTTTGGGGGTTATTTCTTTCTTGTTTCGCTAACACTTCAAACTGCATTAACGTATTTAATTATGATGCCTTTTTTTTATGTAGACACTGAGTGCCATAAACTTTTCTTTTACAGATTTAAGTATGTTGTGTTTCTATTATCATATTAAGTTCTTAGAATTTTTGAATTTCCATTTTGATTTCAGCCTAGATCTATCCCTTGTTTGGTATCATGTTCTTTAGTTTTCAAGAGATTGTGTACTTTCTGTTGTTTACCTTGTTACATATATGTCTAGTTTTATTCCACGGTGATCAGATAGAATACAAATTGTGATTTCAATTTTCCTGTATTTGTGGAGGTTTTCTTCGTGGTTTAGTAGGTGGTCTGTTTTGGAGAAAGTTTCATGGACTGTTGAAAAGAATGTGTACTCCTGGCCTTAGAATGGAAGCTTTGGTAGATTTCAGTTGTGTCCATTGGTTTATGGCTTAATTTAGTTCCAATGTGTCTTTGCTCAGGTTTTGACCTGTCGACCTCTCTATTGGTAAGAATGGGGTACTGAAATCCTTTACTATTATCATGTTTGGGTTGATTTATTGTTTTACACATTGCAGTGTTTGTTTATTAAATGTGGGTTAGCATATATTTGGTGCATATGTTTAGAACTATGAAGTAGTTTTGATGGACTATTCCTTTAACAAGTATATAGTAGCCTTCTGTGTTTCTTATAGTTTGTTTTGGTTGGAAGTCTATTTTGTAGAATATTTTGGAGTAGCTTTGATCAGCCTTTCATCTTAAGATAGTGCCTATCTTTTATGGTAAGGCATGTTTCTTGAAGCAGAAAATTGATGGTTGTGATTTTTAATCCATGCTTTTACCTTCGACTCTTGATTAGGGAGTTGAATCCATTGACATTTAAATTTATAATTGAGAAGTATTGATTCTTGTTATTTTCTGAATTTTTTGATTTTTTGTATTTGTGTTTCTATGCTTAGTAGTTCTGGTGACATTACTTTTACCTTCTATCCTTTTGAGTGTGTTTATTCTTTTCTTGAGTCTTAGGTATTTTTTCTAGTATATTCTGCACACTTGGTTTGGTGGACATATAGATCCTTCAGTATATTTTTGTTGTGGAAGATTTTTCTTTCACCTTCAATCATGATGAATAGCTTAGCTAAATGTAGCAGCCTGGTTTGGCATGATTTGAAGTATGACTCTCCATGCTCTTCTGACTTTTGTTGCTTCCATTAAAATTCAGTTGTTATTCTTATAGGCTTTCTTAAAATGTGACTTGATTTTTCTCTCTGACAGCTCTCAAAAATTTCTCTTTGTCTTTTATCTGCAGTGCTTTGACTATTATTTGCCATAGAGTGTTTCTGTTTTGGTCACATCTGATTGGTGTGCAATATGCATCTTTTACTTGAGTATGGAATCTCTTTCCTTAGATGTGGAAAGTTCTCATTTATTATGATGGTGTGAAAAATATGTGGTGGAGTGTTTTCTTGGGTTTCTTTTTCTGGAATTCCATGAATGTGCAGGTATTGCTTCTTCAAGGTCTCCTATTGCTCTAAATATTCCTTTCATTTATTTTTAAACTTTTTCAGGTTCTTCAGTTGAACAATCTCATTCTGCTAATATGCCTTCCAGGTCTGATATTCTACCTTCTTCTTGATCAACTAACAGTGTTGGTAAGACTTCCTGCTGAGTATTGCATTGCAGTTAGCTTGGATTTTACTTCAAGTTTAATTTTATCTCATTTAGCTGGTTTCATTTTCATGCTCATAAATGTCCAAGCATTTATTCATCTCCTTTTGGAATTCTTCTTGTTACTTTTTTAGTTCTTCTCATAATTCCTTGATCATGTTGATAGCAACACTTTGAAATTCATTATTTTGGCTTTAAGAGACTAATATTCAGACAGTTAGTTGGATTGGCATCTATTGTTATGTGGTTGGTGTTTTTCTGTAGGAGACATTTTTCCTGGTTTTTGGTATATTTTGTGGTTTTAAGATGCAACTTGAGTGTCTTGTGTTATGGATTGGCTGCCATCTTTGGTATGTGTTTCTGACTCTTTGGAGTCAGATAGGGTTGCCTGACTTTGACAGTTATTTGAACAACTTCCCTGGATATGGATGGGATGTTGTTGTTTAAAGGTTAGTTTAGGATTACTTGGTGGTGTTTTGTGGGTGTGATAGCTTCAGTGCACTTGGAGAGTGTAAGCCAAACCCCATTTTTGAGGTGAAGGGTTTAATGATCTACTTTTAGTTAATAAATTGGGATTGGAAATGCAGTTTGGTGGATGAGTTTTGGCCTAAGTAGTAGAACAGCTTTGAGAGGTTAAAATAGTGTAGGTAATGTTGCTAGGAATAGGGGTTCAGAGTTGAGGGAGAGACATCAGATGTTAGGGTTTATTAGGGGTATTTAGGGGTGAAGGACTAAGAGTCAATGGGGATGGGTGCAATGCATGAAGGTCGTGTGCAAGAGTGACCATCACCTGAGAGCAAATGGAAAATAAAATGGATTACTTATCCTATGGTTGGTGATATGACAGTTCTTGAAAAGTATGATTATTTGGGGACCTCAGTCAGATAATAGTTGGTTAAAGTGGTATCTAGTAGATTCCTGTGTTTTTAAATGATTAGCAGGGTGAGGATAGTGAAACTGGCAGATTAAGGGCGGCTTGAAGCTTTCATGGTCCTTAGGTTGCATTGTCCCAGCCACCCAGGGTCACAGAAGTGGCACCTCAAAAGAGAGTCTGGTGTCTTTTGGCCAGGCTGTTACATCCACAAAAGGGCAAGGAATTAAGTGGCCTGCTAAATAGCAATGACAATAAATACAAAACTTGAAAATTACCTAAGAATCAACAGTATCAGCCCTTTTTTATTATTATTATTTCCGCTCATACAAACTTAACAGGTACACCGGTAACCTCCCTTCCTCCACCCCCCCACCCCTCTGCTCCCTCCTCCCTTCCCCCTCCCTCCCCATTCCCCAGTACCCCCGCCCCAATACCCGGAGCATCCTTTAATGTGCATGCCAAACTCTCTCCAGGGACATTTTCGAGAACCCTTTCCTGTGTTCCCCTTAAGCTTAGGAACACTACTGTGACTGTCAGTCCCTAGCCTCCAAGGATCCTAATGCCTTTAGGCCATGCTAGACTTTGTGGGGTCAATAATGTGCCTGCAAAGTCCTATTATGATTGCTTCGGCCCTAACTTGTGTGGAGTATCTTCCATATCATGACTCCTCCCATCCTTGTACTCTTATAATCTTACTGCCCCCTCTTCTGCAAATTTCCCTGAGCTTCAAGATGGGGAGAGATTAGGCTGGCCCAGTTCCAGATGGTTGATATAGAGTCTCTGATGTTCTGAATTATGGTTTGTTGATTGACTTTTTTTCCGGTTTTGCTGCTCCTGCAATGCCCTTGGCTCCATCCTGATGGGTATTGGATGTCACGCCCTGGCCAGAGATAAAAACTTGTTAAATTAGAGTCTTGTTATAAGAGTATATTCAAAGGTAGATGGAATAAAAGTAGGAGACCACAGTGAGAGAGGAGTTAATCACCCATTCACAAAATGGTTACTTTCTATCTGGCAGCCTATATGTCCTCCCCTTCTGGTGAAATCATACCCCATCAGTTTCAAATGATCAGGAAGGAAAGTCTGTGAACTTAACCAGATGTCTCATTACTTACTTGCAGTCCTTGATGGAGGCCTATTTTCTCTGCTGTAACATGGTCCCTTCTATCCCCGTTTCTGGTGGGGCCCTCCTTCCCCATCCCTCCTGTTTATAATTTTTACAATTACTGTAGGTATTACACAGATTTGTCTTTGAGTGTCTCTAAGTGGGTTTGGTACTAGGATCCACCTATTAGGGAGTACATACGGCATTTAATTTTCTATGTCTGGGATACTTCATTCAATATAATTGTTTCTAATTCCATCCATTTCCTGGCAAATTGCATTAATTCATCATTTTTGATAGCTGAGTAGTATTCCATTGTAAAAATGTACCACATTTTCCTTATCCACTCGTTAACTGTTGGACATTTGGGCTGATTCCATGATTTGTTATTGTAAACAATACTGCTATGCACTCTGGATAATAGAGCTCTATCAGATTATGTGGTTAGTGAAGATTTTCTTCCATTCTGTGGGTGGCCTTTGTGCTCCAGTTACAATCTCTTTATCTGAACAGAAGCTCTTTAATTTCATAAGATCCCGTCTGTTGAGTGTTGGTTGCAGTGACTGTGCTATTGGATATCTGTTTAGGAACTGTTGGTCTAGCCCTATCAGCTCAAGGGAGTTCTCTACCCTTTCAACTATGGTTTTTATAGTCTCTGGCCTTATATCGAGATCCTTGATCCATTTGAAATTAATTCTTGTACGTGGTGACAAGTATGAGTCCAGTTTTAATCTTCTGCATGTGGACATCCAGTTTTGCCAGCACCATTTATTGAAGATGTTGTTCTTTTTCCATTGCATTTTTTGGGCCCCTTTGTCAAAGATCAAATGGCTGTAGTTGTGTGGGCTTATATCTGGGTCTTCAACCCTTATCCATTGATCTATGTGCCTATTTTGGAGCCAATACCAGGCTGTTTTTACAACTATGGATTTGTAGCATAGATTAAGGTTTGGTATGGTGATACCTCTAGCCGTGTTTTTGTTACTCAGGATTGTTTTTGATATCCTGGGTCTTTTGTGCCTCCATATTAATTTTGAGATGGTTTGATCAACTTCTTTAAAGAATTGCTTTGGATTTTAATTGGTATAGCATTGAATCTGCATATTGCCTTTGGTAGGATGGTCATTTTTACAATGTTGATTCTGCCAATCCAGGAACATAAGAGGGCTTTCAACCTTCTGGTGTCTTTTCTAATTTCTTTCTTTAGGGTTTTAAAGTTTTCATCATAAAGGTCTCTTATTTCCTTGGTTAGGTTTATACCAAGGTATTTCATTTTTTTAGGAGCTATAGTAAATGGGATTGTTTCTCTCAGGGCTTTTTCACTTCTTTCATTCTGGGCGTATAGGAAGGCCACTGATTTTTGTACATTTATTTTGTATCCTGGCACCCTGCTGAACTTCTGTTCCCAGAGCTTCCTGGTGGAGTTTTTGGGATCACTCTGGTATAAGATCATGTCATCTGCAATAGAGATAACTTGACTTCTTCCTTGCCAATTTGAATCCCTTTTATATCCCTTTCTTTTCTTATGGCTTCAGCTAAGACTTCAAGTACAATATTGAATAGAAATGGTGAGAGCGGACAGCCTTGTCTAGTTCCTGATTGAAGTGAGAATGATTCCAGTTTTTCCCCATTGAGTATAATCCTTGCTGCTGACTTGTTGTATACAGCTTTTATTATATTGATAAAGATTCCTTCCATTCCTCTCTAGGGTTTTGATCATAAAGGTCTTTTGGACCTTGTCAAATGTTTCTGCATCTATCGAGAGTATCATGTGGTCTTGGACTTTGGACTGGTTTATGTGGTGAATTACATTTATTGATTTGCATATGTTGAACCAACCTTGTGTGCCTGGGATAAAGCCTACTTAATCGCCTTGAATGATCTTTTTGATATGTTTTTGAATCTGATTTGCTAAGACTTTGTTGAGAATCTTTGCATTGTGTTCATCAGAGAGATTGGCCTATAGTTTTCTTTTTTAAGTGAATCTTTATTAGGTTTTGAGATTAAGACGATATTAGCTTCATTGAAGTAATTAGGTAGTGTTCCTTCTTTTGCTATTTGATGGAACAGTTTAAGGAGTATGGGTGTTATTAGCTCCTTAAATGTCTGATAGAACTCTGTGCTGAATCCATCTGGTCCAGGATATTTTTTGGTGGGAAGATTCGATATTACTTCCTCAATTTCCTCATATGTTATAGGACTGTTTAAATAATTCACAACTTCCTGATTCAATTTAGGTAAGTTGTGTTTACTTAGGAATTCATCCATCTCTTTTGTGTTGTCAAATTTCACAGAGTATAAATTTTTGAAATATGATGTTATAATTCTCTGGATTTCTTGGGTATCAGTAATGATACCTCCATTTTTATTTCTAATTTTGTTAATTTGTGTTTTCTCTCTCTTGCTTTTGGTTAATTTAGCTAGGGGTGTATCAATCTTATGATTTTTTCAAAGAACCAGCTTTTTGACTGATTCTCTGTATCGTTTTCCTAATCTCGATTTCAGATATTTCTCTCCTTATTTTGCTAATCTCCTCCCTTCTACTGCTTTTGTTATCAGATTGCTCTAGTGTCTCTAAAGCTTTAAGCTGCATTGTTATTTTTTTCTGGTGTTTCCATTTTTTTGATGTACGCATTAAGAGCTATGAACTTACCTCTTAGGACAGCTTTCATTGTGTCCCAGAGATTTTGGTAAGTTGTATTTTCATTATTGTTTGCTTTCAGGAAATCTTGAATTTCTTTGTAATTTCTTCCTGAATCCAATTCTCATTCAGCATCATAGTGTTACGTTTCCAGGAGTTAGTGTATTTTCTGTTGCTTGTTGTGTTGTGGATGTCAAGTTTGGGCCGTGGTGGTCTGATAAGGTACAGGTTATAATTTCAACTTTCTTGTATATGTGGAGATTCGTTTTGTGACCCAGTATGTGATCTATTTTGGAAAAAGTTCCATGTGCTGCTGAGAAAAATGTGTATTCTTTGGTATGTGAATGAAAAGTTCGATAGAGATCTGTAAGGTCCATTTCAGTAAGGGTTTGATTAAGTTCCAAAGTGTCTCTGTTAAGTTTTTGACCTGTTGATCTATCCCATGTTGAGAGGGCGATGTTGAAATCCCCAAGATTTTCGTTTTGGGATTGATTTCTTGCTTTAGACATTGTAGGGTTTGCTTAATGAATGTGGGGGGGCCCATACTTGGTGCATACGTGTTTAGTATTGTGAAATCTTCCTGGTGAATTGTACCTGTGATTAAAATGTACTATCCATCTGTGTCTCTTATGATTTTTTTTGGTTTGAAATCCACTTTGTCCGATAGCATAATGGCTACTCCTGCCTGTTTTCTGATTCCATTAGCTTGCAGAATTTTGGACCAGCGTTTTATTTTTAGGATGTGCCTATCTTTTGTGGTGAGATGGGTTTCCTGCAAGCAGCAGATTGATGGGTTGTGGTTTTTAATCCAAGTTTGTAATCTGTGTCTCTTGATCGGTGAGTTAATTCCATTAACATTTAATGTTATAATGGAGAAACTATTTTTAATTCCAGACATTTATTATGTTTAGTGGATTTTGTAAGCATATTGTTTGATATTTATGTTTTGGTAGTATTATACTTCCCTTCTGTTCTGGATATGCCTGTTTTTTTCTTCAAGCTTGAGTATTATTTCTAGCATTTTTTGAAGGTCTGGTTTGGTGGACATGTATCCCTTCAAGTTGTCTTTGTGCTGGAAAATTTTTCTTTCTGCCTCGATCATGACAGTTAGTTTTGTGTGGTATATCAGCCTGGGTTGACATTTTTGCTCATTCAATGCTTGAAGTACCTCTCTCCAAGCTCTTCTTGCTTTTACTGTTTCCATTGAGAAGTCATTTGTTATTTTAATAGATTTACCTTTAAAAATGACTTTTTTTTCCCCTTGAAGCTCTCAGCACCATTTCTTTATCTTGAATGTGGAGTGTTTTAACTATTATTTGCCGTGGCGAGTTTCTATTTTGGTCATATCTGTTTGGGGTGCGGAATGCCTCTTGTATATGGATGGGCCTTTCTTTTTTTAGATGAGGAAAGTTTTCCTTGATGATACTTTGAAAAATTTCCTCAGGTGTGGTATTTTGAGATTCTTGTTCTGGTATTCCATGAATACACATGTTAGGCTTCTTCAGGGTGTCCCATAACTCTTGAATATTTCTCTCGAGTATCTTTTTGGCTTTAACAACCTCTTCCATTGAGCTGGTTAATACTCCCACTGAAATTCTGTTTTCTGCTTCGTTAGTTCTGCTGATAAGACTCTCTGTTGAGTTCTAGGTTGAAGATAACTCGCCTTTTAGTTCAGTTTTAAACTCTGCTTGAGTCTGTTTTAACTGCTCTATGCCTGTTTTTGTTTCTTGAACTGTTTTTCTCAACTCCTCCAAGTGTCTGTTGTGTTCCTCTTCAAAGTGATTGATGTGGTTATTTAATTCCTCCTGGATTTCCTCTTTCATAATATTGAACATGGTAATGATCATGTTTTGAAAGTCGTTATCCTGGGTCAGGCTTTCTTGGCTATTTTCCATGCATTTGTTCTGGTTGGAGTCAACCATGGGATTAATTCCTTCAGTGGGAGATATGTTTTCTTGGGTGTTGTTTCTCATGGATTTGCACTTTGACCTGGGCATTGTTGTTTTTAAATCTTAAGACCTTCTTTCAATTTCAGTGCGTTTTTCACTGAACTGAATTATTTGGCCTGGATCAGCTCCTGTTCCGGCTGGCTGGGGAGAGGAGCTGGGTATAGTCGGCTGCCTGGGGTTTGGGGGTGGGCAGGGGGAGCTTACCTAGGTTGCCGTGAGATCCGGCTGGACTGTGCACGCCCTGGGCGTGTGGGGAAAGGGAGTATCAGCCTTATGACAGTTATTCAAATAATAAGTCATAAAACTTGCAAAAAATGAAAAAATAACAATGGTCTTTCCACTTCCTACATCTAGATGCTTCTTTGGTGCTTCTGGTATATGGACCTACTGCAGTCATAAACAAGCAAACATCTGATTACACAATGCAAATAAAACAAAATGACTAACTTCATTGGTCCCTAGTTTTTCCTAAAGTTAATTACTCTTACCTTAGATTTTGTCATTACAAAATCAAATTTGTATTCAAGATGCTAAGATTTCCTGGTACCCCTTTCTAAAAAGTATACTTCTCACTCAGTAGCAAATTAGATGTTGACATGTTAAATACATTTGTAGTAGATTTATATGGTTGTTCACATGTAAATCAACAACAAAAAAATTGAAAAGAGTGAAGACTTGTTGTCTAGGGCTTTCTGGGATAAGACAAGATTAAGTGAACCATCAGCAGACCATAACATCACCTCTTAAGGTCAAAAGAAACGTGAGGAAAGGACTCCCAAAAGGAAGCAAATTGTGTGGGTTCAATGACAATAGGTACACATTGCTTACCATGAATATTGTGTAAGGATCCTGTTAAGCTATGCATTTATCTAAGGTAGTCTTTACAAAGATTCTATGATACCAACATTATTAAAACCCATTTTATCAGGTGAGAAAAATGAAACCTACAGAAACTTAGTAACATGTGCAAAGTACAATGATGCCCAAGGATGAGGTTTCCAAAGCTTGTGGCTTGTGTCCTCCAAGGTGTATTCACATTCTCTTCCTTCCTTTCTGCAAGAGATCCAAAGAAGGATAAACAAAACATTTAGTAAGCATTGTAATGCTCATAAAACTTCAGATGGTGCAACTCTAAAACACTGTGCTCTGTTTCCCAATGTGTCACTATGAAAGTCAGTCTACTATCACAAAAGCTAGGTCATTTCAGCAATGTTCTAGAAAGAAACTTTGTTATCTTAAATTCCCTCTAAAACTGGACATTTCAAGCATAGAAAAAAATTAATCCAAATAGGCTATGGTAAGAAATAATTTATAGGATTTTTGATCCTTGGTTTTATGATTGTAGAACCTACCTAGAATCAATTTCTGAAGTCCCAGTGTCCACCTTTCTCCAGCTCACTATGGTGATAAGCAGGTTTGCCTTCAAACAACGTTAAACATCATTTTCATTTGTTGTGTGCCCACTATGTGCCAGGCACCCTGGATATTGATTTAAGCCTCAGGCCAATAGTCATCATGATCTCCCTTTTTCATAAACAGTTTTAAGCTCAAGACATTTCAGAATTTTTCCCAAGATCACAAAAGTAACAAAAGTAATTTTGCACTTCAACTCAAATTCAAGGATTTTAAGTTCACTAACTCTAACTTCTGGGCACCTCCATTCCACTGCCATGTCTTCCTTAGCTTGACAGATCAGTGTTCCAAGTTTCTTTTAGGAAATGTTTTTTTTGGAGGTTGGCAGAGTTAAACTTGTCAAAGTAAGACGTGGCATCCATGATGCCTATGCATGTACAGGAGCCTCTGCGTTTCTCCTCTCCATACCAAATGAGTTCAGCAGTTGTCCCTGTGAAGCAGAGCTCATTCGACTGCAGGAATGCTTCCCTTTATATATATAGTGTGGGAGCAGATAATTCACCATTGTGTTGTTTTCATCATTTTCATTTTTCAATGTCTTTAGACTGTGGCCAAGCCACTAATCTGTAAGTTAGCTCAGTAGTCAAGTATTTACTATTCCCTCTTAATAAAAGAGTTATTGCCAACAACATCAGTAAGTGAAGTTGCACTGTTCATTCTCTACTGCTAAATGGGGCACACAGCAGCCCCCAAGTAGCCTTCTTTAGTATATTAGCACTTTCGCTACTATAATTAATTTCATAATCATGGTTCCTAGTGGTTCTGCTAGTTCGATATTGAGAACTGTGACTCTTAGAAGCCCCAACCCAATGGCTTCCCCAAGAACAATGGACACGGGATTATTGTGGTTTCCTTTCACAGGGAAGAGAGGATGGTGTGAGCCCTTCTGTATGAGAGAGGAAGAACCTCTTCTGAGCTTTGCTCTTCAAAATTCTCTCAGCTTCTGTCCATTACCCAGTTCCAAAGTTTCCACAGCATGCTTTCATTTCTCTTATCAGTCTCTCTGTTAGTCAGTTTAGGTTAATATAGCAAAAATACTGCTGGCAGGTTCAAATAATGGACTTTTTCTCTTGATGGGGGGTGGGAAGCTCAAGTTCTAGGTATCGGAGATTTTCTTTCTCATGGGGGATCATAAGTGGCCCCTTTCAGGGTGTCCTCATGTGACAGAGAGTGAGCTGGAGAGTTCTCAGAGATCCTGTAAGGAGGATATTAATCCCACTCATAAAGTGTCCAAAACCTATGGCTGGATTTTTTTCCCAAAAGCTCTCATTATATTATACCATGAATTGTTTTATTAGGATTTGATATAGGAATATATATATTACAAGTTTTAATAAAAACCATAAGTTATTTATTTGCATAGGCCATGTGACCTCTTCAGTTTTTTGTCGTCTCATTTGATCATCTTAGCATTGTAGTGGAGAGTATTAGGCATCCACTATAGGTCTGAGAAAAATGACATTTAGACACCTTGAGCACATTTCAGATCCCTCAAGTTTATACTTTGGCATCACATCACTTCTGAACTTTACCAACAGGTAAAGAAGAGTAGATTCACATGAATTAGGCTAAATGTTACAAAAACAAGACTAAACAAAAACCCTACAAAACTAAATAATGTCAGCTACTATAAAAAATGATAGCAAGAGCTATGATTTTTGCATAGTAACCTGAATGACCTTTTCAAAATATGTATTAGATCATATCACTACCCTGCCTCAACCCTGCAGGAGCTTCCCATCACACTAAATTAAATCCTAAGTCCTTTCTCTGAGCCCAGAGTCTTATAGAACTATACCTCTGTCTCCTCATTTCACCTTTTCCCACTCTCCATCCAGAAGCTTGCTCACCTCTACATTTTTGGAGTTTCCTTGCACTTTTCTATGTGGCTTCTCTCCTAGATCTCTTTCTCCTGGTATTCTATTCATCTACTCTAACAAAGGACTCCCTGACTTCTTGACTGCAGGAGACCCAATCATTCTGTGTTCCCAATCCTGCCTTATTGCTGTTCAGAGTCCTTCAAAGTTCACAAGCTAAAATGATCTTAGAGAAGCATGGCTATTTTCAGATTTGTGATATTCATTTTGTTTTACATTTATAATATACATGTTTATTTATTGTTTATTCTCTAGAATATAAGCTCCATGAAATCAGGGACTTTCTCTGCAGTGCCTGTGGCTGTACATCCTTGATACATCCTTGATAAACATTTGTTTAAGTATCAGTAAATGAGTCTCACTACCAACATCAGAGTAGAGGTTGAGACTACAGAGAGTCTTCTATTTACTGCAGTCAATGCTTCCCTTTCCATTAACTTGAAGAATGTCTTAGAAACATATGATGTGTCAGAAGACTTTTATAAGTAATGATTGCATTCCAGTTCTGCCATATATATATATATCATAAGTGTCTCAGTGATTTTATTTAGCCTTTCTCATAATCTAAGATTAGATGTAGTCAGTTGTGAAATAGGAGTAATTGTACTCATGGTGGGAAACAGTAAATAAAATGTAAACTCAAGCACAGCATCTGGCGCATGGGGGGAGTTCAATGAAGGGTTGTCAACCTTGAAGAGTTAGAAGCATGGTAAGGCTTCCACTTCCTTCCCTATCCATCTCCTTCCCTATCCACTTCCTTCCTTATCCATCTCCTCATCTTACTGGTCAAATACTGGAGAAGCAGTTAACAGTCAGCCCTACTCCATGGTGTTTAGAAGACCTGGGACTTTCTGTCTTCTGTATTTCCAGAATGCCCACCACATACCTAAGAATAAAGCAGCCAGTAAAACACCAACACTAAACCATTAAGTCATGTATTCAGTATTGCGTTGAACATTGTCCTTTGGTCCTCAAATACCATTGGAGACAAAATTATGAAGAAATAGGTCTGAAGAAATTGTATACCTTCTTAGGGAAGATGGCTGTCCACCACTAACCCTACCTCAAGTGGCCTATGCGCCCTGCTTTGTCATGTGATAGGGGAGTCTTCCACATCACATTTTTTGGAAGATGGCCATCATCCAATGTTTTTAAATCTCTACAATTTGTCTACATCCTTAAATCACTCACAACAATCATGGGTCTTTTATTTCCTCCGTGGACCCACTAGCAATTGTTTTTCATGCTCTAAGGCTGCATTGAGAGTTTCAATACATCCATGATGATAATGTATCAGATTATTTTATATCAGCAGTTGCTTGATTTAAAAATCTGTCTTGTCAGCACAGTTTTGTGGTCTATCCCCTCTCTTTTTCTCATTGCTCTAGCCCTTCTTTCTCTCCATCTAGTGGTTTTGAAGCACTCTTCTGGCTGACATAGCTCATGTCAGAAGCTTTGACTGCCACCCCCTGATGGCTGCCAGTAGATGTGGCAGAATAGCTGGGTTTCCATCCTGAGATTCATCTTCATCTGATTATGTTCTCTCTTTTTTTTATTCTCTTTAAAAAGTACTATCTGGGACTGGTGAAATGACTCAGTAGATAAAGTTAACTACCCGTGAATTTGGAAACCTGATTCTAATCTCCAGAGCTTACATGGTATAAAGAAAGAATAAATTTCTGAAAGTTTGCCTCTGATCTCCATAAACCCACACATGCAAAAGGGCATTCTCTCTCTCTCATCTCTCTCTCTCTCCTCTCTCTCTCTCTTTCTCTTTCCTCTCTCAAGTAATTAAAAATTAAGAATATACTGTCATGATTTTATATGGATTTAGAGGTGATTGTGGCTAATCTTCCAAGTATAAATCTACAAAAACATAAGACTAAAACATCCAGGATATGAGACAGCAATTGTGACAGATACATGCACAGCAATTGTGACAGATACATGCAGACAAGCCTCAGGTTTGGGAAAATTATATTGTAAGGTCTGTCCTCAGTAAAACTGATGAGGCTGCTTTCTTTATGTGGAATCCTGAGCTAATCCTCCTGCCATCTTTTTATCTGGAGAGTAGGCACTGGAATACAAGCATCATCCCCTGACTGATCATAAAGTTTAAGGGCAGATGTCTTTAACTAAGTTTTATATTCTCTCCTTAGGAGCTATTTTAAGTGGTATACTAGATGATCTCATCCTAACATCAGCAATATATCTCAGATTCCTAGACCATTTCATTAACGCACTAATTATTTTATTAGCTAATAAGAAGAAGAACAGAGGGAGAGACTAGGGACAGGTGAAGCTAAGGATGGGAAAAATTAATTTAACATGAGTTGAAAAATGTATAAATGTAAACATCATGATGCATCTACAAATGGGAGTTCAGCCTGCCCTGCTATGCTCATTCAAATTTCTCTAATCTAATTGCCTCAATTTGTTGTTCACTAATTACATAGAATTGCTGTCCAGAATAAAGAAATCACCACCCAGTAATTACTTCATTGTAAAATGTAATGAGCACCCAAACACTGACACATACTGTAAAAACGGCAACACAATAAATAGAACACTGTTTTCCAACAATAACCCAGCAGTGAATTCCACTAGTGTATTTCTTCGTGAAACATGTTTATGTGATAGTCTTCCAATTTTATGGCGGAAGTTTATCACCATAAGGTGCATTTCATGACAGCCGAATAACTACATTCAGTTAGACTTGTCACCATGTGCCTTCAGTATCAAGACACATGCTGATTGTATCAAATTCTGTTGACTGGCTTAGTACTGCAAATAGAAAAGATGATTACACTGCTCTGTGCAGATATGATGCAATATTGTTCATATTGCAAGAAACTGAAGGTCAAGGCTGTCTAGCAGCATTAGAAAGATTGGGTATTGAGAGCCTCTTAATGCAGAGATGATTCGCTAATAGGCAGATGGCAGGTGTACCTTAATGTGTCGATGATCCTTTATGTGAACAGTGGAACAGAAGTTTGTGCTCAGTGAATCATGTGTGTTTGTGGGTAGTGATGTGGGTTATTAATTTACATTGTTGAAAATAAATCAAAGTGATGATTTAAGTCCCTCCTATGAAAAATGCATCAAAGAATTGCATTAGAGATCAAAATTGATGTAAAACTCTTTGCCTCTGCCCTGCATGGAAATTTTCTGAAGACTTTGACGAACTGGTTCTTTGTCTTTCACCTTGACAAGCTCTTGTGCTGTGGTCATGGACCTATGATGTTATTTGGATTTTAAATGTCTTTATAGTAAATCTCATATACATATTGTATAGTTCAAAAGTAAAAGAAACCCAAAGGAGAGAGACAGAGACAGGCAGAGAGACCAAAACAGAGAGACGAGAGAAAGAATATTTATTGGTATGATTTTCAAGGTAACCTGTTTTCAGACTGGTAAGATAACTCAGTGCTAGAAGTGCCTGCATTCAAAACTGGTTAGTTCAATCCTCAGAGCCCACATAGTGGAAGTAGAGAACCTACTTTTTGTTGTTTTTGTTTTGTTTTGTTTTGTTTTTTAACATTTTTATTATTATTTCCGCTCATACAAACTTAATAGGTACACCAGTTCCCTCCCTCCCTTCTCCTCCCCCCGACCCCCCTGCTCCCCTCCTCTCACCCCTCCGTCCCCATCCCCCAGTACCCCCCCAATCCCCAGAGAATCCTTTAATGTGCATGCCAGACTCTCCTCTGGGCCCTCCTCTCTGATGACATACAAGGACCCAGTGGCATTTCCCTGAACCCTTTCCTGTGTTCCCCTTAAGCATAGGAACACTACTATGGCTGTCAATTCCTTGCCTCCAAGGATCTTGGTGCCTTTAGCAAATGCTAGACTTTGTGGGGTCAATAATGTGTTGGACATTGCACAGGGCATGCAAAGTCCAGTTATGATTGCTTGGGCCCTAACTTGTGTGGAGTATCTTGCATATCATTGTTCCTCCCATCCTTGTGCTCTTACAATCTTACCACCCCCTCTTCCGCAAATGTCCCTGAGCTTCAGGATGGGGAGAGATTAGGCTGGCCTAGTTCTAGGAGGGTGATATAGAGTTTCTGAAGTTCTGGATTATGGAGAGAACCTACTTTTGAAAGGTGTCCCCTGATATCCACACATGCACTGTTGCTTGTTTGTGTGTGTGTGTTTGTGTCTATTTCTCTCTCTCTCTCTCTCTCTCAAATAAATAAGCAAAACACTTCAAATAACATTTTCCATCGATTTCCCCACCATTTCTACATATTTATGAGTTAAGTTAAAGCACAACAAAAATATGTTTCAATAATTTATCAGATAATTAAATTAATTAATCAATTTAATAGTTTAATTAATTCAGAAAACAGAAGAACCATCTATATTGAATTCAGTGACAGGTTAAATGATGATATTTGAATCCCACTAACATACAGATATTTTATAGGCATATCCTTATATGTTATAGGAATATCCTGGCAAAATCCTGTTAAGTGTACTCAAAGGGCAAAGTAAGAAGCTATTAGGCCTGCAATTACAACAAAAGACTGTAAGTGAAGGTCCAACTTGAAGTGATAAGAGAAAAATATACAAACAGACCAATCATATGGAACAAGTAATTCAGCATTGACTGCTAGTTGATAATTAGACTGTCTTCTCAAGGGATTCAGAGGGAAATAACAGGAAACTCCTAACTGTAGAAGTGTCAGGAATCCTGACAGAGGAGTATCAGGACAATTACATGGACTGGCTGTCTACCTTTGCTAAAGTCTGTCTTGTATTAAAGCTTCAACCAGGACTGCAGACCCTGATAAAATAATAAAGAGACCACATGACCAAAATAGACTGCCTGGCAATGGCATTGTTGGACAGTGGTAGACTGGAAGCAGGTGACAGAGTTTAGGATATCAGTTCCATTCCACAAATCAGAAAGATGGATATCTGCAGAAGAAAGGCATGCTGGGCATTAGCAGAGAAAGAACAACATGGAACAGAGCCCATAGCCCATAGTTTAGCATTAGTGGTCTACAACCCAGGAAATTACTTTTTCCTGTAAGTGATTTCTGATAAAGGTGCTTCTATAGTGTTAGTTGAAGATCTGTGAATAGCTAAGTAACTTATTCTTTACTGTTTTATGTGTGTGTGTGTGTGTGTGTGTGTGTTATATATATATATATGAATGCAGTAAATTTATGGTATTTCACACCTTAATCTCCAATCCCACCCCCCCGATCTCTTCTCTTTATAATTCTTCTCCTCTTCTGTTAGATTTCTACCTATTATCAAGTCTTTTTGAATGTATGGCCCACTGAGTTTCATCTGGTTTGCCTTTGACAGCATATGCTAGAGTACTTGTTGGATTATGAATCATATGTCAGTGGATATATCAGTTTTTCCTATTATTTTATTTTTTATGTTGCATACATGAATATAGTGAATTCATAACATTTTCAATTTTCACCTTTTTAGTCTCAAGTACCATCCTCCTCCTTTTCCCTTTATAGTCCTTCAATGTCCTTGAGAGACTCCCTCCTATTTTCCAATCTTTTCAATTGTGTAGCCCACTGTGTTTAAGCTAATTTGTCTGTGATGATATGCCTGACATGCTTCATGATCCAGAAAATATCATAGATTAGTGGGCATACCATTGAGGAAAGCATCCTCCTTTTCATCCCCATCTGCATCAGTACACATCAGTCTTTCAGAGAGGTGGAGATCTCATTGGGGTCTGTCTGCTTTCATGATGAGGTGTTGAGGCAGATTCCATGCAATTCTTGCCTAAGTATACATATTTGCCATGGAATCTTGTATGTCACAGCTCTACTATGTCAGAGATGTCTGGCTCACTACTGTGTCACTTCAGATTCTTACAATCTTTTTGCACCCTCTTCCACAACGTGGGAGTGGGTTTTATATATATATATATATATGTGTGTGTGTGTGTGTGTGTGTGTGTGTGTGTGTGTATGTGTGTGTATGTATGTATATATATACACACATATATATGTATATATGTATGCACGTACATATACATATACATATATCTTTTTAGAAGTATTCACTTATTTTCGACATTTTGGCAAGTTGTAATTTTAAGCAATAAACTTCTACCATAGAAGGAGTCTTCTTGGTTGAGTGCCAAGTGCTTTTCCAATCTATGGGTATAACAGATATTTACAAAGAAATTTGGTATACTGTCTTCCTAGCTAAAGATTCACATCCTGCTCTTGTCCTAGATCCATTATGTTTCCCTTTCATAGGTTTTTGTTCTAATTTACAGTAACAGGAATATGTTTCATTCTTATAAGACCTTAAATCCAATCAGAAAGACGTTGACTGTCTCCTTGACATTCATGACACTATTATATTGATGATCACCTGTTGCCATGGTGATTGTTACTGTAACTTGCAGATTTCACAGGTTGATGGGATCTTTGAATGTTTTGCTTCCTTAATAACTTTTATGTACTTGCTGGTACTATGTAAGCTAACCAGCAAGGAGGAAGCTTCCAGACCAACCAGTTCCAGCTGGTGTATTTTGTCCATGTCCTGTGATCCATGCATGTTGCATCTTCAGTAATAGGGCCTTATTGATAGTTTCTGGAGGGCAACCAAGAACAATGTCAAAAGCCTAGACTACTTGGGGGGTGGGCTTTGAGACCTCTTTGATGAACAAGTAATCAGAAGTATCACATACCCTTACTTCTATTATTGTTTAATTGCCTCAGTTCTAGTTGGAGCATCCCAGAACATTTTTTGATTTGTCCTAACTTACTCTCTCTGTTTTCTCTGTATAGAGACTGCCCATTCTTATTCCTTGTTTAAAAGTTAAAATGTTTTCATGTATTAATAGCATAGGCAGTTCCTATTTAGTTGTATCCCATCTTCTTAGGGTTTTTCTATTAGTCCCTCAGCCATTCCTATACTCCTTCCCCTCATTCCCCTAAATATTTTCTCCCATTGTCCCCTCCCTTATCCTGCCACCCATGGTGTCCTATATCTCTTCCTCCAAAATTTTCATCATAACCTTCCTCTCTACCCTCTTCTCATTAGTCTCTTTTAAATATCCTGACACGTACAGGAATTCTAAGCCAACTACTTTGGTGAGGATATTAACATTACCATCCACATATAAGAGAGAGCATGCAGCATTTATCTTTCTGTGTCTAAAATACCTCATTCACTGTTGCATTTTCCAGTGCTATCCATTCACCAGCAAATAGGGAAGAAAGAAGTTAAAATATCCCTTCTTGCAGATGATATGATTCTCTACTTGAGAGATCCATATGACTTCAGGAAGAAACTACTTGAAATAATAAATACTTCCAGGAAAGCACCAGGCTATGAAATCAACAATTAAAAATTAGTATCCCACACTGGAGTCTATGAGTTTGTTTCTATCCCTCACCCCTCATGGATTCTATGCCTGGAGTCCATGAGTTCTCAAGGGCACCCTAGACCCTCATGGCACTCCATATCTGGAGCCTATGAGTTCCATCTTTTCTCTCCCCTAATAAACTCTACCTTAATCCTCAAAAAATTAGTAGCCTTCTTATATACCAGAGACAAATAAGGCAAAGAATAAATGAGGGAATCAATCCCACTCACCATAGCCTCAAAGAAAATAAAATATCTTGGAATAAACCTAACTAAGAAAATAAATGACTTATACAGTATTGAACAGGAGTGGTGAAAGTGTACAGCCTGGCTCATTCCTGATATAAGTGAGAATTTTTCAATGTAAAATGATGTTTGCCTTAGACTTGCTGTATATAGCCTTCATTATATTGATATATGTCTCTTCCATTCCTGTTTTTTTCCAAAGGTTTTATCATGAAGAGATGTTGAATTTTGCCAAAGACTTTTTCTGCATTTATTGAGAGAATCAAATGGTTTTTGTTTCTGAGTCTGTTAATATGATGAATCACATTTATTGATTTACATATGTTAAACCATCCTTGCATTCCTGAAATGATCAAGTTGGCTTCATTTTCTTCTTCTTTCTCTATTCTATGGAATAATTTGAGGAATTGTGGTATTAATTTTCTATGAAAGGCATTTTTATTAGTTTGATTAGTCTATATTTCTCTTTCTTTGATATATCTTTGGATTTGGAATCAGAGTAAAATTGTCTCATTGAGAGAGGTTGGGAGTAAGTATTCCTTCTTTCTCTATTCTATGGAATAATTTGAGGAGTAGTGGTATTAGTTCTTCTATGAAAGCCTGATATAATTCTTCACTGAATCCATCAGGTCATGGACTTTTTAAAGTTTATATCACTGTTTTAATTTCATCAGCTGCTATTGGTTTGTTTAAATTATCTGTTTCATCTTGAGTCAACTTGGTAAGTTGTAGGTACTTAGAAACTCATCCATTTCTTTTATATTGTCCAATTTAGAGAAGTATAAATGTTTAAAATATATCCTTATGATTCTCTTGATTTCTTCACTATCTGTTATAATCTCCCCCTTTTCATTTCTGATTTTGTTGATTTGTCTGTTCTGTCTTTTACTTTTGCTTAATATGATTAAGGGTTCATCGATCTTGCTTATCTTCTCAAAGAACCAGCTCTTTGTTTCATTGAAGTATTGTCTCTTTCATTTTCAATTCATTGATTTCTGCTCAGATCTTGGATATTTCTTTTCCATGTACCACTTTTAGAATTTGTTTGTTCCTGTTTTTCAATCTTTCCTTTTTTGGTATAAATATTCAATGCTTTAAATTTTCCTCTTAGAACTGCTTTTAATGTGTCTCATAGATTTTGATAGGTTGTGTCTTCATTTTCATTGGACTCAAGTCATTTTTTTAATTTCTTATTTTATTTCTTCCTTGACCCATTCCTCATTCAAAAAATGTGTTTTTTAGCTTTCATGAGCTTGAGTGCTTTCTGTTGTCTCCTTTGTTGCAGATGTCCAATTTCATTCCATGGTGGTCAAATAGTATACAAAGTATGATTTCAATTTTTTTTTGTATCCTTCAGCTACTTATTTTAATGAGCACATTGTTTGGCCATTGGTTGGTTTAATATAATATCATCCAGTCGGTCATAATGCCATCTAGTAATCTGAAAGAAACCAACAGGAAAATAGTAATTTTTCAATCAAGATGCAGCCCAATGGTAGCATCTGGGTACCATGGCATTTTTTGAGGAGAGATGAAGAAAGATCTTATAAAAATATGCTATAAATTGTGGGTGGTGGTATTTTTAACTACTCATAATTCAGAAGTGATTGATTTCATATAATAAGCTAAGATTCACCTTTTTCTGATTAATGCTATTGGGCTAGCTATATTTCTACAAGTTAAGAAATGAAGGCAAATTTTAATTTTAATTTTTAGGGAACACCACTCTATTTGTTGCTACAAAATAAATCTGCAGTTAATGAATTCATAGTTCTTAAAGCGTCAGTTAAATAATATAGTCTAACTAGTTTTTGGTTAATCATACCCTACGGTTTTTACATAATACCTTACATATTTAACAGTTTGGCAATATATAATGTGGGAATAATGTTTATAAATTTTGATGCTGCAAAACTGAATAGGCATACTTTTAAATTAGAGTTTTCCTAAATTTTAAGTCAGAGAAATAGGACCAATAGGGACATGTGTGTGTGTGGGGGGGTGTTGTATAGATTTATTATATGGAATTTGTTTATATATATATTATTGATAAGTTTCAATCTGTATTTTCTAAATTGGGGACCCAGGAGAGCCAATATCTCAACTCAAGTTCAAAATCAAGGAAGGGCAGATATCCCATTCAAAGGCAGTCAAGAAGGAAGAATTCTCTCCTACTTACAGGACAATCCATCTTTTTGTTGAGTCCATTCCCTGGCAAATTGAATAGGGCCTGTCTTGAATTATGGACAAGAGACTGCTTTAGTTATTCTATTGGTTCAAATGTTAATCTCATGTGGAAACACCTCCACAAGCACATGCAAGGTAATACTTCACAAATGTCTGGGTGTTCTGTGACGCAGTCATATGAATCAACCATCTCACTCAGCAGCTAGAGGTTCCATTCTGAATTAGAGTATAGATCCTTACAGAATACTGAAGGAAGACTGAGGCAAATGGTAGCCATATTCTGAACAATATAAAGAACAGAGATGTCTCAAGCATTGTTTGAAGAAAGGCTGAAAAAAGAAGAAAAGCAGGGAGATGTAGAGGAGGGGTGAGGACAGGGAGAAAGGCAGAGAGGAGGCCTCAAAGTGAGTGGTCTACAAATGGGGAAAGCACTGCAGTCATTGATAGTGCAAGAGCTGAATTTGAGTGTGCCCCCAAGAGACCGGTGTCTGAGGTACAGACATGCAATCTGACCCTCTGGGCTGTCACTGAAACCTAAGATCACAACTCCAAAAGGTCAGAAGTTTAGAAGGAGCCGTCCTGCTTTCATGGCGTCCAGTTAATTCAGGGTAGATTGTTTCTCAGAGCAAGTATACCAGAGAACATGCTCACTTGCTCAGAACATTGCACTTAGCAGTTGATTTATCATTGCCTCAAAACATTATCAGGAAAGAAACCACCATTTCCAGTCCTCTCCCCAGTGTGTCAGCCCTTTCCTACATTACTGCAATGAATGTAGGAAATTCAAGAGAGATTAGGGACACCCTGTTTTCAGAGGAGTTTGCTCCAACCAGCATGGTTGAATGCTTAGGGATCTCCGAAGGCTGAGTCACCTGCAGGAGCTCAACCAAGGCAGCAGAGCCATGTGTCATGTGCATGTGCAGTCAGAAGAGACATACAGCTGGATTACAGACTGCAAGCAAATGTGCATGGCTCAAAGCCACTGTGTTTTAGGTGTTTGTTACTATTACTGTGACAGTGGGTAGCTGGTACAGTCTTAATATGGTCACTTGCATTGTTAGCTAGTGTTTTTATGTAACTCTTGAGTTCATTCTTGGCACTGCATGTAATAATTGTAACAATGTTTTATATTTAATATTTATAAAATGTTTCTCATTTGCCAGAAACAGGAAGTGCTAATTCATTATTCATTTTTTAATCCAACAAATAAACATTCCTGTACTGCTGCATTATATTTTACTAACACATCATGAGAAAAGGAGTTATTGGCCCCACCACTACCAGTTTAGACTCTAGCTTGGAAAGGTATGTATGAATCACTTTATAAGTGTATGAAAATTATCACAAGGACCATGAAAAAATAATGCAGAGAGGTAACAGAGTTTAGAAAGGGATTTATTTAATTGGATATCAGGAAATGAGGATGTTCCTGAATAAACATTGTTGGAGGAAAGGGAAACCGAGGCATGAGGCAAGAGGATACATTCTAACGACTCATGAGTCAGAACATTCAGAAAGTAGAGAGCAGAGAAGATACAGGGAAGAGTTGGCTCATATCCTTGCAAGGATCTGGGGTTCATTCTCACACAGAGAAAACCTTGGAGGGTTTGGCTTCTGATGTTCACTTCTCCCTTAGATAGACAATCACATTAGGACCCATTTTACAGAGACCTAGGAGAGCTGAGCACCTTGTTTAAATCCATACTTAACAAGTCACATGCTAGAGCCCATACTGTGTACCCCGTTGCGCCTCTCTTCCTTGGTCATCTTGTTGGAATCACAGAAGCAAGCTGACCTTATGTCTCTTCTGCTCCTGAATGCAGGCCCTGTGGAATACGTCTTACAGACTTGACACATAGGCTTCCTGTGTTCAAAGATTGAAGGTGCCTCCAAACATTCTTGAAGAAGTCACTTAATTTTCTTGTGGTCCTTACATTTGTTTCAGTGAAGAAAGGGCTAATGATACCTCTCTCTGGGCAGGAGCATAAAGGTCCATGATGAAGGCATCTGGAATACAGTTGGGTATCCAGAAAGTCCTGGATGTTATGATGGTTACCAGAAACAGCAATGAAAGGTGGATCTATAGTTTACTCTGCAGCCTTATCATCCAAAGTCAACTTCTCCGTGATACTCACAAAGACACTAATATTGAACTGCTGAAAAATTAACTCACTAATTACTAAGAAGTCCTCCTGGTTTTTCAGTCATCACTCAACCCTGGAAAGACCTAGAACCTTGACACTTTACAAGTGCAGCATACCAATCAGCCAGTCCCTCCAGCATTCTTTGATAAGGAGCAAGGGGATATCTTCAGAAATGTCTTCCCATAAGGAGCATTCACCTAGAGGATTCCAGGGCAGCACCAATCTCTGACCTGCACGCATGCTCCTCCCTCTGCCTGCCTTGCTTCCTTTTCTCTGTCTCCCTGCTTCAGATTGGAAAGCCTGCTGCCATGCCACTGGGAAGAACAAAACATAGGACTTCCCCATCTGAGGAGCTACCGACAGGATGTGAAAACACCATCAAGAGGTTAGAAACAACAGAATATCCCCTGTACTAGCTACTGTGAGGCAGGATTAGGTTCAAGGCCAACCTAGTCTACTATTCTTGTTTTGCGTGTGAGTAGAGGTGATGCTAGAAGGGTTGTACAAGAGGGCACTCGAGCGTATGTGCCTGTGAAGGGCCAAGGGTGACTTCAAGAAGTGTCCTGGATTGCTATACCTCCTACTGTTTCCCAGGCTCTGGCCTCCAAGGTCTGAATTGCAGGCTGTTGCCATATCTGCCTGGGGATCCTAACTGAAAGAGTTTTGCTTGGGAGGCAAAGGCTTTAATTCCTACCATCTCCCCAGTGCCTAAGGCTACTTTTCTTTTCTCTTTCTTTTTCTTTTCGTGGGTATGAATGTTAGAGGGCACTGTGTGTGCCTGTGGAAGCCCAAGAGTGACTCTGGCAATCACCGTGAATTGTTCTACCTACTTTTTGCTTTGCTCTAGGGTTTTCCAGGATCCGCATTCCCAGGCTGTATGTGAAGGTCCCTGGTGTTTTTACTTAGATCTGGGATTGGAATCAAGATACTTCTGCTTTTGAGGCAGAGGCTTAATCCCTGGGCTATCTCCCCAGCCCCCCAGGCCACTTTTCAGGTGTGTATCCATTGATGTACCCAGTGAGAGTTATTATGGACAGCATGATGAAGGTCCTGCGAGAAAAGACCCTTTGATTTTTTTTTTCAGTTTTGAAGAAGAAAGTGGACTTCTTGCTCTTGTAGGTCTCTGGCAGTTGGGGAAAATCCCGCATCATGTGACCTAGCTTAAGTGCCAGGAGTCATCCATGAGGCATAGTTGTCCTGGGGCTGGCAGATGCGTGTGAAAGCATAGAACTCAATTTTGTGAGAGAAGGAGGGTCCCAGAACACTTGCTTATCTAATCTCTGTGCTGTGAGAAGCACCCATCAGGGGGTGGGTGGCCTGGTTTGATTTTGGAAAAGTAGGTATCACCAAAAGATTGGTGATCTAATAGGATAAGTACAAGATATTGCTGAGCAGAGGTGGTGTGAAGCGGCAATAAAGACAGCCAAGAGGAGAAAGCACATTGTAGCCTAAGTCTCAGCCTGGCAATGTTGCCAATAACTAGGTCATTCTGTTGACCCTTGGCCCAAGCAACTGTTTCTCTAGCAGTTTAGTTGTGACAGGAAAGCGCATGATTAGTAGTCCCCTGAAGCTATAGTACAGGCTGCTTGTAAACTTCATTTTGGTCTAACTTCACTCTCTAGCACACATAAGACGTCAACAGTCCCAAGAATCTTGGTTCCTCATCCCACCCTCTTAAAGCCAGAAAAGCTATTGGAAACAAACAAGCTGACAGACGATCTTCCAATGAATGGGATGACCAAGCAGAGAAGTCCTATCTGTGGCCATCAAAGCACAGGCTTCCCGAACCATGCTGCTGGGCATTATGGGAAACTCCTCTGCACCATGTGTGGGATGAGGGCACATCCGTCCATATGGCCATTCTTCTCTTCCTGGATAAGGATGTGAAGTACAGTCAGATAGACGGTCACAGAAGAAAGAAAGAGAACCCACAGTCCTTTTCTGCTTGTCTACAAGAGGGCTGGCAAGTGGGCTGCAAGGGAGACAGCACGCAGGCAGGCTCCAGCGAGGAAGCGGGTCACTCAGGGGTCTTCCCTCCAGGAAATAGCCTCTCTTCACAGTGCTGTTTCTAATATGGGGGATAATGAACAGCACTGTTGATCCAATTTGCTTTTTCTCTCAGTGCAAAGCTCTCTCTGTGCTGTCAGCCCCTTGGATTTATTGATACTGTAGGGAGTTTGGAGAAATATAGACATTACTATGACTTTCTGGTTCTTTGTTTCAGAAGAAATGTTTGAATTGTCCTATTTGACAAAAATATAAGAAAACAGGCTTGATGGAATGGCCATTTCCTTCATTGAGAGCCAGCTAAAGGGAAGTTAAAGAGGGAGTAAGATAGCCTTTTGTTCTCCAGTTTTTAAATTAATCATATAGAACACCAATGATGTTTTTTGAGGGAAATCTTAAGTGTGGAACAAAAATGCCCACCCCTAACAATGGAGCAGTCTTTGTTATTAACTCGGTGGCTCTGCCCTGCAAATGTCATCAGAGCAGCTGGCCAGAGAAATTTCAGAGTGTGCACAATGGCTCAGGTCAGGCCCCATTACTGAACACACCTAATATTGTTTTCTAAATTTCCAACAACTATTCAAATAGAAGCCAGAGAAGAAAAATTGCCTCTCACCGGAAAGCCTTAAAACACACAAAAAGGCACCATATTGCCACTTTAGGGACACATTTGTTCCCTGCTGTTGCTATTTTATATGTCATTTCAGTCCTGCAGTTAGCTATAAAGCAAATCTTTTCTTTTTCCGGAGAGGAATAAGAGCTGCCTGAAGGGAAACATGAATGAGAAGTATCCTTAAAATGACTGATTTACAACGGCAAGGAGACACAATGGGAAGATGGTAGCACTCCCATTTTGAAGATGGAAGCCTCGGTTCCTATTGTAGAAACATCCTGGTGAGGATGAGATGGGGACTGTGGGTCCAAGACAGGCTGCCTTGAAAGGATGGGAAAGGATGCATGTGCACAGGCATGTGTGTGCAGGGAGGGTCAGGGGATAAGCTCAGGTAGAGTTTTAAAAGAAAATTTGGATACGTGAGCAGATGGGATCACAATTTGTGTACCAGAGGTGGTCCAGGCCAGGCATAAACTTGGAATTCAGATACCCAGAGTTGTAATTCCTATTCTGACAATGATATATAGGTCCCCTAGGGCAATTCTCTTGTGTTTTGACCTAACTTATCTTTTACAGTAAGGAAAATCATACCCATTGAAAAAGAATATTGTGGGGATTTATTTACATTGTCAAAAGATAAAGGGTGAAAAGATATTGGTGAAAGGTTGGTGTAAGTCAAAGACTCAATCTGTCACCACTCATGTGTAACTTAGGCGGAGTTCTGCAGAGGCCCAAGCTTCTCTTCAGCAAACACCCACTTGCATATGACCAAGTGAGAAGGACTGATTTCTTTCCCAAAGCATGAGGGGAGGATTTATTTGCCCAGGCTGGTGTGATAATAGGTCTTGGAAAAAGTTCCATTAATCTTTACCCCAGTTTTCTTTCTCTCATAGTGTCCTCCTCCACAGTGAGTCATAGAACATGGGAAGTATATATCTTCTAAGACAGTATGGTTTCCATCATGAAACACTTCTAGATGCTTCCTCAGAGGAAAGTCAGCCACCATGGGTAGACTATCAAAGAAGCCCCAGGAAGAGGTGAAATAGACAGAAATCAATTTTCCAGCACATATTTGAGCTGTGGTAGATGGAGATGACCTTCCAACTATCCTGAAAAGTTCACTTATTTGCAAGCAGTTAACTCACTCTCTCCTACAACACACTTGGGAGTGGAGGCATTCTAATACTGGTCTACAAAAGATTCCCCTTTCAAGCTACTATAATTGTTGAGACACTGGTTGCATTAGACTCTCTGAGTCCTCTATAAAGGCTATGAGTATACCGATGAATCCTTCATTCTTTAGTTCATCAAATATTCACCAGACATGCATGTGGCAATTCTAGACACTATCCTGTTCTGTTCTGGAGAAAAGTACCCAGCTAGGGACATTCTCTTAAGATGCCCATGTAGTGTAGTGGTGGAGCAGGCCAGCATAAGAGCTGTAGTACAGCATAGCAAAGCTGGTGGCAGATAATCACATAAAGGGTATTGTGAAGCTGTTGGTTTAAGAAGAAGCTTGAAGAAACAGTCGGGAATGATCTAGAAAGGATATTTGAGACCATTTCCAGATGGCAAGCAGAAGACATGAAAGTGAAATGGACAGCAGAAGGAGGAGCTGCAGTAAGAAGAAGAATGAATTGAATGTTCAAAGATAGATGGAGCTAAAGGGCGCAAACCGGAGGCCAAGAGCAGCAGTCATGGCTGGAAAGATAAGGATCTCACCCCATGATTTGTACTTGGGAGATTCACACTTGCGGCAAGTGGTTCTTCCCAAAGAAATGACCTTTTCCCTTCGTGAAGTCAAAGAAGTGTTCACCAGCCTGAAATGCAGGTCAAAGGACCAAAGCAAAGCTCTTGCTGTCCTGACAGTCTTCAGTTCTTTCCCTTACGCGCTGCTCTCTTGGGGCCATGCATCCTCATTCTCTTCCCCAGTCAGTGAGCACTGCAGGGAAGCCTCCCCTGTGGCAGTATGTCACCTCGTCCCAGGAGTCCCTTTGGCTCTTCCACACAGAGTCTAGCTTTTAGGGTCTCCAGCACACATGGCTTACAGGGCCACAGAACCTGTTACACAGCATGGCTGCCAGGCCATCTATCTTCTTCCTGATTAGACTGAAGATCTAGAGTCTCAGTTTTGAGTGACATCTCTGCTGTTCTCACATTGGCACAGAATGCTCAAAGAAACAATAACCTTCTTTTTCTTTTTTTCAGACGTGGTCTCATGTAGCCCAGGTTGGTCGCAAGCTCACTAAGTAATTGAGGCTGGATACTTGAACCTCTTGCCACTACTTGCCAAATGTGAGAATTTATCATCAGATGGAGAAGGATTCAATATTTCTTACTTCTTATTCACAATACAAAGAGTCATGGACTTCCTGGAATAACAGGAACGTCGCATGCTTGTCTCCCAGTCTTTAAAGTTCTTTAGGTAGCTGGCCCTCAATAAATGCACTGTAAACAGATACTTAATTTAATTTGGTTATGACTAATTGATGCCAAGTAGTAGTACGGGAGCCCAATGTGTCCTGCACTGCTGTGTGTTTGTGTATCTTTCCTGTGGCATATTTAGGAAATTAGCATTGAATAACAAAACCACAGGTGCAGTTCGTCAGTGACTTGTGAGTTTCGATATGGATTCAATAAGCTGGATTTCATCAGCTGTTATGTACTAACCCATTTGCATGCATCTGCCAAGCTCTATGCATAGGCATCAAAGTCTGTGTACGTTTGTATGACCCATAGCATTGCACAATTATATATTTTTAGTAATTTGTTACTATAGGAGCTTCACATTTTCACTGAAGAAGATGACACTGTGCATAGTTGTCCATGGTATGAACATGAAGGCTGCCTTAACGCATACTTACAGCTATGGCACTGGCTTCCTGCAGTCTTAGGTCAGAAAGACCCCAGGCTATGGTTTCAGGTTTAAGCAGGGGCCTAACAGATGGCACCACTTCACACAGCCAATTGGCAGATAGAGGTGAGAAAGCAAAGCAGAAAGCACCCTCTGGCTCTGGGATGGAGCTATCACAGAAGAAGCCAGGGGGTATGTAGTAGAGGCCTGAGGAAAGGCTCAAGACCCAGTGAGGAGCTGATCATTAGAGTCACAAAGCATTTCTTAGGCAGACATAAGGGAAAAATAAAAGAAACTACAGGCCAAAAGAAAACTGTGGCCCACCTTGGGTCATTGCTCAGGTACCAGAAAACTAGATGCTGGTGAGCTCAAAACAGATACAGGATTCTAGCATGCTCAGCTACGCTGGGGTTTGGACACTGAAAAGCTGACATGTAGAAATTTATATGTAACGAGCCTAATAACTTCAAAATAACATGTTCATGAAGAAATGCCAAAAGGAGTAATATTTTTATTTATTTTGAATAAATTGCATTTCTCCATATAAATATAGCCCCAATGTTAGAAAAGTGATGTTTTGATTCAGAATAATGCCCATAAGCCATACAATACAGATGTTAGATTGAAGGCTGCAAGTTCAGTCTTACCATTCTAAGGAAAGATAACATGAATTGAAGTGTAATCTTGCATGCTTCAAAGAGATAGTACACAGAGCGGCCCACACTAAATGTGGCTTTCATTGGCATTCCATGAACCCTTACAGCACAGCTCAACTAAACAGCATAAGACTGCTAGTCAGTCTGCTGTTTAGTTGTGTGTGTGTGTGTGTGTGTGTGTGTGTGTGTGTGCTGTCTCTTATTGGCAACAATTGCAATTGTACCAACTGCAATTAACACTTAATCCCTAAGACTATTAAACAGCAGTCATGATACGCTCACTATGGTCCAGGCACTAGGCCAGAACATGTAATCCATAAAGTTTGACTTCAAGGACCTTCATTTGGCATCAGGTTATATCTTTCTTGGATATTTGTAACGTCCCACTTATACCTCAATACTTTTGCAAAACTAAAGGCAAGCCACATGTTGCTCATGCAAAAGGAAAGCCATTGAAAAAGTCATTTCTATTTGGATTTCAAGGAATCAATGATATTTGGAAATAGTCATTTTTAGTTTTTAAGATGCAACACTTCAGAAAAACAATCAGTGCTGGCAGTATCTTTATTCTGACAGATGGAAGAACGTCTGAGCTTCTCCATACATCCCATCACTTGCTAGTTATCTGCTTATGATTTCTGCTGCCTTCCCTGGAAAGCGCTTCCTGTTTCTTCAGGGGCATGTCTTCAACCTTTTTCTAAGTTCAGCATTTATGTAAATTGTGGTAATTATTGAACCTAACTCCTTTATAACCTATAAGAACCTAAGATCTGGGCTGGAGAAATGTCTTGCTCTGTGTTGCAGCCCACCTGCATGGTTGCTGATAAATGACCATCAAACAGCTTTAGGGAACAAGAGTTTATTTTGTCTTAGGATTCCTGATTACAGTTCTCAGTCCAGCTTGATGGGAGCGCACGCACCAACACCAGGGCCGAGGGAACTGGACACACTATCACCACATAACAGCTGAGAAAGAGACAATCCTTACTTGCCAGACCAACATGTCTGGTCAAGTATACACAAAGATGCCAACTCTCTCAACCAGCTCTCCGTGATTTATCTAGTGCCTAATCCCACCCACCATGGGCTGGGCCTTCCCCATCAACTAGACATCTTCTTCAGGTTCTCTCTGGGCTCAACTCAATCACTAATTCTCCACAATCGTGCCCACAGCTCAAACTTGCAACAGTCAAGTTGACACCTGTGCCTAACCATGACACTCTGTAAATGTGAGAATCTGAGTTTAGATGATCCCAGCACTTGAGAGGCCAAAAACAGGGAATCTTCAGTACAAACTGGCTAGCTAGTGGAGCTGACTGATGAGTTCTGGGTTCAAATGAGAGAATCTGCCTTGGTAATAAAGATTTATACAGCAATTGAAGAAAACACACAATGTCAACTTAGGGCCTCACATGTTCACGCACATGCATACACACCTGCACACTCATGTACCTATACGTATGAACACATGTATAGAAACATGCACTTAATCCCCAGCATGCATATGCAAAAAAATTTTTTTAAATAGAAAAAAATAAGTTAAGATCCAGAAACATAAGATGGCCTATGGTCATAGTTAGATACAGTTGTCAACTTGACAGCTGTGGGTTCAAGCTCTGGACACATTTGTACAGAATTAGTATTTTAGTTAAGCCCAGAACAAACCTAGAGGAGATTTTCTAGTTTATAGGGAAGGCCAAGCCCATGATAAGTGAGACTAGTCCCTGGGCAGGTGAATAAGACAGAGGAAGATATTTAAGAAAGTCGACATCCTTTTATATATTTTGCCAAAGATGCTGGTCTGGCAAGTAAGGATTGTCCTTTTCTCAGTTGTTACATAGATATGATATGGCCAATTCTCTCAGCCCTTGGTGTTGGTGTAAATTCTCCTGCCAGTCTGTACAAAGAATTGCAACCAGACTATCATAAGCCAAAAATAAAAACCCTTGTTCCCTTGAGCTGTTTTGTTATGATTTTATCAGCAGCTGTGCAGAGTAACTGCAACACCCACCTTGCATTAATCCAAAGATTCATGTACAACTACAAGTAAAATTCAATTTTCTTGAAATCTCCAGAAAAACTGGAGGATTAAGATGAATAACTGTACCACCACTTTGTGTGAATAAACAGAGCTATCCACGAGGTCCGTAGGAAATGGAAGTTCAATTTACAGTTCACATAATTAAGTGATGGATGGTACAAAATAATGATGTAGACAGACGCATCCTGTGAGTGCCACATAGAAATGTCTGTGTCTGGGAAATGCAGGATCCTTGGCTGACTCGTTTGGCCACACATAGTGTCATAACAGTACAGAGAACAGAGAAGAAAGCTTGATCCTGGAAAGTCTATGCAGTTCCAGTCTCAGAATATGATTTGTGATATTACTCCAAAAGACAAAAATTAAATCATCATCTTCATTCTGTACCACGATCCTTGGGCATAGAAATCACTACCTCTTGCTGCTTTGAAATATGTATGACAAAGCTGGTATCGTGTGCAATCTAAGAAAATAGATATTAACTCCTTGGGACTGTTGCAGTAAAGCAATGAGGTGTCTACCTCATGGTTTCTTGTAAAACATATAAAAGATTTCTAGAAAATATTTAGAATTTCTGTCACATAAACACTAAATAAGATTTTCATCCAAAATCACAGGATCTTTGCGGGGAGAAAAATGGAAGCCAGGTTAATGAGCAAAGAATATATATAGGAAGCTACAATTTCAGAGAAGTCTGAAACAGATTATAGAACCCTAGTGAACATTCAATTTCTTAAAAAACAGTGAAGGTACTAGGCTTGTGTATTCCAGCCACTCTTAGCTCCTTTGTCTCTGAGAGAATATCAACATTCAATAGGTTTGATCTTAATAATGTAGAATAAAATATTAGCCATTTGTTCAAGGAAAACGCCATAAAACACCAATCCTCAGTTAAAGTTCTTGCTATCAGCTCCTTTGTGTGGAATCATGAGCTAGATGTAGTCTTTGCTTATTTTCTAGATATTTTAGTAAACACACACACACAGTAATGATATATATATGTATAACACATGTAAGTCATCTGGAAGAACATACTGGGGCGCATATATGGAATATTAGTGGCCTAGCACATTCTCCAACAACCAGCTTATATTATTTACAATAATATAATGTATATTTTTCTTTCACATATGAATACTATGAACTTATGATATTTTCACACCTAATCACCAGTTCCCTCCTCTCCCCCTCCCATTTTCATTACAACCATTCTTCCCTGCCAGATTCCCTTCCATGTTCAAGGTTTTTGAATGTGTGGCCCACTTTGTTTTCTCTGATCTGCCTTTAATAGCATGTGCCCTGCTGGAGCATGAATCCCCCAATCAGTGGGTAGTGAACATTCAATTTCTTTAAAAAAAAAGTCAATGTACTAGGCTTGTGTATTCTAGCCACTCTTAGCTCCTTTGTCTCGAGAGAATATCAACAGTCAATAAGTTTGACCTTTTTTTAAAAATGTTTTTATTTATTATTTATTCAATTGTGTGTGTATGTGTGTGCGTGTGTGTGTGTGTGTGTGTGTGTGTGTGTATGTAGAACCACGGACGAATTCGGGAACCACCATGGACGCCTCCACCTCCTCCTTGTTTACTCTGCCCTGGGATTCACAGGCTCCGCCCTACCAGGACCAGAAACGCAGGCCACCCCTGCTTCTCTATACGTGGGGTCTAGGATCCGAACTCAGGACCTTCCTCCTGCAAGGCAAAGGCTTAACCCCTGAGCCACCTCTCTAGCCCCAATAGGTTTGATCTTAATAATCTAGAATAAAATGTTGGCTATTTGTTCAAGGAAAATGCCATAAAACACCAATCCTCAGTTACAGTTCTTGCTATCAGCTCCTTTGTGGAAAGCATCATGAGCTCTCATTGACCTTGCAGGGAGGCTTGGGGTTTCTTGAGATTTTTCCCCTTTCATGGTGAAAAAAAATAGCTTTTTGGTTAAATCTAGTAAAACCGTATCTAAAAGCCTTGATCTGAAGGGCAGCCGTCTTAGTTCCATCTTTCTGTTGCTATGTGAATACATGAGCCAAGCAGTCTAGGGGAACAAGGATTTATTCACCACTGTGGCAGGAGGGTTATAAGGTCAGCTGCTGAAGGAGCTGGGCACACCACATCCACAAGAACTGCGAGAGGAAAGAAGCCAAACAATTCCCATCAGTCCTCTGTCTCTATCCACGTGCTCAGAGAAAAGTTTCACCCATTATGAGCTGGATTATTTCATATCGATTTGATAATCTTGGGCTAGGAAGAGGATTCAGGGGTAAGGCCTTTGCCTTGCAAGCAAAACGACTCGAGTTTGGATCCCCAGATCCCATGTAAAAATGCGAGGCAGAAATGGAGTGGCCTATAATCCCAGCCTTAGAAAGTAGAGCCTGGGAAAATCCAGAGCAAAACAATAAAGAGATGGAGCAATAAGGATGACTCCAGATGTCACTCTTAGGCTTCCGCAGGCACACATACTCAAGTACTCTGTAGTACACACACACACACACACACACACACACACACACACACACAACACACACACACACACACAGGTAATCTCCCACAGATTTACTCAGAGGCTGTTTCAATTAAATAATTTATCACAGGTGTGCTCAGTTCTTTACTGTTAATTTGACACCTAAAACCAACTTCTCAGCCCTGAGAAGGCTCTGGACTGTGTTCATGAACAGTGAGGATCCTGTATCCCTGCCCCTGACAAGTCCACCGTCCAGCTCAACAGCACTGGTCTGCTCACGGTTCAACCGCTCACACCTCCACAGTCCTACGCAGATAGCACCTCCTCTACAGCAGGGATTGTGCATCCCAACCTCCTTTACAAGACTTCTCTAGACTTCAGCTACCACTTGTCTCTGTTCAACTGTTCTCAGGAAGAACAGGGACACTATCTGCCCTCTGGGTTCTGGGAACCTTCAAATTTTCACCTTGTCATAGAGGAAAGATGGGAAAATATGATCTGAATTGCACACAGAGGGAATAAGATCTGACTGTACTGTTTACCCCTGAGGCTGCCACAGATTGCTAGGACATGAGTGAAGACGTATGAATCTTTTTACTTGTGACCTTGCCTTATATTCAAGGCATGAGAGTTAAGGGACATAGACTCCTTCAGGAATTTAGCATGACTAAAGGTTAGACCAATAAGCTCTCCAATGACCATCAGTTGTAGCAGAGGTTATTGGCTGCAGGAGCGGTTGTAGTCAGTTTGAGAGTGGACTGCTCCTTAAAATGCTTCCTGTCACTGCAGGGGACATTCCACGCCCAAGGCAGCCAGAAAGGCTCACTGTTGACTCCACCCTGCACACCATCATCAAGTGTGTGTGTGTGTGTGTGTGTGTGTGTGTGTGTGTGTATGCATATGTGTCTCTGCTCAACCTGCTGGTCCCAAGCTCTGTGTCCAGATGTGTTCCTCACATTCTTTGCTCATGGTATGTAGTTACTACTGTAGAAAATCCAAAGCTGTAAAATTTGAAAAAAAAAAAAAAGGTGGTTTTTAAACCCAAATTATTCGTTGGGCTCATGCATGGTCTCTGTGAACAACTTAGGAATATTGAAAATCCCTAAGTATTAATAAGAGAAGATTCTGGAATTCTGGATAGGCCATCTTATAAAGGCAGAACCATAAATATAGGATGCAGGAATGTAAGGTAGGTGGAAGTTGTTCTACAATAGTACTGCTCAGAGTCAGACCTTAGAAGCATGCATGGGTTAGTCTGACAAGCATGAATACCTGATGTAGGTGTAAATAGTAAGGAAATCTGTACTGTGAACCAGAGGAATAACAGGAGGGCTTGAAAATGCACAGAGACCCACAGATTAGAGGTCAGGGAGGCATCCTGTGACTCACCAATGAGTTAGGTAGTGTAGCTGCAGCTTCAATAGTGCCCAGCAGGGGAAGGCTAACTATGCACTGTAATAGTCAGCCAAGACTTCACAATTGGTCCATAATGTTGATTTTTACTTCGAAAGCCACTGGCTCCAAAAATAGTGACTAAAAACAACAATTGAAAAAATTCATCAACTAGTATTCCTTTATGGACAAATCATTGTTATGAATGTTACTTGATTTTAAATCTGGAGACATGGAGATGTCTTCAGAGCAATCTTCTAAAAAGGAAGCAGGAATATTTTCATTTCCTGTTCCTTCTTTTACACACAAAACTGAGAAATGCCATATCAGGTTTGTAAAATTGGCAAAAGAATCTGAAAGAGATGTTTGCATCCCATGGTCACTGCAGCAGCATTCACAATAGTTAACCACCAATGGATAAAGACATGAAGAAATACACTAGATATATTCAATAAGCAATCATTCAACCATTAACAGAAGTTTTGACAGGCCATGAGAAATCAAACTTTGAGGACATTACTCTAAGCAAACTCAGTCATTCACAGAAGAACCAATTCTACATGATTTCATTTAATGGCATAGCTATAATTTCCAGATTCAAAGAAAAGTGTAATGTGAGCTACCACAGACTGATGGACTGGGGAAATGAGAAGTTTATCTTTGTGGTAGACACATTCATTATGCAGAATGGTATATGTCAAAGTTAGGCACTGGTGTCAACTTCACATTTGAGGGTTTGAGCTCTGGGTACATTTGCAGAGAATTAATAGTTAAGCCCAGAGCAAACCTGCAGGAGATTGTCTAGCTGATGGGAAGGCCCAGTCTATGGTGTGTGGAACTAGGCCCCGGAATAAAATACAGAGAGCTTGTTGAGAGATTTGGCTTTCTAGTGTACACTTGGCCAGACATGCTTGCCTGGCAAGTAAGGATCGTCCTTCTCTCAGACATTATGTAGAGATGGTGTGGCCAGTTCCTTCGGCTCTGATGTTGGCGTGAGCTCTCTTGTCAAGCTGGCCTATAGACTATAACTAGACACTCATAAGAGACAATAAACCTCTTGTTCCCTTAACCCATTTGATGGCGATTTATCAGCAAGCATGCAGGTGAACTGCAGCAGTATGTTTATAGTATTCATTGAACTATCCACTTGAAAATTTCAGAGTGTATGTTTCACATTGGGTTTTGCTTGCTACAGGTTTTAAACCTAGTAGTTTACTCTATTGCTTCTTTTTCTTCTGTGCTGGGGGTAACCCAAGGTCTCATTCATGCTAGCCAAGTTATGTACTACTGAGCAACACACCCAGTCTCTGGAGTGAATTTCAAATACCACATTTTGCAAATATCACATTTGCCACCACATGCTAATCACCAGTGTCCACTGTGTCTGTCAGTGACTTCACATGCTCTTGCTATACTCCCAACAATTCAGTCAACTATTTGCTATTTTCCAGGATAGACAGATGAAGAGGGTGAATCAGCGAGTGATCACATTAGTCCCTATAGTCCCACAACACTCTGATAAGGAGTCAGATCGAAAACCAGGACAAATGAATCCAGATGCACACTATCAATGAGTTCTCATTTGGAGGAAACCTCAAAGTCTAAAGTCAGGGTGTTTCAGGATGGAGCCTTACTTTTGATGATAAATTTGAGAGACATGCAAGTAAGAGACTCAGATATGTCTGCAAATCTAAGAAACAGTGGTCTTAGAGTTGTTAGAACAAGGCATCAGATGCCGCTCTTGACTTCAGAAAGCAACAGAAATTCCCCAAACCAAAGACCATCAGTCGATACCCAAGTGTCCATCCTGAGCTCTTTCCCCCGACATGCATTCTGCACTCATGCAGACAGGGACTAAAAATTATACTGACTGATTGTATTCTGCAGATCAGCATGGGTTGTCTGAAGTGCAAAGGGGCAGTGTTTCTAATAATGAAGTCTTCAAATTAACTCCTCATTAAAATAAATGGAGAAAGTTCATTCTTTCCAGAGATGGTCTTTCATTCCAGCTGCTGATTCAGCAAAAGTGACGGACGTAAATTCACATTCTCAAGAAAGGAGAGAGGGAGAAGAGATGCCTCTCTGAAAAGAAGACAAATTCAGGTCATGTTCGAGTGTCAAACAAATGAGCCACAATATAGTTCATGAATGTCCATTAACTTCCATGTGCTCAGCACCTGACCACGACATGACAGTGGAATTCAGAACCAGGCCTGGGCTTTAGTAAAATTTCTGCCTCTTCTGATCACCATGGCCTTAAAAGGGACATTTGACCTCTCTGAGCTTTGCTCTTACCATTAAAATTAAGACCAAACATTGGCCTCACAGGGCTGGGCAGGGAGGAGGGTCTCCTTGTGGATGTGATCGGTCCTAGTCCTCTGTGGATGCCAGAGGCTACAGATGAGGTCACCATGTTTATTTATCAGTAGGGTGAACATTTCCAATAGCTCCTATATTTCCAATGTTTCTGCACTGGAGCAATTCATTTGGGCCAAGAGATTTTTACAAGGTCATTCCAGCCAAGAGCTGATGCTCTGGGTCACTTAATTATCATGACTATGGTAGTTTAAAGTCCAAATTGGTAGCACTGAGAGTTCTAGTCTTAAAGCAGGGTCGCTACAGCCTCCTGGCAATTGGATGAAAAAAGTTTAATTGCCTAGAAACACAACTGAGTCTGTTCCAAGCTAACCAAAGCAATTCCTCTAGACTTACAGAGAACATTAAATTTAACAAGCTGATTTCTAGACTTGCAGAGAGTATTAAATTTAACAAGCTGATTTCAAAATATTGAAAAGATGGAAAGAAAAATTATTCCAAAATGCAGGAAATGCTGTTATGTGGTAGAAATGAGGGTAAATAAGAAAGAGCTGAAATATTATATTAATCAAGTACTAATTCTGGCTTGACAGAAGAAAACAAAGAAAGACCTATTCTTCTCTGCGTAGATGGAAGGAAGACAAAGTGGAAAACAGAAGCGACCCAAAATGTGAATAAGAAATTATTGTAACTGAAGAAGCAACAGGCTCTTCTGCCCTTCTGTCCCCTGATTGCCTGTGTCACATTAACCCTAGCCTTGTTGGAACTTTCATTAAGATTGGTAAATGGCATCAATGCCTACCATTTCAGTTATTGAAGAGAAGCACATTCTGGCACTTTGATGCATAGAAGGGTGGCTATATCCTAGGATAATGTAGATTTCCAAGCAGTTACAAGAAAAGTTTTTAAAAGGAGTGATAAGTATTTGAGGAACTAGATGCTTACTGTGAATGCCAAATAATATAAACATGTATCAATACATCACATGATACTACATAAACAGGAACATGTTAACAATCCACTAATGCATAAATACAATCAAAATACTGATGATTGATCATTAATGGAAAATATAAGAAAATTCAATGGACAGATGAGGAAAGTGAGTCCATACCATAAGAGGCTATGTCATAGAATTACCCTTAGGCATTGAAAAAAATAGTGAAATAAAAAAGAACCAACTTTTTCAACATCCTTCTTCTGTACCTCTATCTTCTTTTAAGCTCTTGCTTTCTGTCCATTATATAGCGACATGTCTTCCTCAACTTTTGTTCTGAAGTCTCTTCAAAGCTTCCATATTTTTATGGATCTTCTTAAAAGTTCCTTTGTCATTTAAATATGTTTAGATATACATCAATATGAAGTTAGAAACTATTGTGTGGGGCTAATGATGTGACTTAGCGAATAAGGAAATTTGCTGCCAAGTTCGACAACTTGAGTTGAATTCCCAGATTTCATATGATAGAAGGAAACAACTGATTCCTACAAATTATCTTCTGATCTCTACTTTCTTCTCTCTCTCTCTCTCTCTCTCTGTGTGTGTGTGTGTGTGTGTGTGTGTGTGTGTCACAGACACATACATTAAATATAAAAATGCTTTTAAAAAGTATACATTCTTTTTACATGTCACAGTCACTCTGTATGTTGCTTCTAAATTCACAACAAAATGGCTTATGAGAACAAAGAATTTTTTTTTCTTGTTTAGGATTGTCTGGCTATATCTCTTCTCTTAGTCCAGTTTAGCAGGAGAGCTCATACCAGGTGCTGAGGAAACTGGTCATACCACATCACAGAACTGTTGAAGAGGGGCAGTCTTTATTTGTCAGATCAGTATACCAAAGTATGTCTGGCCAAGTATACCAAAGAATTCCAACTTCCTTAACTAGTTTCTCTACCAACACAGAGACTAGTCCCATTCACCATGGGCTGGGTCTTCCCCATCAATTAGACAGTCTCCTGTGGTTTTGTTTACTCAGGGCTCAACTCAACTACCAATTCTTTAATTGTGCCTGGAACTCAAGTCTTCAAATTGTCAAGTTGATACCTGTATCTAATTATGATGTCAACTGATATAACAAAACATTTTTAAATTGTAATCTTTCAATCCTTGTCCACAGGCATTACATTTATGATATAAAATACATTCAATGTTATTAGTTCTCACAGTTCAAGATGAAAAGTTCTTATAGTCCAATTTTAAAATGTTTAGTCATTAAAAGTTCAGTTCCAACATCTTAAAAGCACCGTATCTCTTAACTACAATAACAGAACAAATTAAGTACTTCAGCACAGAATAAACATTAAAAGGGGAACAAGGGTAGACTGGCAAGATCACAGAATTTATTTATCCCTTTTAAGTTTGAAATTGACTTAGTCACCAGCCATGGCCCCACCACTTTTCTGCTTCCTTAACTCAGTGAATATTTGTCAGTCAACTGGTCTGCACAAGGCCTGATCCCAGAGACTGAGGAAGAGCACCAGTGAAGTGCCCTCTTTCTTGGGCTGAAGAGACCTAAGGGATCAGCAGGATGCTGACATTTATTTTTCTACTTTTCTAATTTGAGCTACATAAAGCATAAAACTTTATACACTTAAATTTGCCATTTTCAGCTAACATAAGGGTCAGTGTGAATCCTAGTGGGGTTAGGCAGTTGTTGGCACACTGCATATAGAATACTAATGAAGACCAAAGCAAAGAGGGCAGAGAGTCCGGGGGTGATTTCCCTTAGACCAACTCCTGTGCCACATTGTTTATACCCTGTCATCATGTTGTATGATTTAGTCACCTGTGTGACTGTCACAACTAAAACCCTTTCAGGCAGGAGTTATATGAAATTCAACTTCAAGAATTATGGGATTTGTGAACACTCAATAAATATATCAACTGAGTGAAAAACTGCATTCATAATCAATAATACAGTATAAAAATAGAAATGGAATAATTGGTCATTTCTTCCTTTTGCATACTATTTATTGGATAACAAAGTCTCTTTTCTAAAATAGCTTTGGGAGCCATAACTTCACACATAATGTATTTGTACATGCCAAGCATTCTAAGGAAATACTAAATATCAGCTCTTTGCAATATTCCTTTGCGCCTTTTCCAAATCTCTCCAAACCATAAAAAGTTAGTTTTAAAACATTTATTCTCTCAAGACCTTCCTCATAGGATGTGATGTATTTGAAATAGATATCTAGTTTGAACAAGTACCAAAAAGTACCTTATAAGCCAGCAAAAAATTTTAAATACTTATATAAAATATGTGATATAGAAGACTTATATTGCATTATAATTTGAAGACTATAGAGATCTAAGCAGGTGGACATGATTTCTGGATCTTATTTAAGGCAAGTAGCTAGGACTTGGTGATTAAGGTGTGCAGATTAGGAGTGGGTTAACTACTATTCTGTAGGCCTTCATACTCAGTTTTGAAAATGAGCTCATATTATCGCCATGTACAAGAAAACAAAACTGTATTAACTTCCCCCCAAAGACAGATGCTAGATATAATAGCAGTAGTATAATTAGGTACATGTTAGGAAATGTTCTCCAGAAGATGTAACATTTAATAAACAACATCCAGCCCTCATGCTATGAGAGGAGGCATGAAGGCCCTCGCTTGAATTGCTCCTGTGCAATTATTCATGGAAACACAGCAACCTCCACAATAACTCCACAGGACAGCTATGTAATTCCTAAGTGCAACCCAGAAGTAAGATCTTCATGGGCTCTCAGAACATGTCTAAGAGTCTGGAGCAAATGCACATCCTTCAGTGGCCTCTTTGTGGTGCTCTAGCTTCACAGGACACAAAACTTGGAAAATGGTAAAACAGTTAATAACGCCATGCATATTCACATAAGGGAATATTTGCAGCAACTGCAGTAAGCACATTTTGCTGAAAAGAGTATGGATGAATATCACAAAGATCGTGTTTATGATAAGTCAGGTGCTGTTAATAGAGTGCATATTGTGTTATTTTTGTTTATGTAAAGTACAAAAACAAGCTAAAAAAGTTGTGATATTGGGAGTCTGGGGTGACTGCTCACTATAAGGTGACGTGAAGGATTTGGTGGCAGTTCTTTCCCTAGGTGCTAGTCATGTAGGCATGTGAGCCTTGTGAAAATGTTGATTTGTGTATATAATTCCTACACATTTCTGAACAGATCCTATATAATAACATATCATTGACTTTAAAAATATGAATAATAGTCTAAGCTTTTCCCAATTTGGTGGCTGCTCATAGGGTAGAGAAATTGTTGTTGGCTAACTTACCCAATGGTTGGTTAGTAAGTTAGTTTTCTATAGAGAAAAGCTTGAAGGGTTCATGGGAAGTACATGGCATATCTCACATGTGAAGAGCCTGCTTTTCCTCTCTTTCCAGCCTACACTTTTCTTTGAGTGTGCTTACTGTAGTTGACCTGGATTTGAGCTTCTGCTTAGCAAGTGCAGATATCTGTGAAGAAAGAACAGAAAGAAGAGTACATAATCCACTTAGGTCAGAGGTTCAGTGAACTCTCCCAGTAAAAGTAGATAGGGGCAGAGCTGCCAGCTCCACCCAGTCAACCATCTGAACACTGTGCCCTATGTCAGGGGACACTATGGGTAACTGTGGACAGTATGCACATATTTTAAAAGTAAAGTGGGTGAGTCAGGAGGCAGGAAGTAGAGGGGATGGTGACTGGAACCCAAATTGAGGCTGGGCCTTTGAAAGAGCAATCTGAGGAAACAGTCTGGATTACACATCCTGTGAGTGTTGCCCTAGATCTTCTTGCATCTCTATGAGTTCTGGGCATCCTCCCCAGCTGTATGGTGTGCGGTCATGCTTAAGATCTTCCACAGTGCTTTCCCAAGGAGTTCTCCATACAGAGACTTTCTCTGCATCTGAAGTAGCTGGAAGTCTTGAGACAAATCCCTGGGCCAGTGTTTAGTGACAGCATGAGCTGCTCACCTCTGTTTGGAGATCGCTTGGATCGAACAGAAAAGCCGAGGATGTGTACTGCAGTGTAAGTGGGAGGGGGGTTCAGATCCCTCACCTGTTGAGATAATTGTTCAGTGCAATCACCTTTAAGATTCAAGAGGCAAGGGATTAACAGTCATAACAGTGTTCCCATGCTAAAGGGGAGCCCAAGAAAGGGCTCTAGGCAATGCCACTGAGTCCTTATATCTCATTAGAGTGGAGGGCTCAGAGGGAAGTTTGACATTCACACTAAAGGATGCTCCAGGGAATGGGAGGGGGGAAAAGGGGAGCACTGGAAGAAAGGGAGGGAGGGCAGGTGAAAGGAAAGGGAAATGGGGGAGGGTCCAAGGGGGTCTGGGGAGGAGTGAAGGGATACCTATTAAGCTGGTATGATTGGGAAAAATAAATAAATAAATAAATAAATAAATAAATAAATAAATAAAAAGATTCAAAACATATAAAGCCCATGACACTCAATTGAAGCCAAGTTAGGATCGGTGCAAACAATTCTCCCTCACTTTTGCTCCTGAGAACAGCTCTTCATAGGCTCTGGCATCCTTGGTGATTTCCCTATGTGGGATTCCAGGCTGTGGTGAACCAGTTGGGTGTCTCAGATTTTTTTTGTATTTTCTTTTGCCTTGCAAAACTTGCCACGCTTCTTGTCCCACTTCTGTCGTATTTCATTCCCCCACCCCCAGGCTCCACCACCACCACTCCCAGTCCTAAAGGGAGCCTCTTTCTCAGCGTCTCCTTTCCAGAACAATCTCTCCTTCCCAGACTTTCCCCTGAGCAAGTGATCAGGGACTCTTACAAGCTGATCTTCATGTGATCTTTTGCTCTCTTCGTGCTTCTGTAAAGACTGCCGCGGTGTCTCTCCTTCTTTACATAGTTGCTCACTTACCTCCATCACCAGCCCAGCTCTGGATGAATGGTCAAGAACAAGTTTCTGAGAGCAGTAGGGTTAGTTTCCTGCCCACAAATAATATGGAGTTGGTTGTGCCCAAGGCATAACACTTGTATAATTGTAGTTTTCTTCATGCCCATCAGCACAATTAGGAGGGCATTTAGCAAAATTTGAAACACTTTGTCGTCATGTTTGACTCCTGAGCCCACCGCTCCATTCGGACCTACTGTGTAAAATCCCACGAGCCCAGTCCTCAGCTGCTGCCTTTCTGTGTTTCTCCTGCTTGCTCTCTGTAGTCTGTGGGAAATGTGAAGCAAAGAAGAGTGCACAGACCTTGACACTCAGATATAACGTCCTTTCACAGAAAAGAATAACCTTCCCTAAAAGATTTTACAATTCATTACTGCTCACGCAGCTGTGCCGTGAAAATCAAAGCCCTACCTCATAAAAAACCCTGACTACACGTGTAAACAGCTGCAGCCTCTAAGTGGAATGTAATACAGGATTCATGTCTTTAAATTTATTTCATTACTCGCTATATTGTAGCAAATGAAATGCTGGGAGCTAAAATGAGAAGTGTCTGCATGCTGTCCTGGCTTATGATTTTCCCAACGCCATTAAGGTGCCATTCCTGGAGACGACTTTCTACACTTCTAACCCGTAGCACACGTCTTTCTCTGCCTGCTGCAACAGTCTGGAATGATGACCTCTGGCCCATTGTTTATAAAACAAACATAGACAGCAGGTTAATCTTTCATTTGTATCTAATCAGTTAACATTTTCTTTCTTCTCTATGATCCTCTTTTGTTCATTCTTCTGTTTAATTTTTTAATATTAACATAGTGAGTTCATAATATTTTCAGTTATAACCCCTTTAGTCCCAAGTCCCATCTCCTTACTTTTCCCCTTACAACCCTCCTATTTTCAAGTCTTTTCATTTATGCAATCCATTGTGTTTCGTTTAGTTTGTCTTTGATGACATACGCCTGCTTCACGATCCAGCAAGTATCATAGATTAATAGGCATACCATTGAGGAAAACATCCTTCTTTTCATTCCCATCAGTATCATCCTCATTAGTCTCTCAGAAAGGTGTAGATCTCAACTGAGAACTTTCTGGTTTCATAGTGAGATGTAGTTATATATATATCTGCCATGAAATCTTATATATCACAACTATGTCATGTCCAGGAGATAACATCTGGCCCACCCATCTCACTCAGGCTTTTAACAATCCTACTGCCCCCTCTTCCATGATTCTCCCTGAGCCTTTGGTGGGGGGTGAATAAGGTATATATATCCTTTTAGGTACAAGTAGTCCACAGTCATTTATTTTCTGCATTATCATGAGTTATGCTTTTCAGCAATAAACTCAATCTACTGCAAAAGAAGGCTTCCAAGTTGAGTGGTGAGTGCTTTTCCAATCTATGGGTATAATAAGAATTAGAAAAGTGTTTAGTGTACTGTCTTCCTAGCTAAAGAATCATCGTCTTCTCTTGCCTTGTGATCTGTGTCTCTCTCTCATAGGTTCTTAATTTAGCTTATAGTAACAAGAATGTGTTCCATTCTGACAAGTAGGACTTAAATCCAATCAGAAAGCTACTGGTTGTCTGCTTGATATTCATGCCACTATTGGTAGTTGCCATAGTAATCGCTACTGAAACTTTCAGATTTCACAGATTGATAAGCCTTTGACTGTTTTACTATGGTACTATGTAAGCTCTCAAGCAAAGAGGAACTTCTAGACCAGTTCCAGCTGGTGTTTTTTTGTCCATGTCCTATGATTCATGCATATTGCATCTTCAGTAATCAAGTCTTACTATCAGTTTCAGGAGGGCAACTAGGTCTGTACTGTTTAGGGGAGCCTTTGAGACCTCTTCGACCAACAACCTATTAAGAAGCATCACCTTTGTGGAAGAGGGGGCGGTAAGATTGTAAGAGCACAAGGATGGGAGGAGTCATAATATGCAAGATATACCACACAAGTTAGGGCCGAAGCAGTTATAATAAGACTCTGCATGATCTGCACAATGACCAACTTATCATTGACCCCTCAAAGTCTAGCATGGACTCAAGGCACTAGGATCCTTAGAAGCAAGGGATTAACAGTCACAATAGTGTTCCTATAATTAAGGGGAACCCAAGAAAGAGTTCTAGGAAATGCCACTGAGTCCTTACACCTCATCAGAGAGGAGGACCCAGAGGAAAGTTTGATATACTCATTAAAGGATGCTTCAGAGATGGTGGGAGGGGGCACTGGGAGAAAGGGAGGGAGGGGGGAAAGGAAGGGACAAAGTGGGGAGGGAACAAGGAGGTTCAGGGAAGGGTGCAGAGAGGGAGGGGACAGAGGTTCCTATTATGTTTGTATGAGCAGAAAAAAATAAAAAAAGAAGCATCACCTACTTCTATCAGTTTAATTTCCTCTCGGTTCTAGGCAGATCAGCCCAGAACATTTTTTTGTTTTGTCCTATCTATCATCTTCTCTCTATTTTCTCTGTATAAAGACTGTCCATTCTTATTCTTCTTTCTAAAACGTAAATTTCCTAAAAGGTAAGTGACATATTATATCATAGGAGATTCCTATTTGGTTGTATCCCAACTTTTTACAGTCTTTCTCTTAGTCCCTCATCCCCTCCTACATCCTCATCCTTATTCCTCATAAGTATTTTTTTCCATTTCTTCCTTACTTTCCTCCCTATGGAATCCTATATCTCCTTCACTGAAATCTTCCCTAACATTTCCTTCCCATCTTTCTGCTCATTAGTCACTTTCAAATATTCTTATTTTTACAGGATTCCAAGTCATCTACTTCAGTCAGGAGAGCACATGCTGGCGTCTTCATATAAGAGAGAGCATGCAACATCTGTCTGTCTGTGTCTGACACACCATGATCAATATTGCATTTTCCAGTGCCATCCATTTACCATAAAATTCCATGATCCCATTCTTCCTGAAGGCTCAATAGTGTTCCAATGTGTATATGTACCACATTTTCCTTATTCATTCCTCTGTTGAAGAGCATGTTGGCTGATTCCATCTTCTTGCTGTTGTGAATCGAACTACAAGGAGCAAGTGTCTTTGTAACAAGATGAAGAGTATTTGGGGAAAAGTCCCAGAAGTGGTATAGTTGAGTCATATGGTAGTTTCACTTTTAACTTTCTGAGGAACCTCCACACTGATCTCCAAAGTGGCTGTACTAGTTTACACTCCCACCAGCAATGAATGAGTATTTGCTTTTATCCAAATAAAAGCAGTCTGCTGTTTGTGTTTCTTGATCTTAGGCATTTTGACTAGTGTAAGTGGCAAAATAGTTTTAATTTGCATTTCTCTGATTACCAGGGATATTTAAAAAAATTTTTTGATATTTGAATTTCTTTTTGTGTGAAGCCCTTATTTAGTTTCAGAGCCTATTTTTAATAGGGCTGTTTGCTTCCTTGGTGTTTAGTTTTTTAAAGTATTTTGTATACTCTCTAGATTATTCCTTTGTTTTCCCCAGAAACTAAGACCAATAATCAACAAATTGGACTTAATGAAATAAAAAAAACTTCCATTTTGCAAAAGAAATTACTAATTGTGCAAAAAGACAACTTGCAGAATATGAGAAAATCTTTGCTCGCTATCAATTGGCATCTTAAATCTTCTAAATAAGCACATAGTGAATTATATCAAGACCAGTTCCTTGACTTTGCTATTGTGTTGTGGAAACAGATTGATAGGTAAAAAGATTTCTGTTATACTTCATTACAATTTTCTGTGAACTTGAATAAATACTTTCAAACTGATTTTTTAAATATCCTTGTCCTTGGACGCACTTTGGATTAGGAACAATCCAAGGGAGGAGTTGTGAAGACATTTTGCCCATAACCCACATTCCATTGTGATGATATCAACCATTTCTGCCTTGTAAATGGAGCTGGGCTTCAAGCCTCTGAAATGTTTCACTCACTTCAGTTGACAGCTGTCCTGGGACTGTTATCTTCCTCCTCACCTGTCATGTTGGCAAATCCTTCTGACCACAAATCATATGTCACAGTTAGCTGTTGCTAGTCTGAATAAAAGCCCCCGAAACATCATGTGCTAATGCTAGGATCCTGTAAATTTTTCCCTATTTGTAAAAGTGAAGGTCTTTGCAGGCATGATTCAGTGAAATATCTTGAATATCCAAATGGTTTTAAAGCAATCATATGTCCTTTTAAGGAACCGGAGTCCATGGGATAACACAAAAGTACTCACAGCAGCAACATGAAGATGCTCAGAAAAATTTCAAGATTCCAGAATTCTTGCTAAGGCACCAGCAGTCTATAAGGGGCCTCAGGCGAGAACACAGCTCTGTGGATGTCCTGGGTACTAGGTGCACAGTAGTGTGGGTCTCCCGTCTGTCCTCCAGAACTGTAAGAAGTTATATCTTGCTTGTTCTAAAGCCCCAATCATATGATAACTTCTACATTATTTACAGGAAAATAATACATCATAGCGTATGTACCCATTTCTCACTGTGCTGCTGGGAGAAAGCACTCAGACTCAAGCAACCTAATGGGAGGAAAGGGAGATGTATCCAATAAGCTTACAGTTGCAGAGGAGAGATACAATTCATTATGGCAGAAAAGGCATGACTAGCTAACGAAAGCTGGAAGCTAGCGCAAGCTCTCAAGAGCAGACTTGTTGCATAAGGAGGATGGGACTAATCAACTTCAAGGTCCACCCTCTGTGACATGCCTTCCTCCAGCAAGACTTCACCTCCCAAAGGTGCATGACCTTTCTAAACATCAACAGTTAAGGCTGCAAACATTAGCCCCAGGGGGACAACTCACATTCAAACCATGACAGTGTATTAGTTATTTTTGCATTACTGTGACAGATTGATTGCAACTCGAGAGAGGGATGGTTTATTTTGGTTTGAGGGCTCAAACCATCATAGTGGGATAAAATGGTGGAGAATCTCAGTTCCCAGTGACTGGGGAGTGTGGTTAATACTGTTCACATCACAGCAGAACAAGAAGCAGTGAATGCAGCGTGGCTCAGGATCCAGGTAGGACCTTCAAAGTACTACCTCTAGCAATCTACTTTTATCAGCTAGGCTCATCTTCTAAAGGATGTGTGGTCTCTCAAAATAGTTCCATAAACCAGGGAGCAAACATGTGAGATACAGGCACAAACCATAATGCAACAATATTAGTATATCATTCTGTTATGCATCTGTTAAAAACTGTGCTCTATGGGAACCAGCACGTCCTTCAGGGGTCATTATAATCTTTCTATCCCAGGGCACAACACAGGCTCATACCCTAATTAATGATCAGCCCAGCATCTTATCCCAACACAATTAGCTCCAAGCCTTCCCTCCTGATTCTTGTTATGTTGATAGAACTCCCTCTAGGACATGGCAACACAAAATATGGTTTATGGGCCAGCAGTATGGTGTGACCTGGGAATGGTTGAAATGCAGAACTCCAGCCCTGCCCCAGGCCTGCCTGACTACAGCCTGCATTATTACAAGATCCCAATGACTATATTATATGCACTAATGTGTTAGAAGCGCCTATATAGGAATCTGGAAGTCAATATCTCTAAATAGTCTCAAATAGCTGGTAGTACAGACCTGTAATCCAAACTATTCAAAAAGATTGATCAGGAAGACTGCATATTCAAGGTATCTTGAGTAACTTAGGTAGACCAAGTCTCAAAATGTTTAAAGTGTTGTGGATCGGTGTAGCTCAGGGATATAGCGCTTGCCTTTTATGTGTGAGGCTCAAGTTAAAGTCCCCAGTATCTGGTAATCTATCAGTCAATCAAGGGAATAATAGCTAAGTGTACATGTAAATCCATGACTAAACATAAATATTAGAGTTTCAGGAAAGCTCAGTGATTTATAGAATATCTTCACACACTCATGCTTTTATAGAAAACTGTTTTGACATAATACTTTCCCTACTAACATCACAAATAGGATGTTTACTTAAAATAAATGGGATTGTCTTTTGCACAGCATTTTCTGAAATATAGCTTTCACTTAGTGACCTCACTTGCTGGCATCATGTGAATTGGTGGCATCAGCTGAGACCATCTCAGACTGGCCTGGTTGTCCTACTTGTGAGTGCAGCATCTTCCTCTTTGATGCCCTGTGGTCTTCGGGCCTGCGATAGCAAAGCTTTTGTTGGCCAGTGTTTGCATGGCACCAATGTCTCTGTTTCTGCAGCTCACTAATCTCAATTATTTTTAACCCCTCTAAGGAACAAGACACAAACTTGTCCTTATTTGTTTCTTGAAACCTGATTTACAGTGATGGGTCATTTTGATCTTAGCTCATGGACCTATGTTTCATGAACACGAAAGGGCATTGCAGGAGTTGGCACATAGAACCCTCTCATTTTGTTCCCGCTGCTTTTTAAAAATATATATTGTATTCATTTGAGAAAGTAGGAAAGAGAAGGAGAGGGAGCACAGGCATGCATGGCTTGGTGCATAGGTGGAGGCTGGAGAGCACCGCTCACAAGCCACTTCTCTCTCTCCATCATTTGGGTTTCTGGGCTTGACCTCAGGTCGTCAGATCTGTAAGCAGGCACCTCATCTTCTGAACTGCCTCCCCTGCCTGTTCCCACAGTTTTTAAAATCCAAGAAAGCACAGTTAAGGAATCATCCAGGAAATTACAGTAAGAAAATTTCTGTTGTGTATGCATAGTGTTCTGGATTCTAAAGGTCCATGGAGTTTGTCCACGAACTGAATCTCTCATTTCTCATCCGTGTCCACTCAAAATAGCCATCAAAGCAGAGAAGACAAAGACAGAATGGCTACTTACTCTGAGAAAAACTCCTTGCTAACAACATTCTGAATAATGATTGATACCTCCCACAATACCTCTAGTACCTCTAATACCACATTACCTCTTATATTGCCTTTCCCTGAAACTGACATCCTAGAGCTACAAGAGGAGGGATCAAAACTCCCTTAAGGAACACACCAGACCTGGGGACTGAGGGATGAGTGTGAGAATGTCAGATATAATTCTTTCTTCTTAGTGAGGGGAAGGAAGGGAGAGAGAGAGAGAGAGAGAGAGAGAGAGAGAGAGAGGAAGACAGAGGAATGAACAGGAATGCATTGAGATATCCATTCCTTCAACCAAATATCCAAATATTTATTTCAAATAACCATATGGCAAAGGAAATATTACTGTGACTAGATGTTTGCTTTTACTTTCTGTTGCCTCCTGGGCAAATGAAGAAATGACTGGCTGTGCTTTATAAATACGATCAACTGCTTTTAAGTGTGAACCATATGCAAAGCTAGATTTGTCTTTGGATGTGAGAACCACATGAAAGCCAATGAGGGCATAACTTTTGCTCAAGAGAACTTTTCTAGTAGCTGGCACATCTGATGGTGTTATTTTCTGGTTAGTGTTGCTTCTATCATATTGTGCATTCTTTTTTTTTAAATTTTTTTTATTATTATTATTAATTCAACTGTGTGTATGTGCGCGCACGTGTCTGTGTGTGTGTGTATGTGTGTGTAGAACCACGGACGAATTCGCGAACCACCATGGACGCCTCCACCTCCTTCTGCCCCGGGATTCACAGGCTCCGCCCTACCAGGACCAGAAGCGCAGGCCGCCCCCGCTTCCGTCTGGCGTCTATACGTGGGATCTGGGATCCGAACTCGGGACCTTCCGCCTGCAAGGCGGAGGCTTAACCCCTGAGCCACCTCTCCAGCCCCATATTGTGCATTCTTAGACATGGATTCTAGCTCCAAAAGTAGTATAGATTCTGCTAGTCTATTATTCACAAAGCAAAAAACAGAGCTGTGGAAATGGCTCAGTTTTTAAAGTGGTTGTTGTACTAGCAGAAGTAATGGAGTTTAGAACCTCAGAGCTTATGTAAAATGCTGGGTAGGCATTATGGTTTACCTGCATTTCCAGCCTCAGAAGGAGGAGAATGAGAATCCCCAGAGCAAGCTGTCTAGCCATACTAGCCATATCTGTGAACTCTGGGTTGATTAGAGTCTCCATCACAAGAAAGTGCTATGGAAAAACAGTGGAGAATGATTCCTGATAACAAACTTGGGCAGTCACAGTCACAGACACACACACACACACACACACACACACACACACACGAACACACGCACACACCTCTGAAAAGGACATGAGCTTATTTGGCCTTGGCCAGGATGTCTGAGAGCTTCACCCTATGGCAGTATACACTCATAGTGTAGAGACTCAGAGAAAAACACAATGATGTGGGAGATCATCCTTGGCTTATGTTGCTCTGTCAGTTGGCACCGTTGGGAAACTGTTGCAATTCATAATTGCTAATTGATTGAGAAAATGTGTACCATTTTTGATCCACAGAACTAATTTACATGTGCGTATTTTTAGTTTGTATCTTATTTATTAAGTATTGTTAAGAACAAATATTGTATTTATCTATTCCTGCAATAACTATAGAAAACAATTATATAGGCTCTCCTTAAAATAATATATATTGAATATGGCAAGAAAAAGTTTGATCACTGCATACACATTTTAAAAGCATATAGTGAATCCTTTTTAAATATTGACTTTGTGAGTGTTACTTAACTGTCTGGTTTTTCAAATAAAAAGCAAGATTCCTTCACAAAACTCTTGCACAGACTGAAGCAAAGAAAGGGACACACGTGTAACCTACATGTGGAGGCATCTCAATGATGCTTCACTCTCATCAATCCAGTTAACAAACTCATTGTATCTTATAGGCATTGGGTTACTTTGGTCAACAGAGAGCTTTCTTCATAGTAAAAGACTTTAAAGATTGACTACATTATGAAATTTATACAACTTGAAATAAAGAAAAATGATGACCAGTTAGATGACAAGAATAGTGATAAGCTAGGAAATGGTAGTTACGTATTAACAATCAGTTGATTCACCAAATTGCTCCCAAATAGAGTGACATAAGGCATTTAACATTTCTTGTTACTTAGACCACCTACACGGCTGTCTGCATTTGAGCTGGCTTAGTAATGTGTCAGTGGTCAACAGGGTGTTAAGTCAATGGTGCTACTGATCATGGTTTCAGTGATAGGATAGGGAGTTAATCACCTGCTGGAAATCAACATTCTCCTCTTTCAAAAGGAACTGAGTCCTCCCCTGTGAGACCTGTCCTTGGCGAACAGGCATGCTTTCTCTCATGCCATTGTCTCTTTCTCCTAGTCAGATAAAATCTCCACGACCAGGCCAGATCCCAGTGTTGGAAACTAGAGTCCACTTACCTATGGGAAGGGTGGAACATAAACAGGTGTGGACAGAGAGAGGTGAAAACTTGTTTCTGTTCTTTAGATCACTGTGCCCCATGACATGATGGCTATTTCCAGACTAGTACTTGGAAAGCACCTTCAAGTAAGAGACTTTTGCATTAACTATGAAGCCCATGAGGCTTCGAAGCTTGCCAGGCAGATCCTTAAGGTAGAAGATGTGACTTCAGCACTCGAAAACAACAGGTACAGGACTGGAATCTAGCTTAGTAGTAAAGTGCTTGACATGCCTGCATGACATGCTGGTTTAATTACAGCACCCCAAATAAGGAAACCTACAAATGCCAGAGGGCTGCTAGTGGAAGACTAGTTTTTCTCTTAGTTGGCCATGAACAAGAAAAATACACTGTTGATTTGTAACAGTGTTAGCTTTTCCTGACTACTGACTATTTTAAAAGAAAATAAGTTGAGGATGTTAAATCCTCAGAAGAATGTTTTTAAGAAAATTGATAAGTGAAATTATCTTAATTATCTTAAAGGAATTAACCATTAAACTGAGCCCGTTCTTGTTTCCCATGTACTGAAGTATGGAAGCTACAGCTTTGCTATAGTTTTCACAATATTACCATTCAGAAAGTGGCCCTTTTCCAAAGTGAGGTCACCACAAAACTCTTTGTACCACAGCTATACATGCTAATGGAATATACATCCTTTCCTGAAAACAGAGGAGGACGTAAAATATCAAATACTCATCCATCCAAATGCTCATATCACTCCACGAGGTCAGAAGAAGGCCATGGCTGGAGTAGTTAGAGTGGATCAGTTCTACTTTCCTTTCCAGTTCTTTCCATCTAGAGTTCTTTTGCAGTCACTTCTGAACATCAGACTCTTCTGACTGTGAGAAATGACTTCCAGAGCTCTGCACATAAGTAGTGACTCTCCCTTGTTCTTTTACTAATTTGTAGAAGAGTTCTCTTTATTCCTTTATTGTGTGTCTTTTGTGTATGTGAGTACATACATGTGTATGTCACAGCATGCACATGAATACAGCTGTCCCCTCCTTGACTTGTTATTTCTACTTCCAGGTGATCCTCCTGTGTCTACCTCCCACCTCAGTGCAGAGTCCTAGGGCTGGGGTCACAATCAGGAGTCACCCCATCCAGCTTGTCTTATGTGGGTTTTAGGAATGGACCTTGGGTCCTTGGGGTTGCATGACAAGCATTATTGTGTTAAGTTTGAAAATATGACTCACTAACATCATGGTTCAATCCCAGCAACACACACACACACACACACACACACACACACACACACTCAAAACATAGACAGACAAGCACATACATACATCACACACACAGATAAGCATACAGAGATACACATAAGCAGATGCACACATACATATGTACACATGTCACATGGAGAGAAACACACACACACTATACATACAGACATACACAGACACATGCAAACACACCACACACAGAAACACACAGATATACACACAGGCATATACAAACACATATACACAGAACAACTCCCACACAATCACAGACCTCCAAATACACACACAAACACACATAGGGACACATACACACAAGCACACATACACATACATAACAGACTCACAAAACATATACATGCTCATGCACATATAGACACCCAGGGACACAAACATATGCATAGACACACACATACCTCAGACCAAGAAAGATACATACACACAGATACATAAACATCATACAGAAACAAATGCTGCACACACAGACACAAACACAAAGCCCCAGTTATGCACACATGCATGCATCCCAACACATATAGAGATAAATACACGCACAGGGACACACACAAACAGGATTAGGCAGTTTAAGCATGATGAATCCCTTTTCTTTGAGGAGTTCTTGAGTCTGTAATTCATCCTGATATGCAGTCAAGCCTTCCTTTGACAAGGTACTAATTCTACTCCATTCCTTAAAAGTCTCTAATCTGACAAAAAAAAAAAAAAACGCCTATATCTGATGTGTCTGTCAGTTAGAAAGAACCTGTTCCATGTTAAAAACACCTCTCTGTGTGTTCTCTGGGGAATCCTCCTTTCCTGCTCCCATGGCTCTGGCAGGGGACCAAAGCTGTCAGGCTCTCATCATGCTCCACACTCAGACACCAGGTGGGCACAGATCCAGAGGTGGCTCAACACATTCTGCTTTAGGAGATTTATTTGAATTGTGGACAGAGACTGTCAGGACCAAAGAGTTTTTGGAGCATGGCACCAGAGAAGATGCTGGGGACTGTTGCTCTAATACCCAGCTTGAGCCTGCATAGGCTTGCTCTACAATTGGGATATTCCTAGATTATGTGTGTGTGTGTGTGTGTGTGTGTGTGTGTGTGTGTGTGTGTGTGTGTGTGTTTCTATATCAGGGGGCATTTGTGTACCTGGAGACCCAAGGATGACTTTGGGAATCATCCTGGATTGTTCTACCTCTTTGTTGCTTCACTATGGAATTTTCCAGATTCTGCCTTCCAGAACAGGAAGCGTAGACTGCCACCATCTCTGTCTGGCATTTTCATGTGGGATCTGGGATTTGGGATAAGAACTTAAGTCCTTCTGCTTGCAAGACAGTCTTAACTCCTGAGCCAACTTTCTATCCCTCCTCCTAGATTTTGAGCCAATAGATTCTGTGTGGGGGAAAAAAAATTGTATGTCTAAGATATTCTGATTGATACTGGGGGCTTCTTTTTGGGGAACCACACTTCAAGAACTATTTATTATATGAATACCTAGAAGTTAAATTTCAGTAACTTATAAATGCAAAATTATCTATTGAAAAGAAGATAGGACTGCATGAAGCTTGTGCAAAGTTTTCTAGATTTCTGACCAGCCTAATTATGAACATGGGATAAACCTAGAATCTTACTTTAAAACTTTTCACAAACGTTTTAAGCAGGTATGGGGGTATTCAGGAGCTGAGAAGGAAAGAAGTGGAGAAATAAGATCAGAACTGAGAGAATGCAACAGAGAATCAAGAATCAAATAGCAGACCACAGTTTAAGAAACAAAGTATCAGTTTCTGTGGCACTCACATGCAGTGGGTGAATTCACACACTTAGAAGAGTTTAAGGAATGACTACTTAACCTGAGAAATGTCCAAAACTCATATTTTTCCTATATAGAGACATGAATGTAAAATAGTTGTTCATTCTTTCATATCAGTCTTCCTACCTAATTATGGAGGGATATTAGTTTTACCAATGCCAATTCTGAATGCCTCCAAACCACACTGTAATTCTGTATCTCAGTCATGCGTCACTGTGAAGTTAGGCAACATTGCCTCTCCAAAGCAGCTACTTTTCCTCTGATCCTAGGAAGGTCGACGGGTCAAGCTAAGGGTGTAGCTCACTAATCAGAATGCTTGCCTGGAACGCATGGAGCCCGAAGCTCTGTCTCCAGCACTACAGAAACACAAGGACGGTGGCATGCACACGTAGTCCAGAACTCAGGAGTCAGAAGGAGAAGCATCATCAGAAGATCATGGGCTTCCTTAGCTCTGCAGCCAGCTTGGGGTCAGCCTGAGATACTTGATACCTTGTCCCAAAAGAAAAAGAATGTTTAAAGCAGTAGAACAAAGCTAAAGACTGATCTCCCCAACTACACAAGCTTGAAATCTCCTTCTGCAAGAACCTGCTCTAATGAGTGGTCAAGCAACAGGAGCCCAGGAGCTTCATCTGTTTCCTGGGTTTGCAGAAAAGACATTGTGCTTTAGCACAAGCAGCACAGCACATGACTCTCTGGGAAGTGACACTACATATTAAAAAAAGAAAAAAAGAACTACTACCCCTCCAGAACTAGCCATGATCTTTTCTTGTTGAGGATCAGATTCCCATGCCTTTCTGTGTCTGCTCCCTCCCACTGTCCTCATTGGAGATGTTTTGCCAGAATTTTCTCTCATTCATAAACACCCCTCCCTGGATCCCATCCAGTTATGCAAGAGTTTTGGTTAAACTTAATGTTCCAGTAAGTCTCCTATTAACTTCTCTCTTTTTCTTAAGACTTTACTTGTTTATTTTTTTAAATCCTTATTTTGTTTTGCATCTAAAATAAATCTATGGTGTTAGTCTTCTTAAACATATTTCAATACAGCATCCTCAAAATGAATAGGATATTTATCTACTCCGCTAGGAGAAACTTCTTAAAATTGAAGAACCATGCTTCAAGCCAGTTCTCTATTTTCGAGGCTCACTAGCTCTCAGAACTAGGCTATGATGACTAACCTTGACCAGTGTTCTATAAGGTAACAAACTTCCAGCTCACATGGACTAGAGGAACAGTCCTTCTCCCTGACTAGCTTCTATTGGTTCCTCTGGGATCTCAGCCTAAATGCTAACTTTTCTGGGAGGTAACTTCCAGCCATAAGCCAGAGACACTTGACAAGTTTATGGCTCCCATGTTAGTAACTTCTCCTATTGTGGCTGCTCAAAGAAGAAAAATCACCTGTTAGTTTTTGGGTTTTTTTTTTTTTTTTTTTTACTATTATTTGTTCCTCCCTTTACCCAGCCTGTAAGCTTTTTGATGTTCTGTTGTTCTATCTTTAGTACTCAGAAGTGTCCTAACTGCTAGATTATTTACTGAAGAAACTATTTACTGAACACTGTGTAGATGTGCAACTATTTATCCTATTTCATGTGCCAAGTGCCAGGCTGAGCATTAAGTATGTATGGGTTGGCTCCTGCACAGTATGCAAGTCTCCCCTCTGGGAAACACATCTCGGCATTGCTTTGGGGACATTTCTCCCCCACTTGCAGTCCAGGCTCTTTCTACTCTGTACTCCTGGAAGACACTGGTGTTTGAAGCATGGTGTTTAAGCACTCTTCTTTGTATATATAAGTGAATAGTCTCTGGTTGTAGTCAATGAAATAATTCAGTCATGAAGTAGGAATGGGAACAACCAGAACTTCAATAGCTTTCCAGTGAAATTTAAATTCTTTTTAAATTTCTCCTCAAGAATTGTCATGTAGCATGATTCTAAAGTCCTGAGGTGTTTCTGTGCCCAATTTCCAAGTTCTACTGGCACAACCTGGCCACTTATCAAGCCATCTCTTGCCATAGTCCTCACTGCGACCTCCGAGTCCAGGGATCCCCTCGACCAAGTGAGGCAAAGAGTCTGCAAATGAGAGACAGACACACACAACTCTGGGCTGGGTGGATCTGAATCTATTTTATTGGAATTTTGTAGCAGCTTTTATACTAGACAATTTTGGGGCAGAGAACGTTGCACCTGTAGACAGACACTATCCTTCTAATCAGCAGGAATCACTTTTAGGATAAACATTCTTTAAGAACCTAACCCATTGTTTGAGGGTGAGACACAAACAAATCCGTATCACATATCAACAGGTTTTTTTTTTCCCAGCCCTACAACAGGTTTTTCCCAGCCCCTCAGTTTTTCTAAATCTATCTATTTTACAATGTCCCACCAAACAGTCATAGGGTCTAAGTCTGTATTGTTGCATTTAACAAAGACTTCACTTGAGATTTAGTTAAAATACACTGAGGATGAGCTTCTTATTAATTTTTGTTATATCTATTATACATTCTTGTAAATGGTAAAGGTGAATCTGTTAGAGGGAGCACATAGTATGCATTATTTTTTTCTGTTTGAGGATATCAGATTCTGGCCATTATCATATAAGCTGCCCTATATTAGGTTATAAATGGTAAGAACTATATTAGGATTTATTTTATGAAATAGTTGTGTATTAATTTTAAGAATTATTTTATTATCATTTTCTATTAACTTATGTGCTATATAAAAATAATTGTGTGCTAATTTTAGTAAATGGATGGCATAGTCTCATATTTGTAGAATTTCTGAATTAATTTACAAGAGTCATTTTTTTTAGGGAATTATACCTACCTCTGTTTTAGGACTCTTGAAGTTGTTCTCTAATTTTTTTTAAAATCTGCGTATACATTCTGGCTAACAAGTCTATCTACTGTGTATGACTGAACATGAAATTTCTAGTTAGAAACATGAGAGAGGGGACCATGTTACAGCAGAGAAAATAGGCCTCCATCAAGGACTGCAAGTAAGTAATGAGACACCTGGTTAAGTTCACAGACTTTCGTTCCTGATCATTTACAACTGAGGGGGTGTGATCTCACCAGAAGGGGAGGGCATATAGTCTGGCAGATAAAAAGTAACCATTTTACAAATGGGTGCTTGACCCCTCCCTCACTGGGGTTTCCTACTTTTATTACATCTACCTTTGAATGTGCTCTTATAACAAGATTCCAGTTTAACAACTTTTTGTCTCTGGCCAGGGGGTGACATACAATGCCCATCAGGATGGAGTGAAGGGCATTGCAGGAGCACCAAAACTGAAAAAAAAAAAAAATCAACAAACTACAATCCAGAACTTCAGAGACTCTATATCAACCACCTAGAACTAGGCCAGCCTAATCTCTCCCCATCCTGAAGCTCAGGGAAATTTGCGGAAGAGGGGGCGGTAAGATTGTAAGAGCAAAAGGATGGGAGAAGCAATGATTTGCAAGATACTCCACACAAGTTAGGGCCGAAGCAATCATAATTGGACTTTGCATGCCCTGCGCAATGTCCAACACATTATTGACCCCACAAAGTCTAGCATCTGCTAAAGGCACCAAGATTCTTGGAGGCAAGGGATTGACAGTCACAGTAGTGTTCCTATGCTTAAGGGGAACACAGGAAAGGGTTCAGGGAAATGCCACTGGGTCCTTGTACGTCATCGGAGAGGAGGGCCCAGAGGAGAGCCTGTCATGCACATTAAAGGATTCTCCGGGATGGGGGGGGCGGCACTGGGGGATGGGAAGGGAGGGGTGAGGGGAGGGGAAGCAGGAGGTTTGGGGGGAGGAAGAGGGATGGAGGGAACCGGTGTACATATTAAGTTTGTATGATCGGAAATAATAATAATAAATTAAAAATAAATAAATAAATTGGCTTTCAAAAGTCATTTACATATTAAAAAATAAAATAAAAAATGTAAAAAAAAAGAAAATTGAATAATCCTTTGGCAAATCCTGAATGTATCACCATTCTCAATAAAACAGTCCTGTGTTTATTATAAAAAAAAAGAAAAGAATTTAATTTAAAGTTAACGCAGGATTGGTTTTTATTTAGGGCAAATTACCTGACATCTGCAGTTCTGGAGGCAGGAACCTAGGGGGAGGTGGCAACCTATCTAGTTTTTGGGAATAGATAGGAGGGCGCCCAATCCACAAAAAGAGAGGAACTTGTCTGTCAAAGATAAGAGGCGAGACTTGAAGGGGAGTGATTCCTAGCAACCGCTCAGGCCCCTAGCAATTGCCCATTCCAAAGAACAGGCTGCAAGCCTGACAATTCCCATATGCTTTATATCTTTATTATTTATTCCAAAATAAGCCATGTCCTGTTTCCTGCAGGTGCTTTCTTGAAGCTCTCTTCTCTGGGGGATCTTATCTTACCAGTCTGGTTCGCACAGGACACGACAATCTCTTTGTCATTTTAGTGACACAAATGACTTCTTTATTCACTTGCTTGTTCTGATATTCATACACATCCTAACTGCCAAGACTTCTCTAAGGCCTGAGTTAATAAAACGAGTTACCTGTAGAACTGGCCTCTGATGGACATAAATTCTAGTTAGACATAATATGCTTTCTTCCATTCTGTACAAATTTTAAATTGTCTCTTCATTGTTCTCAAGTTCTTTTGTGATAATGTTTATAGGTCCTAAGATGCTCCCTCCATATCCCTCAGATGGGCAAGGGGATATGCCAGCCTCCAATTTCTCCTCAATCTTCACTTTTGACTCAATACAGTATCTCCATGGTAAATACCAGTCAGTGTTACCTACCAACATGCCTTTCCAGTGAAAATCCTAGAGTTAGTTGGGAATTCTATTATTTATTATTTATTCAATTGTGCGTGTATGCGTGTGTGCGAGTGTGTGTATGTATGTGTGTGCATGTATGTATGTGTGTGTGTAGAAGCACAGATGAATTCGGGAACTACCATGGAACTACCTCCACCTCCTCCTTGTTTACTCTGCCCTGGGATTCACAGGCTCCGCCCTACCAGGATCAGAAACGCAGGCTCCCCCCCCCACTTCCGCCTGGCATCTATATGTGGGGTCTAGGATCCGAACTCAGGACCTTCCTGCCTGCAAGGCAGAGGCTTAACCTCTGAACCACCTCCCCAGCCCCTAGTTGGGAATTCTAAATGAAGGTGTGTGTGTGTGTGTGTGTGTGTGTATGTTTCTAAGTCTGTGCATGTTTTTCTGTGTTTGTGCGTGTGTCATTACTTATATATGTGTGTGCTTGTATGTGTGTAAGTGTGTGTAAGTGTGAGTGCACGCATGCTATTAGAAGTAAGCAGTCATCCTCAGGCATCATTTCTCAGAGGACACATGATTTTTTTTTTTTGAAACAGGGCCTCTCACTAGAACATGAGGCTTGCCATTTAAATCAGGCTGACTTGTAAGTAAACCCCAAGGATTCTGTCACCGCCTCCCCAAGGGTGGATTACAAGGCCACGCACACACACACAATTTTTTGTATGAATGAAGGGTTTTGAACTCGGGCCCTCATGCTTGTAGGCCAAGCATTTTACTTATTGAATTAACTCCCTTGTGTCCCCCTTACAACAAACTTCCCAAAGACAATTGCTTGAGACCTTAGGACATTATCAAAAATCCTATGGTAAAGGAAAAAATCGAAAGGTGGAGTTTCCAGAGACAAACTGTTGCCTCTGGACAGGAGAGTAATCTCAAACCATACAAACGCCATATGATCTACAGTTCTCCTTTCACCGGCCCATCACTTACCTTCCTCTTAGCTGATGACTCTGTGAGCTATAAATGTCTCTTTGCTGTTTTCAGTTCCACATGATGAAGTTCTTTTCTTGCACAACTGCGTGCAACTTGTTATTCTCTTAAAAGGTTGTACAATTTCATTAGAACTAGAAAGTGCTCTTGGCTCATTGCCAAACTGACAATCCTCTTCTGGCAAGAGTTCTGGGTCTTAATAGGACAGGATTGAATTGCATTAAAGGGCTAAATCTTCTAAGTGAATGTTCTCAAACTTCGTGGGCAATAGTAAGAGTGTTTGGAAAGTTGAAATAAATAGCCATGGGTCCTGGCAAGTGAGCAAGCCATTGGCTCTGCTGACTTTAAACGCTAGAACACTTGTTTCACCCAGAACCCAATAAAATGATTACTTGGTGATTGCTTAACATTGGAGACATGGTCTCTTATTTAAAAAAACAGTATTAGTGCTTACTTCTTAATTATAAAGCACTAGATGCATTATAACATATAGTCATCGCTCAAGTTATTCTGTCTGATATTTGCTAAGCTTAAAGCAGGGGATCTCAGGTGGAGACATCTCCTCCCCAAATACATCTAGTCATGTCTGGAAACACTTCTTTTTGTCACAATGAAGGCTGGTTCTTGCGATATCTAGAGGTATGGAGACTACCTATGCTAACAAATGTCCTTAATGAGAATGGGATGGGTTGTTAGCTTTTCTCTGGGTTCAGAGCACAGTTGTCTCTCAAATATTCAATGGGGCTGAAAGAAGTAGAAGATCCACACTTATGGTAAAAATATAAATTAAAGTGTGCTCTGAGTAGATTTCATGTGAACTGGGATGAGGTTATAATTAGCTATTTAAGCTACAATATTCTAGGAAGCAAATATTTTTAAAATAACCAAGAGCATGCAATCATTATTTTGAAAAACCGCTAAATGGAAATCACTTTAGGAAAAAAATTGTCCAAAGCACTGTCCATTTGAAAGGGTGTGTTGCTATCCCTTTCTTCATGGACCTGGTTGATGTCACTCATTCCCAAACACTAAAAACAGTCAGAAACAGGTCAGAGACAGGGTCGTAACTACTCCCTTTCCTTCCTCAGCTGAGTCCCGGATCTTACTGCCTGACTCAGTGCCCAGCTGCAGGGGCCTGTCCTCAGCCAGCGAGCTTCCTTTCTCTTTCTACGGTGTCAGTCCCAGGCACTGGAGCAGTGAAGGAAGAGGAACCAGAGCTGGCTGTCATGCTGAAGGCTAATCCCAGTTTCCACAGCATGCCTTGCAGCAGCCATGACTCCAACCTTCAAAAGATGCACAATCTGAAGCATGGACTTTGCTTTCAGATTGAATTTGTGGCAATATTATTTTTCCTAGAATATTACCTATTTACAAATAAAAACATTTTTGGGGGGAGTGATTTTATGTATTTATTTTTTATTTTTATTTTTTTATTTCCACTCATTACAAACTTAACAGGTACACCGGTCCCCCCTCCCTCCAACGCCCTATCCCCCTGTGTCCTCCTCCGCTCTCCCTTCCCTCCCCATTCCCCAGTGCCTCCCCCTCCCAAATAAAAACATTTGAAGGGAAACTGTTACATCATGGGGAAAAGGGCCTTCATAAAGTCAGGTGATTTGAACTTGTTCTAAGAAAAAAAAAAAAGTCAGTGAACCAAGCTATATCCGTGTTTGTTCCTGTGGTTTTATCAGAAGCAACAGGATAGTTAGAGCTCTGTAATTCTCTGGTCACAGTTCAGTGAAATCGCTGCAGTGTAAACTCACTACAGCTAGTGCCTGCTGATATCTCCACCCTGGAACGAAGGGAGATATTATAACCTCATGAAAAGGACATGAAATACCAGACTCCCACTTCCAGCCAGAGACACAGTCTCCTGCGGCCTGAGCAGCTTTCATCTGGCAGTAAACCTGCCTTTTGCAAGAGTGCTGTGAGAATCCCTTGCAAGTCTGGGTTTCACAGAGTGATGTGGAAATCTAATGTTGACTCCAGATCACTCTGGGGAGCTTCCTAGCACTGGTATTCAGTAACATATCTGCTTCATACAAAGATTCTCCAGAGAACTCAAAAACTTATAAGTGAATTGGCGATGTCCAAAGGGAAGGTCATTGTGAGAGAAAGGCAGGAAATTCTTTTTTTTTTTAATTTTTTTATTTTTTATTCAATTGTGTGTGTGTGCATATGTATGTGCGTGTGCATGTGTGTGTGTGTAGAACCACGGACGAATTCGGGAACCACCATGGACGCCTGCCTCCACCTCCTTCTTGTTTCTCTGCCCCGGGATTCACAAGCTCCGCCCTACTAGGACCAGAAGCGCAGGCCGCCCCCGCTTCCGTCTGGCGCCTATACGTGGGATCTGGGATCCGAACTCAGGACCTTCCGCCTGCAAGGCAGAGGCTTAACCCCTGAGCCACTTCTCCAGCCCAGGAAATTCTTTGAAAGAATTAAAACACGCATATCATAGTCACCTAGTCTATAAGGCTTGAGATAGCAAACTCATGGAAGGAAACTAAAAAATGAAATGTGCAGGATTGACATCAGCATTTTAATATTAGAAGAAGCATATTTCTGAACAGAATTTCAGAACTAGGATGTAAATATACAGTTTCTTAATATTTTGTGTTTAGATTTCTTATATATCAAACATACATAGTTTGTATACTTTAAATTCATGCTTCTGATAAAGTAACCATATACATGGGTTCTTACATTTGAAGACCAAAGGAGAAAATGAAAAGAATTTAACAGGAAGAAATAATGAAAGAAATAATGGCCAAAAATTATTCCAGTTTGACAACGCACACACATTTATAAGGACTCTATAAGAGTATTGTGGTTTATATAGAATAAACACAGAAATCGAGATGTTTTATTTTCATATACTAAAGGTATATTACTATTACAATATTGTTTTCTAAACACAAAATCAGCTGGTGACAATGACTTTACATTCAGACACAAAGAAACCATTGCTGCCTTCTAATTAGAAACTGAAATTAAGAGAGCGTAATAAAACCTTCTAGAGCTAAAAGATCACTTAAGTCATCAACCCAAATTCCTGTGTCAGCAAAGAAGAAATGTGAAATACAGGTTCCAGGTTGAAAATAAAAATCATCTGCATCTCCAGCCAATTAGTAACAGAAAGAATGGTGAAGAAGACTTAAGTCCCCCAGAGATACAGACAGGAGAAAAAGAAATACAAAAACCAGCAATTATGTGCATAATCAGAAGCAAGATTCCCTCCTTAATTTTGAGTATGCCTAGAAGTTTAAAGGTAATGGGCAAATATGTATACATAGGTGTACATAAAGTGTATGTGTGCGTTTATGTGTTTTAATATAATTTGCTGTTTAATATAATATGTGAAAACTACACTATGAATAATAAAGGTAAGTTCTTAGCCATTTCCATAAACTGATGTAATATCAGTCCTAGATTTGCTGTGATAAGTTAAATATGCTTGTTCTAATCCCAAGGAAATCTCGTGAAATAAAACTCTTGAAGCTATACCTTAAAATAATATTTGATATGAAATTATAAAAGTTTCTACTAATCCAAATGTAACAAATAAGGAGAAATAAAAAATGATATAATCAAAAATTAATGACATGACTTATTTAGATTACTATTTCCATGTTTAATTATTTACAATAAACATGCCTATTTAAAAGGAAAAAATTAAAATTAAAAAGCATGATTATCAAGTTAAATCCTCTGCAAGACAGTGGTTGCAGATAACAATATCACAGCTGAAGAATGAGCCTGTAGGCACATTTGTGAAGAGTGAGCTGGCCTGAGGAAGACCCAGCCCATAATGGGTGGCGCCAGTCTGTAGCAGGTAGATAAGATGGGGAAAGCTGGTTCAGTACTTCAGCATGCTTCGAAGAAAGGAAAGTACTCCCCTCCCTCAACAATTTATGTGAATGTGGTGAGGTCAGCTCCCTAAGCTCGTGATGTTGGCAAGAACTCTCCTGCCACCTGATTAACTGCAACTGAGAACCATAAGCTAGAATAAGCTTCTTGTTCCCCTAAGCTATTCTGGGTCCTGTTCATTCAGCAGTGGGAAGATGACAGCAACACATGTGAAAAGCAAAGAACTGGAAAATCTTTATAATGGAAAAGGTGAGTTTGGGAAAGTTAACCCGACTCTGTTAATATCAGATTAATAAGCTTAAGAAAAGCCATGATAAAAAGTCAATCCATAAGGAAGCTGTAACAGCCAAATATGTGAATCCCACTGTCAAGGCTTCAAAGTTGCAGATGCTGCCTGAACATAGTGGAGAGCACACAATGCTGTCGTCAAAAAATGAGCCTTTTGCACATCCCTGGGATAAGTACTGGAACAGAGCACAAAAGGGCCCTGAATGCACTGGTGGCCCACTTACCATGCCCACCCATCACACCCACTCATCATATCCACTTAAAGCAGCCACCAATCATGCCCACTCACCAGTTCACTCACCACTCCCACTTCTATTTTCACCTGCATTATTAAAACAGTACCCTTAACTGTGGAAAACATGCATTGCTCTCGAAGTCCATGGAACAATCTTCAAGAGGTATCATTTCCTATACCATAAAAAGCGACTCAACTAATTTTGAAGTCCTAAAATTATAATGATTTATGATTGGTATTAAGTAAAAATAAAATAGATGTGAATAATAAGATACCTTAAAAATCTTCAAATATTTGGAAATTAACTCTTGTCTTTCTAAATATTTTTTGGGCCAGAGAAAAAATTAAAACATCTCTTGTAAAATATAATTAAAATGCAACCTATAGAGGATGCACTTAAAGCTATGCTTATGAGGATTTTATTGCAGCCAATGTTCATATAAGAAATGAAGAAAGATCTCAAATGAAGTAATGTGAAGCTTTGTTAAAGACAAAGGCAAGATGGTGCAGCCTACTAGCAAACCTGGCCATATGAGTTCAATCCCTGGCAGCCCACATGGTAGAAGAACTGACTTCCAAAAGTTGTCTTCTCATTCCACCTGTGGACCTATGGCATGCACTGTCTCAATCCGTCTGTGTCTCTCTGCCTCTTTCTCTCTCTCTCTCTCTCTCTCTTCAAGTAAGGAAATTTAAGAGGTCAAGGAAAAAATAAATAGAAGGAAGAAATTTTAGGGAAAAGGACAGAATTTGGAAAGAAACAAGAGTGAGCCAAAGCAATAGTTTATTCTTCAAAAAGATAATGATATGTATAAACACTCACTTACAAATTAAGGAGTATAGAGCACAAGTTCCCCATGATGAGATGAAAGACAATTGTGTTGTCTCTTGCTGACAACCAGTTGCACACCTACTGCTTCTGCACAGCCCCATACAGCTCTCTCTCTGCTTATGATACGTGAAGTGTACGTGTAGTGAACTTCCAAGTGAAATTCACTCAGCAAAGTGAGTGGCCCAGAGGATGTAAGGGCCATGCCTGAATCTTTGATTACTCTTCCACTGAAAATCACTGAAGAATACAAGAAATCAGAGGTTGTGTCGGCCAACGTAGGTTGCTGACAAAATACCATGAAGGGAGCCACAACAACAAGGACATTTTCTCGCCTTTGGAGGCAGGAAGCCCAGGACACGCATCGGCATTGTCAACGTTTCCGGCCTGCTCCTCTTTGCTTTGCCTTCTCCGCAGCTTCATGTGGCCTTTCTGGGAAGATTTGTAAGAGAAAGTTCTCATCTTTTTTTAAGGATGCTGATCCTTAGAACCTTACCTATTTGAACTTACTTTACTTTAGTTACCTCCTGAAAGTTCTGGGTCTAAATGTTCTCTCACACCTGTAATCTCTACACTTGAAAAGCAGTAGAATCACAGGTTTGAGATGAGCATGGGCTCTATACTGAAACGTCCTCGACTCCCCTCTCCCCAAAAAGGAACAAGAACAAAAGAATAATTTTAATAAATATTGGCATTTGGGTTTGGGAGTTCAATATATGAGTGGAAGCAGAGAAATTCAGTTCATAGTAGAGGATCATCAAAGGACAATTTTTTTATTAATACATTTTTATTATTATTTCAGCTCATACAAACTTAATAGGTACACCAGTTCCCTCCCTCCCTCCTCCCCCCCCCCCGTACCCTCTGTTCCCCCTCCCTACCTTCCTCCTTCCCCATCCCCCAGTGCCTCCCGCCCCAATTCCCAGAGAGTCCTTTCTTGTGCATGAAAGGACAATTTTTTTTTAGATTCTGAGCAAGCACAGGAGACACATAACCTGGGAGAGACCTTCTGAGACCAGACCCTCTGGAAGGATGGGAAGGATGGGGGCTGAAACACAGGCTCACAAGAGGCCTTGGGACCCCACAGTGAGCTCTGTAGTGTACCCTAGCCAAGAGGGAATTTCCAGCATGGCACATTGTTTTAGGATACAAGCCCATCATGGCAAACACCATGCCACCAAGATCATGAACACAGTCTTTCTGCTAGTAAATTAAACTGCAGTGAGCTCTGTATCTGTTCAGGCAAAACCCAGGAGTTGCCAGTCTATAATCAGAAAATTCCTGCTTAGCATGGAAATAAAACAAGAGCAGCCAGCCATATAATTTAAATATCTGATGACTTCAGGTGCCAATGACCCAGTATTACAGAATGCAGTGCAGCCAGATTGTGCCAGGTCTCTTACAGAATGAATAAGCCCTGTTGGTCACATTACAGAGAAGTATGATTTATGTCCCCTGGATTTCAGTCTTCCTCACTTCCTATTCCATGTCTGTAGTAATTAAGGTGAAAAGACTCTTAACCTGACCTCGAGGGAGACTTTCAATGCTCTGTTCCCTAAAGAAATCACACTGCATGGTGAAAGCAGCAATGCAGAAAGAGAAAGATCAGGTTTGTTCTGCGGCTGCAGGGAGCCATCCACTGGACTTGTGCAAACCTCAGGTGCCTGTACCCCTTCATGCTTACCTCATGAGACTACGAGTGGAGAAAGACGTAGGTGATGAAGATGGGAAGGATGAACAGGCTCCACGGAGATGAAGAGACAGCAGACAAAGAATTCAGAGAGGAGTACCTAGAATAGAATCCACCCAGACTGTGTGAAATAAACTACTGGGTTAAAAGGAGGTGAAAATGCTTTTACTTGTGCAAAAAACATTATTGGCCAAGTTCACACTGTTTGTTTGTTTCAGGCTTGTTCCTTGTTTTGAGGGAGCATTTTACCATGTTGTCAGATTGACTTCCAAGACTCGGCTTTCAGAGTACTAGGGCTACAGGTGTCACTAACATGCCTAGACACAATTTTTCCTTGGGATGATATGATCACAGGAAAATATGGATAACTGAAATATTCCTCCCAGAATCCATAGGGGATCACACAGCACTACCCGTACTGGGAGTGTGATACTCCAAATTAGCTGTTGGTTAGGGAGCTTCCAAAGCTCCTCCACTCAAAATAATATGGGGTTTTGGTTACAAACCAGAACTTGATGGTAAGACCTTATTGTTGAAGACACTACAAACTACATTAATCATGATTGGAGACATGGAGAAAGCAAGCTGGAATTAACCTGGAAATTTCCTTCCAGTCAGCTAACTTTCATTTTACTACCAGAAGGTGTGGTTCAGGCTTCTGGGAGGGGCATCTTTTCTAGATGTACTTTTAGAATTTACATCCTACTATGAATTTTATGAACTACCATAACAACCACCTTCATGCAATAGTGGCATGACCGTCGTTGGGATAATCAATCATTTTCTGATTAGAATTCAAGTCTGTTCTTCAGGAGGAATTCAGTGCTTGGTACTGTACAGAAGAATAAGAACCTGTGGGTGGGAGGATACAGATCCTATGGACAAAAAAGAACTATTGCTTTGTTACAATGAGCAGGATAACAAACTGCCTTCTAAATATTTATCTTCGTACACACAGAATGCAACTTCCACTGAGAAGTTTTTGTAGTGGAAGTGACTTAAGAAAGAGCAAATAACTATAGCATGCTCTTGCCTGCCTCCACTAAGACTCAGGGAACATGTCAAAAGACATATGTCCAGGTGTCTTCTGGACATGACAAAGTGACTGCACTCATCAAGTCAATACAACTGTGTTACTTCCCCCAAGACCTGCCTGGATTTGACCTATCATTTCCTTATGGAAAGGGGACATGCCACCTACAGGATTAATACTGGCTACTTTTTTCAATGGTACTTCTACTGATAAATTTGCCAGGAACATGCTAATGCAGGCAATTCTTATAAAACTCAGTGGGCCATATGCACACTAAAGGACATAAAAACAGGAGGGAAAGTGGTTGGGAAGAAGACTCAATGGAAAAAAGAAAGGGGTCATGTAACACAGGGTAAAAGTGACTTAGAGTCATTGTATGCATACTTGAAACTATCAAAGAATACATGTGAATAAATACACAGGTAAATGTCATGGACAGATAGAGTAAAACCCAAATGGAACATACAGCATTGGTCCATTCATATAAAACTCCTGGTTCATGCACAGAAGGTCACATTTCTGCTGTTTATCTCATGATTGAAGAGACAAGAAATCTCTCCATGGACCCTTTCATAAGGACTCTGTTCCATTAGTGATGTGTTCTTCCTCAGGACCTTGTTACCTTCTGAAGGCCTTACCTTCTGCTGCCACTGGCTTGGCAAATCAGTGCATGCATAGAGTTCTGGGGAAACTTCAGTATTTTTTTAATCTATAAGATGGACACAATATGAGGTTTCAATTTCTCAATTCTGTGTATGAAAATTATAGTCTTCTATGCTGAGAAACAGGCATATACCAGCTGCCTGATGAATAATCCAGGAATTCTGATAGTTTCCAGTTCTGTGATTGCTAAGAATAGACTGTAAGCATTGATCCCAAACTTCTTTAATTTTCATGTGGCCCTTGTTGTTCTCTCTGAGTTAATTGACCACAGATAGCAGCCCACATATAGGTTGAAATTACATTTTATTTATATTTCATTTATTTTGAAGGTATAGTTTATATATAATAAAACGAAGATTGCTGTTCAAATGAATGCATATCCGTGACCACCATCCACATAAAAATGCAAGGCACTGCTTGTATTACATATGGCTTCCACATAACCCCTCTGTCAACGCTCCTCAGAAATGAACTGCTGTGAGCAGTACACAGCTCACAGTTATGTGTATTATCGTCAATTAGCAACAGCTTAGAAATCACAATCTCCTTCTCCCTGTGCTAAGTTCTTACTTGTAATAAACTCTTCAGTATTCAAAGTAGATACAGTGATTGCAAACAGTAACCCTGAGCTGGAGACCGAGCTCTGGAGATCCGCGTCTGTCTAACATATATGAGCCCCTCAGTTTCCGCCTCTGCATGGTATCAGAAAAAAGAAAAGGTAATTGTGAAACAAGACTTGAAAAAGCATTGACAAATAATGGCATTGAGGAAAAAAGCTTGATTGCTGGGTTAGAAAGTAATCATGATAAAGGAAGATCCACATCCCGTGGAGTGAGTTTAAATGGAGATTTCTCACATAAGGCTTGTGAAGAAGCAAGGTCAAGGTTTGAAATGTGAGTTGTCTCCCACAGACTTTTGTGCTTGGGAAGGTCATGGCACATTTAGGAGGTGGAGTCTTGCTGGTGGAAGGCAGTAACAAGGGGTGGGTCTTGGGGTTGGTTAGCCTTGTCAGTGAGTGAGTCTGCTCTTGAGTTTGAAATTTTATAGCTCTCAACTTTCTTGATATCTACAGTGACTTAAACCTTCTCCAGCTTTCGTCACCAGCCATGGCTCTTCTGCCATGAAGGACTGTATCTCTCCTCTGAAACCATAAACTGAGTAATATCCCTTTCTTCCTTTAAGTTGCTCGACTTTGGCTGTTCTCTCACAGCTACAAGAGGCCAGTTTTCTGGTGTTTGGTCATTCCTAAAAAATCCTTAGCTGGATCAAGGATGTTATGTCATGTCCCTCCTAGGCCTGTGTCTATCTTAGTATTTAACTAAAGTCCGTCACTCTTCCACTTATGCGAAACTCTAAATAATACTTCCTCCAGGTGAAATAATCTCTTTCTGCAGATTTTCTCACTAATTATCACTCTGTAAATGTGTTCTAAATAAAATGTCCACAGTTGATTGTGATGCAATTTTAGTGGGGTGTTTGGGAGCATCTAGAGAAAAGATGTGTGTGGTAAGTAAGCAGTAGGATAGGAAGATCCTTGACCAGTAACGGTGAAACTGCAGGAGTGGAGAGAAATTACGAGGGATAATAAGACCCCAGGCTAGCAGGTGACCAGAAGGAAGAAACCCTCTCAAAACATTAATATAACTGTTAGGTCAGAGTGAGGACTCAAAGGGAAGCCACATACTGAGATAGCCTTGTGAGGTAAAATATAGGATTTTCTTTAAGACTATTATGGGATATATATATATATCCAATTATGTGTATCACTAGCTTCACTCTACCCAGATCCCACATCAGCCCAGCCAGCATCCAGTCTTTTTCCCCTCCAATGTTCTCCCTGGCAAGACACTGAGCCAGAAAGTCTAGGCCTTGGGGCTTCTTGGTGGGCTCAGCCCATTGGTTGTGAAACTGCATTTGCACATGTTCAGCATACATAACCTGATGGTTTGGATGCTGCTGGTACACATTCTCACCAAACAGGAATGGGACCCAAATTCTTGGGTGGTTCTCTGGGCCTGAGCTGCACTATAATTTGAGAATTGATATATGTCTCCTTCCAGTGTGGTGGTCTTCATGTGGTTAGACATATTCTGTGGAACTCTGGCTACACCACCAGAGTCCTCCGAATTTCAAGGCCCAGAAAAATAAAACCTAATCTCCTAAACAGGAGAGGGCTGTATTTTTTTAAAGCTTAAGAATCAATGCAATCTGTACACAAACACAGAGCTCTGCAAAGAAGAATGCCATAGAATCAAAGTAAGTGTATCTCTTAGAAAGTGCAAGACAACTTGCTCCAAGGTTTCAGAAACCTGAACTAGGAAGCACAAGATTCATATTCATATTAAGAGGAAAAATAGATAGCTATGCCTACTTGTTTGACTAGAAAGGCTTTTATGTGTCAATAAAATGCTGGTTTGTCAACATTATGTGGAATGCGGGCCCATAAAGAACAGTTGCTGAAAGTCTTTGCACATTCAGATTAAAATAAAACTGCTGAACAAAAGCCATATTGTACACAGACCTAAACTTGAATAGCTAGAGGGGGTTTTCTGTGAGTGCTCTTAGTCACAGGCTCGGAGAATATACCTGTCTCTGCTTCAGTGCTTATTGAAAAGCCAGAAGGGTTTATGAGCAAATGTATTTGACGGAACTGCACGCATTCTCTGAAGAGTTCCTATCTACTTCCAAGTGCATTGAATGCACATCTTAAAGGCAGAGGTATTTGCTGGAAAACACCAAGCTCATCAGAAGTGGGGGAGTGACTGAATGCCTTATTTTTAAAATAATTTCTGAGTGGTACCAAGCCATGCTGGAAAAAACAAGGTCGCTGTGAATGCCGAGAAAAGGACAAGGCAGTATCTCGCTGTGTGATCAGAACCCAGAAGCAGAAAATCCCACTTGGATACATTGGAGCCACATGATGGATGGGGCAGGTAACAAGTATTCACACTCATTGACAGCAAGAGGGCTTTCATTGTGGCATTCCATGCCATGTGCTGTGACCATAATCACCCTTCTGATCATGCGTGTCCCTCCTTTCTCCCTTCCCCTTTCACATCCCTAGCATGCATCCTTTTAGGTTCATGCCCCCTCCATTTGAAAAAGGCAAAATGCAGAATCTTAAAAGCAAAGTGAAAAACAGTCTTAAATGGCATATGTCTAGCAACTCTGGGTCACTCTAAGGTGTTGTTCGCCATCCTGGGGCTCCTGGCATCCTATGTACCCCGCCCCTGAATCCTTGTCACTGATCCCTAGGACAAGTGCTCCTCACAGTGCTTTTTCCTCAGGATCCGGGGCTACCGGGGTCTGGGGAATCCACTCCCTCAGTATCAGGAATTCTTGGTCCAGTAGTGAACTGTGCAAGCAAACCTCAACAACAGTCCAAAGATGTGTGTGAGTTCTCCAAACTCACTGCTGAAATTCTAATCCCCAAAGGCAGAGTTAAGTGGTGGAGCCTCGTGGAGGTGATTAGGTCACGAGAGGAGGAGACTGGAAAAAGCCCACCACACCTGCCATGGGAGGAGGAAGCAGGGGTATGGTGGACAACCTAGGAAGCATGCTTTAACCAGACACCAGCTTGTCACGGGTAACCTAGGAAGCATCGAATCATCAGGGTCCTGGACTTCCCCAGCTGTGGACAAGGGAGAAATACATTTCTGTCTTCTTAAACCTGCCACTGTGCGGTATTTCAGCACAACAGCTAGAATGGACCAGAATTCTCATTATGAAAAATTCAAAAGAAGAGGATTGTCCTACTGTCCTAAGCTGCTGATGCTCTCGCGACTCTGAAATAGCTTGTGAAGCCCAGGAAATGTATCCACCCAAGGAACTTCACAACCAACAGATGAAATTTAGAAGTTCTATCCCAGAATGCTGACTGAAATTGCACACAAATGAAGCTTACATTTCCTATTTTGCCTGGACTGTCTTCAACGTTATACAGATAATGCACTGGAAATAAAAGACCAAGAACCTGGGCTTCATCCCATGCCTTTTTTTTTCTAGCTCTGATTTTGGGCAAATCAAGACTTTTTTTTTCTGTTCTTTAGTTTTCTGTCACAAGATAGATGATCTTTTTGCATGCCCTCATTCTCATATTCTACCATAGCATAAAATAAAAAACGAGTAGTTTCTATTAAAATGAAGAAGCATCATTTGTTGAAGACGCTAGAAGTTTTGGAATGAAGTCTTACACACCTGCCTCCTCTACTGGCAAAATGGTACATAGTTTCTACGGGATGCCTGAGATGCTTCACTGTTATTTTTTATCTGATACTTGTGCACTTTGCAAACAATATTTGGAAAGTGATGTGGAATGGTACAGGTCAGAAATTAATAATTTGTAAGCATTCAGTCTTCATTGCTTCTTCAACAAATTACATTATTTCTCTTCAATAAACTTGTAATTTCAGCTAAGTTTTTTGCCAATGACTGTAATATTTTCAATTATTTCTTCAACTGAAAATTTTCTTTTGTTTTCAATGTCTTTATATATAGTGCCGAAGTGCTGTTTGATATTACATAATCGAGGGGATCAAGCCTGTGCATTGTAGGATGGTTAGCAACATGCTGGGCCTTTCCTTTCCAGATTCCAGGAGCATCTCTCATGTTGTGACAATCAAAAATGTCTGTAGATACTGGCACATGTCCTCTGAAAGACAAAGTCACCTCTTATTTTCTTTTTTATATTAAATTCTTTTAATATTCTTTGAAACTTCATACAAAAACAGAATGAATTCATGTGCCTTCACCCTCCCCACCTAGTCTTACCCGTTCCTCCCTCCCTCCCTTCCTCCCTCTTTCCTTCCCTCCCTCCCTCTCTCCTGTTCTATATTCCAGCTGCGATCTTTCATCAAATCCCACTTCTCACCGCATGTGCGATCCGGTGGCCCTGTCTGTGCCGCATGTGTGGGAAGTACCCAGGCATCCACTGGGACTTGAACATCCCACCAGTGGGCAAGCAAGAGTGGAGAAGCTCTTCTTCTCCTGTCTTGCGCCAGCTCCATCCACTATCTCTGGGTGGTGCTGTATCTCTTTAAACCTTGCTTGTCGGTGGAGGAATGGTGGTAGGTTGACTATTGCATAGGTCTGATGGAGGTTGACCTCGCCTTGGTGAGCCCTTGGGAGCAGCAGCCCTGTCATTGTCCTAAGGAAGGTGGCTGGTAGTATCACTACCAACCAGAGTTACACGTGCTCTGCAACTGACCGATTGTGGTCCTCTGTGTAACTTATCTTCCATTGCAACAGGATGCTTCTTGGCTGATTGCTAAGAGCTTACTTATCTGAGGGTATAATGAAAGGTTCACTGAGAATTTTCAAACATTTAGTACATTGTATCTTTTAATTGGCAAGTCGAGTTCAGTCATGCTTTATGCTCCTGGGCAACTGTTTGTTAAGAATGAACACTCAGGACACGTTGCCATTTGGTGAATTGAAATATTCACTTCATTTTGCAAGCGAGGAAACTTTTTTTGATTCTTTTCTGTTTACTTTTTTATTGTTATTGTGACTTGAAGATACTTTGTGATGCTTTCAAGACTTTTTATTACTTGTCTTTTTGGGTCATGGCTCTGCCTTGGTCTTCCAAGGGAACATCTGGCAGACTGAAGTTTTATGCGAAATGAGCATGTCTCAGGACCCCAAGGCAGCAGCCCAGTAGGAAAGGCAGGCTTGGGGAAGCTGGCAGCTGAAAGCACGCAGCAGGGTGTGCCAGCCCGCAGTGCTTCCTTACTTCTTCAGAGAAGCTGCAGAGCTAGGAATTTACATGACAGTCCCATGAACTGTGGAAAGGCAGACGAGTTGCAGATCATTCTAGAAATAGATCTAGCAGGGAACAGTGCTTCACAATGTCAGTGTCTAATTGAGTCTCATTAATTCTAAGTGCAAGCCCGTGTTACCCGAGGGTGCTAAAGAATTGGCAGCGATCTCCACGGTCAAGTATTCATTTTAGGAGGAGACTTCTCAGCAGCATCGTTTCCTTTCAAAGTCCGAAAACAACAGATGACTCATATGTTTAAATAAATATCCAAGTTGATAGAATTACACGTCTTGATCTCCCATTCTAGATAATAATGTAGGTTTGTCTACATTCATAGATGTATTATTTAATGTCACATAATTAAATCTAAGAAGCAAGTTATTTAGAAAGAATAAAACGAACCGATCGGAGAAGACCCTATGTCATTGCTGTCCTCTAAACATCAAGTAAGACATATTAAATCACCGAAGAATGGAACCTGATCTTTCGCTGTAATGACCTTGAGATACACGGTGAGCTCTTGGGTTCCCAGTAGGAGCTGCTGTGTTCAGAAGCACCACCAGAGGGCAGGAGAGGAAAAAGAATCTCACGCATCAGAGGGAGACAATTTTCAGAATAAATACCAGTCTATTAAGCTACCAGCTCTGCATTTCCCCTGTCTGTATGTTGAGGGCAGATATGGCCACACAATACCCACACTGAAATTGATGGAACAATAATCCTTACTTGCCAGACCAGCATGTCTGGCCAAGTATGCAGAATAATCTCCCTGTGAATGCCCCATGATCCCCTAGCACAAACATGATTATGGAAAATGCCAGAAAGCTACATTAACTCCTCAGAAAGACTCAATCACCTTCCTGTCTATAGCAGATTGGGAGCACCACAGGACTGACATTCTCAGGGTTAAGATTTCAGAGCTGGGGAGAGGAATCCATGGGTAAGTGTCAGGGGCATCCCTGGGCAAGCAGGGGCAAGCAGACTAACTAATCTTCCAGAACTCCAAGTTCAGTAGAAGACTCTGACTCAGAAATGAAGTGGAAAGCCATCTCTACATGCATATGCAAACATATGCGTGCACCCACACATATGAGTTACTGTACATATTAAGTCACACACAGACAAAATTTCATTTTCCTTAAACAATTGCCAGTATATGTAGTTACACATACACACACACACACACACACACACACACACACACACTCACTCATAATCCAGGAGATCAGATACTGTTGAATACTGAAGCTTGTCATCTCTGGGTAACAAAAGGCCTCTTTGGATGTTTTTCTAACTTTTCCTTTTTGCAGGCAGTATTAACATGGTCTGTGGTCTCATCCAAGATTTGTGAATCGGTGGTCATTTTGCCAACTCCAGGGATGCCACAGCTGGTCATTCATTCAGTGGCCGCTTTAATTGTACCTGGTCTCCCAACCCTGGCCACTGCATTCAGGAGCCCAGTCTTGCAGAAACACAGGCAAAGACCTTAATGAACCACAGAGTCTCCAAAAAAGTGCTTCACAGAGCCTCAAATTGAAATTCCTTTATGACTCCTGAAAGGCATGTGAGTTTGTGTGTGTGCAGAATATGTGCATGTGTGAAAGAGATATAAGATTATATTAAATTATGTCGTTATTTTATTTTGATTCAAAAAATCAGAATCTCTGAGTTTGTACCTTGCTCACCTCATACTTAGGTGTATAGCTTAAGAAAGTTCCTTAAAATCCTGTGTGCCTCAATTTTCACATATACAGTAAAAGGCTGATAATTTTAACATGTACAATAATGAATAAAGCCATTCGAAGACACTGATAGACACTAGACAAAAGAGCAATATAAGCAATGCTTTTAAAATTTTTCAAGTCTGTGTTAATAATGTCAGTTTATTAATATTAATGTCACTTTTACAGTTTCTTTTTGCTTTGGGGAACTAATGTGTTCTCTCAGCATCTCAACCACTCTATTAGAGAGCCATGGGCCATAGACACTGTGCCGGGGGGGGGCACTAGATGAGCCATTCCTCACTGTGAAGTTTAAATGAAGTGACCCACAGGAAGGGCTTCCAACTGTGTGGCCCATGAAAAGCTTTCTACAAATGCCAGCCGGAGATGTCCATCATCCTGACCCCACAATTCCTGAGGCTATCTTCAACGTGACTCACCAGAGGCAGCACGGGAGTCAGCCAGCTAACAGCACTCAACCTTGCCTGCACACAGGAGCCACCTGCAGACATAGGCATCCTGACACCCAAGCCACCTGCCAGGGTAGTCAGGACAGACCTTCTGGACAGGAATCTGGCATCAGCTTTTCTTATGCTGAGCAGCTGATTCCAATGTAAAAGTCAAAAATCCCTGAGCTAAGCAGAGGGCAAACATTCTCCATGTGACTTGCAACTATGAATTACCCTTTGCGCAGAGAACCAGAAACATTTTCCTTTAAGTAGTGGCTCTGGAGTATGGCCTCCAGACCAGCCACCTTGACATCTCTTGAGAACGTATGAGAAAAGTGAATTTTCCAACACAGGTACTCTGAGAGCCCCAGAACTTTGGCTCTTAACAGATCTTCTTACACACATCAGATTTCAGAATTATAGTTGAAAAAAGAAATGTACCTGTGACTTAACTTTTAGGACTTTATAATCTCCTTTCCTTAAAAACATAATCAAAGACAAGATAGCTTGAAAATGCCAGTATTAAGTCACACACAGACAAAATTTCATTTTCCTTAAACAATTGTCAGTATCTTAAGGCCTCACCTTATATCTTCTGCAGCCAGTTTTTCAGCAGTTTTGACATTTGTGTCAAAATTGTCCTTTCTTGTGTGAATGAACTCAGCCCACCCACATTCCTGATTCTGAAAGAACAGAAGATATGGTGAGTACAATACAAAATTTCTCTTCTCCTCAATCACTTATTTCTACAATGTATGAATACTTCTCCCATTTTTTATTATTATTTGAAACAAGACACTGTAACCCAGCAGGCTTCAAACTCATGGCAATCCTCCTGGTCAGGCTTCTAGGGTGCTCATGATCCTGGCTCTTCCGCACATTCTTTATGAAACTCTCTTACCTCATTTTCCTAGAGACCAGAGCTCATAAGCACTTCTTTGAATTTGTTCCAGTCAATCTCCCAATGAGTGCATCTATCAGTTGGGTGGCTTTTCAGGAATACTTCATATCTAAGCCATATAGCTTCTCACAGGGAGCTGAGTGGGGATTTTTATCTTCTTTACTGCATCTTCCCTGCACCTATTTTGTAGGCAGCATGAACTCTGTGCTCATCCACAATCTTGCCATTCACCTGCCTTTGTTTGCATCTATTGAAATACCCTAAAAGTCTGTGGCCATACCACTCTGAACAACCAATCTTATCTGAAATATGCTTAAAAGTGTCATCTCACTTATCACCAATACCAACAATTCCCGTGTTCTTGAAGGATAACTTTCAGAGTACTGTGAAATCATAGTTTTTTGAACATGATTTAGAAACTCCCATACCTTCTCTAGGATGGTGCTATAGTAAGATCAATGCTCCTGGCTGTCTGGGTCCTTCCCCAGTTCCTAAATCAGCTCCTCTGGGCTTCTAGTTACAGGCATGTGCCCTCCAGTGATGGCTCTCAGCTGCAGTATTATGCAGCCTGAGCACCAGGAGTTCTAGAAGCTCCCAGAAAGGTGTACACTGGTCGGGACACACCCTCCTGGCAAAATGGCTGCTGCCTCCCACAATGAATCAGCCTCCAACCACCCAGCTCCCTGGCACTTTGCTGCCCTCTGCTGGAGTCTCTCAGCCCAGCTTTATCTTGTTCCTCTGAAAGGTGAACTAGAAATCTTTGGGTGAAAAGTGGAGGTTGCCAGTGTCCAAAATATATAATGTTCTCAGCACTTCCTTGTTTTATCTCATTTATGTTTAGATTCCTGAAATGGAATCTGGTCAGGAGTCTAAACCATTTTCGTTAGCTAGCTGTCTGTTTTTTTTTTTAGCTGTCTGTTTTCTAACTAGGAGACACTGAGTGCTCAGGTGCAGAGGGACAAAGATGAGGAGAGGCAAGCTCTGCTCCAGGATGGGCGCATGGAGGATAAAGCTCTTTGAATTCATAGGTAGAGGATCTGATTTCAGTTGGCATTTGATTTGGCACTGGTCACATTGCAGGCGGTTTCTTTTCTTCTTAAAGATCTTCAGCCCCTGTGTTAGGGAAGATGTATGTCTCAGAGGAACTGATTGTCCAGTGAAATGCAGGAAGTGGGCGTTGAGACCTGAGTTCTCAACAAATTCATTTGCTGATGGCCTAATCTTCATCCACCAGAGAAAGTATTTGAAGACAGACTAGATTCTTTGGGATTTCTTTCTTGGTTTCTTGATTTCTTTCTTTCTTAATCTCTCTCTCTCTCTCTCTCTCTCTCTCTCTCTCTCTCTCTCTCTCTGCCTAATCCCTTCCTTCTTTTCCTTTCTCTTACCTACTTGCCTGACTTCTCTCTCTCTCTTTCTCTCTCTCTCTCTCTTTCTTTCTTTCTTTTAAGATTTCCTTCATTTTTTTCTTTCTCTGTGTTTTTTTCTTCTTTTGTTTCTGAACCATGCTGGTCTTGAACTGTGGGTAACCCTCCACCATGCTCAACTTTAGAGAGATATTCTTAAAAGATGAACAAGATGAACTTGAGCTTGCAAAAAGAGGAAATGTGGGTAGTGAAGTGGCCAATCAGAGGGCAGAATGACAGAATGAACACATCCTGAGAAGGAGGCAGGAGGCTCCAGGTCCCCAAAGGGAGCCCTGGGAATGCATAGTTCCTGGGTCCCCAGAAGGAACCTGCCTGTCACACCTCCACTTTTGTTCTGGACTTCAGTTTCCAGAACTACAAGAAAATTAACATATGTTGCTGAAGTCCTGAAGTCGCTGGGTCTGTAGCACTTTGTAATGGCAACCTGACCAAAGGCAAACATCCACTGCACAGAGCTAAAGCCAGGCATTGCTCAAAAGTCTTTGCTCACTTCACATGAGCCCTGAGCCATGGAAACTGTGCACTTTTATAAGCCATTCCCTCGCTGAGTGCAGACTGAAATACTGTTGTCTCTATTCGTCCACTTGCATCTCGCTTTCTACATTCAGCAATCCTAATCTTCCTTCAGTGAAGTTTCTTGTACAGTGTTGCAGTTCACCTGCATGTTTGCTGACAAGTCACCATCAAATGGCTTAAGGGAACAAAAGATTTATCTTCTTATGATAGTCCGGTTACAGTCTGTAGTCCAGCTTGACAGGAGAGCATGAACAAACAACAGGGCCTAGGGAACTAGCCACACCATCTCTAAGTAATGGCTGAGAAAAGGATGATCCTTACTTGCTAGACCAGCATGTCTGGCCAAGTGTACACAAGGATGCCAACTTTCTCAATCAACTCTCTGTATTTTATTCCAAGGCATAGTCCCACCCACCATGGGCTGGGCCTTCCCATCAGCTAGACAATTTTCTGCAGGTTTGCTCTGGGCTTAACTCAACCACTAATTCTCTACAAATGTGCCCAATGCTCAAACCCTCAACTGACAAGTTGACACCTGTGCCTAACTATAACATACAGAGTACCTCAAAATACATCTTTACATTTTCAGATGCTAGCTTTTTCACTGCTCTGGTTGGGCCATAAAGTTTTCTTTTATTCTTTGAACCTCAATCCCCAATCTGATCTAAAATAATTCTCATTCACCATTCTACCATCACAAACATGCTCTGAATTCATTCTACTATCTGATCTGGCTCACAGGAATATGTTTTCAGTAGTTCTTTAGCATTCCTAAGAATTCTGAATAAACGCATATTTTTCATATTAAAAGAAAAACAGATAGCTGTATTCTAGCAAAGTTCCAGTAAACAACCAGACAATTTGCATTGCCTCATTTGGCCAAATCCCATGATTAGCTAACGATCTCAAAAGTTCTAAAGAGGACGCCTCTATTTTTTTTTCCAGTTTGGAAACTTGCCTTTTCTCCTTTTTACATCTGCTTCTTGTTGGTTTCTCCACTAAGGCATCAGAGCTCGCCTTTCCTTTCCTCCTGCTCACCCATGTGAATGAAAGAGCATCCACATATTTTTGGATCCCACTTCCTACTGCTTGCCCCTCTCTGGCTTACTCATTTGTTTTTCAAAACGCTTATGCTAATGCCTCTGTGGCATTTTGAGGCCATCAGGCAGGATTCGTGGATCATATTCCTGCTGCAACACCAGGGGGAAAATACCACAAAAGTTTCCTGGGACTGCACAACCCACCTGAGGTTTTCTTATGACTCAGAAAATTGAGACCGTCTCTGTGAATCATTCAGGGCAACCACAGGACTAATCTCACTCCTGGACTTCTGAGGATAAACTTCTGCAGATAGATGCTTCTTTTTCCCAGACAGGAGGACTTTTTGGAGGTTTCAGGATTAGAAAGGTCCTCAGGTCTTTTTGAAGAGCCATTCTGCCTTCCCCCCACAGAGGAGTCTTTATGTGTGCCTTGGGCTTTCCTCAGCACAGAATTGTTGGTGAACAGAAAACAATTCTGAGTGCCATAAGCAGAAAAATAACTCCCGGAGAAGACAGGGATCTTCCAAAAGTACCACAAAAGCCGGGGAATCAGGAACTGGAAACAAAAGATGGCATGACTGTTTTAAGTTTAAACAAAGGCAAGCAGCGAGTAACCACGCCACAGATCTGTCCAACGGCAGCACCTCTGTGTCAATAGACTGGCTGTTTTGCTGGTTATCAAGCCTAGGTGATGTTTGATTGAACATGGACTTTCATTGGTTGTAGCTTCTTCACATCATTATCACAAGGTTCAATCCATTGTAGGCCAAGCATGATGGGCCAAACCTAAGCCAGGGGCTTCTCAGATGCTAACTAGGCTGGATCATTGAACATCCAGTACTTAAAAATTCTAGGTAGAGCTAGCATCTGACCACTTAAAAGAATCACAAAATGAGGGGCTTCAAAAAAAAAAACACAGGAACAGGAGTTTGGATTCAGGCAGTGAACAGAAGGTACATTGTCCTTACCGTCCACCTTGTAGTAACCCAACACCCTACCTTATAGAAATTCCTCCTAGCTGGAACACTGCAGTTATCCCCACATTGGGTAGAGCATGTTTAACTGAAAATGTCAAATCCAAACCGCTCTGAGATCTGAAGTTTTGGGAAAACTAATATACCAATTAGATACAAAATGTGTCAATCTGGCTATTGACAAGTAAGCATTTAAGTACCCCTGTGAGGAATTATTCAGTTAAAAAAATCCCTGCGCAAACGACAATCCGTGGGAGTTTCTCTAATTCATGTGAGAAGACTCAAGTCTGCCCACAGTGACTGGGACCATTCTCTGGGCATACTGGTGAGATGGAGGGAGCTGGCATACTAGTACTTTGGCATACTGGAATAACTGCCAAGGGATAATGTACGTCCCCTTTTCAACCCACTGTGGAAATGCTGCGGCCAGATCCCTTGGCTTCCTGTGTTGGTATGAACTCTCCTTCCATGTTAATGAATGTAACAGAGAACTATAAACTGTAATAAACGCCTTGTTCCCTTAGCATCTGGGTCTTGTATTCATTCAGCAATGGGATGAAACTAACACAACTAACATGACTGTTTTAAGTTTAAAGTTTAAACTAACAAGATTATTTTAAGTTTAAAGTATTTAATATTTTTTGTGGGCGCTCAACTAGGAAAATCTAAACATATACTCTAAAGTCCTAAAAGTGTCTGATATTTGAAACACTTCTGATCCCAGATAGAAAAACTCAATCTGTGTTTCTAAAAATGCAGTCCTGAAAAGGAAAAACAATACTTAAAATTCTCGCTATTTGTGAACCACATCTTGATCAAGATGTCTGAGTGATAGCCATTATTCTGATTTTACCATGATCCTCTCTCCACATTCCATGACTCAACCAGATAGTTTATCATGTCCAACACATGCTATATAGCAACGTTACAAAGGAGAATGAAATGTAATTAGGTGGAAGCCCAAACCTCTGTTCACCACTGTAAGGAATGAGGAGGGAGAAACTACAAAGCGAAGGCACTCTTTATAATGGACACTTGCTGTGCCTGACACTTAGGACCTCGGCCTCTGGTCTCTATTGTCAAGTATTAATTATGACTTCTGCAGAGCAGCGTCTAACTAGCTGACTTCCACTTCTGAAGGTTGCAACATCTAAAGTACTATCCTCACCCCTGTGTGTCCCATTGACTGACCACAACCCCATTTCTCACTGATACCCAGTGTCGGGCACCGAAGGCCACACTCTGACCCTCTCAGCTCATTTTCTCACCACAGCCTCCTCACCTGGTACTCAAGCCATTATGTGAGCTACAAAAAACAACCAGCCCAAATCCCCTGCAGGTCCTAATTGCTGAGCAAGTACACATCCTACAAGACAGTGCTGTTTCTTCACACCCCTGTGGCAGTTACTTTCTTGTGTGATTGCTTTGAGACAGCATTCATACTCAGGCAAAAAAATAAAAACAGGAGATTTAGTTGGCTAATGGTTCCACATGGGTCACTGTGGCAGAAAAGGCGTGATAGAAGCTAAAGGCTGATTTGAGTCTCGGCTTTTATCATGGAGGTAGAGAGAGCAAGAATTGTAAGTAGGATGGGGCTATCAAATCTTAAGGTATTAGGGTCCTAAATCTCTCAAAGACCAGCCAAGACATGTATGTGAAAGTGAGAGCATTTTATTCAATCTAAACAAATATTCTGAAGGAAAATCTAAACAAATATTCTAAAGTCCTAAAAGTGTCTGATATTTGAAACACTTCTGATCCCAGATAGAAAAACTCAATCTGTGTTTCTAAAAATGCAGTCCTGAAAAGGAAAAACAATACTTAAAATTCTCACTATTTGTGAACCACATCTCGATCAAGATGTCTGAGTGATAGCCATTATTCTGATTTTACCATGATCCTCTCTCCACATTCCATGACTCAACCAGATAGTTTATCATGTCCAACACGTGCTATACAGCACAACAATTCAATCCAGCATGCTGAGGTCCAGCATTGACGAGAGAAAACGGTGGCCATGAGCGCAACTGAGAGGCTTTATTAGAGAGGGACAGAGACAGACAGAGAGAGGGACAGAGACAGACAGAGAAAGAGACAGAGAAAGAGCGAGAAAGACTGGTACCAGGGCTTACACACACAGGCAGTAAGTACCCTATGTGTGTGCAGCCCGAATTACATCTCTACACGGTTTTTATATACAAGGGACAAAAGACACAGTGTTTTACAGTCTTATCGGCTTGTAGACTTCTTGCAGGCCCTCTGGCCAAACGGCATTCTGTTAGGGTCTGGGTGGTATGTTCTTATTCAGGAGCTTTTATGACTCCCTTAAGCTAATTTAGTTTACAGGAAACTGAAACTTAGGCCTAGCTTGGAGTCTGAGGCCTGTCATGGCATTAGCCTAGCTTGGTCCCTTCAAAGGCACAGCCCTGTGTCCTGCTTTCCTCCAGCAAAGCTCCACCCCCTAAAGATGCAACAAGCAACCCAAAGATTAACATTCAAACACATGAGTATGAGGAAGGGAGGCCACTCACCTTCAAACCCCCTCCTTCACTGGGATCATCAAGAGTGTCAGTGAAGCATCCCACCTGGCTGGCCACAGGGCTCAGGACTTTCTACACAGACCATGGGACCCAGGACTGGACTAGCAAATCCTGTCATGCACTGAGATCCTTCTTGCTGGCAACCAGCTGCTCATCTGCAAAGCCACAGAAGGTGAAGAGGGTCTGTAGGCATTCGGGAAATGCCTGGAATGACGCTGGAAGAAGCATGAAGGATAGAAGGTGGCTCTAAACCCACAGCAAACATTGTTTAGATCTGTGGCAAGAAGCTTGGCCGATGACATGGCATGGCATGTCAGCAGGGAGAGGCTCTAGGCAAGGTTTGAACAAGACATCCTTGGGTCTGTGGTACAACAACCTCAAAATAAGAATGGAGAACATGTAACTTCAGACAAAAGCAAAGTAGGTCTGGAGTTTGTCAAATGTCCTTAAAATAATGTAGTTTCCTTGAGGGGTAAGGATCGCTGACATGTTCTCCAGTCCTGTGGGGAGTCGGGTGATGTGCACAGACTGTCTTTTTAGGAAGGGCTTGCCACTATTGGGTGTGAAGAGCAAGGAGAGGACAGGCGTGACCAGCACAGGGACGTGGACACACTGGTAGTAATAGAAGTGGGGGGGGGCAGGCATGGTGCACGTGACTGGCAGGCAACCATGAGTGCCAAGGTGGATGCTAGAAAAACAAAGGAAATACTGTAGCTCAAGGAATAATGGAAATGAGACAAACAACAGGCAGAGAACAAATTAGCAAGCATACAAATACCCCTGAGGTTTCCCTTCAACTAAATGGCCATAAATTTTAAAGCAAGATTGCTTTCTACACATTTAAAATAGCACAGTCTTGCTAACATTAGCAGTATCTTAACTTATGGTGTTTACCTCCAAAACAGTCAGATACCTAAATTCTTAAAAATTGGATTATTTGGAAATTAGTAGACAAAATCGTTGTACGACAAGCTTATGTTTAGAGAAGCTTTCCTTAGAAAGTGGATTGCTCTACTATCTGCTGTCTAATGGATCTTCTCTGGAAGTCAGATGCTGACAAAAACAAACAAACAAACAAACAAACAAACAAACAAACAAACAAACAAACACAAAAAAACCCTGTGGCATAAACCAATGGCCACCAGAGGTTCTCTCCCTTGACCCCCCACACTTCTGTCCTCACATAATTCACTCTGCAGGGCTCCCAGCCTCTCAAGCCCTGACCAGCGCTGCCCTTCCCAGTTCAGGACAATGGCTGAGTTCCTGGTAATAAGTCCTAGATTCCTCTGCATTGAGGAGCTTGAGTCATCAAGAAGACCCTAGAGGGGCTGGAGAGGTGGCTCAGGGGTTAATCCTCTGCCTTGCAGGCAGAAGGTCCCGAGTTCTGATCCTAGACCCCACGTATAGACGCTGGGCGGAAGCGGGGGCGGCCTGTGTTTCTGGTCCTGGTAGGGCGGAGCCTGTGAATCCCGAGGCAGAATAAACAGGAGGAGGTGGAGGCGTCCATGGTGGTTCCCGAATTCGTCTGTGGTTCTACACACACACATACATACACACACACACACACACACACACACACACACACACACACACAAATACACACATGCACACATGCACAATTGAATAAAAAAAGTTAAAAAACAAATTAAAAAAGAAGACCCTAGAGGTCTGGTCTCAAGACCTGTCAAGACTGCAGATTCAAGCATGAGACAGTTACATCGCCCATCAGCAGGGGGCGCCTTCTCATTTGCAAGGAAGGGAAAGCAAAGCGGATATTAGATTTTTGTTGTTTCTTGCTCCCCCAAAGAAAATCAGAGTTAAGAGATATTTATGGAGCTGGAGAGATCACTTCCTGTGTAAGAATGAACACTGGAGTTTAGATCCCAGCACTGACCAAATAAACCACCAGGTATAATCCCATCTATAGGTGGTTAGGAGGTTGGTGAGGTCTTCTTGACTTCAAGTCTAACAGAGGAAATGCCAGTCCCAGATTCCGAAGAGACCCTGCCTCTGAGGAATAGCTCAGCTCTTAAAGGGATGGTCAGTCCCCATCAGAAAGTGACAAAGAAGGAGACTTGGTGCCTTCTTCTGGTTTACTTGTGCACAGCCCGTGTACCTGGACACACATATGCATACATTACACTCACACATAGACACATAAACACACAGAAAAAAAAGAGTGAATTTTGTATAAATGTGATGGGTTACAAATGAACCATCTAGCTTCAGTTCTTTATATCTGTCCTAAGCAATAAGAGCTTTCTCCTGCACTTGAAAACCGTTCTAGAATCTCCTGGAATTTTATTACCATTTTCTCAAGAAACATTGACTGGCTCCCTAAGACAGAAATTTTTTTCAGTGTGTCAATACTGTCTGGTCCTGTAAAATTCATAGTAGACAAAGGATTCATTGACAAACCCATTTTCCAAGTTATTCAAGTGCTATTTTGAGAATGTTAAGTAAAAATTCCATTTTCAGATATGCATTTCTCCAAGGAGCTTTAGAGGTAATTATTGAAGCATGTCAGCACACTGTGTTTTCCTACGTGTTTCTCTAGCCAGTATCCATTAGTGAAATCAACTTAAACAGCCAACAAAATATTTCAATGAGATAGCAGAATTTTAATATTGGCTAATGAAACTAATTTCTTGACTCATCTGTTTGCTTTTTCCAAGGGCATCCAACTAAACAGGCTTTCAGAAAAATTAATATGTGACTTCCTTTTATTAAATGGATCTGAGAGATTAAGGAAGAGCACAGTAGAGGCTCCAGTTAGAGCTTTTAAATTCTGCTGGCAACCAGGCTGTATCCACTGCCAGAGCTCATCAAAAAATCATCAGCCCAGGTCCTGGCTGGGGAAGTGGAGCTTTGCCTGTCACATACTCTCCAGTCAGGTGTACACCCTGGTCTGAGATCTGCCTTTAAAGCTGAGCTTTGCCGATGGGTCTGACCATCCCCTTAAGAGCTGAGTGTGCCCTGCGCTGCTCTGGATTTTGTGAGGATGGCCAGGCTATGTGCCCTAGACATCCTTCTTAAACATTATTTGGAATGATTTGAGGTCATTAAATGCTTAGTAAACCCTTTAAAATTTGTGTTAATACTTAGTAGCAAACGTTAAAATGATAAACAGTGTCCTCCCTGTGCTAATCATCACTCCCCTTCCCCTCATTTTCCATCGCATCTCCCCTTACTGCGGTGGGAGACACTGTCCATGGCCTCCCGGGTCCCCAGCATCCCCTGTGGGTTTCTATGTGCTTCCTTCCAGCTGCTCTGTGCTTTGCTTCATCTCGCTTGGTCTTGTAAGCTTTCCTCAGACAACAACCCTCGGCCATCTTGGGCAGCTCCACTCCAGATGACCAGAGCTGGTTGCTAGACCTCACATTCTGCGGGCAGAACCCCGCGGCAGACCAGCAGGGGTGAGAAAAGCACAGGTTTTATCATGTGGCTCTCCAAGGACCCTCTCTGCCACCAGGTACTACGGCAGGCTGGACCCTTGTTTGTCTTTCTCCCTTTCTCCTCTTGCTTCTTCCCCTTCGGTAGGTCAGCTCTGCCCATACTTTCTCAACAGAGCATTCCTGTAAGTAGCTTCATCTCACAGCTAAATCCTGTGGAGATCTAAGGCAACAAACAAACAAATTTGCTCTATGGCAAGAGCAACTCTTTCAAAATACAATTCTGTTGGTGATTTCAAAATATAAGCGTTCCTGGAACGTGCCTTTGTTCCCAAGGACATCTGGATAGTCTGACACCTTGCCTTGTGCCGCTGCTTCTTTGTAATCTTGCATGTGTGTGTGTGTGTGTGTGTGTGTATCCATATCTCTACATTCTCAATCCTACCTATTCCTTAATCCTCCTGTCTTCCCTCAGCTCTATTCTCTCTCTCTCTCTCTACCCCTCTCTCCCTCCCTTTCTCTCTCTCCAGCCTATTCCCCTTGTCTAAGACACTCTTGCCTCATAAACTGGATGTTCCCCCTCGGTCCTGTAGGCCCTTCTCCTTCCTGGGGACAGCCCTGTAACTCCTCAGACCACTGTGTCTTGCTCACCAGTTCCTGGGGCTCAAGATGCCTTATGCAAAGCCTACTTGAGTGTAAGCTCTTCATGGTGACCGATCCTGGCCACACTTCCACACCAGCACACAGTGATGCCTTCATTAGAATTGTCTCAGTGCACGACCAGAGTGATGGCTTCCAAGGCAGGCCCTTTAGAGTGTCCTACACTCAGAGATTTCATCTGTGAGAGTCATCAGGAAAACCATATGTGTAGCGGGAAGGGACGCTGTAGACTTATGAAAGTTGAGCGAGTAAACAGCCTTACTTAGATAATTAGATATGAAAATGATCAACTTACTCTGGTTTCTACCTAGTTTCTTTTAAGCATGAATGAGTGGAAAGACTTTGTCCAAACAAGAAGAAAAATAGTCTTTTCCACAGCAAACTCAAGCCTTGCCTGTGATTCAGGTCCTCCCAAATAGGCCCAGTGTGAAGGGACAAGGATCTTCAGAGGGCTCTCACCAGAGTAAAGCTAAAAGACACTCTAATAGCAATTCTAAGGTGGAGAACTACCCTGTCCACTCTGATCTGACTGGTTATGTACCAGATACCCAAGAAATTTCACCAAGAGCAAAAGTAAGAAAATAAATCAGTGCAAAACAATCATTAAATACATTTTATACAAAACAATGCAAATTTATTGTACCTATTCTTTTTCTGCAACATATTTTCTCTTTTTAATTTTGGACATTTCATGTGCATTTCTTACATATGTACAATGGATTTTGACTTTATTCACCCTCACTACCCTCTGAAATCTTCCTGGCTCCCCTCTAAACTCCTTTTTCTTCTTCACATCTGACGGCCCAAAGGACATACGTTAGAGAAACTGGCAGACTCTCCTTTGGCAATCACTGCAGTCTTCTGCTCTTCAGGAAGAGATGGGAACACATGGGCCACTCCTTTGTCCACGATGGAATGATGAAGCCAATTTCACATGAGCAGAGACAGCTGTTGTGTCCGTAGCTAGTTGTAGCAGTCATGTCATGTCTGGATGTGAGTGTTTCTTGACACATTTCCCCATCCCCTGATTCTTTCCATTCTATCTTCTGCATTGTTCCCTTGATCTTGCAGTGGTGGTGGTACTGTGAATGTCCTGTGCAGGACAAATGCTCCTCAGTCACTTATTTTCATTTCTCTGTCCAGATAAGTGTCTTTACATTAACTGTTGCTCCTCTGCAATGCAACACATTTTTCCATTGATTACTTTACTTTGAGTGATTCATAATGTGCTTCACCTAGATTCCACTTATTATACTGTCCCACACTATAATCGTGCAGTAATTCTGGGTAATCATCCCTACAGATGGGTGTAGGCTTAGCACAGAGGTCTGGGAAAAATGGACCTAATGCTGATTCTCAGGCATCTGGGTTCCAGATCCCTCTGTCTCTAGATCATGAGAAGTAGCGTGTTGCTTACGTGTCAATAGTCCTATAACATAGTTTAGTATAGTAGTCTGTGGGAAGAAAGGACACAGCTATTAATTCCATTGTGGAGAATTAATCTGTGTTCATGTTTTCAAATTCTAAGAGTAATCAGGGAACATTCTAGTGTGTTCTTCTTCCTTTTCTTAGGCTTTCCCCAGAAGTGTTGACTGTGAAATGGACTATCAGAGGATGGAAGCTACTGATCTAAGAAACTCCATCGCTGAAAAAGTTAATGTCTATCATTTTGTGTGTGTGTGTGTGTGTGTGTGTGTGTGTGTGTGTGTGTGTGTGTGTATGTGTGTGTGTGTGTGTGTGAACTTTTTTATTTCTCAATATTGGGTCCTGTTACTTGTGAAAGAGTAACTTTGTGAAGTCCTCTTCCATTAAGAGTATCATGTCAGTGTTGCTAAACAATTCTCCCATGATTTCTCACTTTCCCCTGTGGTTTAAATCTTCCAAGTGGCACGTTTGTACAGTATACAGTCTTGGAAGCCTGTAAGAATGGCCTCTTTTGAAAAGACATGGGGATATACCAGGATAACAGAGGTATAGACACATTTAAGACTCAGCATGATCAGGGTGGAGACTCTCTCTCTCTCTCTCTCTCAGAGGAGACAGGTAGCCCCATAAATATCCATATGGGGTTTGTCTCTGGAGTCCTGCTTACACACATAAACCCCTTGTCCACCTCTGTCTTCGTCCTGGGCAAGGGGGAATGATATGGACTTTGCTCTGGCTGCTGCCTAATGACCTGGAGTCAGGTATCTTCTCTCAGTACAAAACATCCAATTTCCTTTCTTGGGATTAGGGTGAAATATCACAATCTTCCTATTTTCTCAATGAACTCTCAGTTTCCAAACTCTAAGAGTGACTAGGGACACTTGTGGTGTGTTTTCCCATAAATGCAACCCTGACAAACTCCCTTTTGTATTAGACACCACAATGTATACAGTGTCAATTTTAAAACCATGTCCTATGCTATGAAAAAGACAGAACTTAGTAAAAGTTGTTAGAAGTTTAAGAATTTTTTTAAAGTGGAACCATCCTTTTAGCATTAGCTTGACTGGATGTAGACTTGAGATCTTCCTGGATGAGTGAGGCTGATGGTAAAATGATTTATCTTCTTTTTTTTAATTTTTTTATTATTTATTCAATTGTGCGCGTGTATGTGTATGTGCGTGTATGTGTGCGCGCGCGTGTGTAGAACCACGGACGAATTCGGGAACCACCATGGACGCCTCCACCTCCTCCTTGTTTACTCTGCCCCGGAATTCACAGGCTCCGCCCTACCAGGACCGGAAATGCTGGCTGCCCCCGCTTCCACCTGGCGTCTATACGTGGGGTCTAGGATCAGAACTCGGGACCTTCAGCCTGCAAGGCAGAGGCTTAACCCCTGAGCCACCTCGCCAGCCCCGATTTATCTTCTTGACGAAAGTTTCAGGTGATTTTATGCCTGTATCTGTTTGCTCTTGTTCACCAAACGTGTATATTTTAAACAAGAAACTAACCAGTATAAGAAAACCATCCAAATCATACCACTCTTTATCCCTAAAATGTTTTAGTGCTCTGTGATGATGTATCAGACTCATGGGGAGGGGTCGGGGTGGCTTCTTTTTCACTGGGCAGGTAAGCCTCTTAGAGCCCTACAAATAACCCAGCTAAAATATGTGCACCAAGCATGGACATTTGGTCCATCTTTGGTAAGAAAGGGAAAGAATGGTTCTCCAGGAAGAGACATATTCTTCCAAATAAAAGATCAAAGTCTTCAAAAGAGAAACCTTGTACCATTTAGATTTTTTAGGAAAATGAACATGAGCCTTGGTTTGGCACAGTCACTTAAAGACAAGAATGAGAGTAAAAGCCAATCTATACATGCCAAAAAGTAAAGTGATAGGAAGCGTAGGCTCTGGGGAGTCCTGAGAGGATCTGAGCACAGGTTGTCTTGATCATCCACCTGTTGGTCTTAACAAGACATGCTTTTGCTTAGTAAGACTGCTGAGACAATCAGAATTGTCGGTTTGACTTTGGAGTCACCTAAGAAATACATCTGTGGACATGTCTGTGAGGGAGTTTCTAGAGAAGGTAAGGGAGACTTGCTCTACAACGGTTGGCACCATCCCATGGGTTAGAGTCCCAGACACAATAAAAAGAAAAAAAAAAGGAAGTTACCTGAATGCTGATGTATCTCCTTTCTCTGTTTTCTGGATGCCACATGACCAGCTGCCTTATGCTTCTGCCACCATACTTTCTCATCATGATAGACACAAATTGAGCCAGAATGAATCCTTCCTGCTCTAAGTTGCTATTTCTAGGTATTTTGGCACAACCATGACAAAAATAACAAATACTAGATACCTGTGTGGACACATGCATGTGCTTATGTCACAGTTTGTTTTAAGCCACTGAGCAACACTCATGCATAGAGAGTTCACAGAAGAGATGCACTTCTTATTTAACCTAAGAATTAAATTCATTGACTTACATTTTAACTTTTATAGCATTTCCAGAGAACAACACGTTTTTAAAGTTTGACATCATCAATGTTTCACTGAGAGCTCCTTTGCTTTATTGAAACCTGCATAAAATCTACACTCATCATCTCCTTTGAGATGATCATTAACCATATGAGATTAGCCTCTTCAACCTCAAAGGTCTATTTCATGGCAAGAATCATGCCTCAGTTTTCCTTTAGAATCAAAAATATCACTGCTGCCTAGTATTTCCCCTCTAACAGCTATACTCAATATGAAGATACATAGGCCAGCTTGGCTCTTCTAAATAATTAATGAACTCTAGAAGAAACATTTATAGATACCTTCCTAACCAGTAATTTTAGCGAGGCAAGTTGAGAGCAACTACTTAACTAATTTGCCAATGTATTCTCTCCCTCTGAGCAAAACAAATGCCTTGGACAAAAAATGAAATTTAAAAATCTCTCTACTCTAGATAGCTACTACTAATTAATCAGATCTGACTTCCAAAAAACAGCAGCAACAAAAAGCATGTGTAGCCTTGGTTAACAGACATGGCAATCAATCTGAGCACGATTATTTTGCCTCATTTTATCAAATGATGTCAGCAGAATATTATTTCCCTTCCCTTATGTCCAGAGTAAGACAGAGCCCATTACAGCAGAAATGTCCCTGATTCCCACAAATTCAAGCAGTTCCCCAAATATGAGACCATGTAGTAGAATGACTTCATGTATATATAAATTATAAATTAAGTTTATCTCATATATTTTGCTGTAACAAACTGAGATTACATTTTCACTTGACTCCTAATTGCCATGCATGTATGCATATGATCTTTATACACATATGTAAATTGTATATATCCATTTGAAGTCTTTTTACAGTGGCTTTTTTTTAAAGATTTTTTTATTATTATTATTTATTCAATTGTGCGTGTGTGTGTATGTATGTGTGTGCGCATGTGTGTATGTGTGTGTATAGAACCACAGACGAATCGGGAACCACCATGGATGCCTCCATCTCTTTCTGCCCCGGGATTCACAGGCTCCGCCCTACCAGGACCAGAAGCGCAGGCCGCCCCCACTTGCACTTGGCGTCTATACGTGGGATCTGGGATCCAAGCTCAGGACCTTCTGCCTGCAAGGCAGAGGCTTAACCCCTGAGCCACCTCTCCAGCCCATTTACAGTGGCTTATTAAAGAAGAGACAGAAATTTCTTTTTAGTCAAACTCAGACCCTAGCAATTAAAAATAAGAAACTAATTGATGCATATGTGTGCAATGAAAGGAATATCAGCTTCAAAAGCAGGAAAGTTTAGTTGAGTCCATGGAACTTACATTGTGAAATTATAATCAAATGTAAATAAAATCCTATTATCCCAGGAATGATGTATCTCAGTATGGAATATTCTCAGTAACTTTTAGCTTGTTTTTATTTTTCTAATAGAATTAGACTGTATACTCTCCAAGCCTGAAAATGTGTCCTACTTAGTGTTACATCCACATGGAAAATATCTATTCTTCATTTGTGAAACTCACAACTGCCTGGCTACTTTGGATAGCAATAGTGTCATGCTTGGCTGGAAATAGTCACAAAAGAGACAGCTGTTGCTCAGTAAGGCTCTTACGCACCTCTGCAGCAGGACATGCAATGGGAGACTTAGAGAGAAGTCCATTTAGCATGATGACAGCCAAGGTAACACCATTGTCCACGTAAGATTGCTGCAGGGGCACTTTCTGTATATGTTCAGGTTCTTGCATTTGGAGTCAAAGATTGAAGCCAGAACACATGTAGAGATTGAGACAGGGTTTATTAGAGGGGAGAAAGAATGGAACTCACAGACTACAGACATAGAATACCATAAGGGCAAGGGTGCCTTAGAGAACTCATGGACTCCAGGCATGGAATCCACGAGGGGCAAGGAGCTGGAAAAAACTCCATGAGTATCCTGAGGGACAGGTGCCAAAGATGGCTGCCAGGATCAGGTATATTTGTACACTTAGGCAAGCCCAGGAAAAAAGACTTTTCTTCATTGGTTAACTCATAATGGGACCCAACTCAGTTGATCTTGTGCCCACCTCATGGTCAAGTTGTTTCTTTTGATGGACATAGCTTATCTCCTATGGAGAACTAATCTCCATATCCCTTCATAAAGAGAAGGGTTGGGGAAGATGACTACTTTATCTCAGTGGATGATTAGAGTCAGCTCCTCCGTATCACAAGAAAGTTCATAAGTAGTCAGTACAGTGAAGTCAAGCTGAAAGTTTTAGAGAAGATATTTTCATTCAGATTTAGGCATGAGGGAGCCAGGTGCTCAGAGAAAGGTGTATGAATGCGGGATCCTCAAAGAAAGATGTGCACTTAAGTGTCCTAGTTGTAGCTGAATATAAGGTTTTGTAAACACTTTGGAATTTGGCTGTTTAGCAGGGGGATCCCAGCTTTCCTCTATCTATGTTTCCTTCTTCAAAAATTGAGATTATAGGTGGATTTTATAGATTGAGTTACAATCTGATAGGCTAAACCAGAAACACAAGGAGTTTAGAGGATGCACTCTCCTATAAATAGGGTTTCTGTTGAGATTCCTAGAAACCAGGTTTAATGGCTGGACAGGGAAAAGCCTCGAGGAGTTGTTAATAATGTGGGAATGCTTTTTCTGTCTTCACCCAGATCTGGGCTGAGGGACTCTGTCTCCAGGCCCCCAATTTTTCCTGTCTTTCTATCCGGCTTCCAACGTAGTCTTTCTTCCTTTGATTTGGGGCATTCTGTATGTGTGTGCACATAATGTGTATGTGTATGTGTTCTTTTGTGTGTATGTATATGTGTGTATGATATGTATATGCATGTGTATGTGTTATGAATGTATGAATGTTAATTTTGAGTGTGTGTGTATGAGTGCATGTGTGTATGTTAGAGTGTGCGGGTGGGCACGTATGCATGTGTGTGTAAGCATGTGAGTATATGTGAGTTTGTGTAAGTATGTGAATGTATGCTTGAATCTTCATCATCTACCTAGAACGTCACTTTCCAAGCTAGCTTGTATGAGAGTCAGAAAATGTATTCCTGATGCTTCTGTAGTTCTAAGGTCCCAGACACAAAATTTAATTTGTGGTAGTCCTAATTGGTAGTGCCCCAGAACATTGGGTACCTTTTATATTTGCATTTTGAAATATTGTCATTTTAGTGTTTGCTAGAAGAAATCACAGACAGCAGACTCAGATCCGAAAATAGGAAATGTTGAAATTGCAGAATATAAGATTTAAGTCTATATTGGATGTGTTCAAAATATCAAAGATAAGCAGAAAATGTGAGCAAGGGATGAAGCACTGATTACATTATACATGTTCCTGCTGATGTTTTCATGTGCACATGCCAGGAGATGCTTTGATCTCAAATGTCATGCACACTTACATAATCTAGTTAAACACATCTTTCTCTTCAGTTAGATTGATCCATTGCTTTATGGTGAAGACTTTCAAAATTCTCCCCTCTAGTTTTTGGAAACGTACAGCGTATCATTGTTATCTATAGTCACCCACTGCCAAGTAGCACCCAGACCTTCCTGGTAACTGCACCTTAGCTTAACTTTATCTTAACACCCAGTGATCCCTCCTACCTCTCTACTCTCTCTCTGGCCTCTGTCCCCACCTTACTAATGTCAACTAGTATGACATTAAATTTTTAAAATTTGTATATGAGCAAGACTGTATGCTGTGTTTCTATGTGGCCTATTTTGCTTAGCCTATTGCTCTTTTCCTATTAGCACAAATAGTTTTCTTTTTTGGTTAAATAGTGTTTTATTGCGTACATATACTAGATTATCTTTATTATTATCTACTTGCTACGTGTACTGTTTGCATTTCTTAGCTATTATAAACAGTGATGAATAAAATTTGAATATCTCCTTGTCATGTTGATTTATTTTATTTCATTTATTGTGGATACAAACATAGTAGGATTGCTAGATCATATACAGCCCTGTTTCTTTTTAGAAATCTATATGCCTTTTTCATTAATAACTTCATTAAGTTACATTCCCACTAATAGTGTGCCAGAATTTCCTATTTTTTGAAAGATATTTTATTTATTTGAGAGAGAGAAAGAAAAAGAAAGAGAAACAGAGAGGGGGGAGAGAGACATGTGTCAAACATGTAATCAGAGGACAACTTTTTGAAAGTCAGTTCTCTTTTCATGTAGACTCTTAGGATTGATCTCAGATCACCAGGTTTGTACACAGACCTCTAGGAGTACTTGTGACCACGTGTTATTATGTGTCTTCTTGATAGTAAACATTCATATGTGAATGAAATGGTACTTCAATTCATGTTTCCATCATGATAACTAACACCATGTATTTCTTTCATGTGCCCATTGGCAATTGGTATGACATCTTTTTAAAATGATTGTTTAGATGTATTGCTCACTTTTTTTTTAAAGTTTGGCTGTTTGGTTTTGTGTTGGTGAGCTCATAAGTTTATATATATTCTGTATATTATTTTCTGCTCTGATGTATATATTGCAAATATTTTCTCATATCGTGTAAGTTGTCTCTTCACAAATTGCTTCCTTGACTGTGAAAAAGCTTTTTGTTTGGCACCATCCCATTTGCTGAGGTCTATTTTGATTTCTTGTGTTTCTAAGGTCTTGTTAAAAGCTATTTCTTTCCTATTCCAAACCTTGAAGCATTTCCTTCACATCCTTTCCAATTAATTTCATTGTTTGGGGCCTTAAATTTAAGTTCCTCAGCCATTTTAGTTCATTTTGCAACTGGTGAGAAACAGGTGCCTGTTTTCATTCTTCTGCTGAGACCCAATATTCCCATTACCATATGCTGCACAGACTTTCTCCAATGTGCATATTTATTACCTTCATAAAAAATCAGTGGGCTAATTATAATGAAAGCAGCATGGTACTGGCACAAAAACAGGCATGTAGATCATCAAAATAGAAGACCCCGACAAAAGGCCACACATCTACAGCCACCTGACTTTTGACCAAGATGCCAAAATGCTGGAGAAAAGATAGCATCTCAAACAGATGGTTTGGGAAATACTGGGTATCAACACGTAGAAGAATGAAGCTAGATCCTTCTCTGTCATGTGCACAAAATTCAACTCCAAGTGGGTCAAACACCTCAGCATAACTTGAGGATTGAATCTCTTAAACTGATAGAGGAAAAGTTTGGGAAATCAGTTAATGATATAAGCAAAGATAGAACTTTCTGAATAAGACTCTGCTCATTTAGAATACATGATGTAACAGTTACTCCTAACTATTGCTGTGAGAGAGCACCCAAAGTCAAGCAACCTAAAGGAGGAAGGGAGATTTATTCAGCTTACGGTTCCAGAAGGGAGAAACAGTTTCTCAAAGCAGAGGCGGCATGGCTGGCTGGCCAAAGCTGGAGGAGGCTAAGTCACTGCAGTCATCTTGGAAGCTGAGAGCTGCAGACTGCTTGCTGCAAAGGCCGACTTCTCCTGGAAGTAGGGTGGGACTAATTCATCTCAAGGCCCACCCCTTGTGACTGCCTTCCTCCAGCAAGGCTCCACCTCTCAAGGTACCAGGATCTTCCAAACACATGAGACTGTAGGGGACACATTTCAAACCCTGATATATGGCCAAGAACTGACATATGAGACTCAGGAACTTAAAAAGCAAAAGAAGCTGTCAGCTGAAGAAAAAGGCAGCTTTCTGAATAAAAGAAAACCACTGCCAGCTATATCTGACTGAGGATTAGTATCTAGAATATAGATACTACATTCTAGAATCAAGAAACTGAACATAAAGAAAACGAACAACTAGTCAAAACTTAACAGAGAATAGAATTCTCAAACAAAGAAATACAATTTTCTTAAAAGTCTGTGTGCTGTACGAACTGAGAGTTGACTCCCATGCTGACAGTTCTTCACTTTCAACGCGTATCTCTTAAGGGATTCCATGCTGCTTCCATCGCCATGGCTTTGTAACATGCTTTGAAATCAGGTAGTCCCATTTTCCTGTTCTGGTTCTTTTTTTCTCATGAAATTTTTGTATATCCAGAGTTTTATTATTCCATATTCATGTTAGATTACTTTCTAATTCTGTGGGAAATATCTTTGGCCCTTTTATAGGCTTACATAGACTCTCTGAAGCACTTTGGGTAATGTAGACATTCAGTTGCTACTGGGTACTGGATCTCACATGGCACTAACCCCTGAGGCAAAGCCAGTGCCAGCTTCCTCACAGATAGGAGTGCATTGATTTTTGCTTTCCTGCCCGTAGTTGGAGTAAGATCATGAAGCAGGCATCTATCTGCCTTGCTCAGTGGAGTCCTAGCAACTCAGTGCGAAAGGCCTGTGATAGGAACCACTAGGTTCTCTCTAGCTCCAGGATTCCTCTTGCTTCTGTATACATGCATAAATGTTCACACACACACACACACACACACACACACACACACACACACAGACATTGTTATGGTTTGAATATGAATTGCCCCCACAGGCTAATGTGTTTGAATCCTTCGTTGATGTTTGGGGAGGTGGTGGCAACTTTAGGAAGCAGAACCTTGCTAAAGGGAGGCATGTCACAGGGGATGGGTCTTGAGGTTGGCTAGCCCTACCCTGCTTCTGCTAGCAGTCTGCTGTCCAGTCTGCTGTTTGCTGTCTCAGCCGCCATGGTGTCTGCAGTGACATAAATCTCTAGGTTCTGTCACCCATGCCTTCTACTATGGGATTCCTGTTTTAATGGACTATGTTTTCCCTCTTGAACCATAAGCCAATTAAATCTTTCTCCCCTTAAGTTGTTTGCATTTGAGTGTTGTCTCACAGCAGTACAAAGAATAACTGTGACTTTCTGTACTGCTTAAATCTGAGTATTATCTCATAGCAGAAGAAACAGTAACTGGTGCATAGATCAAATTAATTTAGCACACATCTACCAAAATTCCATCCCAAACACTGCAGAATGCACATTCTTCACAGCAGTCTGTGGAATTTAACTTAAATGAGTCATATATTAGGATACAAAACAAGTCTTAAAAGTATAGGGAAATAGAAAGAACTCCTTGTGTTCGATTCTATCACAATGGTACAAATCTACAGCAAGAGAAATTATGCAACACACACAATCTCATGGAGATTTAGCAACACATCCCTGAATGATGCCAGGATTATCAAAGAAGTCAAGAAGAAAATAAAGAACATTCCTAAAGTCAAATGAAAGCACAAGATGCCAGTGACAATGAAAACTATCCTAAGAACAATGCGAAGCTACATTTTGGGGCACAAAAAACAAATATGCAAATCAATGGAACAGAAGGGAATATTCAAATATAAACCTTTGTAGCTATAGCCACTGATTTTTTTTTATTCACAATAGTTAGGAAAAGAATCAGTCTAAATGTTCATCCAACAGATGAATAAACAGTGAAAATGTGGGACAGACATACAATGGAGCTTATTTAGCTAAAAAAAAATAGATATTTTTATAAAATAGATGGAGCTACAAAATAATACACAGATTAAGGGTATCCCTAGCTCTGAATAGCAAGAACTCTAGCTGCTAATTTTTGTATGTATGTATTTATGGCATCCAGGATGCTAGAAAAAGGCCTAGGAAAGGAGAAAAAAGTAGTATTGATGGGAGAGAGGTGGGGAGGGGTTGAGTGTGTGTGACAGGAGAGTGGAAATGTGGATACTGTGAGGAGGAGGCTTTAAACCTGAGTGGGGAACAGGAAGATGGAGATAAAAGGAAGGTCAACTGTGGCTAAGTTGCATCAAAGTGCAAGGAAAGCTGCTACTTTGTAATGTAACTGACACCCTTAACATTTAAAAAGAAGGGTTAATGATGTTATTGATATTATACAATATGAGCATCAAGGCAAAATAAAGCATCAGAAGACCATTACCTTGGATGGGGGACAGCATGTGTTTTTGTGAACAGTAGTTCTGTCTCTGTAATACTTAAATGTAGCTTCAAATTATATGAAACAAAAATCTAAGAGAACTAAAAGAAATTCACGATTTACCATGATTTTCTAAAGAACTTTTTTATAATTTTCCAAACATGCATGAAAAATACTATCAATATAATCATAAAAGTTAGTCCATCTGATACGTAGTGAACATTTACTGAACATTTACACTCTCTTAGAAAATACTAAATGAACATAACCAAAGTTTCTCCTTTCCTGGTTCACGAAGCATATCTTCAAAAAAATGTAGAGTGTTGATAAACAAAGTTTTGTACCACAGTTCATTTAAGCACAAAATTAAGAACTTCCATCAATCAAAGGGTAAAATCCTTAAATAACTGAGTTAAAGATTAAAATTAAAATTTACAGCTCACACATGGTTCAAGAAGCAATCAAAACAGAAACTAAGATTTATTATAACAATTTTAATAATTAATATATACTCAAGTTTGTAGAAAGCCCTTAAATCAGATTTCTCAGCCTCAACAAAATAAATATTCAATATAAAAACTTTTTGCCATGAAAGGTTATAACCAAGCATCATGAGAGCTTTAGATTTTCTGATTTCTACCCATCAAGAGCAAGTAGCATTTTCTCCCAATCGTGGCACCAAAAGATGAATCTACCTATGTTCCTGAATATACCTGAGGGAAAGCATACATCCATCTATCTGTTTGAAGAAGTCAGGAAAAATAGCATGTTAAGATTTAACAGTGAAAAGATTACACATAAGCATAGAAAGTGAGAAAATAGAAAAAAAGAATTTTAAAAAGTCAAAACTTTTTCTCCGAAAAGATCACTAAAATGTATATATCTGGGCAAGACCACCCAAGAAACAAAGAGAAAAAGTGCAAGTAGCCAATAACAGGAGTGAAAAATAATTATGGATCCTTCACACATTAAAAAGATAAGATTATATGAACAAAACTCACGTGCCAATTAAAAATTACAAGGAATAGAAACACTTATTATTAAAAATGCATTTTAGTAAAACTTAAAATATTCAATAGAATGTCTGAGTAAGCCTCTGGCCACTAAAATTAATCTATAATAAACAACCACATGCACATAAACCTAATGCACACTAAATAAAACCTCACCTCCAAGACCCTTGTGACTACACCAGGAAAGTCAACCAACACTTAAAGGAAGCACAGCAGGGAGACAGAATGATGTCCAGCAATCCATCCTGAGCCAGCAGAACCTTCTACAAGTCAGCACTGAGGAGGTGACTGTTGTCTATGGAAATTAATGCAAGACTCTAACCTCAGTATCAGCTGCCACAGTCAAATAATAAAGGAAAAAGGGTCACAGAACAGACAGGTAAAGACTTGAAAATAAGAGGGAGTCTGGTAGGACAGATAAAGGATTGTAAGAGGAATAGAAAGGGGGATATGATTAGGGATTGACAAGTGAAAATATTATGAATCCCTTGTATTCATGTATGTAACACTAAAATTATATATATATATATATATATATATATATATATATATATATATATATATATAGGCCACAAAGAGGCAAAAAAGCATAGACATGCACATCGATATGTACAACTGAATCAATCTCTTCCTAACTTCGAGTAGGCAACAAACTCCTTGGAAGTAGAAGCCACTGTTGTAATATGAAGGTCTAATCACAGGATGCACTGTTCTATATGACACATGATCAGTGCCCAAGAAACATAGAGTGAATATAAGCCTGATAGATAGGCTAATTACACACAGGATAAATTCCAACAAGTAGAGCTGGGCCCAGTGGCTCAGGCCTAGATACTTATTAGGAGACTGAGACAGAAGGATGCAAAATTTAAAGCCAACCTGGCTGCACTGTGAGATCAGAGTCGGCCTAGGAAAATGTTAACAAATGAGACCATGGATATAATAAGTTGGTGGTAGAGTGTTTTTAGTATACATAAAGCCCTGGGTTTAATCTCTAGAACTAGCAAAAAGAAAATCTAATAAATAGGTAGAAGCAGGACATTACTCTCTATGATCCCGTGTCTATTGGGACTAATCTTTCCAGTCCAACTGTATGAACCAATAAGTACCACATTTGATTGATAGAGTGTCCATCTCTTCATGCATGTATTGACCCAGACAGTCAGCAAGCATCCATTGGCATCCTACATGGGAAACCTCATGCTTAAGCCCTCAGGTTTCAATGTAGTTCATGCTCAGCACCACAGACATCATGAATTGGACAGGTCTTTGTTGGGAGGATAGTTCTATTCATTGCTAGTGGCATTCCTGCCCTCCAACAACTTCACCCGGTCATACTGTCCCTCACATCACACAACAATGAAACAGGTTCCAAGACAATGCTAGTGGCCCCTGAAGGGGAAAACAGCACACACCCACTTGAGAACTACTGGATCACAATGAGGTTGTAGTTCTGTTCTTGGTGCTGACCTGTGACTTCTATACATCAGGTCTCTCTCGGCCACAAATGTTTCTATAAGAAGACGACTTGCACTTCTGTAACTCTCAGGCCTGAAAACTCTACCCACTTTTGTAGCTCCTTTCTCTTTGGTATCTAGAAATTCATCTTTAAGTGACAATATACTATATACCAGTCCATTTCCAGGCAATGATGCTACCTTGTCTTCCCATTCAAGTTCTCTGTCATTCTGGGGGAGGGAATGCAGCTGAAGTTGGACGAATGGAAAGAAACCAGAAATTACCCTCAGGTATTAAAGATAAATTTTAATTTCCTCTGATTCAGAAAATTTCCTGGCACTTCTTTGTGGGATTGAAGCAAACAAGCACCAATTACACTTCTTGGATCATCACACCATGCCTCTGTGTCATAAGAATCCCCTGAGGCCGCCTGGCAAACTGGAACCAACTCAAGTTCAGTTCTTTGAATCTGATACACAGAATAGATGTTGGCATATTACAGGTGCTTGATAGACATTTGTTGAATGGATGGATGAATGAGTCACATTTGCTGAAAATAATCAATGTGTACCAATGAAATTATTGTTCTTTGTAGAAATATTGCTGGCCTTGCTCTGTAATTACAGATAAATAATTTTGATCTTTTCATACTACCAATTGCTTTGATTTTTCCATTGGACATTTGTTAACTATTAAATAATCACTAAAAATTAAACCAATTTGGTCTCAGGAGATGAGTCAGTCAGCACAGTGCTTGGTGTGAAAGCATAAAGACCTGAGCTGGATCCACAGCACCATGTAAAAACCTAGGCATGATGGATGCATATCTGTAACCCAGTTCACAGAGGGGTCTAGGGGCAAGGAGATGTCCAGGACTTGCTGACCAGGAAGGCTAGCCAATCAATGAACTCTGGAACAAAGAGAAACTCCATGTCTCACAACAACAAAAGGTGGAGAAGTGATCAACCACTAAAACACCAACATTGACTGCTAACACACACACACACACACACACACACACACACTCATCAAATCTCATTTGACCAAGGTTATATCTTAAAGAATAATTTTTTTAGTTTGAACCTTTCTGTGTTGCCCTGGCTGACCTGGCATATGGCGCCTAGGGTAGCCTCAAGCTCACGGTTCTCTTTCTACCTTATCCTTCCCAAGTGCAGGGACTACAGATGTGTTCCACCATTCCCAGAGGTTAATAATTTTACATACTATTATTGAAATACTGTCTTTAAAGTTTTTCACAAATAATATTTTGGATTCGAGAAGGTGATTCAAGCAAAAGATGTGCAAGCAAAAGAACCAGAATTCAGAATCTCAGATTAAAAAAAAAAAATCCCAGCCCTGCAGACATTGTGGCCTGCCTGTCATTCCAGACCTGGAAGACAGAACCTAGGAATCCCCAGTGAAAAATGGGTAGCCAGACTAGCTCTACAGGCAAGCTTTAGCTTTAGACTCAGTCTCAAAACAGTAAGGTGGAAGAGTGATAAATACTACCCTCAGGAAAACACATGAGTGTCATGTCATGTACACGTGCGCCCACATGTACATTTACATGATACACACATGCACACCCTCTATAAGCACATACACATGAAAATTAAAAAGTAAAGAATATTTCAGTTTAATTCTATCATAAATAATGTTTTAATTCTGGTGCACATTGGTCTATATTTCTACTGTAGTTTAAAGTGAATGTGAACCATTGAAACTACATTCATTCACTATGAGAATAGAACAACAATTTAGTTCGTTGTAAATTACCTCATTACAGGAGTAATTTGCAAACTATATTAAGTCTTTACTTTCCACAGGAAACCACATATTTTATTCACCCTGCAAGCTTCGTATCATTTCAACAGCCCAATCGATGTTCCTTATTTTACAAATTTGCTTTACACAAATGTTTTATTAGTCATATCTTTTACATAACAAATTACATCATACATATCTGCCCAGGAGAATTACAATTAAATTCTTACATAGGTTGAAATAAAGGGAAAAATATCTTCTTTAATGTGCTCTCTGTTTATATTGAATTTTCTTTGCTGCTCAGATTAGTGAAGTCCTGCTTTGACCTTGAAAGAGCTGTGTAATCATTTTCTATTTTCTTTTCTATTTTTATACTCTAATTTTTTTAAACTTTAGTCTGTAGCAAATAATTCAAGTTGCATAAGAACCTTAAATTCATGTTTTAAACTTTGGAGATGTAACATCCATCATCCAAACTAGGTTTCATGTCCTTTCTTGTGCTATAAATACTGGTTTAGGGAGATGGCTCAGGGGTTAAGCCTTTCCATCAAAAGCAGAAGGATCTAAGTTCAGATCCCAGATCCCACATAAAAACACAGGGAGGAAATGTGTATGGCCTGCACTTCCAGCCCTGGAAGTCAGAGTTTGGGAAACACCAGAGCTAAGCAAAAAGGAGGTAGAACAATCCAGGATGATTTCCAAAGTCATATTTGGGCCTCCACTGTCACACACAGTGCCCCCTGATATGCACAAACACACTCACATGCATGTGCACACACATACACTCACATGCATTTTTTTAAAAGCTGATAATTTTGTTCAGTGCTGAGAAGAACTCACTAGAGGTCAGCTTCCTGCAGGGAGAAGCAAGTCTCACTCGGAACCCACGGAGATGTCCATACCATCAAGTCGTTCTTTAGCAGCTTTAATTGACAAACTAGAGGATGCTATTTTTAAAGGATACTTGACCAGCAAAAGCAATGGTACCACACTGCTTAGAAATGTCATCAATTGGCCTGATGCAATCTGGCAACCATGTACATTTAAAAAACCAAAACCTGAGTTAAAATGTTGATACTTTACTGTGTGAATGGCCATTGATAGAGACAAATGACTATAGAATGTTTGGAATTAATGTATTTTGTAAACTTATTTGGGGCACTAGTAGAGTGAGAAGTTTCAAAGTGTGCAAAAAAACATGCCAGATGTGGAAGGCCACAATATATTCTACAGTTTCAAGGAATCTCAGAGGATGTTTGTTTTCTTTTTTACAAAGAAAATTTGAGAGTCTCATTCCCCAAAACAAGTATACAAAAGAGATGTCTTAGTTGCGTTTTTTTCAGGCCAAACAAGCAAGGCTCTTCAACCTTAACCCTTCTAAGCTATCATTACTGAATTAGTTGGTATAAGTTTCCTCTTTGATCAGTAGCCTATCCCCTCCCTACTGTGCTCTTGGAACCATCTACAGAGGAGAGAAGTATCTGCAGATGCTGAGAAGCCAAGGGTAGCATCTCCAGTGCTTGAGTATCCCAGCAACATCAGCAAACAGCAAAGAATATTTCCTTAACCCATTGGCAGAAGCATTTGCTTGCATGGTTTCTGCCTAGAACATTATCGGAGGATTCTGAACAAAGTAGTAAGTAGTCTGCAATGGCAAGCATTCATCAAGCATGCCTCTTATGTTTCTGATCCTGGGAAAGTCCCTTTCTGCTTCGAGTGGGGCTGAACTTGCAAGCTGAATAAAGTGGGCACGAGTAAGCTGTATCAGTTGTAAGCCTAAGATGGTAGAGTCAGCAGCCCCCAGTGCTGCAGTTTAGAGAGTCCAACAAATAAGAAGTACCCATCTGGACGGATGGATCACTGGACCAGTAAGAGGCTAGAGAGGTCTGAGACTACCTGTGGAGAGACAGAGAGGTGGTCCCAGCTTCCTGGCCATCTTTTGAGGCCCCTAGAATTAGTGACTTGGCAACAATGACCCAGGAGATTCCAACCAAAATTGGCATAAAGTAAACAAATGAAATTGAATTTATCCATCTAAGCCCCAGGCGTCACTTGGGAACTTGAGAAATTTTAAAAGTGGTCATTGTGATCTCAAACTTTTTGGAGTGGTAGGTTATGTCTACTGAGGAGTCAATAGGGAAAAGTTATCTGCCATCGAGGTGAAGTATATCAACATTGTCGTGCAACTGACTCTTCTGGAGGTACCAGGAATGTTCTAGTAGGAGCACCTACTGCTGTCAGAGTGGTTTGCAACCATCTAGTCTGTGCAGAGGACATGCTTGTTTTCTTCTCCGATGATGAGATCCTGGTCACCATAATCCAGGTTTCACTGTGTTTCATGACGTGCTAAGATAGGAGTTCAGGCATGAAGCATCGGCAGGAGAGGGGTAATTCAGCAACTGGCCAGATCAATGCATGCTGTATGTGCAGGGTACACAGTGCCCCAGGAAGAAGTGCAATTATGCCATACAGATCAAAACTTCAAAAATGCATTGTAAAAGAAATTCTCATCTCCAAAAAGTATGGGTTCATTTCTCAAAAAGTCACTTTTGCTCACAGCTTTCTGTTGCTACATAGAACATTGTTGGAGCAATGGCAGTGTTTTGATAAGTTCTATAACTAATATCAGAATATACTCCATACTTTCAAAATTGTCAGGATGATATGCAAGGGTCCCTTGTGTTTGGCGAATGTTTAGAGGTTAAAAGAGCAACTTACTAAGAAAGATTTGAGTTTGTTATAATTAGAGGCATGCTTGATGCATGCTTGTCATTGCAGACTACTTACTACTTTGTTCAGAGTTCACTGATAATGTTCTAGGCAGAAACCATGCAAGCAAATGCTTCTGCCAATGGGTTAAGGAAATATTTTTTTGCTGTTTGCTGATGTTGCTGGGACACTCAAGCACTGGAGATGCTAACCCTGGCTTCTCAGCATCTGAAGATACTTCTCTCCACTATAGATGGTCTTCATGAGTCTGAAATTTAATTAGATTAATAACAAGCCTACTGTATGGGCTACATGGAAATGATTTAAAAGCCTCTGGGAGGAGGTCTTGACCATCCGCACTTGCTTCTAAATTTGACACACTGCAACAAGTCCACCAGTGGGTAGAAGAAAGATCCAGGCTACCAGCCAGGGCAGGAGCCAGCTTGGGCAGCTCAAGTTCTAGCACCTTCTCCTGGATCCGAGATGTGGATGGCAAATGATAGTAACCTTACACTGATGAAACAACTGTCAGTGACACGAGGAGTGATGTCCCATGACCAGGAACAACAAGGAATCCACCAGGCTCTCTCCCTTCCCACCAGGCACAACTCTGCATCACCAACCTGACTCCTCCCCTTCACCTTCACTACAGATTTCATTACCTGGAATAAGAATCAATCATATCTTCCCATCACATCTTACAACAATCCTATTTTAAAATTTTGACAATATGAGTCACTCAGGATTTCCCCTGAGTCTGACTGCTTTCAAACTGTGTATTTTATAGATGTAATGTATATTTGAATATGAATTGAAAGATAGAAATTACTTGTGTGTATGGTATGTATATGTTCATAGGGATGTGTGCATGTTTGCTTGTAAGTGCACATGTATGCAGATCCTATTGTCATGTGTCTTCTGCAATCACTCTCCACTTTATAGTTTACTCTATCCATTTTCAGTATGTATATGTGTGCATATTCACATGTGTATAAGTGTACACGTGTGCACAGGCAGATGGCTGATATCGGAAATCATTCTCCATTGTTCTGTAATTTTAGTTTCCATTTTCCATGACCGGAATCGTAGAAGACAACCACACTCAGCCATCACTGTGTGTGGGATCTGGGTATCTGAACTATGCTTCTCTTATTGAGGCAAGTGCTTAAACACTGAGCAATCTGACATCTTATTTTTTGAGACAGGTTTCTCAATAAACCTAGAGATCATTCCTCTGTGATCCTCATCAGTGTCTGGCCAGTGTCATGTTCAAAAAAACATGGACTTCAGTTGAATCTATGTGGAAAACAGTCTGCTACTTCATAGGCAACTGTACAATTTGTCAGGCAAGCATAATGGCTCATTCTTATAATCCCAGCACTTGGGGGGGTGAAGTAGGAGGATTACCATGAATTCAAAGTTGAACAGGGCAATGCTGTGAGGCTGGTATCAGCCTGGGCTATCTAGTCAGTTCCAAACCAGCCTGGGCTAGACTAAGAGCCTGTGTCAAAAACGAGGTACTAAATATAAATATAACTTTTTTTTCCTGCTGTCTCTGAAATTTGTCATGATACATTTTATTTGCCATTTAATGTTATTCTAAATAAAGAAAGTTAACATTTTAGATAATTAGCATGAACGTTGCCATTCATCTTTACATTGTGCAGTACAAATTTTACGTGCAAATATGGGCTCATTTAGCTCATGTGCACAATGACCTAAATTGCACAATTTGTGGTTTGCAGCTAGTGCATACATATGTAGTTTGTGGTTAGGAGAATGGCAGAAATTCTGTGCAAAACTAGCTTGACTCTTTTTATTTCCCTTCTTGATTTGTTTGAGTTCTACTGACAGGAAAAGACTGAATTGTTTGTCTTTCTCTTTTCTCCTATAACTTCATTACTGACATAGGTGGTTGATTAACATGGGGCAGTGACAGAAAAAGTCTAGTTCTAGTGGCAAATGTGGACTCCTGGGACCTCAGGAAAACCTGCTTCCTCAGTCACTGTTCATGTTGCTTCCGCTGGATTTATAAGTGCCTGGAAGATTGCTAAATGTATCAGTCATCAACCACATGCCCTGTTTTCTCAAAGTCTTCACTTCAAAAACTCCAAAAGTAAAAAATTCTTAAACTAACCAAGTATGATGTCAAGAATCAACTTTCTCCCTGACTCCTATTCAATAAATTAAACTCAAGGAAACTCTCCTTTATTGCTTCCATTTCTACTTGCCCATGTCCAAAGGAATCTTTATATAATTTAGGGTCATGTCATAGTTAGGCACAGGTATAAATTTGATAGTTGAGGGTTTGAGCTCTGGGCACATTTGTAGAGAATTAGTAGTTAGTTAAACCCAGAACAAACCTGCAGGAGACTGTCTAGTTGATGGGGAAGGCCCAGCCCATGGTGGGTGGAACTAGGCCTTGGATAGGTGAATAAAATACAAAGAGTTGGTTGAGAAAATGGGCGTCTTTGTGTATACATGACCAGACATGCAGATCTGGCAAGTAGAGATCATCCCTCTCTTAGCTACTGCATAGATATAGTGTAGCCAGTTCCCTCAGCCTTGGGGTTGGTATGAGCTTTTCTGCCAAGCTGGACTAAGAACTGTAACCAGACCATCATAAAAGAGTAAGCCCCTTGTTCTCTTAAGCCTTTTGATCGTGATTTTATCAGCAGCCACGCAGGCTGACTGCTACAGGCCTGCAACAGACTATTTCCTCTTTATTTAATTTAATATTATTAATATTTATTTTATTTATTTAATATTTCACTACTTTTTCCTAGATTTCCTGGCTATGTCCTGAGCCCTTTTCATCTCCAAGAACTTGAGCGGTCTTTTTTGCGCAGACTCAGAAAACACATAAATGTTCCATGTTTCCACCTCTGCTGCCCACTTCTTACATCCTCCTGGACTGGCCCCTGTGGAGCTTCTTGAGATTGTTCCTGGGACTTTCTAGGTCTTCACTTCCTCTGCTGGGTGTTTGCTGGGGAAAGACCTCTTGCTTCCTAGAATCCACAGTCCTGTCCATTTCATTCCCGGTCACTAAGTCACTATTTAGGCCATATATCTGACAGGCAGACACTCCAGAAAAGACTTTAGACAGAAACACTGTTTAATTAGAACCATGTAGAATAAAGAAACTGGGCCTGTAACAGAAGTAATGAGACATTAAAACCTATGTCATTTATTCATAGATTTGTAATAAAATATACCAACAAATTCCATGTCTCCTACAGCATGCATTCCTATAAAACTCAATAAATTTTTGTATTAATAACATATTTTCATATTTTAGCTCTCTAAATAAGTAGCTAGATTTCTTTTAAAACACAAATTGTGAACACATAGTTAAACTTATGCAAATTCAAAATATTTAAAATATTTTGATATTACTGTGTAAGCAATTAGTCAGAGGCAATGTGAAAGCCTTATTGGTTCAAAGTATTTTGTTATTGTTATTTTAAGATCATCTGTCTTGCAGAGGGCAACTGGCATATCCTACTAAAACTTCTCTCATAAAAATATCATTAAAAAGCCTCTGTTCATAAAAATGCAATTACCCTATTCAAATGTATGCATGGTGATAAGAATAGAGGAAGCTGGAGAATCAATAAATGATTATTTGTCTAGACGTTGTGATTCAGAGATGAAAGGAAGAAAGCCCAGTAAAGAGTGCAAGGGTCTTTTTCCCACCAGAGTTAAATAAGAAGGCTGCCCCTCTGAGTAAAAGGAAAGTGCGTATACTTACCACTACTTGGCTCAGTATCGAATCCACTTGAGCCGTACACGACATAAAGAAGAAAAAGCACACAATTCCTAGGTCTTGGGAGCAGGACAAAGATTGGGAGCTACTTATCCATAAAGGTGACCACAGCAGCTGCCACCAGAGACACGGTGGACACCACATCCACAGCAGGCAGAAGACAGTCTATTAGTTAACTACTTTTCCTGACAATCCTCCCTAATTTGGGAGGCTTAGTTTTACACTTTCTTATTTCTCCTCCTGAAAACCAACAGAACTCCAAGGAGAATGACAATGAGGTCACAGAATGTATCTTTGGTGAAAGCAGGGAACCCAGAAAAACCACAAACTCCAACTTCTGTGCAAATTTGGCCAAATGAGTGCGACCAGCAGCCTATGCAGCACTGTGGAGATCAACTGCCTCAGCTGGAGAGCAGAGAGGTACTGTGGCATCAAGTGACAGAAATCAACAAACATCCAGCTCTGAATATGACCTATTTTAACAGAGATTAACCACAACAGGATATCATTGCAAGAGAAGGTAAAAGGAAAAACAAAAATTCTGACTAGAAACCACAACAGGTGAATCTGTTGAAAAAGAAGGGGGAGTATATCAGAAGACAGGAGCGACCTTGGCAGTCCCAATCATTTCAGAGTTGCTGAGTGAAGCTCTCTAGAACTCAGTTAGGGCCTTAGAGTAATGGAAGCTAAGTCACACAGTCCCCTTCCTTTCAAAAACAGCCCCGCCTATCTTCGTAGCCCACACACAGGGGAAACTCCTGCAAGTGGAACACAATGAAAGTCACATGGTAATGATAAGAACGAAGACATTTGGAGCTGGAGAGGTGGCTCAGGGGTTAAGCCTCTGCCTTGCAGGCAGAAGGTCCTGAGTTTGGATCCTAGACCCCATGTATAGATGCCGGGCAGAAGCGGGGGCGTCCAGAGCCTGTGAATCCCGGGACAGAGTAAACAAGGAGGAGGTGGAGGCATCCATGGTGGTTCTTCACCCATGGTTCTACACACACACACACACACACACACACACACACACGTGCACACGCACACACGCACAATGGAATAAATAATAATAATAATAATAATAAAGAACGAAGACATTTGCTTTTAGCTCTAACGTAAAGTTCTCAGTGAACAAAGAATTAATGACTATCTGGAGATTGTCTATCTGTCTGTCTACCTAAAGACAGATGTTACTAGACATCTCACCACCTCGGATAGACAGGTAAATCAGAAGCATCACAGACAAGATCTACCATTGGACTCACAGATGAGTATAAGTTTGGAAATCATCACATTGGTGAATTGCTGGAGTTGCATGCAAACTGGCTTGAGAATGAGAATGTGTTGGGCTTCTCTGCCTCTTGGTTAAGTTTACCCCCAACAATCTCACCAGGTTCTATAGTGAAGACCCAAGGAGTCTCCTTCTCCCAAACTCAAGGCAGAAGAGAGAGAGAGTGTGTGAAGAATGTGAAATATCCAGAGAATTTTCTGTGGCAAAGGCCTATTCTCCGTCCTTAGTCTTTGAGGAAAGGAAGTATCTGGTACAATCCCCGCCAGCCTCTGAAGAGACATTTGAGAAGGTCGTGGTCCGAGGATAGAGGCTCATGAAAATAATGAAGTTAAACCTAAGATTTTAGAATGCTTCCCTTTTCCCACATTTCCATCATATCAACAAGACTCAAGCGGAAGAGGGAACTAGTATCAAAAGGGTTGCAAATGTGCACAAAAGAGAGGCTGTTATGGAAGCCCCTGAGACAAGAGAAAGACAGAAAAAAAGAGGAAATCAGAATCACTGGTAACTACAGCCATGCAGGAAGGTAACCAAGGTCCAGCTCCTAACTAGAGTAAAACAAAGTCTCACACTGATGTTTATTTACCATAGACCCTAACAATGATGCAATATGTCAAGCTTGCAATAGCCAATGACCAGGAATGCCAAAAAGTCCAATGAAAGCAGACTGAAAAGACATGGCAAACACAAGGACTGAAGAGAACAAGATTTCATTGAGGAAAGAATTTAAACCAAATATGGTTAGAACGTTAGGGGATCAAGTGAAAAAAACATATGTGAAAGTATTTGTGGATGGATAAGGCAAGCAAAAAAAAAAAAAACAAAAACAAGAGGGACTGGTAAGATGGCTCAGTAGGTAAAAGTGGTGTATCAGATTGTTCAATTCCTAGACCTATATGGTGAAAGGAGAGTTGATTCCTGTAAGGGGCTGTCTTCTGGTCTTAACATGCATGCTGTAGTGTGAAAACATACGCACACAGAAACACAGACTCATAAATAAATAAAAATACTAAAATTAATAAAATGAAAATGCTAGAAATAAAAAGTACTAGCACAGAAATAAAGAACAATAGAATGCATTTGTGGTTTCATCATTCAATAGAAAGTAATAAAAGAAATAATTAACTTGAATGTAAGTCAGTTGAGGTTTCTTGAATTTGAAACACAAGGAAAAAAGGAATTGGGGAGGAAAGTAAGAACAAAGCTATAAGTAACATAATATCTATGTATGACAAATATGAAATGTATGACAAATATTAAAAGTGTTACCATCCTTCTCCTTGTTAAACTAAAAGAAGAGGTACATGAATTAGTACAAGAAAAAAATTCAAGATGACAGTTAACTGATCTACAGTTTCAAGAAGTTCAACATGCCAAACAAAATGACTATGAAATTATCAACAGACACAATCATATTCAAACAATGGAATATTAAAAATAAGCAGAAAAATTTTAAAGAAGTCAAGAAAAAGTTTGCTTACAAAGGAAAGAGAAAAAAATGTAAGAAGAGAATAGAGTAAAAAAAAAATTAAGTGCTAAAAAAAAATACCCACCAACTTAGAATTCTATACAAAAGAAAAGGAGAAGTAAAAACTTTCCCAAACATGTAAAAACTGTGTAACTCATGGCCAAAAGAAAATATTTTGGAGAAAATATTTAAAGAAGTTTCCCGAAGAGAAAGAAAATAATATGTCAGGAACTCTGATCTCCACATATGTAAATTTAAATCTTAAAAGGAGTAATAAAAGGCACCAACATATAGGAATCAATAAATGTAGAGTTTTTTAGTTTTCTTCTTATTAAAGGATATAGTAGGTAAATATTTGTTTCAATTTCCAGCAAGGCACTGAGTTAATGCTACCTACGTGACGTGTGACACTCATCAGAGTCAGTGAGAAAATGATAATTGTTTAAGAGAGTGGAGAAAGGACCTGGGAATCACTCTAAGTATGAAGGACTGTATTACAGCATTATCTAAATATACTCTTGACAATAGCAGGCAAAATACATTGTGATATCGAAATCCATAATTAAAATGTCGTTCAATTGTGTAATTGAAATCAGCTACATGTCCAGCAACAGATGAATGGATAATGAAAATGAGATAAGCATACATAATGGAATACTATTCAGTTACCAAGAAAAATGAAATTATGAAATTTTCTGGTAAATGGATGGACCTGGAGGGAGTGAGCGAGTAGGGCATGTCAGGCACAGAAAGACAGGCACTGCATGCGCTTGCTATCTTATATGCAAATGCTAACATTGAATTTCTCATTTATGTACTTAATCGTAAATTTTTTAGTAGCAAGTAAACCTGAAAGGGACCATTTAGCATGGGTGGGGAGGATGACAGGATGAGGACCTTAAAAGACAAGATAGTAAAGACCACAGGTAGTAAGGTTAAAAGGAGAACAATGGGGGAACTACTAAAAAGAGGAGGAAGATGAGGGGATAAGGACAGGGAAGACTGAAGGAGTAACAAATAACACTGACATTGTAGGATACAACCTCCTACATTATATCAAAAGGCTTTTATCTTCAGAAATAAAATCATTTGAACAGACATGCAGGGGAGCACACAGAGAGGAAGACAGAATACAATGGGAAATAACCTATGATGCTCCTACCAGATGCCACAGGCAATTAAAATTCCAAGTACCAGGTATAGGATACCTTCTAGTAAGTTATTGGTCTGAGAGGTCTCAAAGACCCCTGAATTGGTATAGGCATTTGCCATCGTCCTTGGTTGCCCTCTAGAAACTGACAGTAAAATCCTACTGCTTATGATACTGCAAACATTGATCACAGGACATGGGAAAAAAGAAAATACAGCTGGAACTGCTCTGGAAGCTTCATCCTTGCTGGCCAGTCGTCATAGTATCAAAAAGTACTGTGCAAGCTGCTGGGGAGAAAAGCAATCAGCAGTCTCATCAATTTTTGAAAGCTGAAAGCTAAAATAGCAACTACCCTGGCAAGAGTGGCCACCACGCAATAGTGGCATGAACGTCAAGGGTAACCAAGGTAAGAGCATGAAGGGGAGAATAGAGGTGCAGTCAGACATATCTTCTGGACATGACAGGGCCGTTGTATCCATGAGTTCACTGTAGCTATGCATATTTCCACAAGACCTACATGGGATTTGGTCTATCAACATTTTACTATGGAAGAGGAAAGATCACAAAAGGCCCACACAGCCCCTGAGATACTGCTGAATTTTAATTCTTGATGGGAGGGGATGATTTCCTTAACAGTATATGTACAGCCTGCGTTTCTGGTCCTGGTAAGGGGAGCCTGTGAATTCCCGGCCAGAGTAAACAAGGAGGAGGTGGAGGCGTCCATGGTGGTTTCCGAATTCGCCTGTGGTTCTACACACACACACATACATACATACACACACACACACACACACACACACACACATACACACGCATACACACACAATTGAATAAATAATAAAAAAATTTAAAAAATGAGTGTTAATACTGGATGGGAGTGAATGATTTCCTTAACAGTATGTATACAGCAAATACATGATTCACGTTCCAGCAAGTCCTCAGGCACACACCATCAAAGGCAACCCAGATGAAACTCGGTGGGACACACAAACAATAAAACCCATGAAAATAGGAGGGGGACTGGCAAGAAGAAGGTAGCATGGTGGAAATGATGGGGGTTGGGATGAGGAAAAAAAATGTGATACTGATGAGTCATATGCCCTTTAATGATAAAGGTACATTCTAAGAAATGAGTTAGGAAGCCAATCTCTGTGGGAGCATAATGTCATGTGCTTGCACAAACCTAGAAGATGTGGGTCACTCACTTAACAGGGTATTGTGCAACCCAGAGCTAGACACAACTGAGACACAGGGAATTAGCATGGCAGATCATGTTTCCTACTGAGGAGCATGCTCTGAAATGACCAAGGAAGGACAGCATTAGAGCCCTTGGTTACTCTTAATAGAGTTCTGAGTTCAAATCTAGGGCCTTGAACACACAAGACAAAGGGCTCTATTGCTGAGGCATATCATCTGCCCATTTATTACCATTCCTGGCAGCACAACATCATAACAAGCAAGTACATGCCCTGTTATGTCACCACACTGTGACTTTCCAGCTCTATCAGAAGTCATGACGCTGACATTGTACATGCTACCAGGACCAAGCAAATGGTCATCATGTAGCAAATAACTATAGTGATGCACATGAACACATGGAGGCAGCTACAGTAGTGATCATTTTAACAGTGAGTGGCCTCAATTAAAAAACGAGAAACCATGAGACAGAATTAAAGAAACAAAGCCAAGCTTTATGTTGATTATAAAAGTGATTTTGAATATAGAGACTAATATAGGTCAAAAGTAAATGGATAGGGGGCTGGAGAGGTGGCTCAGGGGTTAAGCCTCTGCCTTGCAGGCGGAAGGTTCTGAGTTGGGATCCTAGACCCCATGTATAGACTCCGGGTGGAAGTGGGGGCGGCCTGCGTTTCTGGTCCTGGTGGGCGGAGCCTGTGAATCCTGGGGCAGAGTAAACAAGGAGGAAGTGGAAGCGGTCCATGGTGGTTCCCGAATTCGCCCGTGGTTCTACACACACACACACACACACACACACACACACACACACGCACAATTGAATAAAAAAAAAAAGTAAATGGATGGGACATCACATGTATTACAAATAACACTAATCAAAAGAAAGTTGAAACTATTAATTTCAAATAAAGAATACTTCAGGAAGCAAACTTTACCAGGTTGAAGAACACATTATGGGATTATAAATAAGTCGACTTTTCTAAATGCGACCCATATTGTAAATCAGCCTTTTAATGAAAAAATTACCATGATAATATCAACTGATGTACAAAAACATCTAAAATAATCCAACATACATGCATGATAATTTTTTTTTGTTATTGAACTAAGAATAATAGAACGCCCCTGACTTGGTAAAAGGCATCAAAAAGGTTCTTACAGCTTAACGTTATATTCAACAGTGAGAAGCTGAATGGTTTCTTCCTGTGCACCTCAGAAAAAGTCCAGGATTTGCTTCATCACAACTTATTCAACGACCCACACAAAGTCTTGCCTGCCACAACAAGGAAATAAATGTAAGGGGGGCTAGAATTGGTTTACAAATGATGTGCTCACTGACATAGAAACCTTTCTTCTAGAAAGTCATTCAAAAAGTCACTTGCAGTAGTCAGATACAGGTATCAACTTGACAACTGAGGGCTGAGCCTTTGGGCACGTGTATAAAATCAGCAGTTGAGACGAGCCCTGAGCAAGTCTATGGGAAGTTATGTAAGCACTGTGGGGATTCCTAGCCCACAGTTGGTAGGACCATCCCCTGGCAAGTGAATTGAATGGAGGGGTCTGATTCAGTTTTCTGGCATACTTTGGCATGCAGGCATGTTGGCAAGTGAGAATATACACTCCTCTCTCAGTTCTGTGTATGGATATATTGTGGTTATTTGCCTCAGTTTCCTGACATGCTGATTAGCTGTAACCCTGAATCAGAAGCAAGAATAAACCTCCTGTCCACCTAAATTACTAGAGTCCTGTATTCATTCATTGGTGGGAAGATAAACTAACACAAGCTTCCTAATGTATTTTGTAAGTAGATAAGAATGAGCATAGCAAGATCTCAGGGTGTGAGGCTAATATGAAAAAGGTAATTGTTTTTAAAAGTACCAGCGATGAACATTGGAATATGGTGTTTTAAGAACATTTAGAACAACACCTGTAAACTAAAATTATTCTGTAGAAATTTAACAAAATAATCATAGGATGTGAGGGCTTTATAAAAGCTACCTTCTAATGAAAGAAGTCAGAGAGACAAGTGGTGTCCCGAACCTGGGCAAAGGACTCAGCAAGGTTAGGTGCTCCTAAGGTGAAGGGCCTTTTGGCTTCTTGTTGCTGAAGTGAGAGGTATCATTTGAGAAGGAAAGAAGGTGGACTGGAGAGATGGCTCAAGGCTTAAGGATTCTTCTGCCTTACAAGCAGAACCTGAGTTCAGATTCCAGAGTCCATGTAAAAGTGCTGGGCAGAAATGGCAATGGCCTACAATTGCAGCCAAAAAAAGGTAGATACAGATTCTCAATGTCACCCTTGGAGCCTCCACAGGACACACACACTCAAGTGTCCTCTGGTACACACACATACACACACACACACACACACACACACACACAAATACAAGCAAAAAAAGGGGGGCAACTATGGAGAGCATGGTTATTTCAGTATGGATACAGCTTTTATTGTATAAACGTTTAGATCATGTATAAGTATTCATGCTATTAGGACTGGGGCAAGAAATTCTAAGATGATTCTGGACCATCTCCTAAAGCCAGAAGTTAAGTATTTGTGAATAAAACAGCAACAATAAAAAGCCAACTGTGGTTGGTTAATATCGTCAACCTGACAGGATCTCACATCTCCAAGGAAACGAATCTCTGGGCACATCTATCAAGGAGTTTCTACACTGAGTTAATTGAGGAAGGAAGATCTACAGGAAGACCCATTTTTTTTTCTTTTTTTAATATTTTTTATTAAAAATTTAATTATACATTTTAAAATTTTTTACCAGTTCCCTCCCTCCCCCTCTCTCCCCCTCCCCTTCCCCCAGTGCCTCCCCCCCAATTCCCAGAGAGTCCTTATTGTGTGCGCCTAACTCTCCACTGGGTCCTCCTCTCCGATGACATATAAGGACCCAGTGGCATTTCCATAAGCCCTTTCTCTTGTTCCCTTAAGCATAAGATCACTACTATGGCTGTCAATCCCTTGCCTCCAGGGGTCTCGGTGCCTTTAACAGATGCTAGACTTTATGAGGGCAACAGTGCGCTGGACATTGCGCAGGGCATGCAAAGTTCCATTATGATTGCTTTGGCCCCAACTATTGTTGAGAATCTTGCAAATCGTTGCTCCTCCCATCCTTTTGCTCTTACAATCTTACCGCCCCCTCTTCCGCAAATGTCCCTGAGCTCCAGGATGGGGAGAGATTAGGCTGTCCTAGTTCTATGTGATTGATATAGAGTCTCTGAAGTTCTGGATTGTGGTTTGTTGATTTTCTTTTGCAGTTTTGCTGCTCCTGCAATTCCCTTCACTCCATTCTGCTGGGCACTGTATGTCACCCCGCTGGCCAGAGACAAAAAGCTGTTAAACTGGAGTCTTGTTGTAATAGCACATTCAAGGGTAGATGTAATAAGAGTAGGAAACCTCACTGAGGGAGGGGTCCATCACCCATTTGCAAAATGATTACTTTTTATCTGCTAGACTATATGCCCTCCCCTTCTGGTGAGATCAGGAAAGAACGTCTGTGAACTTAACCAGGTTTCTCATTACTTACTTGCAGACCTTGATGGAGGCCTATTTTCTCTGCTGTAACAGTGGTCTCCTCTCTCCTTGTTTCTGGTGTGGCCCTCCTAACCCATCTCTCTTGTTCATAATCCTTGCAATTACTGTGTTACATAGGTTTACTTTTGAGTGTCCCAATGTGGGCTAGGTGAGTTTGGTACTAGGAGCCACCTATTAGGGAGTACATACGGCGCTTAATTTTCTGGGCAAAGATTCTCAACAAAGTCTTAGCAAATCAGATTCAAAAACATATTAAAAAGATCATTCATGGGGACCAAGTAGGCTTCATCCCCGGCACACAAGGTTGGTTCAACATACGCAAATCAATAAATGTAATTCATCATGTAAACCAGTCCAAAGTCCAAGACCACATGATACTCTCGATAGATGCAGAAAAAGCTTTTGACAAGATCCAACAGCCTTTTATGATCAAAACGCTAGAGACAGTAGGAATGGAAGGAACCTTTATCAATATAATAAAAGCTGTATACAACAAGCCCACAGCAAGGATTATGCTCAATGGGGAACAATTGGAAGCATTCCCACTTCGATCAGAAACTAGACAAGGCTGTCCACTCTCACCACTTCTATTCAATATTGTACTTGAAGTCTTAGCTGAAGCCATAAGACAAGAAAGGGACATAAGAGGGATTCAAATCGGCAAGGAAGAAATCAAGCTATCCCTATTTGCAGATGACATGATCTTATACCTGAGGGATCCCAAAAACTCCACCAGGAAGCTCCTGGAACTAATTGAGAAGTTCAGCAGGGTGGCAGGATACAAAATAAATGTGCAAAAATCAGAGGCCTTCCTATATGCCCAGAATGAAAGAAGTGAAAAAGCCTTGAGAGAAACAATCCCATTTACTATAACCCCTAAAAAAATGAAATACTTTGGTATAAACCTAACTAAGGAGGTAAAAGACCTTTACAATGAAAACTTTAAAACCCTAAAGAAAGAAATAGCCGAAGACACCAGAAGGTGGAAAGACCTCCCTTGTTCCTGGATTGGCAGAATCAACATTGTAAAAATGACCATCCTACCAAAGGCAATATACAGATTCAATGCTATACCAATCAAAATCCCAAAGCAATTCTTCAAAGAAGTTGACCAAACAATATCAAAGTTCATATGGAGGCACAAAAGACCCAGGATAGCAAAAACAATCCTGAGTAACAAAAACACAGCTGGAGGTATTACCATACCAAACCTAAGTCTATACTACAAATCCATAGTTATAAAGACAGCCTGGTACTGGCTCCAAAATAGACACACAGATCAATGGATAAGGATTGAAGACCCAGATATAAGCCCACAAAGTTACAGCCATTTGGTCTTTGACAAAGGGGCCCAAAGAATCCAATGGAAAAAGAACAGCATCTTCAACAAATGGTGCTGGCAAAACTGGATCTCCACATGCAGAAGATTAAAGCTGGACCCGTACTTGTCACCATGTACAAGACTTAATTCCAAATGGATCAAGGACCTTGATATCAGGCCAGAGACTTTAAAAACCATAGTTGAAAGGATAGGGAACTCCCTCGAGCTGATTGGGCTAGGCCAACACTTCCTAAACAGACATCCAATGGCACAGTCACTGCTACCAACTCTCAACAGTTGGGATCTTGTGAAATTAAAGAGCTTCTGTTCAGATAAAGAGATTGTCACACGAGCTCAAAGGCAACCCACAGAATGGGAGAAAATCTTCACTAACCACATATCTGACAGAGCTCTACTGTCCAGAGTGCACAAAGAACTTAGAAAATTAAACTCCAAGGAAAACACTGGCCCAATTAAAAAATGGGCCCTGGAACTTTAAAGAAACTTTACCAGGGATGAAATTAAAATGTCTAACAATTATCTTAAAAAATGCTCCACTTCCTTCGCCATCAGGGAAATGCAAATCAAAACTTCCCTGAGATATCATCTCACCCCGGTCAGGATGGCAAAAATCCACAATACAAACAACGACAAATGCTGGAGAGGATGTGGAGAGAGGGGAACTCTCCTACATTGTTGGTGGGAATGCAGGCTCATACAGCCACTCTGGCGAGCCGTCTGGAGATTCTTAAAGAAATTAAAGATTGAAATGCCATATGACCCTGCTATCCCACTTTTGGGAATAACCCCCCAAGCAGCAGAGGTTCGCCTCGATAGCACAAGCTCGACTATGTTCATAGCAGCACTGTTTACAATAGCAAAGTCATGGAATCAACCTAAATGTCCAACAGTTGACGAGTGGATCAGGAAACTGTGGTACATCTATACAATGGAGTACTACTCAGCCATCAAAAATGATGAATTACTGGAATTTGCTGGGAAATGGATGTCATTAGAAAGAATTATATTAAGTGAAGTATCCCAAACCCAGGAAGACCCATTTTTAATGTGCACAGCAAATGGGTTATGTGGTCCTAGATGGAATAAAAAGGAGAAAGCCAGCCGGGTGACTCCGCAGCGGGACCACTGTAAGGTCCACCCCAGCGTGGCTGATGACTCCCGGGAACCGTGTGTGTGCAGCGCCCACACAACTTGTGCCAGTTCCTCTGCACAGTCACCTCTCCTAGGAATGGTTCGCGGCTTTCACAGACTCAGAGGGGTCTCATGTGTCTTACAGTTTCCTGAGCTTCGTGAGCATTTGTCTTCCTTCCTCCTACATGGGAATATTTCAATCTGGAAGAAACAACGACACAACAAAAATTAATGAAAGATATAAAAAGAGGTTAAAAAGGGGGGAGGACAACGGTTATTGCACTAAACAGCAAAGGAAATAAAGATGTCTGACAAAAAAATCAAATGGAATTATACAAATGAAAAGACCCATAATACTCTAAGCTAAATTATATACCTATAGATTTATTAAATTTTGAAATGAAGACAGAATCCTTGGGGTCCCAAGCTATTGAGAATTGTTTTGCAATGGCAAGTGAGTTATGCAGCAGTAGACCCATCCTTCCAAGGAACACTGAATGCTAACAATGTGCGGCAGCCAAAGGCCTTGGGAAGGCCCAAAGGCCAGGTATGCCACACCCAAATAAACTAATCTTCCAGACAGGAGGAATCAAAGAACTTTAAACAGGACAATTAAAGTGGATGTGGATGGGGAAGACCAAAGATTTTTTTAAATTTTTATTTATTATTTATTCAATTGTGCATGTATGCATGTGTTCGTGTGTGTGTGTGTGTGTGTGTGTGTGTGTGTGTGTGTGTGTATGTGTGTGTGTAGAACCACGGACGAATTCAGGAACCACCATGGACGCCTCCACCTCCTCCTTGTTTACTCTGCCCCACGATTCACAGGCTCCGCCCTACCAGGACCAGAAACACAGGCTGCCCCCGCTTCTGCCCGGCCTCTATACGTGGGATCTAGGATCCGAACTCAGGACCTTCTGCCTCCAAGGCAGAGGCTTAACCCCTGAGCCAGCTCTCCAGCCCCCAAAGATTTTATTATTATTATTAACGTCTAATTCTAGAATTTCGTCAGAAACAATGGATAATTATCTGCAATGAATCAACTTGGAAAATTCCAGAAAACTTTGTAGCTGCTGCCGTCCTGCAGCAATAAACGTGACGCATCACCTGTACCCTGCCAGGTGACTCCAGAGGCACCAGGACAGGTTGAGGGAAGACTCCTGCAAGTTGAAAAGACAGCAGTGTGTTTTAGGTTCTCAACTGTCATGCGTTTCACTTATAGCCAGTGTATCTGTAACTGAAATACATAGCACACAACTATAATAAGCATAGCTTTAATTTTCTAAGAATGAAACTCAGCTATTCATGTGAGTCTTTCAATGCCATCACGGAAGTACAATAATACAAGTGACAGAGCAATGTTTTGCCAAGCAAAAGGAAATGGAGTTTTAATAGTCAATAATTGTGTCAATAATTTTGTTTGCAAGCAAAGGTCTTTGGGTTTATGCCTATCAAAAATGGGAAGTTTCTCTTGTATAGTGACTTAAAATTAGAACAGGACCTAGGAAGAAGATTATGTTTCATCTCTGAGTAAAGAGTTCAGTCATGCTTAGATGTGTGTTTCAGTCATGGCCAGGGATTTAGGAGACAACTCCCATGGGTCTAAATCTCTGAAAGGCACGCATGGAGAACACCTTTGTTGACTGCTTCGTCTGCGTGTCCTTCCTGCATAGTAACTCCTTACCGGTGAAGGGCACAAGCACCCTGTATTCTTGCAGAGGTTTAGAAGTGCTCTGGGCGAGGCTTTCTCTGCAGAAACTTTCCCCTTGGAATAAACCTTTCGAATAACTTCAGGAGATCAAAGACCCTGGAACCCAGACTTGAAGCCTCTCAGAACCTAAACTCCAGGGTGCATATCATCATAATCTTTTGTGGAACAGACACCAAGTGCCTTGTACAATTATGCTCTTTGCAGCTAATCGAAATGACCCAAAGGCACATCCATTGCTATTTTTATGGTAAATACTCTCTTTGGAGATTTTTTTGTTGATCTCCAATTAGATCTGGAAGCAACTATTCTTCAACTTGTGAATGTTGCTCCCTGGAGATACTTTTATCTACTTCTCAAATTGGTATAATGCATGTGAATTACTAAATTACAATAATCCTCATGTTGAGGCACTAATAATTTCAACAATGCATATTTGCTGAGACAGTTATAAAATATTCTGCACTATTTTTAAGTCTTACCATGGTTATTCCTTTCTACTCAGTGTGCTTAGCTTATCAAACACATTCACATTACACTAAGCCAAACATGTCACACTTTCAAAAAGCACTTGAGGTATTGCTTTCTTGTAGAAGTATGAATAAAAAAAATTACTGAAAAGTACAAGCCGAATAGATGACTATGTTTGCTATATTTCTCAGCAAACATCACTAACTTATATATACAAATGTATGTGTGTATATGTATCATATAAATATGTATTCATACATGAATAGGTATATAGCATTATGCATAATATCTAATATGCATATATTAGATAATATATGGTATGTAAATGTATGTGTATATAGTACAAATATGTTTGTTTATATTCATATGCATTACATATACATTACATATGCATTACATATGAATGTATAAATATGCATGTACAAATGTATATATGTGTGCATATATATATGTGAGCACACATTTTGTAACCTTATGTTACTGATAAACTGATGTTTATCCTGTAACTTGTCAATTTTAATCAAAAGAACAAATGAATTGCCTATGATGGGAGATGATAAAAGGGAAAAGAGAATTGTATTATACCATGCATTACTTTAGAGAAGAAATAATAAATCATCAAATGCTATAAATATTAAATTATATTATTTAAGCATAAAACATCATTTGTAGTATTAATATGTTGTGCACGTGTACAAATAATGATTAATTGGTGTTATTTAATTAAAGACAAAGAGAATATGCCATAAAAGATGCTCAAGAACATTTTCCCAGTCCGAGTTTCATAGGAAAGAGAAATATTTTATAATTTTCAACAACTGTGGCTTGAACTTTCACATGTGTCAAAATTATAGTTGGAGTTCAGCCAATAGATTGAGGTTTTAGCAAAAACCAAATGGCGTACACTAATCACCTTAACAAACTACTGTATACCCAATCACTGCAGCAAGGGGCCAACTAACCATCCTCGCATCCAGCTGGGATGAGCATCATGAAAATTATTTGAAAATCAGCAGAACAAATGGGCAGTCCAGTCATCTTGTCCTTGGGTTAAAACCTGGAGAGCAGGTCTGGAGGATTAGATGCAAGGTGTGCTTTGAAGGGTGGGGCTGGGCTTCTGCAGAGAAGCAGTTGAACCACACCTGTCCGGAGCAGCCCTGGATGCCAGCCATGCTTTCTGTTTCTTCCACAGATGAGTTACAGCCAGTGCAAATAAATCCTGCAGCCTCCAACACATGCTTGTCTCACACATTTCATCTTACATATCACTGCGAAAAAAAGTTGTTGAATTGAAAAGCTCAACATCTTATTCATGATTTTCCAAAAACTATTTGCTGGGAATTATCCCAGCTTGTGTGCTTTGTAGTCTGAGACTGCTACTTGTGCTTCCTGCCACCACGCCATGAGTTCAGCCCAAGGGAATGTGGCCATAGGCCAAGGCAGGAGCTTCTATATTTACCACAGTATTTTTTATATCAGTTTCATGTCTTCTAAAAGGTATTATGTAATGTATTAGGCAAATAAGTGAAACTTTTATAAGAAAATTTCTAAGTGTCTTCACAACTGACCTTCACTTATAGGAAATTTATTACAGACTCATTGTTACCAGACTCGCCTAAGCAAGGTACTTAGCCTTGAAATTCTTGGACATAGAGGGTCTGGGGAAATAGCTCAACCAGTAAAGTGTGTGCCTAATAAACAGGAAGATCTGAGTTTGTTGCCTAGAACCCATGTAGAAAGAAGCAGGAGTGCTATAAATGCTTGTCATCTCATTGCTGTGGAAATGGAAATTCCTGGGGCTTGCTATCCAGCTGGTCTAGTCTACTGTTCAATTTTAAAGCTAGTAGAAAACCCTGCCTGGAAAGTAAAGTGTATGGTGTTTGAGAAACAATACCTGTCCTTTATCTCACACACACACATGGATATGCACATACACAGATACACAAGACATGCATGTGTGCATATATGATCACACATACATACATACACAAAGAAATTCTGGATTCATGCTTGCATTGTACATAAGATAACTGTTTTGAAGCATGAATATAGAAGCCTCTATAAGCCTGCTGATCATATCAAGCAATGAGAATAAAAAAGCATCTAAATAGATACAACCCCTCTTATAGTCTCCTATTTTCATGTTCATTGGAAAATTATTTCCGGGTACATTAATTAATAAAAAGATTTCACTAAATGGACTTTGCCGTCTTTATAATCAGCCTGGAAGATACCACCAAATTGAATAAGTACTCGGGTAAAATAATTATTTGCTCATAGCATGCACAATTAGTATAGGTACAGCTACCATCAAATAAATATATTTGTTAATTAATACTTTGAGGAAATGTCAAGGAAGACAACTTGCTGCTATTTGTCATGTAAGGTCCCTTGTAGGCCATGTGTCCAGATCAGTGATGACTATGATGCCCTGGTGCACTGGGAGTCAGTTTGGAGAATGGAAGAGGTTTTAAGGTAGGTACAGATTTTTAGTGATGAGAGATGGCTCAGTGTGACCTGAGCTGAAGCCCTTACAACCCACGTAAAGATACATACAGCAGTGTATGTCTGTATTACCAGTTTTCCAGTTTGATGGAAGGAGAATCCTCAGAAGCTTGCTACACACACAGCAACAAAACAAGAGAGCTTGTCTCAAACAAGGTGGAGACAAAGAGAGATACCCAAGGAAGCCCTTACCTCTGCATACATGAACACACATATCCACACACATGCACACATACATGTACATATGCACATGCACAAACATACACTCACTTTTAAATAAACAACTTTCAGAAATAGTATTTGGTATTTGTAGTACAGAAAGAAGAACCTAAGGTCAAAAGCTATATGGATGATGAACATTGTTGGTGAATCATACTCACTTCCACTTAAAATTCACAAAGAACTGAAATTCATTGTTTTCCTGAGTCTGTTGACAAGATGCATACTTGAAAGGCAGACAGTTTCTTTCAGGACAGCATGCCCTGAAATTCATTTAACTGAGACAGACGTGAAGTTAGTTTTCTGTTTACACACATCTGCATGTCTCTGTTTCTGAATGTGCCAGAGTAGCTGGTAGCAAACCAGCCTCTAAAAACTTGGATAAACTTAAAATAAGCCCTGGGTGATTAGAAAAAAAGCAAGTTAGCCAAAGAAATTTTAAGAACACAGAATTTAGCCACACATTGGACGCAAGAAACTCATTTGAAGAAAGACTCAGAAAGAATAAAAATAATTTTAGAAAGAAAAAATAAAAATAAAGAAAAGCCATTAACCAAGAAAAAGCAAGCACAGAGATTTTCTTTTTAGATTAGCACACAAAGTATTTGATGACTTATGAAATTTTAGAACAAAGTGTGTTTGAATAGATTCTCTATCACTCTCATTTACTCTCATCCTCTGCCTCCTGCTCCACCTTGTCCCTTCCCACTGTCACCTTCCCATGTCCTGTTCCGTGTGTCCTTTTGCCCCTCCACCCATTCTCACAACTTCTTTTCATCCAACTTTTTAGGCTTTATCCACATTTACACTTATCAATATGTATATATTAAAAACTAGAATCTAAACATCAAAGAGGATATATGATGTTTGTCTTTCTGAGCCTAGGTTACCTCAATATAATATTTTCCAGTTCTATTCATTTTCCTGAAAATTTCATAATTTCATTTTTTAATCTTAATAAAATTCCATTGTGTATAAAATCAGTATTTTTGTTGTACGTTCACTTGTTGATGGGCAACTAGACTGGTTCCATCTCCCAGATATTATGTGTGGACAGCAACAAACACAGATGTGCAAGGATTTCTGATGAAGGATGATGGCATAGAAATTTTATAAAATTTTGATTTAAACAGAAAGATGGCATGAGACATAAAGAACCTTGGATCCCTAAGGAAAAACAGAACAGAGCATTTCAGCTGTCATGAACCTACACTTCCCTACTTCCCAGCTTTAGAACATTAGGAGAGGAGCATACTTACCAACAATTGTACCTGAGGACTTTACGTGCACATGGTCTCATAGCCTGGAGAACAGACAGAAAGTAGGCAACAGACTTAAGAAATAAAGTGCTGTGATTAGTAAGTCCAAGGTGTCAGCCATTCCCAGAACCCTGACTCAAAGAAAAGGGAAAAGTTGATTCTTTTTCTGAGCACACTCTCACATCTGAGTTTGCAGAGTTTACTAAGGTTTGACCATAAAAGGAATTTCAATAAATAAGATGCATGGTCATAATGACTCTATCACTTTATCAATGTGCAATAAAATTTGGAATTAATAAATTCCAGATACATACATTGTTGTATGTGTCAAAATTAAATAATATAACTTCTGGAAAACCTTTGATTAGAAAAAGAACAATGTAATTCTCAAAAACAAAAATTAATAAAACCTCTCTTATCCAAGTTTGTTTGACATACCTAAGGGAACACATATGCTTTGTAGCTTTAAATACATCAACAAAGAAACAAGAAAGGTTAAAAGAAAGTACAAGCTAAAAATTCAAATCAAGACATTAAAAAAATAGCATCAAAGAAACCCAAGGTATTTGATGAAAAGGTGTGTCTTGGAAGCACTGTGTAGGTGGGAATGTAGGTCAACACAGAGCACTTGCCTGGTACTCACAAGGTCCTGCATTTAATTCTTCTTAGAGTGCATGAAGCCAAGTTTTCAGTTTCCAGCACTACATAAACCAGGCATGGTGATGCATGCTTATAATCTCAGAACCTAAAAGGTAGAGGAAGGAGATCAGGTGCGTGTGTGTGTGTGCGTGTGTGTGTGTCTGTCTGTGTGTGTATGTGTGTTTGTGTACATGTGCACAATAGTGCACTTGAATGCATGTGAGTCTATTATTTCAGGAATCACTCTGGACTCTACTTCCATATTGCTTTACTCTGGGCTTTCACAGGCTCTGCCCTCCAGGGCCAGAATTGCAGGCCATTGTCATAACTGCCCTGCATTTTTACATGGAATCTGAGATCTGAACTCAGGTCCTTTTGCTTGTGAGACAAAGACTTCAACCACTGAGTCACCTCTGAGTCATCTGAATCATCTCTCCAGCCCAGGATTAGAAGTTTAAGATCATCTTTAACTACATTGGGAGTTTGAGGCCAGCTGGGCTATAGATGTATTTTAAGTGACCAAGGAGAATTAATGAAAAAGCATATGCTAATAAATATGAAAACCTGAATAGAATAAATATTTTTTAAAATCACAAAAAACCAAATTAGAATAGTCAAAGTATAAGGTATTCCATTGGTACAGTAAGTGAAAGAATAAAATTATTCGAAACAAAATATAAGTTTAGTGAACTAAAAACAACTCACCATAATCAGGTAGAACTAACCCTGGGTGTATAGGATGGTTGAGCTTCATAATACCTATCAATTCATTGTCCACCTTGAAACAGAAATCAGCGATCCCAATAGCACATAGTAAAGGAAGTATCTGATAAAGTTTGACATCTGTCCACTGTTCATAAATTATAAATTTATACCCACTCTGTGACAGTTCTTTTGCATGCTGGCTTGTGTCCAAGAGGGCACCTGAGTGTTTATACCTGTAGCAGCTCAAGGTTGGCATCTGGGATGGTTCAGGATTGTTCTATCTCTTTTTTGCTTTGCTCTGGAGTTTACCAGGTTCTATCTTCCAGGGCCAGAATTAAAGACTCCTGCTATATCCCCCCCCCCATTTTTACTGGAGATCTGAATTCAGGTCCTTTTCGTTGCCCAGCAAATGCTTTAACCAAGAGCAATCTCTCCAACCCCTACTTGGTAATGTTTTTAAACCCTAAATGTTAAATCAAATTCAAAGGTATGAGAGATAATGGAGCAATGCCAGGAGCATCTACTGGATACTAGAAAGCTCACCTTGATTGTCACAGCTTCTGTCTGAAGAAATGAAACAAAAATCTTAGGAACTGATGAGATCAAGTGAATACTGTCACAATTCAAAGGACAATAACAATGATGCACCTAGAAGAGTCGATGGAAAATTTTTAATTACTGTAAGTGTAAAATATTTGGTAAAATTAGTGACATAATAATTTAATCTCTCTATGATATAATTGAAAATAAGCCATAAGTTTATATTAACCCTTCATAGGAACAAATATAATAAAGTATCCAGAAATAACAAAGCATAGTCAAGTAATCTGAGAAAAAATTGAAACTGATAACAAAATGTAGAAGACGAATCTATATAAACAGTGTACTGTGCATTTGTACCATAGAGAAGTTGACAAACAGATCAAAACATTATTCCAAAGTTGGGGTCTGGCAGATGTACAAAGTGAGAAAATTACCGTTAACTACATATACAAGTAACTGCAAACCAGTCTTAAAAATAGCAAATTTTTGATGCAGAAAAAGTTGTTTGGCCAGGACGGAAAGTAAAACTTAGTAGCTGGATATCTGTATATTTGTACATGCTCGTATGTGTGTGTGTGTGTGTGTGTGTGTGTGTGTGTGTGTGTGTGTGTGAATTTAATTCCACTTGTCTTTTTCTGTTGTATTCTGTCTTGTTATATGACATAGGCTCTCTCTTGAATCTGAAACTCACCATTTCAACTAGATTGTCTGCCCCTCTCTCTACTCCTCAAGCACTAGGCTTACGCATGCGCAGTCCAGTTTTTTATGTGGATGCAAGGGATCCTGAACCCACATCTTTGTGCTTTTGTAGCAAGCACTTTATCCAATACCCCCACTCCCCGGCCCTAAGCAAATATCTTACAGATTTACAATGGGTTAATAACCTAAGTGTGCGTGTAAGAACTGAAAAGTTACTAGAAGGTAATGTTAATAGAGCTATCCTGACATGAAGTGGGATTCAGGATAAACACTTCATAATTATTATTACAAATGTGAATTATAAGGTAGGTGAGTGGCACGTACCTATAATCCCAGTACTTGGGAGGCTGAAGTAGATGAATCTCATTTTCAATTATATCATAGAGAAGTTAAACTATTATGTCATTCACAAGTTTTACCAAATATTTTACACTTACAGTAATTAACCATTACTGTAACCCAGCCTGTTCTACACAGTGAGTTCCAGGGAAGCCAGGCTATGTGATCCTGTCTCACAATGCCAAAAACAAAAGCCAAAACAAAAAGCATCAGCTAATTGATAGACTGAATAAAAATAACTCTTGAATATTGCTAAGAAGAGATAGGAAACTCCATATACATAATTGGCAAGAAAAAGGGCACTTAGCAGCCTTGGGAAGGACTGGTATCCTTTTTGAGCCACAAGGAGTGAAAGTCATTGAAGAGTGGATGAAAATCTATTGTATCCCTCCTTGACTGCTTTAGAAAACCTTAAAGATAGGTGGTTTTTAACCAAAAAGCAATGAAAATTACTTATACTTATTAATATTTATATTTAAGTGTTTAGTACATAAAGCCAGACTTTATCTGACCTGAACCAAGGAATTTTCAATTTGCCTATCAGAAATGAAAAGGTTTCTCTTATAGAAATTGCACATGATTTTAAAACTTTTTTTATAGAATGCTATCTCTAATCAGCCAAATAAGAAAATATTGCAAGTTTCCTGGTTGATGAAAATAAACTGCTTTACTAAAATTAGTTGTTCATGAAAACTTGTACAGCAAAGACAAGTTTAACAGCCAAAACATCCGTAATTCAGGCCTGTAATAGATGCTGCTCTATAATCCCAGCTACTCAGTAGGCTGAGGCAGGAGGTTTGCAAGGTCAGGGCCAGCTTGGGCAACTGGGTGAGACCATGTTTCAAAAAATGTTTTAAGATTTAGGGGGATAACCAAATGATTGGTGCACATATGGTACTCTAGATTCAATTTCCAATAACACAAAACAAACAATGAAAATAGAAACTGAGAGCACTTTGTAATCTAACAATATAATAGCAGCTCAAGATGCTTGTACTGCCCCCAGGCTACAGGATACTGTCAGTGCTGTGGCCAATTTGATGCTAACATTGCTGTGGATACCTATTGCCATATACATACATAGTTTTGAAGACCAACCAAAAACTATAAGTACTTAATGCTATTAAAACTGTAAAACAACTGAATTCATTTACACCGTATGATTATAAGTAAACATTATGTAAACACAAGTATACCAATTATATTCCAATAACTGTGTCTTAATGAAAATCCCATTAGTAGAAAAATCTTTGCTAAAATTAAGCAAGTTAACACATTACAAATTCCAAGACACCTTTTCCTCCTAGTGTAAAACAGATAATTTTGATAGAAAATCAAGATTATGAAACAGAAAATAACAAGATATTAAGAGAAAAATTTTATCATTAAAAGTCTTTCAAAAAAGAGTACTGGAAGGGAAGAAAAGCACTTTAGAACATGTATTCTTTTGAGCTGGAAAACTCATAGTTATCTCACCAAGGAAGCACCTGAATTTGTTTTCTAAATCCATCTCAATTATGGTAGATGAAATTCAAACAAAACTAGATGAGAAAAGGCGCTTCACACTTACAATGGTATACTGTAGTGCAATTCAGTGTCTCTTGAGCATCATCTTTCTCAAGAAGTAATTAAAACTCCCCAAAGACAGAATAGAAACATTTTATAAATTCTTCCACATGGCAGAAACGTTCTACTTTTAAGAGTTTTTATGGCAGAACTGTCCCTAAAATGACAGATGCTTAAATGCACTCAGCAGGGTGCCCGTGATCCCAGAGCTGGGAAGCTGGAACAGGAGGAGCAAATGCTCCTGGCTGCTGGGCCTGACAATGGTGATTTCTTTCACTTGTCAGAAAATGAGAAATTTGACTATTTTATATCAGAATATTAGATCAGAGTATCAACCATGAAACTAAAATATTGTAAGACTTAATTTGTGAAATACAAAAGCAAGAAATATATTATTTAGCAAATGGAATTGTCCAAAAGAATAGTTATAAGTGATTTCAAATTGTTTTCAACCCCTTACATAAACATTATAAAGTATTATTCATAAGATAAAAATTCTGTGCTTTTTTATAGTTTCTATAAAACATAAATATTTTTGTGCACATTTTTAAAGTTTTTCCCAGTAAGAGGAAAATTTATAGCAAAATCTAAACAAAAGTAGTTTTAAGATCCAGGGATACAATGATAGCTGGAAGCAGAACAATTTAAACAAAAGAATGAGACAAACAATGTTGACAGAAAATTCTTTGTTACTTTTCTTTATTTTCTCTTAACTAAGTAAGTGAAGAACAGAGCAAAAGGGTCAACAACACCCGATTGTGTTTAGTTTCCAACAACTATGAAGTAAATTATGGCACTGATGAATTACTGCAACATATTGAGTGAGGTATCATTTGAAACATGTTTGCTAAACATAACATTTTTGCAATATAATGTTCGTAGTGACTTACTGTCACACTCAAGGCAGAAGTGGTACTATCCTGTCACTAAATTCTGAACAGAGCAATGAACAGTGGTCTTTACAAATCTTTATATTGTTTCAAAAGCACAGAAAGTATGTTTTAAAAAGTATTCCCTTTTAAATGTATTGTGCAGCTGAGTAATTTGACATAACAAACTACTATAAGCAAAACAATAAGAATTCAATATGCCTAATTACCTTGGATATTTCAAAGGTTAAATCATCTCAAGGAAAGTAAAGCTATCTTTATATATATATATATATATATATATATATATATATATGTATATATATGTGTGTGTGTGTATGTGTGTATATGTATATATGTATATATATGAAAAAAATTATACATGTAAAATATGCCTCTCTCTCTCTCTCTCTCTCTCTCTCTCTCTCTCTCTCTCTCTCTCTCTCTCTCTGCAGTAGACCTCTGGAATATACTATCAAGTTTCTCCCATCTGCTAAAATTGCTGACACATAACCACTCTCATCTGTTAATCCTTTCCTGAATTTGTTATCAACACATCTAGGCCAAGGACTATCCCTTCCTGAGGCAGCTAGCACACCGTTATCTGGTAAACGTAGTGACATAAGGATTGATCTCACATCACATCTGAACAACTCTCTAGGCTCCTGATCCTTCCCTGTGGCATGCTTAGATTACATCTTGTGCCCAAACTGCTTCCTTCCCTTCATTCCCTTTCTTCACTTCCCTTTCCCTTCCAGTGTTAAGCTGAGAGCATTCGCCTTCAACACTTATAATCTGAAACTTGGCTTCCTGGAGAATTTGGCCAACAACATATTCTAAGCAAAGGGTAGCCTGTGGCACTGACAACCCTCCACTGTGGAAGATCCTTGTGAACCAAAGGATGGCTTTGTGCCCATCTTGCTATCAATCCACAGATGATACACGATCGTCTTTAACAGAACCATGTGAGATAAGGAAAGGATGCTAGGCCCTTTTGCTTATTCTAGATTTCTATCAGCTTTGCTCTGATACAAGCAAGACAGTGATCGGAAAGTTGGAATAAACCATTTCATGACTTGCTATTCTGGGAATCGTATCACTGCCTGGACCTGTTCTGTGTCCTGGTTCATCTCTGCTCTCTTAGTTTCTTAAGGGAGACAAGGTTCTCATGACCCCAGGCTCATCATATGGAAGCCTGGTCCCATCACCGCCAAGAACACGGAGCAATGAATTAATGTGTGCTTGCTGCTAGTATCCAGTTCTCTCTCTCTCTCTCTCTCTCTCTCTCTCTCTCTCTTTCTCTCCATCTCCATACAGTTCTGCACCTCCTGCTTTAGGGAAGGGGTCCACCTACAGGAAAGGTAATAAAGATTATTCCCCAAAGCATGCCAGAGACACTTCTTCCAGACGATTCTAGGTTGTGTCAAGTTGATGATTCAGGTAACCATCACAACGGCAGTTTCTTCCACATGTAGCAGCTTAAATAGGAATGTCCATGATCACAGAGTCACTGCAGGTCCCCTGGAAGAGCTCTCAGCAGAGTGGCCCTGATGTGGACTCTCAGGAGGTTGTGCAAAGGTGCTGACTTGGTATGAGTCATTCCCTGGCTCAGCTGGACTAAGAATCTACGGGCGATATCACTCTTATAGTTACACACAACACTCTATCCTTCACCTCCACTGCTGGCTGCACTTCCATTCCTCAAGAGAGTTTCCAAGACCTGCTAGATGGCCGGATGGATAAAGGTCTTACAGCTCAGCCTGATGATCTGAGTTCTAACACATACACACATACTTACACACATGAATATACACACACATACACACATATACACATACATCCCCTTATACACACATGCATACATGCATGCATGCTCATACATGCACAAACACGAATACATGCATGTATATACAGGCATATGCATATAAGCATATGCATGCACACACATGTATATACATAGGCACACACACATGCATACATGCACACTTATGAAATAAATAAGTGTGGATAAAGACTGTCTCCCTAGGACTTGCCAAGAGAAAGAGAAAGTGCTGAGTCTCTGAGACAGGAAGCGCATCTCTTCCAAATGCCATCACTGCAAACAATGGCACACCGCCATCTCCAGTGCCAACTGCAGCAGATGATGACCAACTCTGCTGCATGTGGAGGGCTCTAACAAGGACAAGGACACCAGAAATGAAGATACCACCTTGGAGGATAATGCCAAAGTGCCTTTCACTGGCCACGCTGGCCCCATGGGAATCACACAGGACCCCTCCCCCTTTCTCCAATGAATCTGCCATTCTCAATGCAACATCGACCCTGGGACGAGTTATGTCTCTACTGTCATGAAACTTGTCCAGAAGAACAAGCCCGAAAGCATTGCTTCCTTCCCTTCCCTCTCTTCACCTTCCTTTCTCTTTCAGTGTTGTAATTTATATGTGTAACCAGGAAATCCATGAAGGATTCTATGAACAGGTGTCTGGTTCTGAGGATTACAGTATGAGCAGGAGCAGCTGGGTTCTAGAAAAGCTTTAAAGGCAATATAAGGAATTTAGCTTTGAAAAGAGATGGCTTTGAAAAAAGCCTCAAAATTGAATGATTATGTTAGGAAAGTACACATGTTCTACTTTAGAAAAATATATGAAGAGAAATACATTTTCCCATTAAAAATAGAAGTTAATTTTCTTTTTTTTAACCATGTGTAGGTATGTGTGTGGAGTGGGGACACTGCGTGTGTCCGTGGGGACCCAAGAGTACTATCAGGAATCATCCTGGATTGCTGTACTTCCTTATTGCTTTGATCTGTGGTTTCCCAAGCTCTGCTTTCCAGGGTCCAAAATGCAGACAGCTTCCATTTCTGCCATTGTTTTTACCTGTGAGGCAAAGGCTTAAACATTGAGCCATCTCTGTAGTCCAGAAGTCAATTTCTAAAACCAAATAGCTCAGTACCAGCATTGAAACCTGAGCAGCTAAATGTCTTATTTGACTAACCATGTCAAGTAAGTCAAAACTTACCCAAGAACTAGGTAAGAGGTATCCCAGTGAAAACACATCTGTTAATTTAGTTTCCTGTTGTTCATATTGAGACTCTTCAAGTAGGTGACTATTTAGAATGCTTGTTATGAAGCATGTTTATGTCAATTAGTTGAGCCATAAAACAGCAGTTCTTATGAGAACTGATGATGGGTCAGCAATCATAACTGTAGTGAATGATTTGCAACTGAGCTCAACAAAATTTCCCTGAAGGGATACAAGACTCAAAGTCAATAAAATGTAAGTTACAAATGTGCCATGAAAGTGTTGTCCTGTAGACAGTTTTCTGGTACAGCTGAAACGTTTTGGCCAAAAAAAAAAAAAAATAGATTGGAGAAATGACTCAGTGGTTAAGACTCTGCCTCGCAAGTAGGACTTGAGTTTCATCCCAGGTCCCTCCCACATAAAAACACCAAGTGGAAATGGAAGCAGCCTGCACTTCAAGCCGTGATGGGCAGAGCCTGGAAAATCCCAGAGTGAAGCAAAAAGGAGGTAGAACAATTCAGAATGATTCCCAAAGTGACCCTTGGTCCTCTCTATAGGGATGCACAGTATACGCGCGCACACACACACACACACACACACACATACACACACTATACACTATATGTAGTGAGCTCTGGGGATCGAACTCGGATCACCAGGTTGATATGCATTCACTTTATCCACTGAGTCTTCCTACTGGCCATAATAAGGCAGTTTTTAAAACCTGTTTCCCATAAACTGACATAAAGTAAAGCTGGGGGGTTTATTTCTCTTATTTATAAACCATAGTAATTTTTAATATTAGCAATGCTATATTTATTTAAATTAAATGCCCAACCTGACTTCTCACTAATGAAAAAATTCATTCTTTATAAGTGCTGTGTTTTTGGGTCTCTGTGTATCTGTGGTATGTGTTAGTATTGATGTGAATATCAGTATGCATGTCTGTGTGTATCTGTCAGTGTGTGTCTATGTATATATTGTCTGTTTGCATGGATACATTGTGTGTGTGAAAGAAAGATAGCATATACTACTTAAAGGTATATGTATGTGTGTGATGCTGGAGTAGAGCAACGTTCCACACTAGACTATCCTGTGGGTATATGCCAGAAATGTACACATTGACCCTTTCTGCCATCTGTCCCAAATACACCGAATCAGACACTCAGGAGTTGGTACAGCAATGTAGCTTTAACTAGCCCTCCCAGTGATTTTGAGGTGCTAGAGTTTCAGACCCACCAGGGTACATGATATATTACTCTTAACTCTTGCTAAAACTTGTATAGCTAACCAGAGCTGGTGATTTATATTTTGACTTTAGAATTGAGCAGTGATTTTATTAGGCTTTCCCATATGGTATAGCAGTGATGGGCTGGTGACACAGGACAGGGGAAGTGAGTAAAGAAGTCCCCAAAGTAGAAAAAGACATAGAGTTTATTAGATGCACGGTGGTACATCTGCAGCAGGCAAGACAATAGAGAAACCCTCTGCAAGGGGTGGCGTTCTACAGGGCTGCTTATGAGGGGTCTATCTGGGCAGTGGAGAAGCATTTCGATGCTTGTTTACATCTTATTGTGTGGAACACTGCTGTGCTACTTTCCTAGGAAGACTAACAAATGTCTGTTCAGGATGGATAGAGAACAGATCAGAGAAAAGATTCACCAAAGTCTCAATTGATAGATCAATGAGTTGAACTGGTACTATTTTCATGACTGTGAGTGATGAGTTGCATATAAGAGCACAGACATGCTCTAGATAGCTGTATCACCAAAGAAAGCATTTCCTTCTCCAGTAACTGTCAGCACTTACATATTTGTGAGAAGAGATGTAGCCTTATGGACCTCTCCTTCCATACCTTCCTGATGGAATATTCTGTAGTTTCATGCTGTTAATCATGACTGCTGAGAACGCAAGAAAGTATGGGTCATGCCATACCTAGAGGATGGCACTCCACACCAAATACATGTGAGAGCCCATATCTGATGGTTGATTGGACATCTCATTACTATGTGAAAGAACAAGTTTACCTATATAGATTGTGCCTTCTTGAGACTGGTTGTATGGCCAGGATTACTAGGGGTTGGAATCCTGATACTCTTACCCTGCTCATTAAAGAGCAGTATTTTCCTTAGTAGTATTATCACTGCCACTATCTAAAGCAGATTACAGCTAGAGCTTGTTAAGATTAACTCTTTCAGTCCCTTATCAGAGGCAACAGCAGCCTTGCTATGATCCTGGCCTGCATCCATCCCAGAACTGCATCTCCAGCTTTTGCCTTTATCTCCTAATGTTTAAAGAAGTGAGAAAGAAGAACAAATGTGTTGGTATGCAACTATGTCCAATTCCTCAAGCCTTGCACAAACAAGACCTTTGTCACACCATGATTCCATAGATCTCTGCAGCTTTGTAAAAAGAATGAACCGAGGGCATCTGGCATGGTAATCAGAGTTTTGGACAGCAATCAATGTGCACGGAACACTAGGAAATGGCACAACCTTATGTGACTTGACTTGGTTCAGTCTCATGTCGACATCTCTGTGATCAATATAAGACCAAACAATGGGTCGGTTCATGCACAGTTCTAGATTATAGTTGCTCACCATGGCAGGTGAGTTACAAGCAGGTGCCATGGGACTTGGCCATATTGTGTCTTCCACAGGGAGACCTAAGAGAGGGGCATGCCTTTAACATTCCAGTCTGGTTAAGCCAACCAACACTTTCTCCATTTATCCACCTTTCCAGAAATGATTCACCCGCTATTGACTTGATCATCCTACATCTATATTAGATAATCTCCTACAGACTCGTTCAGAAGCTTTCAGAAGCTTGTGACCTTCTGTGTCCTACCTTTTAGCATTTTTAAGAACTGTTCTGAATTTAACTTAAATAGCCCTTCACAAATATATCATGGTTAAGTAATCTAATATCTCAGCCTTCCTAGTATGTATCTGCTTAAGTCCCGTGAAATCCACGTCCCAGGGACCCCTGCATCATGTCTGCCATGGACATGTGTTCAGCATTCAATGTTTTGCTAATTCCCTATTTTTTTTTTTCCATTTGAAGGTACAACTGGCCATGTTCTTGTCTAGCAGGAATGAGACTTTTTCATGCATTTACTGATTTATAAGAACAACTTCATTTTGACCTCTGCTGTGGCAGAACTATGAGTGAATCCAACAGGAGGCTTGCTTACCACTTGGGGATGATAAATTAAAACTCCAGAATATTGTCTTTGGCTTGGACTGAAATGAGAAGTAGATGATGAGGTTGGTGGGGCAATTCTTCAAGAGTGTCAGCTGCAAGAGGGAAGAAACCTGATAGGCGTGGCTGAAATCCTGTGAGCCTCATTCTGGTGTCAGTCAACACCCAACTGCAAGGTGGAAAGGGGCAGGAGTGGGGGGGGGTATGTTCCCTTGAACAAGAGATGATAGCAAAGTCACACGGTTAGCATAACATGCTGCTCCCCTCAACCCCACCCATCCTCAGAGTGTCTCTTTAAGAAAAGAGGAGATAGGCCACCATCAAGGACTGCAAGTAAATAATGAGACATCTGGTTAAGTTCACAGACTTTCCTTCTTGATCATTTGCAACTGATGGGGTATGATCTCACCAGAAGGGAAGGCTGCCAGATAGAAGGTAACCATTTTGCAAATGGGTGATTGACCCCTCTCTCACTGAGGTCTCCTACTTTTATTCCATCTACCTTTGAATATACTCTTATAATAAGACTCTAATTTAACAGCTTTTTATCTCTGGCCAGGGGGTGATATCCAATACCCATCAGGATGGAGTCAAGGGCATTGCAGGAGCAGCAAAACTGAAAAAAATCAACAAACCATAATTCAGAAAATCAGAGACTCTATATCAACCACCTGGAACTGGACCAGCCTAATCTCTCCCCATCCTGAAGCTCAGAGAAATTTGCGGAAGAGGGGGCGGTAAGATTGTAAGAGCACAAGGATGGGAAGAGTAATGATATATGCAAGATACTCCACACAAGTTAGGGGCAAAGCAATCATAATAGGACTTTGCATGACCTGCTCAATGACCAACACATTATTGACCCCTCAAAGTCTAGCATGGACTAAAGGTACTAGGATCCTTAGAAGCAAGGGATTAACAGTCACAATAGTGTTCCTGTAATTAAGGGGAACACAAGAAAGAGTTCTAGGAAATGCCACTGAGTCCTTACACCTCGTCAGAGAGGAGGACCCAGAGGGCAGTTTGATATACACATTAAAGGATGCTCCAGGTATGAGGGGGGGAGGAGGCACTGGGAGATAGGGAGGGAGGAGGAAAGGAAGGGAAAAAGGGGGGAGGGAGGAAGGGGGTTCAGGAAGAGGTGGAGGGATACGAGCGGGGGGGGGGGGGGGGCGGGAGACAAGTGATCCTCATTGAAGACTTCTCTCCACCATCCCGGCCCTTGACCTTAGTTCCCAGTCACTGACTCAGCAGAAGACAGATGCTCCTTCTTGTTTTCTTCCTGATCTTGCTGGTCGATTTTTGTATGACAAGTTAATCAGAACATATTCATTTGGAAACAAATGAAAAAAAAGCAAAAATCATTCTTCATTCAAGACAGAGAACCCCCTCCTCGCCGCCCTGCCCAGCCCCGCCCCGCCCCGGCCAGCTGCCCAAGGTGAGAGAGAGAGCCCAGCCCAGCCCCGCCCCACACCCAGGAGCCGCCTGGCCAGCAGCACCACGCCCCGTGGCCCCTGGCTTTGCCCCCAGGGCCCCCTCCGCACCGACCTTCCCAGGTCACAGGTGAAGAATTCTGCCGTCAACATCAGACCCTCTGCCTCTCTGGCCCACCGGGGACCTACGCATGTGGTCCATGGAAGACACACTGCTACTCAGAATTCAATAGAGCCCAAAGGAAACTCAAGCAAAATTCTAAGGAACAAAGGGAACACAGGCCATACATCTGGACTCCACTACAATCAGTATATCACATGGGCGAGATTCTTCTCATCCAACCCAAAGATAAGTAAACTTTTTCTTTTCACCTTACTGATCCTTTAAAGTATCAATGCTGTAGATCAACTTTCTCATACAGCCACCCCACAACATACAACTCCAGGGAGTACACCACTCACCCCCACATTTCACCAAGATACGAAATCGTAAAAGTGCACTACCAAACTAATATTCACCCCCTGGTAACATAACATGACTTAACTGACATACTAACAGCCTAGTAGCCTCATCTAGGATATAACGATAACAATACACAAACATACCCAATCCAAGCCAAGCACTAGTAATAACTGGTAAGTGTAACAATACCAACTAGGTGGATTCAGTGAAAAACACACAGAAACTGAAAGGTCCTAAAAAACAAAACAACAATGTACAAGTCAAAGTGCAGATCCACGAGAAACAAAACCCAAGAAGACCAATCTCCCACCAAAAGAATCAATCCCATAATGAGGGATTCTGACCAGAACAAATCCACAGAAAATAGCCATGAAAGCCAGACCCTACATAATGACTTTCAGAGTATGATCATTACCATGATTAATACTATGAAAGAGGAAATCCGAGAAGAGTTAAACAACCGTATCAACTACTTCGAACAGGAACACAACAGGCACTTGGAGGAGTTGAGAAAAACAGTTCAAGAAACAAAAATTGGTATGGAACAATTAAACAGTCTCAGGCAGAGTTTAAAATTGAACTAAAAGACAAGTTATATTCAACCCAAAACTCAACAGAGAGTCTTATCAGCAGAACAAATGAGGCAGAAAATAGAATTTCAGATCTTGAAGACAAAGTGGGAGAAATAATCAGCTCAATGGAAGAGATTGTTAAAGCCAAAAAGATACTGGAGAGGAACATTCAAGAGATATGGGACACCCTGAAGAAGCCTAACATGCGCATTCATGGAATACCAGAACAAGAATCCCAAAATACCACACCGGGTGAAATATTTCAATTCATCATAAATGAAAACTTCCCACAACTAAAGAATGAGAGGCCTATCCAAATACAAGAGGCATTTCGCACTCCAAACAGATATGACCAAAATAGAAAATCGCCACGGCAAATAATAGTCAAAACACTCCACATTCAAGACAAAGAAAAGGTGCTGAGAACTTCAAGAGAAAAAAAGCAAGTCACTTTTAAAGGTAAACCTACTAGAATAACAAATGACTACTCAATGGAAACAGTAAAAGCAAGAAGAGCTTGGAGAGACATACTTCAAGTATTAAATGAGCAAAAATGCCAAGCCAGACTCATATACCTGGCAAAACTATCTGTCATGATTGAGGGAGAAAGAAAAGTTTTCCAGCACAAAGACAACTTGAAGGAATACATATCTACCAAACCAGGCCTTGAAAAAATCCTAGAAATGATACTGAAGCTTGAAGAAAAGAACAAGCGTATCCAGGAGGACAGAAGGGAAGTATAATACCACCAAAACATAAATATCAAACAACATGCGTACAAAGTCTACTAAACATAAAAAATGTCCAGAATTAAAAATAATTTCTCCATTATAACATTAAATGTCAATGGTATTAACTCACCAATTAAGAGACACAGATTACAAACTTGGATTAAAAACCACAATCCAACAATCTGCTGCCTTCAGGAAACTCATCTCACCACAAAAGATAGGCACATCCTAAGAATGAAAGGCTGGTCCAAAATCTTGCAAGCTAATGGAACCAGGAAACAGGCAGGGGTAGCAATTATGCTTTCAGACAAAGTGGACTTCAAACCAAAGAAAATCATAAGAGACAGAGATGGATACTACATTTTAGTCACAGGTACAATTCACCAGGAAGACTTCACAATACTGAACATTTATGCACCCAATACGGGCCCCTCCACATTCATTAAGAAAACCCTACAGTGCCTAAAGCAAGAAATCAACCCCCAAACGATAATTCTTGGGGACTTCAACACCGCCCTCTCAATATGGGATAGATCAACAGGACAAAAGCTTAACAGAGACACTTTGGAACTTAATCAAACCCTGAAAGAAATGGACCTTACAGATCTCTATCGAACTTTTCACCCATGTATCAAAGAATACACATTTTTCTCAGCAGCACACAGAACTTTTTCCAAAATAGATCACATATTGGGCCACAAAACGAATCTACACATATACAAAAAAGTTGAAATTCTAACCTGTGCCCTATCAGACCACCACGGCCTAAAGCTGGACATCCACAACACAACGAACAAGAGAAAATACACTAACTCCTAGAAACTTAACAATATGATGCTGAATGAGAACTGGATTCAGGAAGAAATTAAAAAGGAAATACAAGATTTCCTGAAAGTGAACGATAATGAAAATACAACTTACCAAAATCTCTGGGACACAATGAAAGCTGTCCTAAGAGATAAGCTCTTAATGCCTACATCAAAAAAATGGAAACATCAGAAATAAATAACTTAACGATGCAGCTTAAGGATTTAGAGAAACTTGAGCAATCTGATCCCAAAAGTAGTAGAAGAGAGGAGATTAGCAAAATAAGGGGAGAAATATCTGAAATCGAGACTAAGAAAATAATAGAAAAAATCAACCAGTCAAAAAGCTGGTTCTTTGAAAAAATCAATAAGATTGATACACCCCTAGTTAAATTAACCAAAAGCAAGAGAGAGAAAACCCAAATTAACAAAATTAGAAATGAACATGGAGTTATCACTACTGATACCCAAGAAATCCAGAGAATTATAACATCATATTTCAAAAACTTATACTCAGTGAAGTTTGAAAACACAAAAGAGATGGATGAATTTCTACATTAAACACAACCTACCTAAATTGAATCAGAAAGTTGTGAATTACTTAAATAGCCCTATAACATATAAGGAAATTGAAGAAGTAATCTTGACTCTTCCCACCAAAAAATGTCCTGGACCAGATGGATTCAGCACAGAATTCTACCAGACATTTAAGGAGTTAATAACACCAATACTCCTTAAACTGTTTCATCAAATAGCAAAGGAAGGAACACTACCAAATTCCTTCTATGAAGCTAATATCGTCTTAATCCCAAAACCTAATAAAGATTCACTTAAGAAAGAAAACTATAGGCCGATCTCTCTGATGAACACAGACACAAAGATTCTCAACAAAGTCTTAGCAAATCAGATTCAAAAACATATCAAAAAGATCATTCACAGGGACCAAGTAGGCTTCATCCCCAGCACACAAGGTTGGTTCAACATACGCAAATCAATAAATGTAATTCATCATGTAAACCAGTGCAAAGACCAAGAAGCACATGATACTCTCGATAGATGCAGAAAAAGCTTTTGACAAGATCCAACAGCCTTTTATGACCAAAACGCTAGAGACAGTAGGAATGGAAGGAACCTTTATCAATATAATAAAAGCTGTATAACAACAAGCCCACAGCAAGGATTATGCTCAATGGGGAACAATTGGAATCATTCCCACTTCGATCAGGAACTAGACAAGGCTGTCCACTCTCACCACTTCTATTCAATATTGTACTTGAAGTCTTAGCTGAAGCCATAAGACAAGAAAGGGACATAAGAGGGATTCAAATCGGCAAGGAAGAAGTCAAGCTATCCCTATTTGCAGATGACATGATCTTATACCTGAGGGATCCCAAAAACTCCACCAGGAAGCTCCTGGAACTAATTGAGAAGTTCAGCAGGGTGGCAGGATACAAAATAAATGTGCAAAAATCAGAGGCCTTCCTATATGCCCAGAATGAAAGAAGTGAAAAAGCCTTGAGAGAAACAATCCCATTTACTGTAGCCCCTAAAAAAATGGAATACCTTGGTATAAAACTAACCGGGAGGTAAAAGACCTTTACAATGAAAACTTTAAAACCCTGAAGAAAGAAATTGCAGAAGACACCAGAAGGTGGAAAGACCTCCCATGTTCCTGGATTGGCAGAATCAACATTGTAAAAATGACCATCCTACCAAAGACAATATACAAATTCAATGCTATACCAATTAAAATCCCAAAGCAATTCTTTAAAGAAGTTGACCAAATAATCTCAAAATTCATATGGAGGCACAAAAGACCCAGGATAGCAAAGACAATCCTGAGTAACAAAAACACTGCTGGAGGTATTACCATACCGAACCTTAGTCTATATTACAAATCCATAGTTATAAAAACAGCCTGGTACTGGCTCCAAAATAGACACACAGATCAATGGATAAGGGTTGAAGACCCAGATATAAGCCCACAAAGTTACAGCCATTTCGTCTTTGACAAAGGGGCCCAAAGAATCCAATGGAAAAAGAACAGCATCTTCAACAAATGGTGCTGGCAAAACTGGATCTCCACATGCAGAAGATTAAAGCTGGACCCGTACTTGTCACCATGTACAAGACTTAATTCCAAATGGATCAAGGACCTTGATATCAGGCCAGAGACTATAAAAATCATAGTTGAAAGGATAGAGAACTCCTTTGAGCTGATTGGGCTAGGCCAACATTTCCTAAACAGAAATCCAATGGCACAGTCACTGCTACCAGCTCTCAATAGTTGGGATCTTGTGAAATTAAAGAGCTTCTGTTCAGATAAAGAGATTGTAACACGAGCTCAAAGGCAACCCACAGAATGGGAGAAAATCTTCACCAACCACATATCTGATAGAGCTCTACTGTCCAGAGTGCACAAAGAACTTAGAAAATTAAACACCAAGGAAACCAATGGCCCAATTAAAAAATGGGCCCTGGAACTTAAAAGAAATTTTAACAGAGATGAAATTAAAATGTCTAACAAATATCTTAAAAATGCTCCACTTCTTTAGCCATCAGGGAAATGCAAATCAAAACCTCCCTGAGATATCATCTCACTCTGGTCAGGATGGTAAAAATTCACAATACAAACAACAAGTGCTGGAGAGGATGTGGAGAGAGGGGAACTCTCCTACATTGCTGGTGGGAATGCAGGCTCATACAGCCACTCTGGCGAGCCGTCTGGAGATTCTTAAAGAAATTAAAGATTGAAATGCCATATGACCCTGCTATTCCACTTTTGGGAATAACCCCCCATGCAGCAGAGGTTCGCCTCGATAGCACAAGCATGACCATGTTCATAGCAGCACTGTTTACAATAGCAAAGTCATGGAATCAACCCAAATGCCCAACAGTTGACGAGTGGATCAGGAAACTGTGGTACATCTATACAATGGAGTACTACTCAGCCATCAAAAATGATGAATTACTGCAATTTGCTGGGAAATGGATGTCGTTAGAAACAATTATATTAAGTGAAGTATCCCAATCCCAGAAAGTTAAGCACCATATATACTCCCTAATAGGTGGCTCCTAGTACCAAACTCACCCAGCCCACATTGAGACACTCAAAGGTAAACCTATGTAATACAGTAATTGGAAGGATTGTGAACAGGAGGGATGTGGTTGGAGGACCACACCAGACACAAGGAGAGAGGGGACCATGTTACAGCAGAGAAAATAGGCCTCCAAGGAATGCAAGTAAGTAATGTGACACCTGGTTAAGTTCACAGACGTTCGTTCCTCATCATGTACAACTGAGGGGGTATGATCTCACCAGAAGGGGAGGGCATATAGTCTGGCAGATGAAAGGTGATCATTTTGCAAATGGGTGACTGACCCCTCCCTCACTGAGGTTTCCTGCTTTTATTACATCTACCCTTGAATGTGCTATTATAACAAGACTCCAGTTAAACAGTTTTTTGTCTCTGACCAGGGGGTGACATACAGTGCCCATCAGGATGGAGTGAAGGGCATTGCAGGAGCAGCAAAACTGCAAAAGAAAATCAACAAACCACAATCCAGAACTTCAGAGACTCTATATCAACCACATAGAACTAAGCCAGCCTAATCTCCTCCCATCCTGAAGCTCAGGGACATTTGCAGAAGAGGGAGTGGTAAGATTGTAAGAGCAAAAGGATGGAGGAGCAATGATCTGAAGATTCTCCACACTAGTTAGGGCTGAAGCAATCATAATAGGACTTTGCATGCCCTGCGCAATGTCCAACACACTATCGACCTCACAAAGTCTAGCATTGGCTAAAGGCACCAAGATCCTTGGAGGCAAGGGATTGACAACCACTGCAGTGTTCCTGTGCTTAAGGGGAACACGAGAAAGGGTTCAGGGAAATGCCACTGGGTCCTTGTACGTCATCGGAGAGGAGGACCAAGAGGAGAGTTAGGCATACACAATAAAGGACTCTCTGGGAATTGGGGGGGAGGCACTGGGAGACAGGGAGGGAGGGAAGGGGAGCAGGGGGTTCATGGGGAGGAGGAGGGGTGGAGGGAACTGGTCTACCTATTAAGTTTGTATGAGCGGAAATAATAATAAAAATGTTTAAAAATTTAAAAAAAAGAAGAGAGAGAAAAGTTTAACATGCAGAGAGAATTTTTTTGAGGTACAAACCCTTTCCTACCAAGACAGCAAGCAGCAGCTCCTTAGCTGGAACGCAGGTAGGAGAGGTGAGTAGGGAACATCTTTGACACATATTCTCAGAGCTCTTCCAGGAGCAAGCACTAGGCCAACATCAGGTCATTGTACACCTTAATGGACTTCATTGACTGCAGGCACCTTTTGGTTATTGACATCTGGGATGTATGTTTAAAATCACTCTTATTAACTACATTTTTAATGCAAAATTAACATGTGCCAAGCAAAATACTGAAAAAATAAAAATACAAAACAGACAAATGTTAATGCTAAGCCACATTTGATTTTGAGATCATATATATATATATATATATATATATATAGCAAGATTATGTGTATTTTTCTCTCAATATAAGAATTGTACATCCACTAAAAATAGAAAATTCTAAAACACTTACAGAATAAAAACAACTCATAATCAAATTCTTAGTATATTTGTGAATATGACTATATATTCTCTAATAAAAGTAGGATCATGGCTTGGAGAGATGGCTCAAGGGTTAAGACTTTGTCTCACAAGCAGAAGGATCTGAGTTCAAATCCTGGATCCATGTAAAAACACCAGGTGGGGATAGAAGTGGCAGCTTACACTGCTGGCTCTGTAAGGTGGAGCCTGGGAAATCCCTGAGAGAGGCAAAAATGAAATATACCAATGCAGGATTTTTCCTGAAGTCGCCTTTGAGCCTCCACAGGAATACACAATTCCCTCTTGTATACACAGACACAGATACAACATACACAATAAAGTAAATAAGTAAAAAATAAAAGCAGGATGATGGTATAGATTTTTTCCAAATAAGTTTGTCTTAATTGACTATTTTGTAACCTGTTTGCTTTGCTTAAGATGCCACTTCACAGGATACCAATTTTCCCCTTGGTGCAATTGGAATGTGAAATGTCCCCCAGGTTTGGACACTTTGGGAAAGTTATCGATCCTTTGGGAGGTGGAGTCTGTCACTGGGAGCAGGACTTGAGGTTTCACAGGCCAGTTCTACCTCCTGTTCTCTCTCTGCTTCCTGAACAGAGATTCACTGTGTGTAGCCAGTTTCCTGTTCTTGCCACCATGACTTCCCTGCCTGCTGCCATGTCTTGCTCATCATGATGGACTGCATGCTCTCTGGAACTGTGAGCCAAAATAAACTCTTCCTCCCTCAAGTTTCTTTTGCCATGGTGTTTTATCTTAACAGCTGAAAAGTAACTAAAACACCCATGCTCTGGGATTTCTCCTCCAGAGAATATTTGATAGGATTTGTAGGTATTTTCTGTTTTTTTTTCATTTATGGTGTTATTTTTTTCCACTCACACAAACTTAATAGGTACCCCATTCCCCTTCCTCCCTCCACCCCTCTCTGGATCCCCCCCAGTCCTTCCCCCCTTTCCTTTCCTTCCCCCTTCACTTTCTCCCAGTGCCCCCTCTCCCCTCATACACTGTATTCTGTGAAAGAAGCATCTACCAAAATGTTGCTATCATCAGAGCTAAGAGTCTGTGCTGTTTTCTTAGACCCTTGTGTCTTCTCATGTATAAGAGATTAACAAAATATTTCATTCTCAGTGGTAAAATCTGCAGATGCTAAAATCTCAATTGAGTAACCCCCCTCCTCTCAAACTGTGACCCAGTATTGCCGAGATGCAGATGGTTGGAAGCAGCACAGCTTCTATGTCAACTCATATGTTTATCTTGCTGGATATTGCTTGAATTTGTGGGAAGCCCAGCAGTTCAATAGCCTTTAATATATTCTTAAAAGCAAGTCTACACTGTCAAATACCACTATAAGCCCCTTCTGCAGCTGTCCCTTTGGACTTCAGATATGAGTCTACTTGCTGCCTGGTCTGCCCATCCAGTTCATCAGTGAAGTATGAAGAACCACCCCTGTCAATAACTATGCCATGCTGTTGTGCCCATTAGATGTGGTTGTCAACTTCACAATTGAAGGTTGAGATTTTGGTGAAAAATGATAGTTAAGGCAAGTCCTGACCAAGCATGTTGGAAATTATCCAATTAATGTGGTAAAGCACAGTTGATGGTGGGTGAGACAATTCCATGGGCAGGTAAATAAGATAGAGGGAGAAGGTTCAGAAGTTTGACATACTTTGGACAGACAAATTAGAAAGTTTGTCCCTCTCTTGGCAGTTCCTATGGATATATGCTGGCCAGTATCCTTGGCTCCTGAACTCTTCTGCCAAGCTAATGAACTGTCACTGAGAATCACAAGCAAGAATAAAATCTTTGTTCCCCTAACTTGTTTGGTAGTATGTTTATCAACAACATGAAGAGAAACTGCAATATGTGCTTATGAGGTTCAAGGGCCCTAGAATACACCTGTGTGTCCTTTTCTGGTGATAAATAAGGGCAAGTGAATTTTCTTCAAATGTGTAACATCCATGGGACTTGAGACTAAGGAGGTTCATGAAAACTGAAAATATTATGAATTCATGGGTGTAACAGTAAAAAATAAATAAAGGCAGTTTAATATAGTGTTTTTACAGTTAAAACCTAAGAGGTTGCACTCCCCTTTGGGATATATTCTCTCCTTTCATAGGTTCTTGTTCTAGTTTGTAGTACTAGAAATGTGATCCCTGCTGAAAAGTGTACATTAAATCTAGTCAGAAAGTTGTTGGTTATGTCCTTGACATTCATGTCACTATTACACAGACAGTAGACGCTTGTCAAGATGATTGATGGAATGATGAGACTTTGATCACTTTTTCCCCAGTAATACCATAATACTTTCTGGTACTATAAAAGCTGTCCAGCAAAGAGGAAGCTTTCACACTACTTTTAACTGATGCTTATTTCTCCATGTCCTGTGACCTACATGTGTTGCATCTTTAGTAATAAAATTTTACCATCAGATTCTGGAGGGTAACCAAGAGCAATGGCAGAATCCTACACTGTTTGACCTTTCTTAACTAGATAGTTCCTCAAGGGTGCCTTTAGGTTGACATTGGAGACTAACCACCATAGTCTTCACATATTTTTCTGTATAATGAATGCATTTGTGGCAGCCATATAATTTTCCTTTGCAACTTTCATATACTGATTGAAATATTCCTACAAGCCCACTCCTATTTCTAATTATGAAGGGAATAAGGATGGAGAAGGAATGAATTAGAGTTTTAGGTTTTGTTTTAGTTTGTATTGCTTTGACTTGGTTTGACTTGGTTTAGAATATGCTTTTGTCTTACTGATTTTAAATAGCCTTTTCTCTTTCAGCCTACATCTTGTCACATGATGAACAAGTCATTCTTCTTTTTCCTTAATTTTATTAATTTTTTAACCTCAAGTTCCCTTCAGGAAAAAAAAAAACAGCTGGCATGAGAGAGTACACAAATTTCAGCATTAGGGAGACTTAGTTTAAGATTAGCCTATAGTATATAGAATTTACAAACAGATAAAGAAATTGTCCATGTCATATTAGAGTACTATTTAGTCATAAACAAATCACATAATTTTCAGGATGAAAACTGACTAAAAAAGTCAGATTCATATCACATTTTTTTTCTCATAAGCAGAATCTAGATCTATTTTTAAGACAGGAAAGTGGAAGGGGGACCATTGACTAAAGGATGGGAATAGAGTGAGGGGCCAGGCAGAGGAGGAGAAGGTAATCTGGAGAGGGGTAAATGTGAGATCAAACCACACTATTTGCATGTGTGAAAATGTTGTGATAGAACACATTGTGCTGTATAATTAATATATACTAATTAAAATTTAAAATATAGATAAAACTCTTACAGATTGCTCATGATCATTCATTGACAAAAATGTATTACTTTTATGGAAGCCAATTCTCTTAACCAGTAAGTCCTTGCAAGTAGGTGATATCTGTTGTTCAGGCAAAAAGTGAGCTAGGCAGAAAAATGCCTTCACCTCACCCTGCGGCCGTCCCTCTTCCTGCACCTGTTCTAACAGGAGTTAAGGTACTCTAAAGGGAAACACTTGTGCCCCTCCCTTCTGCTGGTAGACTATTGAGATAATAGACTCTGACTAATTGAAATTTCTTCTGGAGTGTTCCTGTCAGGGAAGGAAAAGGCTGAGGGACAGACCAAAGAGGCACTTCCTGCCCTAGGAACAGATTCCACACAGCTCTCACGACTCGTCAGACCACCTTCAGAGCTAAGTCAATGATGGGTCCAAGATGTGCGAATCACACCTTGACCAGGACCATTAAACAGTGTATAAGTCTTGCCCTCTGTGTGTACTACAATTCACAACAGGATCTTAAAAATGGACTTAGGGGGCCACAGGACCTATTTATTTGTCCTTTAATCATGGTCACATTAAATAAATCTCTTCCCTCTGTTTTTCTCTCTGCGTGTCCCTTTAGTTGGCCTACTGAGGTCAGGCGACCAAGCCTAGCTCTAACCCTGACAACTAGACCACACGTGGCCAGGCCCACATAACTGCCTCTTGCAGTGTACTCTCAGACACAGGGAGAAAGCATGTGCCATGAGCTCTGCTTGCTGAACAACCCACGCTAAGACATAAAGATTCAAAGATGAAACCGATAAACAACTTGGAAAGACATTTCGCAAGAACCTCAAATTATCAACAAGCCAAAACACCCAACAACTCAGTAAAGAAATGCATAGAGGAAGGTTCACTCACATTGGCAGGGTGTGTGTGTGTGTGTGTGTGTGTGTGTGTGTGTGTACACATGTTAAAGGATAAAGGGAAAATTTGTTTCTTGGAAAGGGGTAAAAAGGGAGAGAAATCAGGAATAGCTATGAGGTTGAAGCTATTCTTCAGTATACTCATTTCCATGATGGTAGAATACGTGTTACTTATCATTCTTCCTTTAAAAATTCCACGTTTTAAATGTTTTTCTGCATACCACTTATATGTCCCAGGTTTCCTTTTTCTGTTACAAACTGAAAGTATCTGGCAGACAGACGATTCCCAGGCATCTCATTAGATTTGAGGTATCGTTTTGTATCTGCCTTCTTCTTGCTAGAAGACAGAATTTTCCACCTATATAACAGAAGAAATGACACCAAATATTATCAGTGCTAAAGGAGTCATCAAGGCAGATGTGATCTAATGAAAGGCCATGTGAGTTCAGACATCCAGAGAAACCATCTTCTCAGCTCACCAGTTCTTGGATTCAGGACACAGGAGACATTTGAGAATAAGGGCTCAACTCTCAGGGAAATTTTTAAGGCTGTGGATTCTGATCCACTGATGGATCCTGCCACCCTTTGCCTCTGAGGCCTTTTTCAAAGGCAAGGGAAAAGCTGTGGGGCTTCAAAGACCTCTCTCCCCTCTGGGCATTTGAACATTAAGATCTCTTTTATCTGCTGAAATGTATCATGATTTTGATTAGATAGGCAAATTACATGAATAAAACCACAGCTTGATAGCAGAGATGCTTAATTATGAGCAGGGTAAACTGCCTGTGGTTTCAAAAACAGAGAGGGGGTTCAGAAAGCAATGTTGGGTGTTTCTCAGTTGTGGAGGGAATGGAGAGTTTTATTCAAGTTCAGCTTCCAGAAACATCATCCTAAACCTCAGAGCAGATCTGGCCTGGTAAGGAGAGAACTCTGTTGCCCTTGCGCCCAGCACACTCCTTCAGGGGAGAAACCTGTGCTTGCAACTGACCTATGCTATGCCCAGCACTTGGAAACTTCTGGGGGTTCATGTGCACACCCTTGCTAGGTGCTCACTCAGGGCAGCTGTGGCTGAACCATGGGACATGATCACATAGTCACAGCCACAAGAGAGCTCTGGGAGGGGTTTCTGGCTTTTACTAAGGCACTGGGCAGTGTGGAACCATGAAGGATGCCTATTTCAGGTGACATACTCATGTTCTTTGGCTCTCACAACTCTGTCTGCCATAGCTTCTAGAATAACAAAAATCCACTGCCAATTTCTAAATACATGATTGATGATATTTTTATCATCAGAAAAAAGCCGGAAATTTCACCATCTGGTTCGCTCTTTGGTCCCTCATGGACAATAAATTTCACAAAGTTCTTGTGATTCCAATCTATTAATGCTTCTTGCATGTATTGTAACCATTTCCCATATTGCTAGGAAAAGATTGGGTAACCAGAAGCATCCAGCTTAACCATCTGGGGAAGTACTTAAAATCCAGCTGACTAGGTGATTCTGAAATACCCGTCTCTAGATGGAGGCACGCTGTGAATGGTCAAGGCTGGCTGGATGCTTGCCAGGAACACCTGTTGTGGTTCGAAGGTATCTTGAAAGGACTCCCGCCAGATGCAGAGCAACTTTCCAGTGTGAAAGCAGCTTTCTGCTTTCTATCCTGGGTAATAATTTAAGATGCTTGCTTTCTTCCCTGAGACATTCAGCCTCAAAGAATGCCATCTCTACACAGTAGAAATCTATTTTTACCAGGAACTAAGATAGCCAGTGAAGGGGAAAGAGAGAGGGAAAAAGACCCAGTGACTGGATTCTTTTCTATCTTAAAACAATAGAGCAATTTTCTCATCTTGAAATATAATCATCATTATTGTTTTTATTGCTATGTTATTATTGCCTTAGAAAATTGTTTACCATCAATGCAAGTCTTTAAACTGTTTTTTTTTTTTAATAACAGAGCTTTGGATACACAGAGAAATTTAATTCTTTCTTTATTTTCTTGTCAATGCCCTTGTGACAAAAGTATAGAGACCTACTCTGGTTTTGGTTTGGGAGTGATTGGATCAGCTAACTAGCTGTAGGATGGAGATATTGTCACCACCCCAAGGCTAATGAAGTCAGAGGGTGGTAGATAAAGTTTGACAGACATTGAGAAAGCTCTGGAACCTAAGAGATAATGAGTTGCATTGCTCCTCTTCTCGAAGCCCTGGCTCACCACATTACCATCCCGCCTAGTGAAATGATTTATTTTTCAATTACTAGGCTTCCATGTTATTATATATATATGTATATATATATGTGTGTGTGTGTGCATGTATACATATATATATATATATTTTAGACCTCTCATGTTCTTTTGTTTTGAGTCCCCCCTCCAACTTTAAAAGAACAAGTGTAATATTTTGGTGGGAATTATCCAAAAAGTTTAAATGCACAGATAAAGTCTGACCTTTTATCTTTGCTTTCTTTCTCTTTTTTCTTAAATAATATTTTGATGTAAAATAGAGTTAAAACCCCATGGTTTTACAAAAATTGCATACGAGTTTTTAAAAAATTCTTAAACTTTTCAGCTTCATGTTGGGCAGCTATTCATATTTCAGATCTTTTACTCATTTTTATACTGTGCTTGTCAGCATGTCCCAAATTTTAATATATCAGTACTGACCACAGAGTTGAACATTTGTTCTCCTCGCTATCTAGTCCTTCTTTGATATGTGGGTTTCTGTCTTGATGTACTCTGTATTTCCTTTTGTAATGCTGGTTTCCTCTATGTTACTGAAAAGGCATCCCTGGTCCACTTTCCATATATGTGCACAGTTGTCTGTACTTTCTTCTTTTACTTTTAGTTAAAAATATCTCCTTAATTCTTTCAGTTTTGATTCCATGTAATGTAAGAAAATGTCTCTTTTTCTGAATCCATTTGGCTAGTTGTAGAAACTCAACAACAAAACATGTTGTTAAAGGAAATGGGCTGACTGTTGCCATGAATCAGAATGAATAGGGAGTCCAAGCTGAACACAGCCCGTGTTTTGGCCAGTTGGCTACATTATGATGTTCACTGAGACAAAGACAGTTCCAGTGACAACAAACGAGTATTCTGCCCTATTTACACACTACAGTTCAAGAAATATTTCATGTTTTTTGGGTGAGTTTGAACATGAATCTTCCAATCACATGAGGTTTTGGAACCTTCAGTCTCCATCATTCTACTAATCCATGACCCTACTTGATATGAGCAAAATGACACAGTAGCCAGATCTGTGAAGTTTCCTGGAGAGAGGGCACGGGGACAGGTGTGGATAGGGACCTTGACATGTGGACACAAGCTTCTGAGCTCGGCTTCTTGGCCAAAAAGCAGGATCCATACTATGCCCTGTGTGTCTCTCAGAGGTGCGGGATCCCAAGCCCTTCACTCTCTTCGGACTGATGTCTTCCAGATCCTGTCAAAATGACTGCTGGGATGCAGCCGCAGAGTTACTGTGTGAAGAAAGCCAAGTCTTCAGGAGACAATATGCTTACAATTAAGAGGTTCTAGAGAACCAGGCCCAGGCAGCGATGGTGAATGATAAATGCAACCTGGAATTCAGATCTCAGGAAACTGAGTCATCCTCAACAAGACCCTCTTTAGAATTACGGTGGGAACTTCCTCTACACAACTGTAACATGGAACTGTTTATTCTTAAAGGAGAAAAAATGCAAATGAAAACATCTTAATTCTTTTTTTTTTCTTTTTTGCTTGCCACAGAAATTCTTGCACAATGACCGAAGGCTTATTTTAAAAATTTTTGGCTAGTACTTTAGAGAGATGTTTGTCATCTAGATTGTTCTCACAGAAGTCTAGAAAAACAAGTACACAATTTATAGAATGCTCAATGAATGACTGTAATTTCTCCAGTCATGTTGATAGCCACAATTCAACACCGTTCTTTGAGCTCAGCAAGAATTTTCTGGACTGGGAAAGCCCCACAGTCAGCAGTGTTGGATCGGTGCCCATGGGCCGTGGAGATACAACATCACAGTGCAGCACTGCTAGGAACTGTGTTCCCTGCAGCATCCCAACCTATGGGCCCAGGCCAAGGACTAGCCTGTTTCCTTCCAGATAGATAGATAGATGATAGATAGATAGATAGATAGATAGATTGATAGATAGATTGATAGATTGATAGATAGATGATAGATAGATAGATAGATTGATAGATAGATAGATAGATAGATAGATGATAGATAGATAGATAGATAGATTGATAGATGATAGATAGATAGATAGATTGATTGATAGATTGATAGATAGATAGATAGATTGATAGATTGATAGATAGATAGATGATAGATAGATAGATAGATAGATTGATTGATAGATGATAGATAGATAGATAGATAGATAGATAGATAGATAGATGATAGATAGATAGATAGATGATAGATAGATTGATAGATAGATGATAGATAGATAGATAGATAGATGATAGATAGATAGATAGATTGATTGATAGATGATAGATAGATAGATAGATAGATAGATTGATTGATAGATGATAGATAGATAGATAGATAGATTGATAGATTGATAGATTGATAGATTGATAGATTGATAGATAGATGATAGATAGATAGATAGATTGATAGATAGATGATAGATAGATAGATAGATAATAGATAGATAGATAGATAATAGATAGATAGATAGATAGATAGATAGATAGATAGATAGATAGATAGAGTAGTTCTTCAGCCAGGAAATAGATTATTTTGTGCCTAAACATGATAAACACATGATAATAAAGGAGTTAGTCATTAGATTTTGTTTTTTCTTCAATATTACCATGAAATTTATTTCTAATATCTCATGTTTAAATTTCATATGGTTTAATTTTTCTTTTATTTAATTTTCTTTATATGCATGATAATTTATTATATATAAATGATAAATGCTTTGCAAAAAGTATTGTTGAGAAAATTTGTTAGGTTCTAGGTACCGTTCCCTTCTCCCAGAGAATGGTACTCATCCCTGTTACTGTAAACTAGAACAAGAACCTGAAAAGAAAAGGGAAGAAAATAAATCAATAGGGAAGACAGCCAATAAACTTATATGTACGAAGACAGTACCTCAAACTGTTCTATAGGTAGCTGTTATTATACCCATAGAACGGGAACTTAGAGTGGAAATCTTTGACTCTAAAGCTGGATGAGTAAAGGAAACACACAAATCAGTGGGTTGGTCTGAAAAGAGGTAACTTGATATACCATGGCCTGAACCCCCACAGGAGTAGAGTATAACCTGGAGTCCATATAAGCATACAGGCAGTAGGGTGGGAAGGAATGGAATGGCATGGTGATAGGAAGAGAGGGGATGGAAGGGAGGGGGGAAGGGAGGAAACCTGGGACAAATACTCAACATGTTTGTAAAAGCAGATTTTGCTTTTAATATCTATTATCTAGATTTTGTTTCTTAGGCAACTCTTTATTTATTTATGTGTTTATTCTTTATTATTTTAATTTTTAATTATTAATTTTTCTACTTTTACAGGCATATTGAGTATTCATCCCATCTTCCCTCCCTTCTCCCTCCCTTCCATCTCCTCCTTTCCCTTCATTATTCCCTCCCACTCCCTCCCACCCTTCTTCTGCCTGTATGCTTTTATGGAGTCCTGGTACAGGTTGGCTTGTCTATCCCTGTGGGGGCTCAGGTATTTGTGGTATATCAAGTTACTTCTTTTCAGACCAACCCACTAATTTGTGCATTTCCCTTTATTCATTCGGTTTTAGACCCAAAGGATTCCACTCTAAATTCCCATTCCATAGGTATAACAACAGCTACCTGCAGAGCTGTTTGAGGTACTGTCTTCCAAAGTATAGGTTTATTGGCTGTCTTCCCAACTGATTTATTTCCTTCCCTTTTGTTGTAGCCAGCCTGAGTGGTTGCTGATAAATGACCATCAAATGGCTTAAGGGAACAAGGGGTTTATTTTCTCTTATGACAGTCTGGTTACAGTTCTTAGTCCAGATTGATGGAAGAGCATGCACCAACACTAGGACCAAGGGAACCGGCCACACCATCTCTACATAACAGCTGACAGAGGGACAATCCTTAGTAGCCAGACCATCATGACTGGCCAAGTGTCCACAAGGATGCCAACTTTCTCAATGAGCTCTTGGTATTTTATTGCAGGGCCTAGTCCCACCCACCATGGGCTGTGCCTTCCTCATCAGTTAGACAATCTCTAGCAGGTTAGCTCTGGGCTTAACTCAACCATGAATTCTCTACAAATGTGCCCAGAGCCCAAACCCCCAACCATCAAGTTGACACCTGTGCCTAACTTTGACACTAACTTGACATAAATATACAGCACTTTTAAACTGTAACCTTCAATCCTTGTCTCCATAGGTGTTAAATTTATCTTAAAATATAAATGCATTTAATTTAATTAATTCTAAGTCTCTAAAAGTTCTCACAGACAAATTTTAAAATGTTCTGTCATTAAAAGTTCAATTATTAAAATGTTGGAACTGAAAGTCCTAAAAAAAGTCTTAATATTTTAACTATGAGTCTATCAAATCAAAATATGTTATATACTTCAACAAGATAAAACATCAAAACAGAAGTATCATAACACAATAAGAAAACATTGCATTAAAATCAAGTCCAGCAAATCAATTACTGCATCCTGTACTTCAATGTCCATCTTCTGTTGCTCATCATGTAGTCACGGTGGCTCAAAGATTCTAGGCAATCCCAGTCCCTGTTCACAGCTCAAAGTTGTAGAAGCAAAGCTCTTCTGAACTAGGCTGAATCTCCACTTGCAGCTGTCCTCAGCATAACATCCCATTGTTCTGGCATCTCAAACAACATTCTCGTTCACCTCTGCAGCTATAAGCTTCACCTTCTCTTGCAGGAACTCTGCACCTGCCACTTGGTGCCAACCTTTTGCTGCTCTCAATGAACCCTTTAGTAGTACACCAAAACCAGTATCCCCTGGGGGATGCTGCTAGATTCCCAAGCGAGGCTGAAACACAGCTTGGTCCATTCGAGCTACAGCTATACCAATTTTAATGTACCAACGCTGGAAAAGCCTCTTTTCTAGGTAGCCAGACTTGCAAAAGACAAGAAACAGCTTTAACTTGGGCTTTTGGACCCTGAAGGAATCTGGTTTTTAAATCACGAACTCGCCATATGGTGGTTTTCACGTCTTCCATCATCCCAGTGCAAGTCACTAGGTTTTCCTTCATTGATGCTCATTTTTCCAACTACAGCAGCTATTCGGCTGCCTCCCTTTCCTCATGCAAGTCTTCAAGGCTGCCAATACAGCTCTCCTCTATCAAGCAAACCAGTCTACCATCTTTAACATTGTCTTCACCAAAGTTCTCTTTTCCCTCATCACAAACTGGGCCCAAACAATCCATAACTATCTCAGCACCAGCATTATCCAATTGGCCCACTAAGCTCTGAAGAACAGCATTTTTAATCCACTAAGTGAAAATTTTCAAACATTTCAAACTTTGTCCAGTAAAACCATTCAAAAACCACAAAATCCACATAGTTAGATTTGTCAGCAACACCCCACTACCTGGGTATCAAATTCTGTTGCAGTCAGCCTGCATGGTTGCTGATAAATGACCATCAAATGGCTTAAGAGAACAAGGGGTTTATTTTTCTCTTACGACAGTCTGGTTGCAGTTCTTAGTCCAGCTTGATGGAAGAGCATGAGCCAACACCAGGACCAAGGGAACTGGCCACGCCATGTCTACATAACAGCTGACGGAGGGACGATCCTTACTTGCCAGACCAGCATGTCTGACCAAGTGTCCACAAGGATGCCAACTTTCTCAATCAGCTCTTGGTATTTTATTCCAGGGCCTAGTCCCACCCACTATGGGCTGTGCCTTCCCCATAAGCTAGACAATCTTTTGCAGGTTTGCTCTGGGCTTAATTCAACTATGAATTCTCTACAATGTGTCCCAACCATCAAGTTAACACCTGTGCCTAACTAGGACATTTTTTTTAGGTTCTTGTTCTAGTTTCCAGTAACACAGACGTGTACCATTCTGACAAGTGGGTCTGGAATCCAATCAGAAAGCTATTATTGATACTCATGCCACTATTACACTGGTTGTCACCTGTCGCCATCGTGATTTATATGGCAACTTAAGATCCCATGCTGTTGATGGGACTTGTGATTATTTTACCATAATCTTCCACCTACTATCCTCAGTGCAGGCACTGGCGGCCTGTGACTCAGGAGCCCAGGCCAGCAGACTACCTGCCAGTGCAAACATCATCCCATTGGTCTGAGGATAGTAGGTGGAAGATTATGGTAAAAGACAATATGTTGAGGGTTAAAAGGGATGAGTTGTGATGTTAGCATTGACAACCTGAGGAGGCTGGCCTCCAGATACACCTAGAGGCCTAGAAGCTGAGCAGACTGAGTGAGGCTGGGTACTGTAAAGTCTTATACATTATGAACATGGCTATTGTCTGCTGGTAGGCATGCTAGACTGTCAGCAAGCACAGAAAGCCTGACTGAGTGGAACACGTGGACACGAGGGCAGAAGAGGAACTGAGAGATACTTCAGAACTCCCCAGTGTGCCCCAATCCTTGGCTGGATAGCTTTATTTTTTAACGTATTTGTTATCTTTCTACAATAACGTGGTTTAAAAGTGAAATGCCCTCCATAGGCTTATGTGTTTGAACACATCGTCCCCAGTTGGTGATGCTGTTATGGAAAGTTGGGGAACCCTCAGAAGATAGAGCCTTGCTGCAGGAAGTGGGTCACTAGGGGCTGCCCTTGATGCTTTACGTTGGGGTCCCATTTTCTTTCTTTTTCTTGCTTTCTGACTGCATCAAGCACAATATAACCAGCTGCCTCATGCTTCTGAAGCCATGTCTTCCTGTCAGGATGGACTCTATCCTGCATCTCTTCTTAAACCATAAGTCAAAATGGTGCCCTTCTTACACTAAGGAGCATCTTCTCAGGTATTTGGACTCAGTGATGAAAAAGGCAACTCACATGCCTTTTTGACTCAAGTAAGCCTCATTGCATTCCTGTTTATTTGCAACCACTTGTCAAGGAAAAACATTCTGCTGACAGTTAGCTACCTCGTGAAAACCAACCCAATGTGAAACAATTTTGCAAGAAACAGGCACTTTTTACTAAGTTGGTATTAGAAGAGTAAATAAACAAAGAGTCAGACCCCAGTGAACCAATTGCTCTGAAGCCAAGATTCTTTTTCACTGAGCTCTCACAAGCTGGCACTCTGATTTATACATCGATTGCTTGTCTTGTCAATACAAATTACTCCTCCTCCTCAACACCCTGCTGCTGTGTGGATGAATTGACGGAGCTGATTCTGAATCTGACAGCCACAACAATCCTGCAGATCGCATCAAGCGACTCTTACCACATCTGTTCCCACAGGCTCTGTGGAAAATTGAAGGAGCGTGGGACTCAGAGGAAGGAAAGAAGACCTGGATTTCAGTAAACGTAACTGCCTCAGGCTCCCATTCCAGTTGTCTTACTTAGCTGTTTGTGTTTGGTGGGGACGGTGGAGATAAGATGCCCCACAGTTATGTCTCGCCTGCTCATCATGATCCTCACCGATTCATAAGTGAGGAGCGCAGAGAAGTGAGGGGAACACCCCAATGATGCTATAGCCCTAGATATGCAACAGCTAATGACGCTTATTTCTTATGAAAAGAATTTAATATCGGAGAACAATGCTTTCTGTAACATTATAATGTATGTGGAAAAAGACTTTTGGAGACAGCATCTTTACGTGTCTTTCTAAAGTTCACGTCTTTGCTGGGGCAGAGTAAGGCATCTGAAGCCAGTCTCAGTTTTTCTGTGACCATGTTAGATTGCTGTCATGGCAAACCTGTAGAGCCTAGCTAAATGCTCTAAGGCATTTGCCTTGTTTCTTCGGTTGTCACAGTTCTTAAATCGATCTGTTTGGGGCCTAACGCTCGTAATAAATATTCTTTTGCCTTTTGCTCTCAACAGATGCATGCCTCTTCCTCTGAACTCAATGAAATCTTAGGAAAGATAAATTGGTGAGAAGACCATAGGTTTAAAGTTTCTGAAGGGGGATCAAATACTATCCTGAAGTCATCAGTATTTGCATTACCAAAATCACGTGGAAAAGCCTTCTTATTCTCAAGAAGACTGAATGAAATCACATCTGTGTGTCTCCACCAGTTGCCTGGGAAGCTTGTCAGTGCTTCACATGATGAACCTTAAAGTACCAAGCACAGGACAAAGCAGAAGACAAGACCTTCAAACCACGAGTAATCTATTTTTCATGAGGGAAAAAAATCAGGTATGCTGGGTATAATTGAAGTAGATAACCTATAGACTACCTGGGCCTGGCAACAAATGATGTGTGAGTAATTAATCCCATCTGAGTGAGTAGCAATTTGAATTGACACTGATGTTAATGATGCTATTTGAATTGATCCAGCTTAATTTCCTTAAAATTTTGCCAGGGTGTTAGAATATTGTAACATATTCACTATCAAGGAGAAATTGAAACCAGTTGAAACCTCTACAGTATCTCCTTCCACTGAAGACATGGGACATCTTCTTTACTGAATGTTGGATTCTTTTCACATATCAAGATGGTCAATTTAAAATCTCATACAGCTTGAGTGTAGGTGGACTTCAGAGTCTGTGAACTGTACTGAGAATAGACTTCTTACATCAGGCACCAGAGGCGTTTGATATTGTCTTCCCTTTCCCTACATAGTTAAACATGCAGAGGGACTTGGCATGGGCTTGAAAGGGCCACTAGGGATTTTTGGTGTAGTAACTCCAGCCAGTGCTCCAGCCTAGGCGCATGCCATCTCTGAAGCCTGGAACTTTCATTTTCCTAAGGTGGAATATCACTACCCAAAGGAAACTGAGTAATGAGTCTTAATAAAATGGTCTTTCTTCAATTATGTAAGGAAATTCAAACTAAATCTAGCCTGTGGAGAATCTCTGCTCATGTGCGGTGATATACTTATTACGAGCACGGAGCACCAGTCTTTGAAGGCTTTGCTTTTGTTGCTGTCCTCTTGGTCGCCTCTCACATCAAGAGCTTTATTATTATTGCTGTTTTTATTATTGTTGTCATTCTGTGTGTGGTCAGAGAACAACTCTGTGGAATCAAGTCTCTCTTTTCACCTTTATGTGGGATCTGGGGATCACACGTAGGCTTTTTGGCTTATACAGCAAGTGTTTCCACTGGCTGAGCCATCTTGCCATCCTTTATAAAGTCTTTTCTTTGGCTTATCTATTTTTACTTTTTGTATGCTTGGGGGGGTTGTAGGAGTCACTTGAGTACATGCTGCTCTGAAGGTTCAAGGCTGACATCAGAATCATCCTAGATTACTCTTCCACCTTCTTCCTTTGCTCTGGAATTTCCCGGGCTCTACTATCCAGGGACAAAAGTGCAACTGCCATCATTTCTGCCTGGCATTTTTAAGTGTGATTCAAGAATCCAAACTCAGGTCTTGTTGCTCAAAAGACAAAGGCGTTAACTACTGAGCCATCTCCCCATTCCTAAAAGACCTTTTTTATCTTTTAATTTTCGTACCTTATTTTTAAATTATATTAACAATGATTTTATGTGTTTTCATTACCCATTGCCCACCCCCACCTGCATCCCCTCCCACCCCTCTCCTGCTCCCTTCCCTCATGTTTTACTCCCTCTGCAGAGTCTCCCTACATGCTCAAGCCCCTAGGCTATCTCTAGGATGCCTTAAAACGCTAGTGATTGGGCATCTGTTAAGGCATGCATGACCCACCAGTAGGTAGACTGTAGCATATAGAAGCTTTCCTTCTCTTTCGTCTAGCACGATCCCTATACATTTTCTCAGAATAAGGTAATGTCTGATGGGATCTTCTCTGTTCCATGGTAGAGCACTGTTAGGCAGCTATTGTAGGTTTAGTGAAAGTAGACAGTATTGCACTGAGTTCTTGGATATCACGGTCCTGATAAGAACAGCAGCTACTGTCTGACATTACCTCTCCCTGTCTTTCGGCTCTTAATTCTTATGACTTCCTCTTCTGAAAAGTTCCCTGAGCCTTAGTCTGGGAAGTGGTTTAGATGTCCTGATTGGGGTAAAAGTTCTTTCTTACAGAATCCTTTGGTGAGTATCATTGCTTACTTCAAGAATATGGAACTTCTGTGTGAACTGGGGCACACAGAAGAGAACAAAGCACAGTTTTCGAACTCTCTCATGTGCTACATAGCAGATACATTGACAAAATGCTTTTTCTTGCATCTTCAATTTTTTAAATGAAATACAAAAGTCAAAAGTGAAGCTATTATTAGAGGTGTGCTTCTTTTCCTAATGGTCAGTTAGTATACATATACTGAAAATCATTTGACTTAAGTGAAGAACCATTGAGTGGCACACACCAATCTAATCTCACTATTTAAGGGAATTTTTGAATCTCAGACAGATGCCTTATAATTTCAAATGTGAGGATAATATTGTGTTTGTGTAGCCTTTCATTATTGCAAAGCACTTGACAAAGTGTTTCACAGCTTTCCTGGTGAATGGGTTTGATTAAAACTACCAATTAAGGTTCAACCTCCATATTATTCTCACATTTATTTACCACAGATATTGCAAATTATCTAAAGCCCCTTTTCTTCTATAATTATTGCTCAGACTTGACCTTTGTCATAACTATTCTCATGAGTAGGCTATAAACTATAGAAGGAAGGACAGAAGAGAGAAAGGAGAGAAGGAAGGAAGGCAGGAAGAATGAAGGAATGGAGGGAGGCAGGGAGAAGGTAAGGAGAGAAGGAAAAGGGAGAGAGGGAAGGAGAAGAGAAGGAAGGAGGAAAGGAGGGACGGAAGGAGGGATGGGAGGAATGGAGGAAAGGAAGGAAGGAATGGAGGGAGGGAAGGGAGGAATGGAGGGAGGGAGGAAGGGAAGGGAGGAATGAAGGGAGGGAAGAGAGGAATGGAGGAATGGAGGAAGGGAAGGGAGGAATGGAGGGAGGGAAGGGAGGAATGGAGGGAGGGAAGAGAGGAATGGAGGAATGGAGGAAGGGAAGGGAGGAATGGAGGGAGGGAAGGGAGGAATGGAGGGAGGGAAGGATGGAGGGAGGGAGGGAGGGAGGGAAAGAAAGACTGAATTTTCAGCAGCTTGTTCCAGACTAAACTCGCTGACTTCTCCCTAAACTGTAGTTTGTTCAGGAGACTTCTTTTCACAAAGTACCTTTCTAGAGGGCTGGGGGTACAGCTCAATGACAATAAGCCTGCCTGGTATCTACGAAGCCTGAGTTTGCACCCCACCACCACATACTTAAATGGAGCAGAAGCCATCCTTTTCCCTTCATTTTCCCCATGTATATTACTGCTCTTTAGCTTTACCTTTGCATGTTTTATGCTAATTTTAATTTGAATTGAAGGCTTTGGCTGCCATTTTCCTGATTTTTATTTAAAAATCATCCATTCTTAAGTTCTGTTATTTTTCTATATCTCTTATCACTTATCTTCTATAACTAAGGGTGAAATGTTCAATGCTTTATACACAGAACATTTTTAATTTTTTATTGTATGTTCAGATACCATGCCAAGGGCATAAGGGACAGTGGGAAGAAAGACACAGTATTTTCAGGAGTCTAACAGCCAAGTATAGTAGGAAAGAAGTCATTATTTCATCCTTATACGTGAGGAATGCTATGAACAAGGCAGGATATTATAGAGGTGCATGCCTGGTGGGCATGACCTACTGTAAGAACTATACAGAGAGACTTTAATGAACTGTCACTGAAGAAACCATATTCATTTCCAGGAAAAGAAAGAGAAGAGTAGTATTTCAAAGAGGCAAAACACACCTCTAGGTCCAGAATATGGGCAAAGCTTAGAAAAAAGATGAAATCACAGGAAAGCCAAGTGTATCTGGGGTAAAATTCATGGTAAGAAGGTGGGGTAACATATCAAACCTAGGAATATCTGAGCAGATATGCAATAACATAGCCTGACTACTGCATGAAAACACGACAGAGTTCCATGGCTTCCCAACAACAGCACTCAAATTAAAGTGAATGACCACATAGTGGCTTCCAAAGGCTAGTTGTGTTACCCAAGGAGACAACCTGAGGTTGCATTGAAAGATATTCTGACCTTCTGGCCAACTTCTGGCTAAGTGTGCTTAGCAAGAAGAAGTGAGGATACATGCATCAGGAATTGTGGTTGAAAGACAATTTGCTGACAGAAATGTCTTGTTATCCACTTGTCAACTGTTGGGCATTTGGGCTGATTCCATGACTTTGCATATAGTGCTGCAATGAACATGGTTGTGCTCATGTATGAAATACTACTAAGCCATAAAAAAATGAATTAATGAAATTTGACGGGAAATGGATGGAATTAGAAAAAATTGTATTGCAGTGAAGTATCCCAGACACAGAAAGTTAGATGCCATATGTACTCCCTAATAAGTGGATCCTAGTTCTAAACCCACTTAGTGACATATTCAAAGGTAAATTTCTATAATACCCACTGTAATCACAAAGGATTATGAACAGGAGGGAAGGGAAGAAGGACTTCAAAAGAAAGATAATAGGGGATCACACTTCAGTAGAGAAAATAGGCCATGGTCATATATTGCATACAAGTAACAAGACATTTGGTGAAGCTCGCTCTCACTTTCCTTCCTGGTCACTTGCGACTCAACAGGTTTGATCTCCCCAATCAGGGGAAATATAGGGACTGGCAGATAGATGGTAACCATCTGGTAAACAAGACACTGACCCATCCTCCCCTCTACTGCTGTGTCCTACTCCTATTCTTCCATTTACCTTTGAGTCTCCTCTTATATTTAGGATCTTTGTTTAAACAGTCTTTTTATCTTTGGTTAGGAGGTGATCTTCAATACCAATTGGGATGCAGCCAAGGGCAGTGCAGGAAAAGCAAAACTGAAAACAACAACAAACCACAATTCAGAACACCAAAGACCTTACGTTATTCACCTGGAACCAGACCAGCCAAATCTCTCCCCATCCTAAAACTCAGGAAACTTTGTAAGAGGGTGTGGCAAGATTGTAAAAGCATAAAGATGGGGAGAACCAATGATATGCAAGATACTCCATACAAGGTAGGGCTGCAGCAGCCAGGATTGGATTTTGCCAATAGCTGATATGTCAACGACCCCCCCCCAAAGTCTAACATGGATCATAGGAGAGAAGGCTCCAGGCAGTGGGATTCTTAGTGGCTAGGGATTAAACAGTAATATTAGAGTTCCCATACTAACGGGGAGCCTAAGAGGGGGCTATGCCACTGATTCCTGAACCTTCGTTAAGGTGGAGGACTCAGAGGAAAGGTTTGTTGTTTACATAAATGGATGCTTCATCTAAGGGATGGGAGGGAAGAAGGGGGAGGCACCAGGAAAGGGGTGAAAGGAAGGGAGGAAGGAGGGAGAGTGCAATAGGGGACTACTGGGTTGGGAGTGGGAGGGAGAGGACAAGCTACCTACTAAGCTTGTATGATTAGGAAAAAAATCAAAATATGTGAGAAAAAAGAAAAAAAGAAACAAGAAAAAAGAAAGATCTTGCTTGCATTGCAGGGATTAGCACGAGTGAATTTTAAAAGGATGTCTCTAGATCCTTGTTACTTCAAGCTCAACATGCTTCCCCTGGGAGCTTATTAGAATTGCAGAAACTCCAGCATCATCCATACTGCTGTGTTAATAAAATCTCTGTCTGTCTCATGTACACATTAAGCTGGAAGGCATGAATGTTAGACCAGTAAGCTTCCTGCTCCCTCTCAGACTCAATCTCCATGTCCCTAAAAACAGTAATGGTGTTGGGAGATGAGGGATGGAGAAGCTTACTGGTTCCTCAGCCTCAAAGACTCAGGCCCAAAAGTAGACCAAGAATTAATTTCACATTACTTTTACAGTAATTTTACCAGCTTTTTACAGCGGGAGTTGGGTACTCCTATGAGCAGCTTAGAAGTATGTGTCTCCTCATACCTGGAAAATTGTCACATATGATAGTCCTAATCGGTTATCAACTGATGGATATTTCTAAAAGAGAGATTTTTGTAGATTTTGTGATAATCTTCAGTAACCACTAATGACTTGTAACCAAAAATGATAAGCAAATAGTGATCATACAAGTGACTCATCCCTTCCTACCTCAAGGGCTGAATGAGGCAAAAATGATCCTATGTTCTCATGAAACATCCTCTCATGGATAGTAAGAGGGGCTATAATGTGTACATTTTAATAATCCTCAGGAGAGCCAGCAGTGGTGGCACAGACCTGTAATCTCAGCACTTGAGTGGTGTTGGCAGGAGAATCAGGAGTTCAAGACCATCCTTGGCTACACAGCAAGTTTAAGGCAGTATTGGGCTATGTAAGACATTGTTTCATAAAACAAAGAAAAAACAAAACTTTCTCAGAATTAAGGCCTCTGGAATTGATTGGTTCTACATTAGTGACCGAACTATTTGCTAAATTTCTTGATTTTTTTCTGTCTAAGGCTCATTGCATTTTTATGACTTTTTTCTTGGTGTCAGCTTGTCAACTATTAGCTCTCACTTGCTTCCCACTCATCCTTAATTTGCTGTTTCTAATTATCTGTGGGCTACAAAAAACATATGGCCAATCTTGGGAGAATAGTGTACAAACAACATGAAGAATTGTCTGCCTACAATTGTCCTTCCCTGTAGAGACTTTGGACTTTGGGCATCTTCTTGGCTGTTCAAGGGTCTTTTCTATTTCCTTTCTAGTTTCTGAGAATGTCTCAAATAGTCTAGGTAGGTGTCATAGTTAGGCACAGGTGTCAACTTGACATTTGAACTCTGGGTACATTTGTAGAGAATTAATGGTCGAGTTAAGTCCAGAGCAAACCTGCAGGAGATTGTCAAGATAATGGGGAAGGCCCAGCCTATGGCGAGTGGAACTAGGCCCTGAACAGATGAATAAATCACTGAGAGCTGGTTGAGGAAGTTGGTATCCTTGTGTATACTTGGCCAGACATAGTGGTCTGACAAGTAAGGATCGTCCCTCTCTCAGCCATTAAATAGAGATGGTGTGGCCAGTTCCTTCAGCCCTAGTGTTGGTGCATGCTCTCCCATCAAGCTGGACTGAGAATTTTAACTGGACTGTTATAAAAAAATAAATCCCTTGTTCCCTTAAGCCTTTTGATGGTTATTTATCAGCAACCATGCAGGCGAAATGCAAGAGTAGACAGCCAGATAAAGAAGGTATGTTTAGCATGGTATGTTTAGCAAACCACAGAATGGAGAGAAGGAATAGTTTAAACTGAGCCTGGAAATGGTTTAATGTATGCCATATATTTCAGAATGCACATTCAGATGCTTAATAGCAATTAAATCTTCATCTTCACATCTATAAAAAAGAAGTCATGATACTGATGCTTCAGAACTGTGGAAACTAAACAAGCCAAAGTTTGTAGAACACCTGCCATACTTAGATATCCAGCACTTTTAGTTCCTTCCCTTATCTCCATTTTGCTTCTGTTCAAGTCTTGACTCTGTAATATATAAATAATAGAAATAAAGGGAAGTTCTTACAGAAGGCTGAAAAACCACAGCACATGAAACTCAAGGCAAAGATATGTAGATACAAAGAAAAGTGCTTTGAATAAGCAAAGACTAAGCAGAAAACGGTTGTCCTTGAGGGTTTGAAGGTAATAACAAGGTCAATGTATTTGATCAGGAGAGAGTTCCTTTTCCCTGTTTCAGGATGCTCCTTTGAGCTGTCCACCCATAGGGCATTCATTCAGGTAGCCATTGTCTGTCTCATCACAGACGCAGCCATCTCCACATCCCTTACCTGATTCTGGCCCTACCCCATCCAATCCAATCTCTGCACTGCATACATATTCTTAATGTTATCACCTCTCCTTTGACAGAACACATGCTCTTAGCCCCCTGTGTCTATGATTTATCTCATTTCCTATCTCATCTTTGGATTCACCCTGACCTTCCCTCCCCCAGGCTTGCACTCAACGCCCACCCCCCAAACCAAATCATGATGATTTCCTAAGAGGTGCTTATCAGTCTAATTGACTTCATGACCATCTGCCTGGAGCATTCTTTATCTTGATTGCAACATAAAATACTTACAATGGAGTCATCTTCTCTGGAAATCTTTCTGTCCAGGCTTCAGCCCCGCCCTTCATCCCATTTTCCCTGCCCAAAATAAGTCATTCTCTGCTGGAAATAATGGACTGTAGTGATGGGTAATCTTCATTATCAAACTGACTGGATTTGGAATCATCTAGAAAACACACTTCTAGGCACGTCATGAGTGTTTCCAGAAAAGTTTGCTTGAGGAGGGAAGACCCTCCAGGGGCTTGAGTTTGGGATTGAAGGAAAAGGACATAAAGAAAAAGTCAGCTGAGCACCAGCATTCATCACTCTCTGACCACAACTATAATATGTCCATGACAGACTCCATTTCAAACCATGAACCAAAATAACCCTTCCTTAGATTGCGCTGTCAAGTACGTTGTCATGGCAACAAAAAGAAATGAATACAATTGTATTGACATGCTTATTGTGCAAAGGTGATTCTCTCTCTCTCTCTCTCTCTCTCTCTTTCTCTCTCTCTCTCTCTCTCTCTCTCTCTGTCTCGGCCATGAGCTTGCTCACTATGTGCAAGCTGGTGTCATCTCCAGATCCAATGGGGACACTTGGAGATGCAGTGCGAGCACCATGGCAATGGAAGGCTGAGGTTCAGGCTGAGCTGCCCAGAGTGTGTTCAGTGTCAGTCAAACATCAGATGCATTTGACCTCCAAAACTAGCGCTCTCCATGCTACTGTGGTGTCTTTGTGATGTACTATAATTTATCAGCTGAGCCAGTGAGTTCTTCGAAATTTCTCTGTAAAGTGGAACTGCAAGCCAGAAGAGAGCTTCTCAGCTTACCATATGCAAAAATTAGCTCTCAGGTTTTGTCAAGATGCAATCTCACTTAGACAGTCTGTGGGGCTGGAGAGCCTGCTGGTCCGTGGATCATACCCTGAGTGGCAAGGAGTCACCGGATTTGAGGGCCGGAGAGATGGTTCAAGGGTTAAAAGTTTCTGCCTCACAAGCAGAGTCCTGAGTTCAGATCCAAAATACTACAAAAAAACTTCAGGTGGAAATGATGGTGGCTCGTATTTCTGATCCTGGAAAGTGGAGCCTAGGAAACTGCAGAGCAAAGCAAAGAGGAGGTAGCACAACCCAGGGTGATTCTCGAAGTCAACCTTCGGCCTCCACATACACAAAGAAACACACACAAACACACATTCAAAACGTAATCAATTAATTTAAAAGTTAGGATTTAAATTCACATTTCAGAGATTCTTGCATTGAGTAAAGAAGAAACCATGAAAGAAGTATATGAGCAGTGACAAGGAAGCTTGTTTAAAAGTGCTCCAGGTGATTGATGTGAATAATTGTTTTCAAAGAATTGGCCAACTACTTGTAGAGGTCAGAGTTCAAAGGGACTGAAATGCTGGGGGGAAAGATGCCAAATGATCATTTTCAGGTGCTAAAGCTTTGACTGGAAGTGAAACTATATGAGCTGCTTTCTGTTTTTAAGAGAACACTGCTTCACCTCCAGAGGTCTCTATGGTTTCTCCTAATACTTTTGCTATTAATAGTTACAAAAAGGGAGGTTGAAACACAATGGACACTAATTAGGAGGAACATAACAAAGGTTCAAATAATTTAAAATTGAAAAAAATACTGAGTTTTGCCTCTTAGGTCAGTGACTCATAAGCAGGAATGTTTTGAAAAAACATTATTCTTTCATATTGCTCTTGTTGAAATGATAGGGAAGTGCGTCCAGATCTTCCAACCTACGAAATTCATGGTGAGTTGTAAAGAGAGGGGAATCTCCATGGGAAGAGAATGTGTAACTCTTCAGGCTAGAAAAACAGGGAATTGTGAAACCAGGGAGAGGGTAGGCACCCTCGCCAGGCACTCTCCTACTAGTAGTAGTAAATTCTATGAGGCCAGCGCTGGCAGGAACACTTAAGTCAGCAATAGGAAGCCACTAACAAAAGCATTTCTACAAATGCAAATTGAAACCAGGAGTCAATTTCTCTCCCTTTCTCTCCCTCTCCCTCTCTCTCCCCTCTTTCTCTCTCTCTCTCTCTTTCTCTTTCCACTCTCCCCCCTCAAAGAACATTAGAAAGGTTTAACCCGTTTTCTTTCTCTTTCTCAGGCTGTATTCTCCACAATGACCCCTTTACTGGACTGTCAAGAACTAGACTAATCGACTTTTATTCTGATACTTCTTCCTAAGAGTGACAAAGACTCATGTAAATCCCTTTGTCTGGAAAGTGAAAAAAAAGAAAACAAAGAAATACAAACATTTTCTAGGAAATCCTACATGCAGCCATTTCTTCTCAGTAACAAGTGTGAAGCTCTTCATCAAAAAGACATATGATTATAAGAAACCCTCAGTGTGGCTCTGTCCTTGCACGGGTCACAGAGCCCCCACTCTGTCCTGTCCCCGGAAGGAAGGTGTTGGTTTACGTCATGGGATCGTGCATGCTGCTGCAAAGGATGTGCAAAAGCACATCCACAAACATTCATGATGGGATTCCAAAGCGCAACCCTAGTCCTCGGGTTGTCTAGTCTCTGGAAGGCTGTGAGGATCTTGCCAGAACAATGCCTGTGTGATTCTGTTCCAAGCTTCTGTCATCTTCTCGGTGATCCTTCCAAACCCAATGCCAGGAAACAATGATTATTTCTAAAGACACTGAACTGACTTAATAGCATCTTGACAGATGAAAACCCAAGACTACTTGCAGAAGACCACATGAGCTCTGAACCGGAGATGCCGCCACAGACACGTGATTATTGGCTTATAGAGAAAAAATTAAAAACAATAATGTTTTCCCAATACAGATGCAAATTAATCTCTTTGAATTTTTATTATCTAAGTCAGGAATTTAGAAAATCCTTTCCAAAAGATTTGTTTCTTGTGTAAGACCCATCAAAACAAGCATCCTAAGCCTGCCTTTCTAGCCTGTTATGCTTACATATGTCATATTTTTTCCATTAGAAAATGTGGGTGCATTTGATTCTTTGGAAACTATTTCTTTGTTTTCTTTTTTTTCACTTTCCAGACAAAGGGATTTACATGAGTCTTTGTCACTCTTAGGAAGAAGTATCAGAATAAAAGTTTATTAGTCTAGTTCTTGACAGTCCAGTAAAGGGGTCATTGTGGAGAATACAGCCTGAGAAAGAGAAAGAAAACGGGTTAAACCTTTCTAATCTTCTTTGAAGGGGGAGAGTGGAAAGAGAGAGACAGAGAGAGAGAGAGAAAGAGGGGAGAGAGAGGGAGAGGGAGAGAAAGGGAGAGAAAGAGAAAGGGAGAGAAAGGGAGAGAGGGAGAGAGAGGAAGAGAGAGAAAAAGAGAGAGAGAGAGGGAGGGAGAGAGAGGAGAGACCAAAGGCACATCGTGGAGCACAGATGGAGAGGAGAGGACAGCTTCTGAAGGTTATTTGTCTCCGTGCACCATGAGGGTTTTGGGGAGCTTTCCTGCTGAGCTACCTTACTGGACACTTAACCTTTCTGGTCTATGTCATCTTGCTTATCCGAACATACAAACCTGTGGTTCTCAAAGTGATATGAGCATAAGAATCACCAGTCTCACCAAGGGGTGTTAAGGCAGTCCAAAGGAGCTGGACACATCTGCCTTTTTAATCTCTACCCTTATGAATACAGATGTGCAGGGCCTAGAGCCTAGTTCTGAAAACAAATTCATTCATTAGTCTCACCACTGTCTCATCAGTGGGAACTCACAAGAGAGTAGAGGCAGATGAAAGCAAAGCCATAGCCCACAGAGCAAAAACCTGAAAGAGGTGATCATCACAAGATATACACTGCATGTAGTCAACTCAGTAGGAAAATAGCTCTTCCTGAGCAAAACCATGAAATCTCTGGTCAGAAATGAATCATGCATTCCTCCCACCTACCTCTGTGTCTTACACTTTCCTCGCAGGATCACCAGAGAGCTGTCAGTTTCGTTCAGCATTGCTGCAGTTGGCTTGAGCTTTACGCATCAACGGTTCCAAGAACCGTGGGTCTCAGGGTATAAATAGAAAGCAATAACAGAAGCAGTGTATCATAAGAGCTCAGGCAATGGCACTTGCAAACTATTTAAAACAGTTTATTATCTTTCAGTGGGGAAAGAGGATGGTGGGTGTAGTGTCAGAAATTTGTGGGACTTACTTTTATCTTAGCTGCAACAATCAGGAAATGTCTGGATTTCCAACAGTCTTCAGAAACTCTAACCTTAATGATTTGAGAAAGGTTGCGTACAGGAAGCTGATCGGCACCTCTTTCCCCATCTGTTGTTTTGTCGACACTGCTTCATTTTGCAGAGCAAGAATTAGCAATGGTTACCACCAAGAGAAGGAAGAGCAGTTTTCAGCTGGGAAAGCAGGGGGGACAGCGTGGAGCTCAGAATGAGGAGAGGCTGCAGAGAGTCAGGGCGAATGCCCAAAGTGGGCAGTTACCTGTGGAGTCTCCAGCTTAGACAGGGTTCTTTCTGAATTTGCTGCTCATTAGCTGATTGGAGTCAGAAGTAGCACAGGAAGCAGTAACAAAGAGTGAATTTGGGTCTTAGGTTGTGTTCCCCAAAACATGATCTAGATGTGTTCCTGGAATCTGTTTAGCAAATAGTCCCAACAGGTGAAAAACTCTAAAGGTGCAATACCTGCTTCAGCACTACCCTAGCCCAGAGCAAGGCTGCAGGGTTATTTCCTAACAGATTTACTCAGCCATGGCTGTCAGGAGACCCTACCTCCTAAGGCATTCCTGGGCCACCATGTGTATAGATTTCAGTGGACCCTGGTTGCTCCAGAAAATCCTCAGGAGAAAAGCTACCAGAGCGACACAGTTTTGGGTGCATCAAAGCAGGGGATTCTGAATAGGTAGGGAGTGGGGAACCATTCATGACTGGAACAGTAGAGGGCACAAGATGGATTGCAGGCCCAAGACTGAGGACACAGACAGGATAATTCAGTTGGCATGTAAAGGATAAAAGAATTGCTTCAGTTAAAAACAGATGTTCAGCCTAACTTCATTTTTTTTCTTACTTCAGAAAAATGTCTTCTATGAGCAACCTGCCCCCAATAAAGGGGAAAAATTTTAGCAACCTTATCATCTAAATATAGTTTTAAGAAGCATAATGTGTATGTGAGGAAGCTAAGGATCAATTCCAGGACCTTGCTCATGCTAATCGCACGCACTGGTAACTCGATTACTGGGCAACATTCACGGCTCCTGCCTCTTTTTGAGAGGCCTTCTCACATGCTCAGACTGGCCTTAAACTCTGGGTTCCGGTGGGTCTCCTGATCAGCCTCCCCATAGCTGGCCAAGACTATGGATGTACACCAAGGCATTCAGCACTGAAAATATTAAAGCAGCCATTTCAGAATATGGCAGTAATATTGCTTTGTTGTTTGCCTAACACAGTTGCTTCTCTGTTACCATTATCTTCAAAATCATGTGTATGACAGTAACTATCTTATGATTCCTTAGGCAGCTCAAATAACTAAGGATATCATGTCACCTATGGAGTTTCCTTTGGGGAGACTTTCTTTCCTCCTCTTAGGCTAGTCCATGGCCTTAGATTTCATTTTTTCCATAAGCAATTCTATCATTGCAGCATGGAAAATCAGATCCTTCCTCCTTCCCTCTATCCCTTCATCCCTTCCTTCTTTTTCTTCTTCTCATCACTCTTTCCTTCCATTCTTTCCTTTCTCTTGGTCTTCATTATATCCCTTCTTTTCTCATTGACTTTTTTTACATGATTAATTTGTTTTATTTTTCTATTATTTTTGTTCTTTGACAATTTCATAGGTGTATACTCTGAGTTTTGATATTTCTATTACCCCCTTTCATTCCCACTCCACCCCTCTAAAAACTTCCTCCTACCTTGATGTCTTTGTGTGTGTGTGTGCGTGTGTGTGTGTTTGTGCACACCATTGAGTTTAACTGTGTACATTATGTGGAAGTGAGTGGAGATGCTGTTTCCTGGAACATGGGCAACTTCTCAACGACTACACAACGTGAAAAAAAATGCCCTCCTCATCCCCAGCACTCTTTAACTACCTGTATTTCCTCAGGAGGTAGTGGAGCCTTGCGATTCCCCCCATGAAGGGTGACCTGGTCAGGTCTTGTGCAGGTAAGCTCAGCTGCAGTGACTTGATGAGTGCAACTGACATTATCACTTGCTGTAATTTTTTCAGTGTTTGTTTTTAAGTTAAGGAAGCTGTAGAACTAGAAGCTATTCTGGGGTTCCATTTCTGATTTCACTCAGGGCTAAGAATGAAAATTATTCCACTTTCCCAAAGCTGGACCCTGGTGATACATGGAGTGGTCTGACTGCTGAGTCCTTGGTCAGGTGTAGGAGAGTGAGGCAGATCTGAGAAAGAAAGGTTATTACCCTGTACTTGTCTCACTGAGAACCCAGGGTCTAGAATGGTTGTTCCTTCCTGCTGCAACATTAAGCCTGTGTCACTGAACCCCCTGCCTGGCCAGCTTTCTAGAAGAAACAGATAGTGTGGAGAGATAAGGACAAGGAGAAGGCTCAAATAACCCTGAGCTGCACTTGTGAGGCCCCTAGAGGATGTGCTAAAGGGAAGAAATCAGATACTAGATCCCTAAAGTGGAAATTTCCCAAAGCTCTCCACTTACCACTAACAGCTGGTTTCAAATGGAAACTCCCCAAGACCCCAAAGAGCTTGGTGGAGCGCTCCATCAGCTGGAAGGTTTGGTTTTAAAAGGATGGTTTACCAATTTAAAAAATCAGCTCCTGGCAATGGCTGGGACTCCTGCAACCCAGAAGATTTGCAGGCCCCTGTATGGTGATTACTCCAAGTTCTCCTGAGCACCTAGTATAATGTAGTCTCTGCTAACCAGAATGGGAAGAAAAAATAATTACTGGCTTTATTTAATTTTTTTCTGATTTCAATTTTTTTTTCTTTCAATTCTTATTTGGATTGTCTTATTTTCTTCTCTTACTAAAAAGTCTATAGAACAGACACAGCTTAGTCATTCTGAGTCATTTCAACATTTCAAGTTTATCATTCTTACCATATACTATTTTTGAAGCCATTTCCAAAGCACTGTAGAAAAATTAAGACTCTGAGCAGACAAGGACATCAGCTTTTACTGATGCTTTGATTCCATCTTTAGAATTCTAAATGAAGAATCAGGATCAGGGAGGTCAAGATGAACTGAAATTTTGCTGTGGTAACTTTTAACTTGTTTTTGTTTATCATTCTCGTTAGATATGATTTTAATCTAAAGTTTCTTCTGTTCTAGTGATATCTAGTGATATCATAGAGCCTCTCAAAAAGGCAGGGCGCTGACTTGATCCAAAACATGGAGCATGTACTGACTATTAGCATGCAGAAAACCTGGTTCCCACTCCTTTTCCACCTCCTACCTTATAGCTCTTAAGCCTGCAAGGATGACTTGACACAGGTACTGGGTGGAAATACAAGTGGACCATTAGGGCCATCACTGTGATATCAGTGACTTGTCACTTTGTTTCTCTTTACTTACAGCTCTTAAAAAATTTCCCCAAACCAGAATCTGCCCACATTCCCTTTTGGCCCGCTGTTAGTTGGATCATTATTCTTTTCATCTTTCAAATATCATGATGTTTTGAATGTTCTCTATGATGACTAACTAGTCTTCAGCATCCACTTGAATAAATTAGAGTCATCTAGGAGACATGCCTCTGGTATTTCTATGAGGGAATATCCAGAAAGATTTAATCAAAGATACATGGAGATATCAGGCCAATTTCACATTATTATGTTCCTCAAAATCCTGTGCTCATAACCTTGATAAATTATACAAATCCTGTTAAAGGTATCTCATTGACCAACAGATTTGAAAAGTAAAGTAAGTCCCTAGTTAACAGTGTAGACATATCATTTGATGTCAACTTATTAGAAGAGTTAAAGACCACATTATTTGAATTTATTTTTAGTGTCTAAATATTCACTGTAGACTACAATTCTTAGTAAATACCTCTGAAGTTAATATCTTTTATTAAATTAATCAAGTATTTCTAGAGAGCCATAATGTCGAGCTTTAACAGTGTGAGGAGCTGGGTATATATTAAGAATGACATAATTTGGAAAATTCCCAGTAATTTCATTTTTATGACCCCAAATATCAGTATGTGCTGGAACTTAGAAATATCAATAATTTGCTTTCTGAATATAGTAGATACACCTTTTATATTCTTATCACGCACTACCCACTTCCTTTCCACGGGCATTATGCCTTTCTCTGTTCCCCATCATACGGCACAATGGAGTTGTCTTGTCACTGTGCCATGAGTGGCCCAAAGAATTTTGTCCCTGAGCCTGTTTAGAATTGAACTGGTAAAAATAGTTCAATTCTTCCTCATGGCAGAAGTTCGAGGATTGAAACACAGAGAGGCATAGGAGAACGACATGGAGAGAAAGAAACAAAGGAGAGCGTTCAAGCACTAAGCTCCTGTTGTGAGTGAGTCCATCACACCTTTCTCTTGGATTGCATATTCAATCATGACCTCAGCCAACATCATGGCTTTTGCCTGTTTGTTTTTAAGTAGTGTAGACAATGAAGTCAGGTCCTTTTCGTAACTAATTAAAGCATGAACTCAATCTATCGAATCACGATATAACTGAAATACTTCACCTGTGGAAATAGTAACAACAATATTAAAAAATGACTTTCAAATAGCAATGCCCCCAGGAATAGTAATACAGCATAAATCCATAGATATTAACATCTTGAGATGAATTAAAAGATTAGAATTAAAGAAGAATTGATTGGTGTGATAGTTGATTTTTATTGGCAACTTGGCTGGATCCAGAATTACCTAGGAGACAGTGTGTCTGTGAGGGTTTCTCCACAAAGATTTAACTGAATCCAAAAGAGCCACTCTCAGTGTGGGTGGTACTATCCATGTGCTATAGGGACCAGACTGAAAAAGACAAGAAAGAAAAGACAGTCTGATGTACGCTAGTTCTCATCTCTGTCTCTCTGCTTCCCTGCTGTGAATACAGTAAGACCAGCTGCCTCATACTCTCAGTACAATGCTTTTCCCACCATGGTAGACTATCCCCTCAAGCTATTAGACAAAATAAATTCTTCTTCAGTTGCTTCTTGTCAGGCATTTGGTCACAGCAATGAGAAAAATTGACTAATGCAGTAAGACATGGTATATATTACCAAGGTACCTTTCCTTTTTGTTAACGCTATTCTATTTCCTACTCGTCTTACTCATAACTTTCAAGCAATATAAAGTAAAAGTTAAACCTGCTTCATTCAGTTCTGTGTCTCCAGTATCTAGCACAAAGTTGGATAGATAAAAGCTGCTCCCTCCAAAAAATACTTCCTGGAATCAAATATAAGAAATATACAAATAAATATATGTGCACTATGGTCTGGGAAAGAAGTCAAACTTGGCATGGGAATTAAACCAAGTACTGTGATCTAAAAGTAGGAGAAGGACTGGGGACACCAAGACAATTGGCTGTATGTGCCAAAAGAAGAGTAGTCTTGAAAGGAACATTGCTCATTCACACAGCTGTTTGGAATGTCCCTGAAAGAATTCAGGATTAACCATGGCTCTGGCAGATACCCTAGAATCAAAAATCAGCCTTAGGGAGCCTGAGAAGCTTCCTTGACCGTAATACTATGCTGGACTAGTGTCATAGTTAGATTCTGGTGTCAACTTGAACTCTGGGTACAGTTGTGAAGTATTAGTAGTTGAGTTAAGCCCCCAGCAAGCCTACAGGAGAATGCCTAATTATGAAGACCCAGCCCATGGTAGGGGGGACTAGTCCCTGGGCAGGTGAATAAGAGAGGGAACTGGTTAAGGAAATTGGCATCCTTTCGTTTACTTGACCAGACATGCTGGTCTGGCAAGTGATTTTTGAGCCTCTCAGAAGTCCTGTAGATATATGGATATGGTGTGGCTTTCCTTGGGACCTGGTATTAATATGAGCTGTCCTGCCAACATGGGTTAAGAACTGTAATAATGCACCTTTATTTTAAGATTTTAGATACGTACTAGAAAGCAAATGCCACAGGAAGGCAAATGGGATGCTAGGTTAGAAGCTTACTTGTCTTGTCCCAGTTGCCTTTAATAATGGGACTGCAAGTATAATTTTAGATTTTGACTATAATAGGTTTTGTTTTATGTTTGAAGTGAACATGAATTTAAGAAGTCAACCCAATGGACAGGCAGCTTAGTCTGATGAGAGATGAAGGAAATAGGTTACAAGACTCAGAGTTGGAGAGGGCCCAATACAAGAGCTTTGTGAATGTCATTCTAAGGAGTTTGTCCTTAATCCTCTTGGCCACTTCTACTTAAAGTGTGATCCATAGGAGAGCAACACTGTCAACACCTCGACCATAATCTACACCTGAACCAGATGCCTGGATTATTTAAACTCACACTAAGCTCAGAGAAACACTGATGAGGGCAGCATGGCTGCTAGGTAGGCTTATATACAAAGATGATATGGCTCTCTTTAACAGCAAGAATACACAAACAGGTGTAGAACAGGTATAGAAAGGGATAATTGCCATTTAACCTCAGACATGCTAACCCTACATTCTGGTCCAGGAAGAAGGTTGAATTATTGGTTAGAAAGCCACACAGGATTGTGTGGGAATTAGGCTATTACTCAGAGGCCTGGTGGACTATAACACACCACAACTACATGACACCTTATCTTAAACAACCCGGAACTTTTGTTGCTCTGTTCTTTAACATCCACATTTTTGTAAGGAAAGAACTTATCAGCAGCATCATTATTGTTTTTGCAAACCCTAACAGGCTGCTGCAGTAGCAGGTAAAACTCAGTGATTATGGAAATGAAGATGACATCTCCAAACTGGAGGAATAACACCCACTTGAGATTACCTCTTCAGTGGTGACTATAACCAATAATGCACACATGACCAGGAGAAGTGCTATTTCAGACCATGAGATTTTAAATCATTAGCCTTACATACAGCTTTATTAATCAAAATAGGAGTCATTACAATCAACAAATATTTGGCAATAAAAAAATAAGTTGATTTATTCCTATAGGGTAAAAACCAGTGCTCTGGCGTTCCATCAACATTTAGAAACCCTTTTCTGTGTGCAACTTGCCATGGAAACATTTTTCCCTGCAAAATGTTGTCAAGATGCTTGAAGTAGTGGTTGATTGACAAGAGATCAAATAAATACAGTGAATAAGGTACAATATCATAGCCCAGTCCATTCAATATTCAAAGTGTTGATTGTATGGTGGGCGGTCAGGTGTTGTGAGGACTGACCCTTTCTGTTACCAATGCTGGCTGTGGCCATTGAAGCTTTCAGAGAATCTCATTGATTTTCTGAGCAGACTTCTCAATGGAATGGTTTTGGTGGGATTCAGAGAGCTGCATGGAACACACTCTTAGCAGGTCAATAAGTAGGGACAACAACCATGGTCTATTTATTTATTTATCTATTTATTTATTGGAGCAAGTTTGACTTTGGAAAGTGCTTTGGAGCTTTTTCTCAGTTTGACTATTGAACTGGTTTTTTCATTGTTCATCACATTCCATACATTTTTCTCACCTATCACCATCTGATTCGAAATCCTTCATTGTCACATAGAACATTAGAATATGACAATTGAAAAAAATGATTTTTTAAAAAATTTTTCAATCAATTTATGAGGTACCCACTTATCAAGCTTCTTCTTGACCCTGGGAATTGGTCCAAATGCCACACAATTATTGCATGGTCAGTTCTGAGTTCTTTGGCAACTTCTCATGTATCTTTAGAGGATCAGCTTTGATGATTGTTCTCAATTGGTTGTTATCAGTTTCCATGGCTGGACAACATGTTTCTCATGTCCTTTGCAAAGCTTCTTGACCCTTGCTGCATCGTACTATTGTTAGAGTTCTTGAAGCAAATGTCTTCTCATAGTATGAGTTGTCCCCGCAGCCGCAAGACTCACTTTGAACTCCAATTTAAAAAATGTCAAATTTACTTTGTATATAACATTATTTCCACAATATGAAATAGAGACTAATAAACAGCAAATAATAAATCATTAGCAAAAATGGAAAACATGCATCAAAATTGTGCATACACATAAAATAAAGTTATGGACATCATAACCATATTTATCAAGAATGCATCAATATTAAACAGCAAATTTCAACAAAGCATAAACCAAAGTTACTTTTACACCAATATGAAAAGAGGGAGGACTTCTGTTCATATGCTAGCAACTGATCACATTTGCCCATTGAACTTTGAAATGTTTCTATTAATGCTGACAAATTAGTTACATGAAAAACACACAAGTGCAAAGAAAGCAGAGTTTACAATGTTTACATTTATAATGATAATATTGGTTTAAGTAAAATAAAATAGATCATTAACATGGATTTACCTGCTGCTTTTTACAAGTGTACATTACATTCATATCTCAAATACTGTTTCTATGAGCAGTGCTGGAAGAAATTATGACATCAACTGTGACCATTACTAAGTCCCTGGATTCCTTCCTGTCTTTTAACACACTCTGTGTTTTTATGCTGCGGACTAACTTTCCAAGGTCCAGCTCTATTGTGCAGCCTTTCTCTGCTCATTTCCTAACATTAGGAAGTAGATGTATGGAACATAAACAGCTGGCAGCTGATCAAATACTGTCCTTTTCCAGCAAAGCTTTGTGATTTGCCCATCAGCAAACCACCTCTTGTAACCTCCTGATGACAAAGGCTAGAAAAAACTACAAGGCCATGTAACCACACACCTTTTTCTCATGAATGAAGCACACAGGTTGAGAAAGGCCAGGATGCTTACTTACATGATATATTTTCCACTACCTGTCACTTTCTTTCCTGATATACATCATTCACCTGAAGCAGAACTTTGTCCATGAAGACAAATGTTTGCACAAAGCTGTGGTAGAAGATGTGGTACTGAATTATCACTGCCTTGGAAATGATGGCAGATGAACTGTGTTATTTTATGAGCCTCTATTTCATCAGATGAGTAGGAGGGCAGGTCATCCAGAGATAATTTACTTAGAAGGGAGAAAACACGATTCACAGAATATGGGAGAAATTTAGGGGAAAATATAGGAAAACAGACATGGAATCCATGAGAGATGAATCAGAGCTTGGTCATGAAACAGTGAAGGCTATGCCCTCGTGCGTTACAGCAGGGAGGTATTCAAATAGAGAACACCAAAAAGACGCATGTGGGAACCTTGCTGTGCTATGCTCCTGTCAGAAAAAGTTGAGCACTCCGCAAGCTCACACTGGCTACCAACACTTCCTTTTTAAGTGTAGATTCTACACATGAGAGAAAAAATATAGTTCTTGCCTTTGAATCTGAATTATTTCACTTAACACAAGATCTCCAGTTCCATCTATTTTCCAAAAGGAACATAATTTTAATATTCTTTATAACTAAATAAAAGTCCCAGGTATACATATACGACATTTTTTTTATTCATTTGTCGTTTATCAGTAAGCATCTAGATCAATTCCAAACCTTGGTTATTGCGAATGTATGTATATATTCAAGTATCTTTGTTGCATGCTGGCTTGAATTCCTTTAGGTATGTAAGTAGAATTGTGTGAGGTCATATGGTACTCTATTTTCAGTTATTTTAGAAATCTCCATATTGATTTTACTTTTTGCCCTTTTCATTTCCATTTTCATGTGCATGTGAACAGTCTGCATAAGTGCAAGCATGTTCACATGTGTGAGTATGCATGTAAAGACCCAGGTTTATATTCAGAATCTTTCTCAATCACCTCTTCTACTTAATTCTTTTGACACAGTCTGTACTCAAACTCAGAATTTGTTGATAAGGCTAGTATAGATAGCAACCTTGCTCTGAGGATTCCTAATTCTGCCTTTCAAATCTAGAATTAGAAGTGGTTAAAAAAAAAAAAAAAGAAGTGGTTCACTACATCTTACCAAAATTTTACATGGGTTCTTGGGATAGGAACCTTTAGGATTTTTTGCTTGCATGTCAATCACTTTAAGCGCTGTATCATGGTTCTTACCAATTGTTATAGTGGTTACAAAAATTCTATCCATCAACACTGTACTAGGATTCCTTTTGCCCTACACCCTTGAGATTATAATATTTTTAAACCATAACTCCCCATTTATCCCCTCCTTTTTCAATTATAGCCTTTCTTTTTCCCTGTCAGCTTCTCTCCTGTTGTCTTTTTGCATAAATGACCCACTAAATTTATCTGAGTTTTCTTTGATGGCATGTACTCTTGTTAGAACATGAATCATATACCAGTATGTATATCATTAAGGAAACTATTAAAGAAAGCATCCCCCCTATCAGCATTAATCTTCATCAGTCCAGGGAGGTATGGGCCCTCTCAAGTTCCTTACCTTTTATGGTGAAATATTGATAGGACAAATCTAATGCAGCTCTTAGGAAAATATACATAGATGCAGTGAATTCATGGATGCAACAGCCCAATCATGTCCAGAAGATAACGTTTGGTTCCACGCTTTCAGCCCTTCAAATTCCAACAATCTTTCTCTTTTGCAATGTTCCCTGAGTCTTGAATTGAGTGAGTGACTTATATGTCTAGTTTCTGGCTGAGCAGTCTGCCATTGCTTATTTTTTACATTTTTGTCAGTTGTGTTTTTCTTTAATAAATACCTTCCATTGCAGAAGGAAGCTCCTAGTTGAGTGCTGAGTGTTCCTCCAATCTATGGGTATGACAAATATTTAAAAGACAATTTGATACCATGTTTTATAGCTAAATCTTAAAAGCTTGCACCCCCTCCAGGGCCTTTTATCTCCCTTTTCGTAGATTCTTGTTCTAGTTTACAATACCAAGAATGTGGTCCTAATGGAAAAATGGGTCTTAAGTCCAATCAGAAAACTGTTGGTTGTCCACCTTGACTCATGCCACTGTTACACTGATGGTCACTTCTTGCCAGAGTGATCATTATTATAACTTGCAACTTTTTCTTATTAATGAAACTGTTGATTGCTTTTCTCTCCCAGTAGCTTGTACTTCCTAGTATGGCTCAGCAAGGAGAAAGTTTCACATCCTTGATGACCGAGGATGTTGAACACACTTTCATATATTTATTGGCCATTTGTACTTTTGAGAGTGGTCTTTTCAATTCAGCTGCACTGGTTTTGCTGGTTCAGTTATTTAATTTTTTAGTGTTTAATCTTTTTTTTAATTATTTATTCAATTGTGCGTGTGCGTGTGCGTGTGCGTGTGTGTGTGTGTGTGTGTGTGTGTGTGTAGAACCACGGACGAATTCGGGAACCACCATGGACGCCTCCACCTCCTCCTTATTTACTCTGCCCGGGGATTCACAGGCTCCGCCCTACCAGGACCAGAAACGCAGGCCGCCCCCGCTTCCGCCTGGCGTCTGTCTATACATGGGGTCTAGGATCGGAACTCAGGACCTTCTGCCTGCAAGGCAGAGGCTTAACCCCTGAGCCACCTCTCCAGCCCCTAATCTTTTTAATTCTCAATATATTTTCATATTAATCCCTTGTCAGACAAATAATTAGCAAAAGTTTCTCACATTCTATATGCTGTCCCTTCACTTTAGTAATTGCCTCCTTTGAGGTACAAGAAGATTTTAAATTTCATGCAATCCTATTTGTCAATTCTACCTATCATTCCTTGAGACACTTACTAGAATCTTTTCCAGAAAGTTCTTGGCTATGCCTGTATCTTGAAGTGTTTCCTCTATCTTTTCCTCTAATAATTTCGAAGTTTGGGGTTTTACATTAAGGTTTTTCAATCAAAAAATCTAGAACAGAGTGAAAGATAAAGATCTAGTTCCATTCCATTATATGTGGACATTTAGTGTTTTTTAGTATCATTTGTTGAAGATGCTATCTTTTCTTCAGTGCATGTTTGCTAACTTTGTCAAAAACAAGTGGCTGCATCTACATGCTTGTTTTCTGGGTCCTCTCTGATTGATTCCATTGGTCCACACAACTGCTGTAGTGTAGTTTGAAATCACATATGGTGATTCCTCCAGTTCTTTGCTTTTTGTAAAAAATTTCTGTATCTTTTGTGCTTACATGTGAATTTTTGGATTGCTTTTTCCAGTTCTTTGAAGAATGCCTTTGGAATTTTGATATAAATTTCATTGAATCTGCTGAACATTTTTGGCACCATAGGCATTTTCACAATATTAATGTAGCAGTGTTGCTTGAATACTCAACCTAACAAAGAAAGATAACCGAGAGCCCTCAATGTCTAACCCAGACTTTTAATGGGAGGCAGTATCAGCACATTCCCTCTTCGTGAAGTCCAAACAGACCCAATGACACCACCAAATGCCTTTGACCCCACAAGGGAGGGATCTGGTTGGAGACTTCACAGCAATATGTGGCAAGGAGGAGTATGTTCTTTTCCTCTGTGTCTGTACCAAGCATCCGAACAGCATCGGAAAGGAGGCTCTGCTCTCTACTAAACTGTCCTTACTGACCTGTTCTCTCGTAGTCATATGCTTAGAAATGGTCATGGGGCCATAGGGAAGACAAACCTCAGGCTAGAAACTGCTTTCTGATTCTCATACCTAGAGTGATCACATGACTCCTAAAGCTAGGGAAACCTTAGACTCCCTGCACTGGCCAGCTCTGCCCATGTATACCTGCTGGTTCATGTGGAGAAGCATTCCTACCCTTAGCAACCAGTGTAGTTAGGCACAGGTGTCAACTTGATGGTTAAGGGTTTGAGCTCTGGGCACACTGGTAGAGAATTAGTAATTGAAGTAAGCTCACAATGAACCTGAAGCAAATTGTCTGGCTAATGGGGAAAGCTCAGCCCATGGTGAGTGGAAGTAGTCCCCAGGCAGGTATATAAAATAGAGGGAACTGTTTGAGAAAGGGACATCCTTGTGTATACTTGGCCAGATATGCTGGTGTGGCAGGTAAGGATTGTCCCTCTCTCAGCCATTATGTGGAAATGGTATGGCCAGTTTCCCCAGACCTGGTATTGGTGTAAAGCTCTCCTGTCAAGTTGGGCTAAGAACTATAACTGGACTATTACAACACAATAAACCCTTTGTTCCCTAAAGCAATTTTGTCATGATTTTATCAGCAATCAGTGAACTGCTACAACCAGCAATAAATTTCACTGAAATCCAGTGGTTCTAGAGAAACCCAGGTACTTAAATAATACAATAGACTAAGAACTGGACAGGAACTTAATAAACAGAAAGATTCATGCTAACATGAAAGTTTTGTAGAGAGGATCAAGTGTGTGTTTTTGTGGTAGAGTGAAGCTTGTTTTGACCCCAGAATCATAAATAAACAACAAAACAAAGCTTTAAAAGATCCCCAAATCTCTAAACATGATACCCAAAATGTCCGCACTACAATAAAAACTCGTCTGTAATACCAAAAGCTAGAAAATTGCAATTTGAACAAAAATGCAATTAACTAATACTGCTATTAAGATGAATTAGATGTAGGAATTATTTGACAAGGTTTTCACCAACCAAGGTTTTCTATGGTATAGACATATTCTCACAATAAAAGACAAATTCCTTGCAATGAATGGGGGGAGAAAGAAAGAAAATTTCAGCAAAGAAAATAAAGTTAGTTAAAAAATACCAAATGGGACTAGAAAAATGTCTCGGGAATCAAGACTCTGCTTCACAAGCAGAAGGTCCTGGGTTTGGATCCCAGGTCCCAGGTAAAAAACTCCAGGCAGAAATGGTGGCTGCCTGCACTTTGGGTCCTGGTGGAGCAGAGCCTGGGAAATCCCAGAGCGAAGCAAAAGGAGGTAGAAGCAATCCAGGATGATTTCTGAAGTCACCTTTGGTCCTCCACAGGGACACACAGTGCCCTTTGATACATAAACACACACACACACACACACACACACACACACACACCACATAAATATAAAAAAATTAGATTTACCAAATGGAAGTTATAAATTGAAAAATGCCATAACAAAAATTAAGAACATTTACAAATTGAGTCAAAGAGATGACAGAATCTGTGAATTTGAGGACTCTTGGTTGCAGTTTGCCTGCATGGTTGATGATAGATCACCATCAAACAGCTTAGGGGAACAAGAAGCTTATTTTCTCTTAGGAATACCAGTTACAGTTCTCAGTCCAGCTTGACAGGAGAGCACGCACCAACACCAAGGCCAAGGAAACTGGCCACAGCCATCACTATGTAATGGCTGAGAGAGGGAAGATCCTTACTTGCCAGACCAGCATTTCTGGCCAAGTACACACAAGGATGCCAACTTTCTCAACCAACTGCCTGTATTTTATTTACCTGTTCAGGGCCTAGTCCCACCCACCATGAGCTGGGTCTTCCCCATCAGCTAGACAATCCCCTTCAGGTTTGATCTGGGCTCAACTACTAATTCTCTACCAATGCGCCCAGAGCTCAAATCCTCAACCATCAAGTTGACACCTGTACATAACCATGACACTCCACCCCTTTTCAACTACACAAAAACATAACACTTTTAATCTATAACCTTTACCTTATCCCCAGAGGTGTTAAATGTATCTTAAAAAATAAATACATTTAATTTTATTAATTCTAGAGGCCAGGCTCCAAAGGCAGCGGGAATAGTAACAATGCAGTGGAAAAGACGAAGCTCGGAGTCAGTCGAGGACGAAGGCAGCAGCAGCAACAACAAAGAAGGCCACAATGCTCTAAAAGAGAAGGACACACGCAGAGTGGACTCCACAGCAAGTCGACACAAGATAAGGGAAGAGCAAGTCCCTCCTCCTTGCACCTCCTTTTATCTGGTCCACTACTGGAAAGTATAACCCACTATGGGCTGGGTTCTCCACAACAGTCAATCAAGTACCTTGCAGACTTGTTCAGGGGCCATTCCAACCACTAACCTTTCACAGCTGTGACCCAAACAATCTGCAACTGTCCAGTTGACATCGAAATGCAACCATAACAAGGACAGAGAAAGGAAATTCATAGAATTTGAGATAAAATTGGAGAAATTAAATAAAATTAGAGAAAACTCAGGAATTGTTGGGCAATAAAAGAGAAACATTTATGTCACCAGAAAAATAGAAATGAATTAGACTGATATTATTGAAAAACAAGGCTGTAACTCTTGCAAGTTTGATGAAGAGCACAAACCTATAGGATCCAGAAGCTTACTGCACCCCTAATAATATAAACCCAAAGAGAATATTTGTTAAGATGTACCATAAGGCTGTGGATATGGCTCAGTGGTTAAAGTATTTGTTATACAAGCAAAAGGACCAGATCTGGGATAGATCTCCAGATCCCACTTAAAATGCCAAATGGGCACAGCATTCCATCTGTAATTCCAGCCTATCAAGGCAAGGACTAAGTATCCACAAAGCAAGATGGCAGTCAGATTAGCCCTATCTGTGAGCTCTTAGAGACAGGGTATCTAAGCATGCATGTACCCCATCTATACATATATATGCATGGAAGTGAAAAATTACAATACAATTAATTTAACTTCTAAAAACAAAGACAAAGATTGTACATGCTAAGGGAAGACACAATATCCCTAGAGAACAAGACATTTAGATGGCAATTAGTTTTCATTTGGACCTAAGAGGCCACAATGAAGTGGTACAGTGTTGGGAAAGAAATTGTCAAGCACAAATTCTATTAGTTTCTTTGGCTACTGCAACAAATTTTCTTACACTAGTTGGCTTATAACAGAAATGGGCCCTTTCACAGCCCTGGAGAGCAAGAAGTCCAAAATTAAGGTGCCCATTGGCCTGAACCCCTCTTGGGCTTCAGGGGAGATTATCTTCTGATAGACATAGGCTCTGCCCTTCCTTGGCATAGGCTGCACACCTCTGTTTCTTCTTCTACCTACCCAGAGGGATAAAATGCTCATACCATAAACTATTATGCTCAAACCGTAGACCACTGCAAGCTACAGTGATGAAATCTTACTTCTAGAGCAACCTTTGAAGTTATAAATGAAGACAGACTTGGAAACACTATGAATAAACTAAAATAAAACCCTAAAAATGTTCAAGTAACCCAAGGGAAGACAGGAAGAAAGAATATAGGTAAAGGAACAGAAAAATAAAAATACAGATAAACAAAATGGCAGATCTCATCAGTTAATACCTATCTCACATGTAAATGATCTAAATACACTAATCAAAAAATAGAGAATGCACAATGGACACAATTTTACTCTGTTTACAAGGAAGTCACTTTGAATTCAGTGGAAGTAAGCTCAAAGTAAAAGTTTGGGGAAAAAAGAGAAGTTTGGGCAGCTGGCTCAGTCAGTAAAGTGCCTACAAGCCTGAGATGTTGAATAAGATTCCTAGTTCCTGCCTAAAGAGAGGGGCATGGCATTCCATCTGTCACTCAGCACTGGGGGAGGGGAGGTTTGAGTGCAGACAAGTCCCAAGTCTCTGAAGTTCATTGGTCAACCAGAATAACTGAATTAATAAGCTACAGATTCAGACCATCTCAAAAAATAAGATGGTTAGTAACAGGAGAAGACATCTGAACCAACCTCTGGCCTCACATACATATGTACACACATGAACATACCCCTAAGCACACATAAACATATACATATACCACATAGAAATAAATACAAAAATATAATTTTTAAAATTAACAAAAGACATGAAATGATTTTATGCATGTGACAAAATTATATACAACTAAACATATATACACACACCTATACAGAGAGAGAGAGAAAAGAGAGAAAGATATTGAGAACTGGAGCTAGGAACTGATCATGAAAGATATATTTTATCAATATTTGTTACTATACATTAGTATTGTAAAATTTTTCTATTAGGGGAAACAAGTAAAGATGCATAGGACTACTCTATCATTTCTTAATACTTGGTGTGAATCTACAGTTACCTCAACAAATAGTTTAATTAGAAACAAAGCTTTCCAGAAAACAAAATGAGCTGTGAAATCAAAATGAATGCTTTAGAATTTAGTGTTTAAAAAAACAGCATGAATTGAAGGAGTATTCCCTTTCTCCTGTTTACTGAAAAAGTCAGATGATTTATTTAGTAATATGACTCTTGTTACTTAGACTTAGCATAGTAACAGATGTCTACCTTGTGAGTTAGTAGCTCTGCTTCTTTATAATATGCTGAACACAAGTTTCCTATCTTCAATAAGCAAGCCAGCCACTTCTTTACCCATTTTCCTGACATTCGTTAACATCATCATTACAAATTTACATTCATGGGAAGCTGGTGACAGTTTTGTTCATGAATACTGGTACTTGAAGTTTCTACATGGCCTATAGTTTAATCTGGAATATCCCTTGTGGATCTTGTCTCTTATCTTATATTGGACCCTATATTATATCATTTAATTTACTATATTCATGTGAAAAGTAAATCCCCAACTACTCTAAAATGTGGACAAAATGAATCCTGAGAAAAGTACACACTGTGTGCATACTCTAGATGAATGAGATGTGAAGAACTGAAATCCATACCAACAATCTCACTCTAGAAGGGCAACTAGAGGCTTTCCAAACTCAGTGAGGCACTTTGACAATGGGACATAGAGCTATGTGCTTCTTCCCAAAGCCTCTTAAACCAAAGTTGATCAGGAACTTTTCTGGAGCCACTGAATCAGAAAGTCCAGAGAGATCCATTCTCGGTTTTCTTGGGTGGACTCTCATGAATATGGTTTATGAATATAATTTGGAGATCAATGTGTTAAGTCAAGATTTCAGAGGATTTTCTGGGGCCTGTGAGATGGCTCAGCTAGGTGAGATATTGTAGGACAACCATAATGACCCAAGTACCATCCTCAGAACCCATCCATATAAAGGTACAAGCACTGAACCAACCCCTCTGATCTCCACATATGCACTGTAGCAGACATATTCATACGCACTAAACACAACACACACACACACACACGTACACATACACATGCACACACACACCAATACATACACACAGTAATAAAGAGAATAGATTTCTGAAGAATCCAGAATGCTTGCTTTGTGAGACATAAGCTTTCCCTTGCTACCATTGAACTTAGAGTGAAACACAGGTAACATAGACAACATACGACAGGGAATGGACTGTGTGCCAGCAGACTTTACCACGGACACTGAGACTTGATTCTTATATAACTTTCACCTGTCATGGAACATAGTTCCTTTGATTTTCTTATCAACTGTTTAAAACTATTAAAGCTGCTCCTAGACTCCTGAGCAAGGCAACAGCCTCATTACTTTTCTGATATTTGTATTAAAGTATTAGCCATATGGATGTTTCCTTGATTGTTAACAACTGACATTTCACTTGTTTAGTTTTGGATTTACAGGAAAAACTTGCTATTAAGTATTCAATTATCAAAGATAACATTGTCTAACTAGCTCCAAATTCTATATAACCAGACAGCTGAGAGTGGGAAAGATTGAAATTAATATATCCATATGAGCAGCATGGCATACCCAGGCATGCTTTAAATCTCTGGATGACAAGTAAGTGGTATTTTCTGCCAACACTGATCAATGTGAAGATCATCAATGACAAGAGATTTTAAATTCTTGTCCAGATCTCTATGATAATTCATTGATATAATTACTACATGATACATGATGGTCCCTTTAATGGAATGTAACTTTAAATATGTTGGTTTAATTTGAGTAGCTTTTTAATTAAAGTAAGCTAACACTTGCTGCTTCATTGCTTAACAGAATAAATTAGGAGTGAGAGTAATGTATGAATATGAAATAGCCTGAAGTCTAAAGATGATGACTCAAGATCCTTCCTCCGTGTAGTTTTTTTTTTTTCCTAAGCGATGTCTGAAGGAGGTATTTAGTTGTTTTGCAGAACCACAGAGTATGGATTCTGCTGCCTTTCTCCTTATAGGAGTCCCAGTAAATATAGATCACAATGTATTTAACTTCAGGAGAAGATTCAGTCCAGATAAAAATACACATAATTAGGCGGCATAATATAAATATTGAATTGCTGTTTCTTTATTAATAAAATGTGTTTGATTGGATCAAAAACTCATATAACAAGTGATCTAATGCGATTCCGACTGGGCTTTAAAACTGGGCATATATCCTGTCCTCATAGTACTAGATAGAGGGGAATATGGAAAAAGAAAGTAACATTAGCAAGATCAGAGGGTAAGGGACAAAGATGAGGGAATGGATTCTCTTTGGATGAATGGAGTAACCAGAAAGCTGATCCTAGACAGGTGATATTCGAAGGTAAGGAACTAAAGGGAGGTTGCAAGCCAGCATGAGCATAGAGAAAGAGTGTTTCCAGCTCAAGAGCACAGATAACACAAAGGCCCTGGAATTAGCACACTTGGAATATTCCAGGAGCATCAAGAAGGGAAATGAGAGTGGAGTGGAGAAGAGCGAGGCCAGTAGGAAGAGGAGGATGATGGGCTGTGGGAGATCTCTGCTTTGTTCATGGCAGTATTCTCAGTGCATGAGTGTCTGCTTTTCACTCAGCACTAAATCATAAAAATAATGCCTGAAGAATCAGTTGTAGTGGACGGAAAGATACTCTTCACATTTCCTCTGCCAGAATAGGCAGATAAGCCTCGAATTCTTGTTTATATGTCTGTAAGTTTCTGAGAGTTGATTGAACTAGTCTGAGTTTACATGAAATAGTCTCAGATTCTCACTGCATTTATGCCCAAGATTGGATGCACCCAGGTCTAGGTGGGATTCAGGAGGAAGGGCCAGCAGAAACTCGGAGAATTGCAAATTTGTAAGAGAATAAATTAAACAATTTAAATTATTCTTCATAGGCTAATAGTTTTGAAATATGGGAGCATTGTTATACTTGATGATTGTAAAAGTTGTTTTCTTAAAATATGAATCCTCTCAAACTCACCTCTAAAGATAGAGCTGAATGAATACTTCTAGCAGAGTCACCCACTGCTCCTTGACTCCGTGCCAGATAAATGACTCACTACCTGCAGTGGAGTGGAATGGAGACATCCTACATGACTTCAAAGATCATGCTAGAAGTCTTTAGTCTCCTCCCAGTTCTCTTGGAAGAGTCACTCTAGGGCTGTGCTCACTGAAATCCCCATCTACCTACACTACAGTAAAGACCACATGCGGGGGCAGTGATGCCACATGTGGGAAGGAGGAAGCCCGGCTGGGTCCAGCCTCTCAGCACTACATATGACCTCATTTCTCTCACCAGACTGATGACTAGTCAAATACTGGCCAAATTCCGCCCTAATTTATGACAACATAATCATGAAAATAAAATGATTATTATTTTAAGCCACTAGGTGCTTCTATTGTTGTTTTGCTTTTCATGGGTGATGGTCGCTTGTTTGCTTGCTTTTTGAGACAAGATCTTGCTTTGTTGCCTAACTGACTTCAGTACCCAATCTTCCTACCCAGACTTCTGAGCACTGGCATGTACCACCACATTCAGTTTAATTCACTAGGTTTTGAGTTAGTTTATGTTGTACAGTATTTTTCTTCTGGGCCTAATATAGTACCAATTTCACTTTTTATCAGCAAACTATAATCCATGGCCTTCAATGATTTAGGACAGAAAATACTAATACATGGTGTTGACTGTCGTGGTTTTTAGACTCTAGATAAACTTTCATTCTAAACATAGGACAAATAGCAAGAATGTGGTGTTATTTGGTTGCCATTATCTGAGAGTTCAAGAGTAATCATGGGTTAGGATGTTCTAAGACACTTTTAAGACCCTCCTCAGCCAAATAAGTAAAGGTTAGTTTTCTTCTCAATTATTGGATCCAGCATAAAATAGTTATTTATTATGCAATATTATTGCATTGGAAAATGTTCTAAAAGATATATAGTCAGGAGAACACTTTGTATCGTTTTTGGCATTTTGCAAGAAATAAGAACATACCTGATGATAGCCAACTTTTAAGTACTCTTCATTTATGCTAAGTATTGTGTTATAAAAGTCGTATAAATATCACAGAAACATTATGCAATAGTAATATTAGAGCTTGCATTTTATGTATTAGAAATCTGAAGATATGAAAGTTTTAAGTGGTCCCTTCTCGCCCCACCCCGCTCCGCCGGTCGGGACACGCACGCGCGATCCAGCCGGGCCTCACCGCGCGCTCTAGGACCCAGGTCAGCCCACAGGGACCCGGCTCCGACTCCCACCATCCAGCCGGAGCCGCGCGGGGGCCGAGGGACGAGGAGGACCTCCCCCTGCGCCCGGGCCCCGCCCCAGCTGCCATCAGATTAAATAGCTCCACGCCGACACGCCCATCCTCCCTTTCGCCCCACCCCGCTCCGCCCGTCGGGACATGCAAGCGGTCCACCTGGGCCTCACCCCGCGCCCTAGGTAAGTCCCTGTTCGGGCCCCGCCCACCAGTACCCCAGGCCAAATAATTCAGTTTAGTGAAATTGAGAGATCTTAAGAGTTAAAATGACAATGCCAAAGTCAAAGTGCAAATCCATGAGAAGCAACACTCAAGTAAACAAATTTCCCACTGAAGAAATTAATCCCATAATGTTAGACTCCAACAAGAACAAACCCGTGGAAAAAGGACAAGAAAGCCTGACCCAGGATAACGACTTTCAAAATATGATCATTACCATGTTCAATACTATGAAAGAGGAAATCCGGGAGGAATTACATAATCGAATCAATCGCTTTGAAGAGGAACACAACAGACATCTGGAGGAGTTGAGAAAAACAGTGCAAGAAACAAAAAGTGGCATAGAGCAGTTAAAACAAACTCAAGCAGAGTTTAAAACTGAGCTAAAAGACAAGTTATCTTCAACCCAGAACGCCACAGAGAGTCTTATCAACAGAACTAATGAAGCAGAAAACAGAATTTCAGACCTTGAAGATAAAGTGGGAGTACTAACCAGCTCAATGGAAGAGGTTGTTAAAGCCAAAAAGATACTTGAGAGAAATATCCAAGAGATATGGGACACCCTGAAGAAGCCTAACATGCGTATTCATGGAATACCGGAGTAAGAATCTCAAAATACCACCCCTGAGGAAATTTTTCAAACGATCATCAAGGAAAACTTTCCTCATCTAAAAAAAGAGAGGCCCATTCATATACAAGAGGCATTCCGCACCCCAAACAGATACGACCAAAATAGAAGCACACCGCGGCAAATAATAGTTAAAACACTCCACATTCAAGATAAAGAACTGGTGCTGAGAGCTTCAAGGGAGAAAAAACAAGTCACTTTTAAAGGTAAACCTATTAAAATAACAAATGACTTCTCAGTCGAAACAGTAAAAGCAAGAAGAGCTTGGAGAGACATACTTCAAGTATTGAATGAGCAAAAATGTCAACCCAGGCTGATTTACCCTGCAAAACTATCCGTCATGATCGAGGAAGAAAGAAAAATTTTCCAGCACAAAGACAACTTGAAGGGATACATGGCCACCAAACCAGGCCTTCAAAAACTGCTAGAAATGATACTCAAGCGTGAAGAAAAAAACAGGCATATCCAGGAGAACAGAAGGCAAATATAACACCATTAAAAGCGAAGCAATATACTTATAAAAGCTACTAAACATAATAAATGTCTGGAATTAACAATAGTTTCTCCATTATAACACTAAATGTTAATGGACTTAATTCACTGATCAAGAGACACAGATTACAAACTTGGATTAAAAATCACAATCCATCAATCTGTTGCCTGCAGGAAACCCATCTCACCACAAAAGATAGGCACGCTCTAAAAATAAAAGGCTGGTCAACAATTCTACAAGCAAATGGAAGCAGAAAACAGGCAGGGGTAGCCATTATGCTATCAGACAAAGTGGATTTCAAACCAAAAAAAATTATAAGGGACACGGATGGATACTACATTTTAGTCACAGGTACAATTCACCAGGAAGATTTCACAATACTGAACATATATGCACCCAATACGGGCCCCTCCACATTCATTAAGAAAACCCTACAGCGTCTAAAGCAAGAAATCAACCCCCAAACGATAATTCTTGGGGACTTCAACACCGCCCTCTCTACATGGGATAGATCAACAGGTCAAAAGCTTAACAGAGACACTTTGGAACTTAATCAAACCCTGAAAGAAATGGACCTCACAGATCTCTATCGAACTTTTCACCCACGCACAAAAGAATACACATTTTTCTCAGCAGCACACGGAACTTTCTCCAAAATAGATCACATATTGGGCCACAAAATGAATCTACACATATACAAGAAAGTTGAAATTCTAACCTGTGCCCTATCAGACCACCACGGCCTAAAGCTGGACATCCACAATACATCAAACAAGAGAAAATACACTAACTCCTGGAAACTTAACACTATGATGCTGAATGAGAACTGGATTCAGGAAGAAATTAAAAAGGAAATTCAAGATTTCCTGAAAGTGAATGATAACGAAAATACAACTTACCAAAATCTCTGGGACACAATGAAAGCTGTTCTAAGAGGTAAGTTCATAGCTCTTAATGCCCATGTCAAAAAATGGAAACATCAGAAATAAACAACTTAACAATGCAGCTTAAAGCTTTAGAGAAACTAGAGCAATCTGATCCCAAAAGCAGTAGAAGAGAAGAGATTAGCAAAATAAGGGGAGAAATATCTGAAATCGAGACTAAGAAAACAATAGAAAAAATCAACCAATCAAAAAGCTGGTTCTTTGAAAAAATCAATAAGATTGATACACCCCTAGCTAAACTAACCAAAAGCAAGAGAGAGAAAACCCAAACTAACAAAATTAGAAATGAACATGGAGTTATCACTACTGATACCGAAGAAATCCAGAGAATTATAACATCATATTTCAAAAACTTATACTCTGTGAAGTTTGACAACACAAAAGAGATGGATGAATTTCTAAGTAAACACAACTTACCTAAATTGAATCAGGAAGTTGTGAATTATTTAAATAGTCCTATAACATATAAGGAAATTGAGGAAGTAATCTCGAATCTTCCCACCAAAAAATGTCCTGGACCAGATGGATTCAGCACAGAGTTCTACCAGACATTTAAGGAGTTAATAACACCAATACTCCTTAAACTGTTCCATCAAATAGAAAAAGAAGGAACACTACCAAATTCCTTCTATGAAGCTAATATCGTTTTAATCCCAAAACCTAATAAAGATTCACTTAAAAAAGAAAACTATAGGCCGATCTCCCTGATGAACACAGACGCAAACATTCTCAACAAAGTCTTAGCAAATCGGATTCAAAAACATATTAAAAAGATCATTCATGGGGACCAAGTAGGCTTCATCCCCGGCACACAAGGTTGGTTCAACATACGCAAATCAATAAATGTAATTCATCATGTAAACCAGTCCAAAGTCCAAGACCACATGATACTCTCGATAGATGCAGAAAAAGCTTTTGACAAGATCCAACAGCCTTTTATGATCAAAACGCTAGAGACAGTAGGAATGGAAGGAACCTTTATCAATATAATAAAAGCTGTATAACAACAAGCCCACAGAAAGGATTATGCTCAATGGGGAACAATTGGAATCATTCCCACTTCGATCAGGAACTAGACAAGGCTGTCCACTCTCACCACTTCTATTCAATATTGTACTTGAAGTCTTAGCTGAAGCCATAAGACAAGAAAGGGACATAAGAGGGATTCAAATCGGCAAGGAAGAAGTCAAGCTATCCCTATTTGCAGATGACATGATCATATACCTGAGGGATCCCAAAAACTCCACCAGGAAGCTCCTGGAACTAATTGAGAAGTTCAGCAGGGTGGCAGGATACAAAATAAATGTGCAAAAATCAGAGGCCTTCCTATATGCCCAGAATGAAAGAAGTGAAAAAGCCTTGAGAGAAACAATCCCATTTACTGTAGCCCCTAAAAAAATGGAATACCTTGGTATAAAACTAACCGGGAGGTAAAAGACCTTTACAATGAAAACTTTAAAACCCTAAAGAAAGAAATTGCAGAAGACACCAGAAGGTGGAAAGACCTCCCTTGTTCCTGGATTGGCAGAATCAACATTGTAAAAATGACCATCCTACCAAAGGCAATATACAGATTCAATGCTATACCAATCAAAATCCCAAAGCAATTCTTCAAAGAAGTTGACCAAACAATCTCAAAGTTCATATGGAGGCACAAAAGACCCAGGATAGCAAAAACAATCCTGAGTAACAAAAACACAGCTGGAGGTATTACCATACCAAACCTAAGTCTATACTACAAATCCATAGTTATAAAGACAGCCTGGTACTGGCTCCAAAATAGACACACAGCTCAATGGATAAGGATTGAAGACCCAGATATAAGCCCACAAAGTTACAACATTTGGTCTTTGACAAAGGGGCCCAAAGAATCCAATGGAAAAAGAACAGCATCTTCAACAAATGGTGCTGGCAAAACTGGATCTCCACATGCAGAAGATTAAAGCTGGACCCGTACTTGTCACCATGTACAAGACTTAATTCCAAATGGATCAAGGACCTTGATATCAGGCCAGAGACTTTAAAAACCATAGTTGGAAGGATAGGGAACTCCCTCGAGCTGATTGGGCTAGGCCAACACTTCCTAAACAGACATCCAATGGCACAGTCACTGCTACCAACTCTCAACAGTTGGGATCTTGTGAAATTAAAGAGCTTCTGTTCAGATAAAGAGATTGTAACATGAGCTCAAAGGCAACCCACAGAATGGGAGAAAATCTTCACTAACCACATATCTGACAGAGCTCTACTGTCCAGAGTGCACAAAGAACTTAGAAAATTAAACTCCAAGGAAAACACTGGCCCAATTAAAAAATGGGCCCTGGAACTTCAAAGAAACTTTACCAGAGATAAAATTAAAATGTCTAACAATTATCTTAAAAAATGCTCCACTTCCTTCGCCATCAGGGAAATGCAAATCAAAACTTCCCTGAGATATCATCTCACCCTGGTCAGGATGGCAAAAATCCACAATACAAACAACGACAAATGCTGGAGAGGATGTGGAGAGAGGGGAACTCTCCTACATTGTTGGTGGGAATGCAGGCTCATACAGCCACTCTGGCGAGCCGTCTGGAGATTCTTAAAGAAATTAAAGATTGAAATGCCGTATGACCCTGTTATCCCACTTTTGGGAATAACCCCCCATGCAGCAGAGGTTCGCCTCGATAGCACATGCTCGACCATGTTCATAGCAGCACTGTTTACAATAGCAAAGTCATGGAATCAACCTAAATGTCCAACAGTTGACGAGTGGATCAGGAAACTGTGGTACATCTATACAATGGAGTACTACTCAGCCATCAAAAATGATGAATTACTGGAATTTGCTGGGAAATGGATGTCATTAGAAAGAATTATATTAAGTGAAGTATCCCAAACCCAGAAAATTAAGCGCCGTATGTACTCCCTAATAGGTGGCTCCTAGTACCAAACTCACTCAGCCCACATTGAGACACTCAAAAGTAAACCTACGTAACACAGTAATTGCAAGGATTATGAACAAGAGATATGGGTTAGGAGGGCCACACCAGAAACAAGGAGAGAGGAGACCATGTTACAGCAGAGAAAATAGGCCTCCATCAAGGTCTGCAAGTAAGTAATGAGAAACCTGGTTAAGTTCACAGACGTTCTTTCCTGATCTCACCAGAAGGGGAGGGCATATAGTCTAGCAGATAAAAAGTAATCATTTTGCAAATGGGTGATGGACCCCTCCCTCAGTGAGGTTTCCTACTCTTATTACATCTACCCTTGAATGTGCTATTACAACAAGACTCCAGTTTAACAGCTTTTTGTCTCTGGCCAGGGGGTGACATACAGTGCCCAGCAGAATGGAGTGAAGGGAATTGCAGGAGCAGCAAAACTGCAAAAGAAAATCAACAAACCACAATCCAGAACTTCAGAGACTCTATATCAATTACATAGAACTAGGACAGCCTAATCTCTCCCCATCCTGGAGCTCAGGGACATTTGCGGAAGAGGGGGCGGTAAGATTGTAAGAGCAAAAGGATGGGAGGAGCAACGATTTGCAAGATTCTCAACAATAGTTGGGGCCAAAGCAATCATAATGGGACTTTGCATGCCCTGCGCAATGTCCAGCGCACTGTTGCCCTCATAAAGTCTAGCATCTGTTAAGGGCACCGAGACCCCTGGAGGCAAGGGATTGACAGCCATAGTAGTGATCTTATGCTTAAGGGGAACAAGAGAAAGGGCTTATGGAAATGCCACTGGGTCCTTATATGTCATCGGAGAGGAGGACCCAGAGGAGAGTTAGGCGTACACAATAAAGGACTCTCTGGGAATTGGGGGGGAGGCACTGGAGGAAGGGGAGGGGGAGGAGGGGGGAGGGAGGGAACTGGTAAAAAATTTTAAAATGTATAATTAAATTTTTAATTAAAAAAAAGAAAGTTTTAAGTATTCTTTCAAGTGATCTTAAGCCAATGTTCTTAAAATACTACATTATAGATGGTTATAACAAGGCAAGAATTATGTCAAAAAAATTTATTTGGTCCCTAAAAATATAAACTTTTTTCATTTCTGAACTTAGTGTTGATGTTCAATTATGCAAAAGTTGGGACATACTTGCATGAATTATTATCAACACTGGAAAAATCTAGAAATAATGTACTATCAGATTAGCATCATATCATACCATCTATGATTAATTGCTAATAAAGAGTGTTGTATTGGTTCTCTTTCTCTTGCTCTTGTGACAAAATACCTGACCAAGCAGGGAGAGTTTGTTTGGGTTCATAATTCAGTCATTCACTTTGCATCTGAGTGTAGGAAGCAGGGCCAGATGAATTGTTGTTCATCTGCCTTTCACCTTTTCATCATGTTATTCAGACTGGACCCCAGCCCACTTTCAGGGTGAGTCTTTCCGCAGTTAATCTCTAAGAATGTCTCACAGATCTGCCCTAAGTGTTTCTAAATACAATCAAGTTGACAAAGAACATTAACCACCACAGATGTTTGTTTATCACAAACATAATACTTGATCCTCTAGAAAGCATTTATCTAATCTATTTTACTTGGGGATAAGTAGAAACAGAAATAATAAAATTGTAAAAGACATCTGAACTCTTTTCAACATCATATGTGCTATTGGCAGGCATCTTGTCATTTATTTTTCCTCTAGGGTTTTCATGGCATTGGTGACATGCTCATAAAGAGGGAAAATAGTCACAATTGAAAACATGGATCTTATTTAAAAACACATGAAAACTCCAATTTCAACACCCAGTATTTGTTGGATGTGTGTGATCATGTGTGCAGCCAAAAGACAAAAATTTATTGAATGTGAAAACTGGTAAAGTTGGGTGTTTCCATTTGAAAGGGGGTTGAGCTAGCCTCTGTGCCTTCCAACTAAAATACCTTTGAAGTTCAGAGGTTTAGAAAACTTATAGTAATGCTGAAAATTCATACAACTTATCAAAGCCAGCATTTGGCCGTAAGTTCTAACTGTAAAGCTGATGAAACTGGTTGGAAAGAACCAGATGGAGAGAGCGACGCGCCTGCGGTTGCCCGGCACTTGTTCCTGTAAAAGAATGGAAAGAATGCAGCAGGACACTCCATCCTTTCTCCACTTACCACCACAAGATCTGAGAAAAGAAAATGGGTGATATTCTCCTGAGAGACTCTACATTTCTGGGTTTCCAAAGAGAAGTTTTGTAAGTCTATTGGAACTATAACTGCCAGGACACAGTGAGATGAGGAACACAGTTATACTAGCCATGTAAGGGTCTCAAACCGATTCCCAATAAGTCATGAAGACTGGAAACAGAAGCGTTTTATTGGGACAAATTGGCTGTTCTCGTGAAGGAGGAGAAACAGCACCACTGAAGCAAAGTTAGAAGTTTTTATAGTCTTTGGGTTTGTAGGTGGACTGGAGGACAAAGGAGTACAGGCTGTTTCCACATGTGGTAAAATTTTAGCATGGATCTTTGGAGAACAAGAGATATGAAAACCACAGCAATGACATTGGCTTTTGGTTCCAGAAAAAAAGGAGTTGAGAACAGAAAGATCGCTACTTTGTATGGGGGCCACCTTAACCTTGAGTCTAACTGCAACCAACGCAGAAGCAGCAAGTGATGGTGAGGACAGAGGCCAGCCAGCACTCAGAATGAAAGAATGCCAATGGCTTATAAGATGCAAATGAATGGTATTGACAGGAAAACAGTAAAGAAAAAGGATGGCCATGCATGTGAATAACAGATCCCAAATTTTCAAGATTTGAGTTCATGAGACTAGAAAGATGGAAGAGGAAGTCACACAAGGTTTTCTATAGTGTGACAAGCTCTAAAATTCCTAAGGTACAACAAAGAACTAAGGTGCTCAGGAGAAACACTGGAGGTGTTGTACATGACAGACTGACTACCACAATCTGAGAGAACGAGAATGAACCATATAGTTAAAGCACAGACAGGAGACCTAAGCATGAGTCTACACACATAGGAAACCACTAAGTAAGAGACTAGACATCCCAAGTGAGATGTTTTACTTTATGGAAAAAATAAGTAAAATGAAGCTCGATCTCACACCATACATAAAAAGTAATTCCAAATGAGTTAATCAGGTAAAAGATAAACTGTGGAGACCTTCAGAATGAACATAGAAGAGCTCTGCTATGACATCAAATTCACAAATCAGAAAATTGATTCAATATATCCCTGAACATTTTGCTAATATCAGAAAAAGTAGGAGTCAAGGCATAAAAGTAATAGAATTACTGTGGAGGAAGTGACATGTGGAGTTGCCTGGTAAAGTTTCATCACTTTTCCTCCCAGAAAATTTGATTCTGAGTTGATAGATTTCAAGCTACTTCTCCATTGGCTGGGCTAGTTATAGGTAAGGGGACGAATCTGAATCCACTCCTATTTACTGGCTGCGTGTCATTTTCTTGCTTTAAAGATAGCCTATTAAATACTCAGAAGAGATTGGAAAATCAGTGTCAAGGCAAGTTCTGTGTGAAACTGCACATCTGAAAAGGGTTTCAAGAGCAGCAACTCCCAGCAAAGCTCTATAAATTTGACTCCATTTGTATAAGGAACCTTTTCTCTAAAATGTAGCCTATCATTACCGAAACATTTATTATTAAAAATTATTGTCACAATTGGATTTTAAATGTAACTTTAAATTGGGAAGCTACTATGGAAGATTATTCAGCATAAAAATCAAGATACTTCATTTACCACAACAATGCAAACATTTCAGTACCTACCCAACTTCAAGTTCATGTACCTGCTGTTACAAGAACAAAATTACAAATTGAGACAAGAGCAGTGTCCACAAATGTTTTAATTACTCCCAAGATCATCATGAGGTGCCTAGCAGAAAAACAAAATCTAGTAAAAAAAATCTGAGTAATGTCTAGTAGATAAAAATTTTCATCATTATTATACACTTTTTTGTTGATATGAATGAAATTAAAGAAACTAAACCAGAAACATTGACTTCCATTCTGGAAGTTTCCAACAAAAAAGCGAGAGAAGGATGAAGGAAGAACTCAAAGAGATAAGCATATTCACATGAATATATTATTCAATGCTCTGGGAGAATAAAAATGCAGACTTGCTTTATTCTTACTGCAGGGTCTTCTGTGGTTTTGAGGGCCAGATAGGTTTGGGAGTACATTTTAATCAGGTAAGCAGCATGCAGGACTCCTAAGTATGACAGCAGCATTCCACTTCACTAGTACCGAAACTCCAAAATACACCTAGACATTGTCACACCATTACCTCCAAATCTTAACCTCTGACTTAGAGAAAGAATCATTTGTTTAGAAAAATGTGTAAACGAATTCAAGAAATTCACCATGGCGGGAAGATTAAGGTGGGCTCCAAGCACGCAGAGGGGCTCAAAGGCACACTGTGTGAAAAGTCTCCTTGTGTGAATAAAGAACAGATGGGAAAGAGAAGGAGCCCATATGAGGAGGTTTTGGGGATGAGGAAGAAGAGAGGAAACAAATGCTCGAGGAAAAGCACACAATGTGGTTGAAATCAGAACACTGGAACAGTCCCTGGGAGATGAAGGAAGCTCGCTCAGAGTCAAGTGCTCAGAACAAAGCACCTTTCTCCCAGAATGCCCAGAGACTTTCTTCCAGGGTGTCGGCCAAAGGACCAGGCTTGTGTTCACAAAAAAGGCGGGGACTTGTGAAATCAAATCAAAATGTTAAAAGAGAAAGCATTTTTAGTATCGTTCTCAAGAGCATTAAAATGAAGTAGCCAGGCTCTGCTAGATAACAGGATGGACAGAGAAGCACTAGGAGATTTCTCAAAGATAAAGAACTAACTCTATTCAGGTAACATGGAGGGAGATGGATAAGAGTCCTGTTTTAAAGAGGACTCTTAAAGTTAGGGCTCCTCACTGGTCCCCAATGAAAGTACAGAGCCAGAGGACTTGTTGGAAAATCAGAAGGGTAACAAAATTATGGAGAAAAGTATGGAAAAGGCCATTAACACAGATGCTAAAATAAACAGAGATCTCAGAAAAAAGATGTATCAAAAACCCAGGAGAAAACTGGAATTAAAATTATGTTAATACAATGTATTCATGTGTGAAAGTGTCAAAAAAATAAAAATAAATCTTAAAAAATTATGTTAATAAAAACAATTCCTCATTTTCAAGAAATAACTGATTGTTAACATGCTGACTTTTAAAAGAACTTTATAATCCATCATCTGCATCCAAAAATACTAAACCAAAATGTTCTATACAGTACCCACAAAGTAAATTACCCGAACTTTAAATATGCTTAACATTTTTTTCTTCAAATTTGGCTTCCTTTTCATTTCTCGTTAAGAGCCGAAATCCTGCCAATGTTGAAATGTATAGTTTTGTCTATTTTTAGTTAAATTAAAGTTTTAGCATATTTTCATGTTTTTCTTTGCCTTTCCTTGTGAAAAGAGTTTGGACAACCTATTTAAGTCTCTTCCAAGCAGGCCAAGATTTTGCTAAAGACAAAAAAGTAATAAGTAACCTTGTCACCATCTTTGATAACATAAGATTTACTATTATATTTCACCAAACAGGACGTAAAAAGTGGCTGGCAAAAATCTTTAAGTTGCTTCTATAAACTTACTTTCTTACATCAAATTAAAACTGCTGTGTTTTAATAAGTCTTCAGTAAGGGAATAGTGCCACACTTAAGATTAGCGATTGGGTGAGACTTAGATAACAAAGTAAATGGGAGAACTTTCCTCTAGAGACAGACAGGGAAGAAGGATTGTTAGGTATTGTATTAGCCATGTCTATAATTAACTCAGCTTTCTTTCTCTGAAAATTAAAAGGGTCTTTTTTACATTTCTTTTTTGTAAATATGGGTTTCTGTGTGTGTGTGTGTGTGTATGTGTGTGTGTATGTGTGTGTGTGTGTGTGTGTGTGTGTGTAGAAGAGTGCTTGTGGAGGTCCAAAGGTATCATCTGGAACTATCTTGGATTGCTCAACCTTAATGCTTTGCCCTGGGATTTCCTTGGCTCTGCCTTCCAGAGACAGAATTGTAGTCACCGTATTTTCCAGGAATTTTTAAGTGGGATTTGGGGATCTGAATTCAGTTTCATTTGCTTTTGAGGCAAAGACTTTAACCCCTGAGCCATCTTTCCAGCCCACTTCTATTTACTGTCTGTAGCTTATATTAGAAAATCTATGGAATATGGTTATTTAAACTATGCATTATCCAGCTCTTATTCTGATGCTTCCTGTTACCCACTGATTCACAATCTTAGCACTCACTATACTGCAGTACTCTGTTGAGTTTTTTCTGTTTCCTTGATTTCGATAAGCACTAGTCGTTCCCTAAAATGTGAAAGTCACAGTTACATTTCCAGGTGTTAGATAGATAGATAGATGATAGATAGAGAGAGAGATGGATAGATAGATAGTAGATAGACAGACAGACAGATGTCAAGAACAAATAGTTACAAGTTTTCTAGTGCTCAACTCTCGCTATAGATTGATATAGTCCTAGACTGCCTGCCCAGGGAATGGCACCATCCACAATAGGCTGTCTTCTCACCTCAATTACATGAAATCAAGACAATTCCTTACAGGCATGCTCAGAGGCCAGCCCCAATCTAAAAAGTCCCTCTCAGATGTTTTGGAATCTTGCCTCTTAGATGTCCAGGTGATAACACCAGACATCACAGACATCAAGAATTAATTCTGTTCATTGAGCCACAGTATATAAATAAGAAATATTATGTAATATCACCTTCAAGTTAGTTCATGTTTAAATTTAGGTCTCATGTCCCAGCTATCTCATCTATATGCAAATATTCCAAAAACCAAACACATATAGTTACAGTGAGGATACCTGCTTGTAAGCCTGGCCACCCAAGTTTACTCCCAGGAAGGCCACATGGTGGAAGTAGAGAACCAACTTCCAAAAGTTGTCCTTTCTCTCATAAGTAAATACATTGAAAGTTTGTCAAAGTTAGGCACAGGTGTCAACTTGATAGTTGAGGGTTTGAGCTCTGGGTACATTTGTAGAGAGTTAATGGTTGAGTTAAACTTAGAGCAAACCTTCAGGAGGTTGTCTAGCTGATGGGGAAGGCCCAGATGGGTAGGACTAAGCCCTGAATAGATGAATAAAATACTGAGAGTCGGTTGAGGAAATTGGCATCCTTTTTTATACTTGGCCAGACATGCTAGTCTGGCAAGTAAGGATCGTCCCTCTCTCAGCCATTACGTGGTGATGGTGTGGCCAGTTCCCTCGGCCCTGGTGTTGGTGCGTGCTCTCCGGTCAAGCTGGTCTATGAACTGTAACCAGACTGTCCCAGGGAAATAAACTCCTTGTTCCCTTAAGCCATTTGATGGTCATTTATCAGCAATCATGCAGGTGAACTGCAACAAAGTTTTTGAAAAATAAACTTCTAATTAGTAATAAAAAGACAAATAGCTCCATTTTTAGTACATAACTGATTTAAATAAGTGTCTTTACAAAAAAGATAAACAAATGTGTACTAGCCACATGAAGGATATTCAGCATCAACAATCATCTTGAAAACATAAATCAAAACAGCAGTCAGATGTTTCTTCATACATACTTTTGAGGCTACAATCCAGGTGGTGAAATGAGAAGATGAAGGTGAACCCTTATACACGGCTCCCAGCATGCCTGCTAAAGCAGCTACTGTGAAAACCAGCTGGAATTTCCTCATTGATAATGACTGAGTAATTTTATCCCAAGGTACATACATAGAGAAATGAGAACATACCAATGAATTCATACACAAAATTTATAAGTTCATGAAGTTGAATATTATTCAGCAGTATGAAAGCTGGTGCATCTACAGTACAGATGAATCTTGAACACACCATCTGACCAAGAGAAGTCAGCCACAAAGAACTATATGTTACAGGATTCTACTTGCAAATGCCTGCAGGTTAAGCCATCTCTGCAGAAAGTGGCCCTGGGCAGAGGTAGATTTGTGGAAAGGCAGGAATGGGGAATGGACCCTGATTTAGTCAGTGCTTCTTTTGAGAGTGGTAAAGATTCTTTAAAATTATATTTTGCTGATAATAGTGTGATACTGAGCACAATAAATATTATTGAATAACAAGGTTAAATATGTAGATTTCACAATATGTGAAACAGAGGCTAATAACTAATAGTGTTTTCTTGGAGAAGAACAGGAACCAACTAACATGAAAATATAAGTCAGAATCTTGAATTTGTAAAGGCAATGAATGTTGAATAAGAAATGGTAAAAAAGAAACTCCTGAAAATAGATGAAATATTATGCATCTTCATTGGACGGCTGTAGCTGTAAGGTTTAAAAAAAAATTATCAATCCATACCATGGTACATTTTGCCCTTTATAATCTGAATGTCTGTAGATAATTTGTAAAAAAAAAATGACCATATATATATATATATATATATATATATATATATATATATATATATATATATATCACTTCCTTGGTCCATCTAGATGTTGACACAGGGTTGGTTGCTGTACAACACAAGTTGTATAGCAGGGTTGCTGTATAGCAGGGTTGGTGTTTGTTAAAAATATGTAGAGGTGAAAAAACCTTTATTTCTAGTTGGTTCGCCCATCCCCAAGCCAGCAGAACTTGGATAATCCCTTAGCATGTATAGCTTCTGTCAGAGTTAAGAAGGAGATGATTTATAACAAATAGCTTGGGAATAGATAACTTCAAAAGAGTTGTTAAAACTATCAAACTTAACGGATGTATTCTCGTTTTATGGGGAGTGAACAAATTCATATATTTTCAAATACATGAAATACAGAAAACTTTTCTAGAATTTTCTTTAGATATCTAGTATGATAACTCTTAATAAATCATAGCTCATGTTATGGTTGCACTATCAAAAAAGATGTAAAAAAATAGACCAGTGGGTGCTGTTCATTCAATTATCCTTGAATGCACTATTTAACAACAACAACAACAAAAATACTTGGTCTCCTGATCTTCCTACATTGAAGATGAAATCCAAGGTCTTCTATAGACTAAACAATCCCTCCATATCCCCGGTCATATGGTTATGTTTTGGTACGGATTTTTAACTGTGTTTCTTCATAAAGATTCTCTTCAAGAAAATTTATGGAAGAACATTTTGTAATTCTATGGACCCTAATCAGTGTTTTGTCATGTAAGAAGACTGATCATGTTTTTATACTTTAGATGCCTACAAAAACTAGGCCCAGTGGCCTAGTGAGAGTTTAAAATTCACTTCAAAAAGAGGACTCGTGGTAGAGGTTTTTTTTTTTTTTAGCATAGGTAGGCCTTGGGTTCAATGCCATTATGTAAGAAGGGAAACGAATCTGCAGAAAATAGAGAAGGAAGTGTGCTAAACCTGTGCATATGTCGATGCACATGTCCTCATCTTGTGGACATCAGAATGCTTCTGCTTGCCGCCCCTGTGGCACTCTGTCTGCTCCTCCTTGCTGTCCTTGGAGGAATTGAGGTTTGGATTTCTTCTGTTTACTTCTCTTACCCCAGTGACAGGAAAAGCATCTGCTTGATAACAAGTACTTAATTAGAGTTTGTTGAATTAATTATGCCACATACAAAATGGAGTGTTGTTTCCTCAAGGCTGTGGCTATTATTGCAGCAAAAGTCTTTTAGACTACAATGAAAAGGTAGGTCTGCATTCACGTGCAAAGCAGGTAAGAGAACGTACCTCACTGATGCTGGTCAAAGTTATTCCTTCTGTTTCATTGCAGTTTTCTTGGGGGAGATAACATAATTGCTTACTCTAAAATTGAACATTCCACTTATTAGTTTAAATGTTACAAGATGCTCAATTGTTCTTCCCTTATGTGATGGTAATAAATTACTATAAAGTAAAAGATGTTATCTTTCTTATAAAATAAGTCATTCTTTAAATCGGTCACTGATCTTGATACTTCATTTTCACATGAAATATCCATCTGGTATTTTGTGTGGGAAGGGTCCAGGACTTCTTACAAAGAATAAATACCAGGATGAGAGGAAACCAATGAAGACAGAGCAGCGATGAAACTGTAAGCCAGAAAACAGGCAGTGAGCAGCAGCTGAGTCCTCTGGGCTGCAAACAGGAAATGCTGAATCTAATCTCTCTACCATGGAATCCCCAAAGGACACAGAAACTGGCAGCAATGGGTACTTTTAAAATCTGAGAGGAGGGATGGGGCATGACTAGAAGTAGCTATTAGCTTGGCCTAGGGCACACTCCTGTTGTCCCAGCACTGGGAGGTGGAAGTAAGGCAACCAGGAGGTCAAGCTTATTATCTGTTATACAAGTTACTTTGAAGCTAGTCTGGGGTATTGTAAAGCACCGTCTCAAAAACATTTTTTGTTTTAATTTTAAGAAGGAACAGTTATTCTCTCCACATCTCTGCTACTCTGTGCAATAGAGAGTTCTTCCTTTGTCCAAGCAAATGACTGCATGTTTATTCTCTGGAAAGGATACACAGAAGGTCAGACATATTTGAAAGTATAATTTTTGAATCAAGAATGGGGATTGAGTGAACATAGGATAGCTGAATTCTGACACTCCTAAATTTCAGCACATTGGAAGCCAAGCCTTCAATCTGTGGGCAGAACACAGAAACACTGCTGGAAGAATCTAACTAGGCCAAGAGTAAAGACATGAATATTGGCGTTGGGTGATGTCAGTAATCAATCAAACAGAGACTTACGGGACTTACCATCCACCAAACCCATTTTCCTCCCCAGTATTAGCAGTTAGTATTTCACATATTAAAAAGTAGAGCTATAAAAGCTCACAGGTGGCAAGGTGGAAAGAGGAATAATGGGGGAAATACTTAAGGTGGGGTGAGATGAGGTGACAGAGTACAGGAAGGGCTGATGAGGAGACAAATTGCATTAATGTTGTAAGATACAAACAAATAGAAGCCTTCTACACTATTAGTATATCAAAAACATTTTCATTTAAAAAATGACAGCACTCATACCCTGTAGAGGAGAACACAGAGAGAATACAGAGAAAAAATGCCAAGGCAAAATAACAACAACAAAATGCCCTATGATGCTCTAACTAGAACTCATAGGCAATTAAGCAATATTCTAAGTACTAGGTATGTTATACCTCCTATTAAGTTGTTTGTTGAAGTTTCAAAGATGCTCACAGCAGTATAAGGTTTTGCCATTGCTCTTGTTTTATCTCAAGAAATGACCATTAAACAGTCTGGGAAGATAGGTCAGGGGTTAAAACTCTGCCTTGCAAACAGAAAGATCTGAATTTAGATCCCAGATCCCATGTGAAAACACCAGGCAGAAATGGTTATGGCCTGTACTTCTGGCTGAAAGGTGGAGCCTGGGAAATTCTAGAGTAAAGCAAAAGTGAGGTAAAAGTATTCCAGATGGTTCCTGAAGTCACCTTTGGGCCTCCACAGGCACAGTAATAGTGCCCTCTGATACACAAATGTGTGTGTATACACACACACACATACACACACACACACACACAAAGAAATAACCAGTAAGGCACTATCACTGAAGATGTAACACGTATTTATCATAGAACATAGATTTTTTTTAAAAAGCAACAACAAAAACAAAAACAAAATCATCAGCTAGAATTGTAAGTTTCCTCCTTTCTGGACAGTTTTCATAGTACCAGAAAGTGCTATGGAAGCTCTTGGGGGAAGAAAACAATTAGTAGATTCATTAATCCATGAATGTTGCAAGCTGAAATAACAACCACCCTTGGGAAGAGACAACCATTAGTGTGATAGTGGCAAGATTATCACGAGTGCAAACAACCACTTTCTGATTGCATTTAAGACTCATTCTATGAAAGAAAAGAACATAGACCCTGGGGGTAGGGCTGTGACCTATTAAAGTTTAGCTACAAAGATACTATGTCAAACTACCTTTTAAACGTTTGTCATTATATCCATAATTTGGAGAGACACTCCGCACTCAACCAAGAAGCCTCCTTTAGCAATGGAAAGTGTTTATCACAGGTAATCACAATTGGCCAAAGTATAGGAAAAAAGATACCCTTAAACAGAACATCTAAGCCACCCCTACCCTAAGGCTTAGGAAACTGTAGAAGAGGGAATGATAAGATTTTAAGAGCCTGAAGAGAGGCAGAGACATGGCCAGACACTATGTTATGGATATGACAAAACTGTTGCATTCATCAATTCACTGCAACTATGTATATTTCCAGAAGACCTGAACAGGATTTGTCCTATCATCATGGAAGGCGAAAGATTACAAGAGGTCTCACATCTCCCTGAGATGCTGATGAGAGTTAATGTTGATGAGATGGGGGATACCTCAGTGGTACCCACTGATATGTGACTCATTGTCCAGCAAATATTCAGACACATGCCATCAAAGGCAACCTGATGAAACTCAGTGAGTCACACATGTGTAAAGACGTGAAAATCGGGGGGGGAGACTGTCAGGGAAGAAGGAAGGTTTTATTGGATAAAGGAATTGGGTGGGATTAGGTGTTGAAATATCATAAATTTGCTATTTTCATGTATGCAATACTAAAAGAATAAAAAAATTAAAGTTATTGACTGTTTCTAAAGGCATTGTCACACATGGCTTCTGTGCAACACAGGCATCAGAAGTTGGCAGAGAAGAGATGAGACTATTTCTATATTTATAATGTGGATGGCTCTTGTGGGCCTGGGTTCCATGTGTTCACACCATGAACTTATTCAGTTTATCCATAGAAGATGCATAAACTGGTCTTCTTTAGCTTTATCATAGATTCTTTTTTTTTTCCTTTTTTTTATTAAAAATTTAATTATACATTTTAAAATTTTTTACCAGTTCCCTCCCTCCCCCCTCCTCCCCCCGAACCCCCTCCTCCCCCTCCCCTTCCCCCAGTGCCTCCCCCCCAATTCCCAGAGAGTCCTTTATTGTGTACGCCTAACTCTCCACTGGGTCCTCCTCTCCGATGACATATAAGGACCCAGTGGCATTTCCATAAGCCCTTTCTCTTTTTCCCCTTAAGCATAAGATCACTACTATGGCTGTCAATCCCTTGCCTCCAGGGGTCTCGGTGCCCTTAACAGATGCTAGACTTTATGAGGGCAACAGTGCACTGGACATTGCGCAGGGCATGCAAAGTCCCATTATGATTGCTTTGGCCCCAACTATTGTTGAGAATCTTGCAAATCGTTGCTCCTCCCATCCTTTTGTTCTTACAATCTTACCGCCCCCTCTTCCGCAAATGTCCCTGAGCTCCAGGATGGGGAGAGATTAGGCTGTCCTAGTTCTATGTGATTGATATAGAGTCTCTGAAGTTCTGGATTGTGGTTTGTTGATTTTCTTTTGCAGTTTTGCTGCTCCTGCAATTCCCTTCACTCCATTCTGCTGGGCACTGTATGTCACCCCCTGGCCAGAGACAAAAAGCTGTTAAACTGGAGTCTTGTTGTAATAGCACATTCAAGGGTAGATGTAATAAGAGTAGGAAACCTCACTGAGGGAGGGGTCCATCACCCATTTGCAAAACGATTACTTTTTATCATAGATTCTTAAACATGTAGAACTGGAAGTGCAATCCTAACAATCATATCCATCCTAATTATATTTTCTATTATTATTCATATATTATTTTATATTATAGTCCATTTGTATAAAAAATGAGGACATAAAGGCGGGAGGTAGATATTCTAGGTGAATGTCCAGGAGAAGGGGTACAAAATGTATATATGTATGTATGTATACATATATGTATGTATGTATGTATGTATGTATATATGTATGAGATTTTAAAGGAATAAAAATATTATTTGAAAAAATAACTGGTTTCCAGTGGTACCTATTAAACTTGTATGATTAGGAAAAAAATAAAATGTGGGAGAAAAAAAATAAATGGTTTCATATATTGACTTTTTAGCCCATGACCTCCCTTCCATTCCTTTTATTCTTTTCTTTTTTATTGCAAAAACAAGCATCACCAGCATGATACAAAATTTCAGTACTGTGAGACCGATCCTAACCTTAGGGAGTAAGTTCTTCATCCTTCAATGTCAAATATGATGTTATCTGTGAGCTTTCATACATGGACTTTGCAAAACTAAGGAAATTCTCTTTGCTTTTAATGTAATGAGCTAATATATCAAATAAATCTGCTGGGGTTTTTTTTCCTCTTAAAAAATAGTATCTGTTTATGGTAGTTAGATTTGGTATCAATTCAAAAATTGAGAACTGAGTCTTCAGACATGTTTTTGAAGAATGATTTAGCAGAGGTAAGACTCAGAGCAAGCCTGTAGGAGATTTTGAAAAGACTTAGCCTAAAGCAAGTGGAACATTTCTTGTCCAGGTGGACAAGATGGAGACGCTGGTTCAGTGTTTGGCAGACTAGCAAACTAAGAAGTAGATCTGTCTCTCACTCAGCTCTTCCTTTGGGTATGTTGCGGCCAATTCCCTTAGCTTCTGATGCTACAGTCACTTTCATGCTCAAATGTAGTCTAGAACTATGAGCAGGAATACACGTTCCCTTGTTCCCATACATGGTTTGAGTCAAGTACTCACTGGAGCAACAGGAATATTAAATTAAGACACCACTGAAATAAAATGTTTACTGTGTTGCTGTTACCAGTGGCCAGGGTCTGTTTCCAAGTTCTTCCCCTCTTATTCAAGAATGAAGTTCCACAAAGATTGCAAAAGTAGCAAGGTGAAATTATTCTAAGCAAAGTGATAGTATAGATGAGAAAGCAACAGTGACTGACTTCTCACTGCTGTGTCCTACTTCTATTCTTCCATCTACCTTTGAGCCTCTTCTTACATTAAAAGTTTCATTTAAATAGTCTTTTATCTTTGGTTATGAGGTGACCTTAAGAACCAATCAGGATTCAGCCAAAGACAGTGCAGGAACAGCAAAACTGAAAACAACAAACTATAATTCAGAACACCAAAGACTTTAAAATATTCACCCAGAAACAGATCTCTCCCAATCCTAAAGCTCAGGGAACTTTGTGAAAGAGGGAGCAGCAAGATTGTAAGAGGCTGAAGATGGGGAAGACCAACTACATGCAAGTTAACTGGCAGATTTGCGGAAGGAATAGGTGCAATAGTAGAGGATATGGTCCTATAGTGTAGAAGGCCAAGAATTCCACATTCTTCCACAGTATCCAGGTGACTTAGACCATATCTGAGCCATGAACCTCTACTGTGTCATGAATGTCAGAGAAAGACAGCAACTAGAAAAGAGCAAATCAAAGCACATACACTATGAAAGAAATGGCAACTCAAGAATGTGCTACTGATGAAACACAGAACAGGACACCAAAGAGAAGAACCTATATGCACACACATATGTATACATGCATGTGCAACCACACGCACACACACATATACACACACTGTAAAAAGAATGCTAACTCATGAATGTGCTGCTAATGCTATTGAATATATGAGACAGGCTCCATGAAGGACTCACACACACACGTACACACACACACTGTACACATACATATGCACAGGCACACACTCTCACATACATGTACACAGTGAACACATACACATGTGCAACTGCATGCACATACAATCACAAGTATAATTCCACCTAGAAGAAGTATAATTCCACCTAGAAGTTTGGCTGCAGATTCAGAAGTTAAGCAAAACTTATTAGTTTACTGACTTTGTGACCTGGAGCTAGTAAATTTTTTCCTAGTGTCCTGTTTCATCAGCAAATCAGCAATTATAACAGCAGCACTATGTAGTTCTTGGGGAGAATGCCTGCATGTCATTCCAGTTGAGACCCTTCTTCCTTACCACTTGCTCTTGAAGTCAAACAGGAACCATGCTGTTTGGTGGCATTAAATTAAATCACCTAGCTGGTCATATCACTTTCCAGATCCTAAAAGCAAACAATGTACTAGAGGGTGAGAAATGGTGGGGGAACTGAAGAAGTGTAAATTAAAATTACTTTAATGTGGTAATAATCTGTCTCAAAAATGAGTCCTCACCTAACAATTTAGCTCAGAAGCTGCTCATTCATATTCCCTCCACATTTAGTGATTTGCCACTGAAGCCTGGACACAGCAGCATCTGCACAGAAAACCACAGAACAGACTAGAAGTGTGGTTCTATAAGTGATCACATGGTCTGTATTAGCAAGAGCTGCTTATCCTTGCAGCACCCCTTATCTCATTGATATTTATATTTCATAGTGAAAGACCTCACATCTGAAACCTGGTACTTCTTCAAGATAGACCCACCACTCTTCCCAAGACTGGCAATAGGATAAAATCAAATAGTTCCTGAAATCCAGAGAGGCATTCACTGGCAGTAGTATCACATCATGGTGATAAAGAGAAAGACTAGCTTAACACATACAGTGTGAAAGTCAGCCCAGGGCTCGCTTCCCTCCTCACATCTCAAACATTCCACTTTCAGTAATCCCTTGGGATAGACCACTTGCGTGTCTTCAAGTGTGCTCCGTAGCATCTTAGGATATGCAGTGCTCTGGAGAGAACTTTCAGTCAACCCCCATTCATTTCTCACTCTGTGTTGCTACACACATCTAGGCAAACATATGGAAAGGGCTGTCCCATAATTATTTTGAGTGAGAAAATCAAGAGATTCTTAAGTTCAAATCAATGACAGGATGCTCTTCTCTGATTATTTTTAACTGTGATGCAGACATCCCAGGTCCTCTTATTTCAAATCAGTGTTACTGACAAGGGTGTTGCGTTTTGGCCTAGCCTGGACCAGTAGAGGGGCTGATCTTTATGGCTTCAGCATCTAGACCTGATACATAAGTTAGCTGTGAAAACCTTCACTTCTAAACTGGAAATCAACAGTGTTTAGATACTAAAATCTGTTTTAGAATAATTTTTTCCAGAAATTTCCAATAAAAGTAAATATTCAAACTGCTCAGCTTACAAAATATACACAGGAAGAATAAACAAGTTGTCCACATGGTTAAAAGAAAGAACTAACTTTCAAAAGTTGTCCTTAGACTCCCACCCATGCAGCACAAAAGGCATTCCCTCACTCTCTCTCAAATTAATAAAAAATAAATACATAAATAAATAAAACATCTTAAAATTCACAGGATATGACTTATAATTTATGTTCTAACATGACCCAAGAGAATATGTGAAGTGCAGAAATTGTTCCAAATAATTTCTACTGGCCACCTCTACCAAAGAAAATAGAATATCCTCATAAAAAAAGGCATACTGTCACAATCACATCTGGTGCCATTAGCAGAAGTTGGCACCATATATGCAGCCAAAGTCTTAAATGGGAAAAGTAAGCCTGTGACATCAAAGCCCAGCAGCAGCTGGGCAGGTACTGACAATCTTCATCTGTGCATTCTTGAGAGCACCCGGCCAGTTAGAAGAAGAAAGGAACATTGAGAATTTATTAACTGGCTCAGTTGGGTAGAAGACTTGTTATTTCTTCCTAAAACTATTCGAGTGAAAACTATTGTACTCTTATCTGTTGCTGTGAGAGAACACCCAAAGTCAAGGAACTTAAAGGGAGAAAGGAGATTTATTCAAATTTATGGTTCCAGAGAGAGGAAACAGTCTTTCAAGGCAGAAAAGGAATGGCTGATCAGCATGACCTGGAGGAAACCTAGATCACCTGCATATCCAGGAGGCTGAGCACTGCAAGATTGCCACTGCCAGAGCAGAGAGGGCTCCTGGAAGTAAGCTGTAATTAATTAACCTCAAGTCCCACCCCCAAGTGATTGCCTTCCTCTAGCAAGGCTCCACCTCCTAAAGGAGCCATGACCTTCCCAAACATGGGGACACATTTCAAACTATGACAACTATGATTATATAATCTCACACCAAGAGCATAGGAAATACTGTTGATGTATAGAATCTCCTTTGTATGAAGAGGAGCTAGTTAAAACTTATCAGTCGTGGGCCTCCCCCCAATCTCTGGGGCCAAAGACTTCAAAGACACTAAGAATACTACCATAGAATAATGCATTTATTTAAACAAAATACATGTTTTGTAATCAGATATTTTATATAATAATGATACACATACTGTCTAAATTACCTAAAGAATGACTATTATCTGGAATATGAGTGTGAGAAAGTGAAGTTGAATATGGACAAAGGTAAATGCAATTTTTTCTTTTATGACAACAGTGCCTTATTTTTTTCTGTTCCTTAATGCCAGAAGACATTCTGCAAGAAACCTTTCTCCAAGTTTAGCCATAAGATGGCGTCTCCATTTATATCCTGTTTCTCATAGACAAGAAGGCCACGTTAAGAATAACAGAACATCTTTTAATTTTTTCATGGATGGCACAATTTTCTGGAAAAATTATGAAGATGATTTGAATGTCAATACAGTGACTTCCAAAAACCCATGTTCTTCAAGACATTGTGAAGGAAACGTCTTAAGATTAAACTGGAAAGGATTTCCTGCTTTCTATTCTAGAGGTGAAGTGAGCAAAAATCTTCCTATGCATTGTTTCAAGGAAGTCGCTCATTGGGAGGAGGTACCATGGTTTGAATGTGAGTTGCTCCCCCATAGATTCATGCCTTTAAATACTTGGGCAGTATTAATATTTGAGAAGGTTGTAACTCCCCTAAGAGAAGATACCTTGCTGGAGGAAGGCATATCATAGGAAGCAGGCCTTGAGGTTTGGTAGTCTAATCCTGCTTTCTCAGGCTCTTTGTCTTACTTATGGCTGTGCTGACCTATATCAACCTCCTGCTTCTGCCTATAACCTGCCTTTTGTTATGTGATCCCATCATAATGCATTATACCCCTTTGGAACTATAAAAGAAATAAATCTCCTTTTCTCCCCTAAGTTATTTGGGTCTGAGTATATTATCTCATAGAAGTAAAAGAAAAGCAACTATAAAAAGAGGGTTTTTACAGAAAAAAAATAAAAGCATTTCACATGAGCATGATCACTAAGGCGAGGATTCTTTATCTTCCTGGGTTATTTTTTAATTCTGTCATATTTACCACTCATGGATACCACAGTAACTTGCCCATATGACAAACTGATTGCCAAACTTGGCCTCGTAAAGAAAGGAAGAGCAAATGTTTATTTTTAGAGAAACCAGAACCAATGCTCTTGTACACAGTAAGAAGAGGTCAAGTGGACAAAAAAGAGAGCAGAGTGCAGTTGTATAATGAAAACTGACATCTCACTTGGCTTTAAACAGTGATTTCATTACTCTCTGAACTGTGATGCTGATGTGGGAAGGGTTAGTTTAACCAGCAGTTTACCTGGCTCCCTAACTCTCATTGTATCACTCCAGAAGCCACACCCCCTAATCCAGTTCATCCTGTGGGCTTGAAGAATTAATTAAAGATTAAATTATACAAAAACAAGTAGAGTGAGCTGTACGCTTCTGTGACTGTTGTTTCCCAAATATCTTGGTGTTCACTGTATGTTGTTCTTCCTGTTTCTACTACTTCAACTCTAATTAGCAAGAAATTTGGAACCTAAAGGAACCAAAATAACCTGCGAGTCTTGAAATCTCCTATAAGCCATCATTCTTGAAGTGGTCATCTATTTTATTTTTTAAATATGCTACTAGTTTGAGCTTAACAAAACCTATCAAGTCATATGCATGAACCAAATCTATTACAAATTCTAATTTGGGTCAATTAAAGGTAACTCCTGCCCAATTGTTTTAGTGACTAGTTTTTAAGTTTTTATATGAAATATTTATTTGTCTTATTATAAAGAGTAAAGATATTTATATTTTATCAACTATTTGCAAGAAAGGGGTCTTTCCCTAAACCTCTGCTGTTTCATGAATATGGTTCTTGTAGAACTGTAACTATTACTATTTACTATTTACAGACAAGATGTCTGTGGACCCCCATACCTACCCCACATGCCTTGTCAGATTTACAGACAGTAAAATACTTTATCAGTAAGTCATAATTTACTAGTTTCCCTATATTTGAACATATGTAGTGACTTTTAAAATACATAACTTATATTCACGTGCAATTTCAGCTTCCACCTCTATTATAACACAGTGCCACAGAACATGATGGTTTGAAATATCTAAAATTCATCCTCTCACAGCTCTGGAAGCTAGAAACTTGAAACAAGATTCTGGCCGAGACACACTCCCTCCATGTCCTCCAGGATCCTGCCTATCTCCTCCATTTGCTTTTGGTCCCAGCATCCTTCAAATTATGGCTGAGTTATTTCAATCCCTACCACACATGGCCAGCATTCCTCTGTTTCTCTACTTTTCTATACTACTATTTATTGCTCTAATAATTTATGTATTGAGGTGAGATCTCATATAGTCTGGGCTGGTCTCAAACCACCTAAGTGCCAAGGATAACCTTGAACACTTCCCGTTCCTTCTACTTCCACTTTCCAGGTGCAGAGATCACAGGCATGTGCTAGCATGCCCACTTATCTTCCCTTTCTACAATGGCACAAATTCACCACCAAACAGTAAATAGGGGAACAAAGGATTTTATTTTCTTTTACGACAGTCCAGTTACAGTTTCTTGTTCAGCTTGGCATGGAGAGCACACCAACGCCAAGGGCTGAGGGAAATAGCCACGCCTGTATGTCTGACCAAGTAGATCAAAAGATGCCATTTCCTTACTAGCTCCCTTCAATTTATCTACCTGTCCATGGATTAACCACACTCTCCGTAGACTGGGCCTCCCCGTCAACCCCGTTAACACTGTCCTGCATGCCTGCTCAGGACTTAACATGACTACCAATTCTTCACAAATATGCTGAGTCTTCAAGTTGATACCTGTATCTATGACAGGACCCAACCTACTCCAGTATGACCCTGTTAACAAATTATAGCTGCAACATCCAGGCAGAACATGATATACGCCAAGCAGTCTATGTATTCCATGCCACTGTTTGCCAGTATGAGATATTTTCAGAGTCCATGGATTAGAAAATGTTTAAAGTTTTCAAGATACATGATTTCAAACATATTTATTTTGATTGTCTTATCCCTTCAATGTGCAATTTGTAAGAATATGAATTTTGCACATTTTAAAAATCCCTATTATAGAAAAAAAATCTAATTACTTTCTATCTGGAAAAAAAGCAAAATCATGTCTCTAATCAATATTTCTTTTTCCCAAAGACAATAAATTTGTTCCACAGAATTCTGTATGTAGCAGAAGAAAGAGAAGAGAAGAGAAGAGAAGAGAAGAGAAGAGAAGAGAAGAGAAGAGAAGAGAAGAGAAGAGAAGAGAAGAGAAAAGGGCTCCATATATATTCTGAATTATTACAACTCTCAAGAGTTGTGTGTTCAAATGAGACAAGTATATATGACCAAGGTGATGAACCCATTATCATGCCATGGGAGGGGTACTGATACTTGGTGCTCATTGTCATGGGGTATCCTTACAACCTTGATCCTCAGGCATCAAAGTCTTCAAGGAACTTCAGAAAAATATGAGCACCTTTGTGAGATGAGTTAGAGCTTATAAGCCTCATGCGTGCACGTTCGTTAACGGCATTAGGACACTTCCCAGACCCACAGTTAAATGTAATCTTCCAGTTATGAAATCTTCACACTTTAGAGCTAGAAAACACAAATACAACTTTGGCTGCACATTGAGAAAGTCCTGTCCATATTTCAGATTAATGAAATTATGTCTGGTGTTGGAGATCAGGCATCAGTACTTCAAAAAATGCCCCCAAATAATTCCAGCATGTAATGAAACTTGAAAACTACCAGCTCTATGATACTAACCAGATCACTAAATACAAGGACTTTGGAAAACCTAAGTTAATTCTATTTACAGCTTGCCAGGTATGTGACCTGAAGACACTAATGTCTTAGAATATCAGCTGTAAAATAATGTGGCATCATTATGATTTCTATTACTGGATCTTTCAGTGTTGTCCTATTATAAAGAAACTTCCAATTAGGGTTGGAGAGATGGTTCGGAGATTAAGACTCTATCTTGCAAGCAGAAGGTCCTAAGTTCAAATCCTAGGTCCCACATAAAAATGCCAAGTAGAAACAGCTGACACCCACACTTCAGATCCTAGAAGGTGGAACCTGGGAATCCCAGAGCGAAGCAACAAGGAAGTTGAAGCAATCCAGGATAATTCCTGAAATCACTCTTGGTCCTCCACAGGGACACACAGTACAATTTGATACACACACACACACATATAAAATAAATAAATAAAAATTAAAAAGAAACTTCTATTTATGCAAGTTGAGTCGTTTTTTATATAAAGAAGATTCAAGAATTATTGGCACTAATTGTTTAGCAAAAATTCAAGACTATATATGATAGAGCATACCTGCAATCCTAGAACCCAAGAAGTGGAAGTGGAAAGATTATGAATTTGAGTTCAAGGCCAGACTGAACTTTATAATAAAACTGCCTCCCCCTATCTCCCCCAAAGTATAATTTTCATCTCTAATAAAATTTCATTCTCTAATCAGCTAATGTATTTGTGAGTTGGAAAGAAATAGGATTTTAAATACCAAAGTGTTACAAATAAATATGACTGTGTATTATAATAATAGATAATTTAATTCCTCCTTACATCCTTCTTTCCTCTTAGAAAAGAAAAACAGAATTTAAACATTGGGCTCTCCGATGTGTTTTAATTACAGGCTAATGTACATGTTTTCACCTTAAGGAGGTTAAAAAAAATCCCTTTGCTGCCTGACTGTAAAGCTTACAGTTTATTCAATTTGCAGGCTCATTATTAAAAATATCCTACTGCTAACCTCACTCAGGATTTTACAAATGAAAGACTCTGAAACTTCTGTGTAAACCAATTTTTCAGTCAATATGCCTCCATAGATGGCTGTGGCTTTGGTAAGCTAGGGTTTATTAGGAGAGTAAGGGTGAGAAGCAAGTGTGAACAATTTCTGTGACTACTTTACACAGCTCGATTTCTTCTCTTGGGCTTTCAGTGTGGACCAAACCATTACTGAAGCTTCTGCAGCCTTTGCCCTAAAGTAGTGGATAGGAGGTCACAGGACACTCCACCAGCACTACAGACTGTATTTTGCATGTGGTTGTTTCATTACAATATGAATGCAATTCCCCTGTACCTCTCTCCTGCTCCTGCTATAGACTCCAGATCTAACAAGCAAGTCAGTCATCAGTCTTACTTTAATACTTAATTCCTCAGTTTGTTTTACAATACTTTGCAAGTTTCTCTTTTTGTTGTTGTTGTTGTTGTTGTTGTTGTTGTTGTTTTCCATTTTCATAGGTTTGTGTGTATGCTAAGGGGAGTGCATGCATATATATACACACACACACATATATACATATACATATATATACATATATATATATATATATGCTCTTAATTGGCCCTGATTGCATGCATGCAAGTGTATACGCACATGGAGGCCAAGAATGATATCAGGAATCATGCTCTATTGATCCTCCAACTTATTCTTCTGAATCTTCTGAATCTGGTCTCTAATTAAACCTGAAGCTTGTCTATAGACTATTAACTAGTCTGAGTAGTCAGCTTGCTGTGGGGATTCCAGGGATCTGCATTCCGAAACTGAAATCAGTGTTACACCTGTCTGGGGAGCCAAATTCTAGTCCTCTTACTTGCATGGCAATGCTTTAGTCACTGAGCTATTTCCCTAGTCTCAATGTCCCCATTAATTTTGATTCTACTTTACAAAATCTTAAATGTTTTCACTTCACAACAATCAATACGCATTACTTGTATAAACTTTAAAATGCTTTAAAATTCTTATCCAGAAAGTGGCTGGAGTGGGTGATTATATGAAATTCTTGTTTTACAAATATTTATCAAAGATCTTCAATGAGTTGTATAGTACATGAACAACAGAAACTGCTGCCCCAGTCCACAATCAGTAAAAATAGTGATTAAATAAACAAGCATTAAATAAACAAGCACAAAATTAATACATAACTACACATAGTAATAGATAGCATTAATTGGTTCTCTAGCTGCTATGACAAAATACCTGAACACCATAAGACAAGAAGGATGTTCTGTGGCTCACTGTCTAAGAACATCCAAGACATCATGGAGTGGAAGGCACGGCAGCCGAAGCAGCCTTCTGCCTGTGAGAGTGGGAGTGTAAGGAAGCTATTCACATTATGACAGAAAACACAAGAACTCCTCAGTCCAGAATCAGGGCTAGGCTATAAACTGCCATGCCTACTCCCAAGTGACCCACCTTCTCCTTCCCATGTCCAAAGAGGTTCCTCAACCTGCAAAATAGCACCACCACCTAGGGACCAGGTATTAGAACACATGCATTGTGGGGAGGTGGGGTTTGAGAGGCAGGTGTCTGGAAAGATGTCTCAGGGATTTAAACTTTTGCTTCACAAGCAAGAAGATCTGCATCTGATCCCAGACCCCACATAAAAACCACTGGGCAGAAATGGTGGCAGCCTGCCCTTCTGGCCCTGGAAGGCAGAGTCTGGGAAACCCTAGATTAAAGGAATAAGGAATAGAGTAATTCAGGATGATTTTCGAATGTTGCCCTTAAGCTTCCACAGACAAAAAAATAAAACCCGCCCTCTTTACACACACACACACACACACACACACACACACACACACACAGTATCTTCAAGAGGCAAGATGAAAGGCTTGAACTGAGATTCTGTATATGATTAGGAGCAAGGCAAGCTCTTAATAAGGAGACTGATATTATGCCATTCTTACAGTCAAAACAGAACTTGAACCTTTATGCAGGATGTGTTTTACTAACTTGAAACTGCTCAGCATGTCAACAGTGGCAGATAGACAGACAGAAATGCCAGAGACTATTTTATTCACCAGTATCATGCTCTTTCTCTGATTCTGGAGCTAGTAGTCTATAACCAGCAAACAAACTCAACCCTCTGAATATTCACTATAAATGAAACTTTACAGAGAAATTACTATACTCATTCACTGCAATGTCTGCAGCTACCTCATTCCACAAGGGCAGTGTCCAGTAGTTGACTTAGGGCCATCCTGCCTCACTAAAGCAGCAAATCCTCACTACAATAGAAGCTTGCAGAAAAGTCTTCCAGAGCCCTAATGACTAATGCCAGTTTTCCATGTATTTTCTCACAGAGCCAGGTCCCATGGCCAGTCCTAGCTGCAAGGGAGGCTAGGAGAGTAAGCCCCAGCCTTCCACTGTCTGTAGAAGCTGCTCAGGAAGGATGCCAGCAATCCATCCAGCTACCTCCCACAAGCATGTAAAGTCTAGCCAAATAGTGGCTCTGCCGTCTCCCATCTTAACTTCTCTGATTCCCATTTCTCTCAAAGAGAGTTGATGACTTTTTGTTTCTTAAGGTTGCAAAGAGGATTAAATAAGGAAAGACACCAAGTATGGTAATTACATAAGCTTAAAGTTCCTGGAACTCGGCACAGCCAGGCTCCTTCCGTCCTCTGAATGTCTCTTTCAGTTCCTCATTGTGCTTTATGTGCCTTTACCTTGCCCTTCCTCACAGCAGGCATTTGTTCAGAAATGTAGGCTAGAACAAATGTCCTCATTCTTCTGTAGCACAAGGGCTTGGTTGTTGATGCTCACGGGCAGGATAGATTGTTTGATTCTGCTTGGCTGCTAACTGCAGCAGCATAGTGTCTTTGAAAACAAAACTTTTGCAACTGAGTTTTTAAGAGAGTTTTCTTGAAGAAGAATGAGTGGGGGAAGTTCTAGTCTTCTTTCTATTGGTGGGGAAATGGCTGGCAGGAGGAAGTAACAGAGGTCTTGCTCAAGGACCCCATGAGCTGCACAATTTTCTTCCTAAATAAAAGGAACATGCGCCCAGACTCAGGTGGCCCAATTCCCTAGGAGGCAGGGCTGTGCTTCTGTTGCTAACCACATTAGTTTCCCAAGGGACCTAATAGAGGCCAGCAATCAGTGACAACTTGGAAACCTCCAGCCAAGCCAGAACCAATCCCAGCTCCCAACACTTGCCAGATACAAAGGAAAGAAGGCTCAGGGTGCTGAAGAGTGTCTTACTCCACTTCTCTGACCTGTGTACATCATTTCCAATTCTGGCTGTGGCAGGGAAGTGTGTCCCTAGACCATATCTGCCCAAAAAATGCCTTGCAGTAAAAATTCTGAGAATTCTTACCTTGTAACGGTTCTCAAACATATGGCAAACTCCTTTTGGCAATTTCTACAACTTTCAATGAAACTTATCTGTAGTCTATCAGCTAATTATTTATTTTAAAAATCTGAGTCTTTTCTAGATATTAAGCCTCTATGACTGAAAAGAGGTGGGGAATTCATTTTGCTTTGCTTTGTTTTGTTTGCGGAGGAACAATCAGTTGTTCATTTTGCAATTCTAGGATTCAAATCATGATCATGTGTACACTGAACATACAAGATGTGGCGGCCTACAAAAAATGAGCAGATAGTGTCGCCCAGAAAGCAGCTGCTGGTATTTGTGAAGGGCACAACTCAGGAGTGTGGCATTGGCCTTTTCTCAGTTGGCGAGACCAGCCAAGGGCTTCCCGGGCCCTGTGCAGTGTCAGTGGCCAAGGTTGCACTTCCCCAGGCGACAGTCATGCCAGTTTCCAAAGACAGGGCACCTTCAGAACGGGAGGCCAAGATAAGGCCTGCCAATTTGCAAGGAACTGGCAAAGTGAACCTTGGCATAGTCGCTGGAGAACTTGGCTCCAGAGAACAAAACCGCCATGCCTGCTTTTGCTTTCCCTTCTCCAGAAGAAAGTGAATGAACGTTCAACTTCAAGCAATGTAGGTAACTTTCTATTGGTGTTAGAGGAGTTAATGTAAACGTTTTCATGCCACTGTTGCTTAGAAGAAGCAGAGACATGGGAAGAAAGGATGTGTGAGTAAACGGACTACTCGGGAGCAAATCCTGCAAAGCCATCAATGATTGTGTCTCAGATATTTCAGGCCTAACTCCGGAGATCTTTCAGATCTTGGGGAAAGAAATACGCATACAAGCCTGAATTATTCTTTTTCATTATTATTTTTTCTACTTTTCCAAGCATATCTCCCTCTCTCCTCCCTCCCATCTCCTCCTTTCCCTTCACCTTTCTCTCCCACTCCCTCCCATCCTTCTGCCTGTATGCTTTTTTGGACTTTAGAGTTCACTCTGCAAGCCTTGCAAGCCTGAGTTATTCTAATCATCGTATTGATCTAGCTAGATCCAGTATAATAATGAAATTAGGCTTCTTGATTGACAAAAGTTATGCTAAAAAAAAAAAGTAAAGCAACAGGAACCTGCCCTGCTTAGCCAAGAACATGGCCTTTTGCCTTGTTCTACAAATTTGTGAGGAAAAAAAAAAAAATCTTTTGTTTGTCAGCTACTGTTTTACACTTACTTCTCTTTTCATTTGAATTTATTTGTACTGAAAGTCCCCCCTCCTCTCACACCAGTTTGCTTTCTGACTTAGGGCTTGGCTGCCCCCTCAGAAGACACAAGCCCTAAGAGACTTGCTGTTATATCCCACCTTAGGGACTGTCCTTTTATAGGGGAAGCTCCTCATTCTGCTTCAGGTCTTCATGCTATTTCATTTTTCTTCCAGTTTCTTCAGAGAATTCCCCTCAGTGTCTTTCGCCAAATCTTGGGCATCTAGCGCCATCATGCCTAGCACTCAGCACATATGAGAGCTGAAGGTCACTTCCAGTGTGTGACCCTCCCCAAAGAGAAGGTTCTGATGTCAGCTCTGCTTTCTTGCACGCACGTAATAGATCAGTTGTTTCTGTGCTGCTGCATCCTGCTGTAGAATCCCAGTTTCAACTCTGCCCGTCTCCTCCTATTATAGCCAAGGCCTTACTATATATTCTTGTTGCTTCTTTTCTGAACTTCTGTCACAGATGCTTAAATAATCTTCCTAGCTGCCATTAATTCTTTAGAATTTATCCTTCCCCCTTCCCTTCTTTTCTATCCCTCCCTTCATTTCTTTCACATTTAATATATACTATATGTACTTAGCACCGCTTAAATTTAACACAAAAGGAAAGCTGAGGCAGGAGGAATGTGAGTTTGAGACTAGTCTTTGCTATATCTGTCCTCAATAAAAGTAAAAACAAAATTCCCCAAGTTCAGAAAAGAAGGGGTATGTTGTGGACAAAACAAAACAATCAGAGGAGTTCTCCTTTGGCATACTTTGTGTCTGAAGCACTCCAGTGTTTTTAAACTAATGAACGCTTTCAGTCTTCAAAGATTAGACATACCAGTCTGGTCCATTTTGTTTAAATTCCAAAATGTAAAAAGGAGACTTGTAAATACTTTCTTTTAAATTATTTATTATTTATTCAATTGCGCGTGTATGCGTATGTGCACGTGTATGTATGTATGTGTGTGTATGTATGTGTGTGTGTAAAACCACAGGTGAATTCGGGAACCACCATGGACCGCCTCCACCTCCTCCTTGTTTACTCTGCCCCGGCATTCACAGGGTCCGCCCTACCAGGACCAGAAACGCAGGCCGCCCCCGCTTTCACCTGGCGTCTATACGTGGGGTCTAAGATCCAAACTCAGGACCTTCTGCCTGCAAGGCAGAGGCTTAACCCCTGAGCTACCTCTCCAGCCCCATAAATAGAAAGAAAAATATTGATAAGAAACATGATATAGATATCCTGCCAAAAAGAATGAATATGGCAATCTCCTTTGTGAAAATTGTAAGGAAATAACGTATTTAAGCAAAGTATGAGAACATGCGAATGACAGCAGAAAGGAAGAAGGTGAGGAGGATTCAATACTAAAAACTTTACTGACTTAAAATAACACTTGCATAGGAAAAGGAAAAATTCTGTTTGTTGCTTTCACTAATGCCAACAAACATTTGTAAAATTCGAGCTGCTTCCTATTGCTCTGAGTAAATAAGAGTGGATGGTGCTAATACTCATGTCATCTCACATCTTGGTTAAGAATTCAGAAATGTGGGGCTGGAGAGGTGGCTCAGGCGTTAAGCCTCCGCCTTGCAGGCGGAAGGTACTGAGTTCGGATCCCAGATCCCACGTATAGACGCCAGGCGGAAGAGGGGGCGGCCTGCGCTTCTGGTCCTGGTAGGGCGGAGCCTGTGAATCCCAGGGCAGAAGGAGGTGGAGGCGGTCCATGGTGCTTCCCGAATTCATCCGTGGTTCTACACACGCACAGACACACGCACACACACACACAGACACACACACACACACGCACATGCACACAGTTGAATAAATAATAATAATACTAAAAAGATTAAAAAAAAAGAATTCAGAAATGTGAAAAATGTAGAAATTCTTTGTTGCCATGGACAAGGACAATTTCCATTGTTCTCAGAATATCGAACAATAGAAACATCAAGGTGAATGTTAGCAGAGGTAATATGGTGTCATGTGCAGTGGACATTCCAGGAGCAGAAAACTGAAGATGGAAATGGGATGGAAAACCAGGAGTGAATCTTCATCAGTATGTCAGTGTGTGGTTTGCAGGGACAATGAGATGGTATTGAGGTATATAATATCTTTGCAATGAAAATTAGAAATTGCTTTTTATTTTATTTTATTTTATTTTATTTTATTTTATTTTATGTAAACTGAATTTATTTGGTCTTTGAAGGTTAAAAATTGACATGTTAAAAAACTGAAGGTGTGATTGAAGGATTCTGGCTGAAATCCAGTATATACATATACATATGCTCCATATAAAAAAATAACTAAGTAAACATGTAAAGTATTGAAAGGAACTATCTAAAATAGCAGAAGGTTTTGAGGAAATTTCAAAAGACACTCATGGAACAAATACACATCCCAAATAGCAAAACAAAATGTCAAACTTCCTTAGAGGCACAAACGTAATAAATAAGGGAAGAGGTCAATTGATACATTACATAGAGGAATGTCAAAAAAATAAAGAATTCTCAATAACTGAATTTTTAAATTTAATGGCATTCTAATGAAAAACAGTAGAAATTCCTGCAATTGAAAAAAGTCTCAGGGCTGGAGAGGTGTCTCAGGGGTTAGGCGGAAGGTCCTGGGTTCAGATCTTAGACCCCACGTATAGACACCAGGTGGAAACGGGGGCGGCCTGCGTTTCTGGTCCTGGTAGGGCGGAGCCTGTGAATCCGGGGGCAGAGAAAACAAGGAGGAGGTGGAGGCGTCCATGGTGGTTCCCGAATTCGGCCGTGGTTCTACACACACACACACACACACACACACACACACACGCACAATTGAATAAAAAAAAAAACTCACTGGTGGAAGTTTCTCCAGAAAAATGAATATGTAAATTGAAATGCAAATATGTAAAATGTAAAGCAAATTGATTGGTTTACTTGGAGGAAGAGTAGAAGGGATTTCCAAGTAGACTGAGGAGCATGTGAAAATGGACAGGAGACAGGATGTCCATTTAAAAGGAAATGAGTTCTAGACTGTACTTGGGGTTGATGATCAGGGCTGTTCTCATGGGAACTGAACATCTGCAATGTGCTCTGGTGCAGAGGTTGAGGCACATGTGGATGTCCGTACCATTTCTTTAGCAAGGTGTTTGTCCCTCATGTCAATAACTTTACTTTCATCATTTCCCTTCCAGTAATCTTGGCAGTACCTAAGGAGGGAGAAATCTGAATGGCTTCTCTGAGCTCTCGTCTCTAACTTAAAAGCCGAGGCTCTGGGGGTGGGTTGATGCAAGGTAGAAGTCTTCATTCTTCTGAGGATTTGAAGTTGAATAGATCTGAGTGTATATACCCTTGCAAACCAGCCATCTGACTTTGGAGAAAGTGTCAAATGCTTGGGATCTACTAAGTATACTTGTTTACAAAATGGGGATAAATCATATCTTGCTTAGAGAGCTGTGGTATGTGCGGATGCCTGGTATAGGAAATGCCAGCAAATGGTGGTTTTTGTTTTTGTCCTTATGTAGAACTCAACTGGATTTCACTCACAGAAGTGAGAAGTGATGGCTGTAGGATTTTATTTCTTTGTGGGGGAAAATGATTGAAGATTGAATAACCATGTGAAGGAATGAAATGGAATAGTACAAAATTTCTTAAGAAAGGCTGGTATAACCTTTCTTTCTATGGCCCAAGGATGAGACCCACTAAGGCTTCAGTGTTACCCTTTGCAAGTAAGGGTTGGATTAAATGATGAAGGTTTTAATCCCTTTCAGTGGGATTAAGTATCCCACTGAAATTCAGTGGGATATCCAATCCCTTTTGGAGTGGATGTAGCTCAGCAATAGAGCATGAGCTTAGAATGCACAGTGTTGTGTTTGACCTGCAGCACCCAAAACTACCAACCCATAGCACTTTGATCATTTCAATTCCCTAGAATATTCCTCACTTAGGGCTGGTAATGATAAAGATACAGAATATCTAAACCATGGTAAACTTATTAGAGATTCTAGGAAGCTCTTAAGATGCTCTGAGGTCTGGATATGTCAGATCCACAGTAAGTGAGGATACTTAGGCAGTGGTCTCCCTCCTTTTGGAGGGAGCCTCAGAGCCAAAGTTACATTAATGGCTGCAGTAGGAATCCTCTTTTTCATTTTAACTTGTAATATCGTTTATAGTAAATCACTGAAGTTCAAAAAAAATATGTCAAAGATTAATACTGAAAATTGCTGTTTGGGGCCTGTGAGATGGCTTAGCCAGTACCGTACCTGCTTGCATATCTTGGCAATCTGAGTTTAGCTTCCCAAGCTCATATAGTGAAAGGAGAGAACCGACTTCTGAAAGTTGTCCCCTGACCTCAACTTGTGCACCATGGAAAACACGCTTGCTTTCTATCTCACTCACTCTTGCTCTTGCTCTGTCTGTCTCTGTAATTAAAAATTGACTTTGTTAAAAAAAAAAAAATCACAGCATTCTGACTGAATCAGCTCAGGCCCCTCCCCATCCCACCCCCCTGGTTTCCTCACTCAATGCTCCTCTGCATAGGGACTGCACATTCCTGTTCCTTTCTTTAAAAGACACGTTTTTTTGTAACATATTACTAGTATAGGAGGTTCCTTAGGGGTTATATCCCACAATCTTATATTTTTTTAAGTCCCTTTGTTCCTTCAGTCTTCTATACCCTCATTCTCTACTCCCTGCTATGTATTTTTCCCAATTATTCCCTCCCTCACCCTACGGGTTATGCCATCCTAAATCTCCCCTTTAAAAGGTTTCACCCTAACTATCCCTTCCTACCTTCTCACTCATTGGTCCATTTTGAGTTTTCTGGCTCTTAAAGTGATTACAATCCAAATACATTGACAAGGGTAATGGTGGTAACATCCACATATAAGAGTGAATCCAGTGACAAAAATATACTAGAAGTAATAGAAATGTGACACTTTCTGATAAAATGTTGGTCATAGAGATTTCAAAGACCCCCAAACATAATAGGCTTTTGCCAGTGCTCTTGGGTTGCTCTCCAAAAACCCATCAGTAAGACCATATTACTGAAGATATAACACATATGGATTATAGAATACGGGCAAAGTACATCAACTAGAAGTGATCTGAGAACTTCCTCCTTGCTAGATAGTTTACACAGTACCAAGCAATAATGTAGAAGCTACTGGGTGAGAGAAATAATCACAGGCCTCATCAGCTCATGAGATCTGCAAGTTGCAATAAAAATCACCATGGCAACAGGTGATCACCAGTGTAATAGTATAAAAGAGAAATCAAAAGCTATCTGATTGGACTCAAGACCTGCTTGTCAGACTAGAACACATTTCTGTTACTGTAAACTAGAACAAGAACCTAAAAAACAGGGAAAGAAATAGATTAATAGGGAAAAGCAGCCAATGAACCTATAGATAGGAAGACAATACACAAAACTGCTCTGTAAATAACTGCTATTATACTCATAGATTTGAAGAACGCTTAACACTCAGCCTAGAAATTTTCTGCAACAGAGGTAGAGGATCTCAACACCCTGATAGGATACAGTCTAGGGCAACAGAAGGGCAGTGAGGTGGACAGCAATGGCCAGCCATAATGCAGCAATATACTAGCAACCTAAAGAGTTCACCCAGAATCAGGCCAACTGATTCTCTCCCCATCCTAAGGATTTGGAAACCTCATAGAAGAGGGTCCTGTGATATTATAAGAATCTAAAGTTGGGAAGATTCACTGTATGACAAGACATTCCATTCAAGGCATGACTGATACACCAGGAACTACTCTAGTGAGATTTGTCCTTACCAAACCTATTTAATGACTGACATACCAACATGCCTCATAGACTATAGAAGAACTCAAGAGAGAAGAGATAAGAATATACAATGGAAATCTTGGGGATTAAAGTTGGATGAGTGAAGGGAAATGCTCCTATCATGTGGTGGTCCAAAGAAAGGCAACTTTGTATGCCACAAGAGGCCTGAAAGCCCACAAGAGTAGACAAGTCAGAGGGAAGCCTGGGTCCATAGAAGCAGACAGATAGGAGGGTGGGAGGGAGTGGGATGGTTCGATGAAGGGAAGGTAGAGAGATGCGGAGGTGGGGAGATGGAGGGAAGCAGGGGTGAGTACCCAATATGCTTGCAAAACAAAAAAAATAATAATTAAAAAAATAAAAATATCAGAGCATTCTGGGAAAGAGAAATGATGAGGCGAATTGTATCTACAGTTTGAGAAATGTAAATTGCAATGCTTAGAAGGGTATTATACATGGAACAAAAAGACACAACAACAAGATAGAATCTGGAGAGCCAAATACAGAGGAGTGCCATAGAAAGAAGGAATTTTAAAGAATGCAATCAAAGCAGATTTCATAAAAAGTACTTGAAAAATAAAGTACTATATAGAAAGCTAAGCAGAAGTGCTAATGAATTTCTTGTATCATCATTAACTCCAGAAAAACAGAACATTTATGTGTTTTTAAATTAAAGTTTAATCAGAACAGAATAGCTAGAAACAATATAAGCAAAATTTACAGTAGTTGATAAGATATCAACAATATCACTTTTATAGACAAAAGTATAGTAAACAAAGTCAAATGAAAACAGCAATTGAGTAAAAGGTATTTTGTGGGTATGACACATTAGATAAGTTGTTAATTCATTTTTGAATTAGAATAGAAAGTTTCTGAATTAATTTTTAGTTGATACACTAAAACATGGATATCACCATGACATTTTCACAGATCTGTGTCATTGGATTTTGCTCATATTCATAAGTTGTTCTTCCTCCCTTGTTTCTCCTTCAGTCTCCTGTTGTCCTCTTTGACTCCCAAAACAGTCCTCTGCAAATTTTAGTCTTGATTGTTAACTTAATGGAATTTAAAATCACCTTGAAAACAAATTTCTGAGCAAACTCTCTGAAGTGAGATATTATCTATATGATATTAATTGAGATGAGAATACCCATTCTAAATATGAGTAATAACATTCCATAAACTGGGGTTCTGGATTGACTCAAAAGAACAAAACTAAACTGAATGAAAAGGAGTCCTCTCCCTCTGCCTCCTGACTGAGGATGCAGTGTCCAGCGCCTCAAGCTCCTGCCTCCATAACTTCTCCACCATGAGCTGGAACTATGGGCCAAAATAAACCCTATTGGCTTAAGCTACTCTTCTCAGGTTATTTTGTCATAGCAACAATACAAATGACTAATATATTCCTGACTTTATTATTTATTTTATTGCTGGGGTGAATAAATACATCAAACAATTTAGAAAAGCAAGAGATTTGTTTATGCTCACAATTCTCCAAGTTTTAGTCCATTATGATGGCAAGAGAATTCATACCACACTGTATCCACAGGAGGAGTAGAGAGAGGGGCATAGTTTCATGTTTGCTGGTCTTCCAGAGCCAACCAATTCTCTCTTCATTTTATTTACCTGCCCAGGGAACATACCACCCTCTATAACCTGAGTCCCTTAATGTCAATTAGAAAACCTTCTAGACGCTTCCTCAGAGGCTTGCCTTGACTAAATAACTCTTCACATATTTTCCTAAAGACTCAGCTCTCAATTGTCAGTTTAACATCTGTAACTATCACAATCCCCTTTCTACTTTCATACAATATGGGTGCATATTCAAGTACATATGCAAATCTAGATTGTCATTAGAAAGCAAATAATGGTATTACCAGCATCTACTTACTTCACTTGACAAGATGAATTCCATCTGCTTTCCAGCAGTTAACAGAATGTTGTTCTTCTTTATAGTTGAATAAACTCTTCTTTGTGCATTCATCACATTTTCTTCACCCACTGGCTCCACATCTCATCTGCTACAAGTATCTCTATGCGTTGAGTTAGATTTCTTCAGATAAAGCTCTAGCATGAGTACGTGTGTGTGTGTGTGTGTGTGTGTGTGTGTGTTTCTTTGAGGAATCTCCATGCTGACTACTCGGGTCAGATCCCCACCAGCACTGGAGAGCCTCCTCTGCCCGGATCCTCAACACCACTTGTCACTTGCTGTTTTGATGATGATCATTCTGCTTGCAGCTGTGATGGAATCTCAAGTCAATTTTTATTGCATGTTCCTTTTGACTAAAGAACTTGAAGATTTTTTTTATTATTTATTCAATTGTGCGCATGTATGTGTGCGTGTGCGTGCATGCGTGTATGTATGTATGTGTGTGTAGAACCACGGACAAATTCGGGAACCGCCATGGACCGCCTCCTTGTTTACTCTGCCCCGGGATTCACAGACTCAGCCCACCAGGACCGGAAACGCAGGCCGCCCCTGCTTCCGCCCGGCGTCTATACGTGGGGTCTAGGATCCGAACTCAGGACCTTCCGCCTGCAAGGCAGAGACATAACCCCTGAGCCACCTCTCCAGCCCCAAGAATGTGAAGATTTTTCAAAATGTTTTTGACCATTTGAATTTCTTCTTTTGAGAACTCGCTATTCATCTGACCATTTCTTGATTGGATGATTTGCGTTTTGTGTTTAATTCTTTTTTACTGTCAGATGTATAGTTGGCAAAGATTTTCTCCCATTCCATACTATTAAACCTTCAGTGTGCTGATTATTTTCTTTGCTGTGTATAAGCTTTCTAAATTGCATGCAAACTCATGTAGTTGCTTCTTGAAATTACCTCATGAGCTACTGAAACAATTTTCAAGAAACCCTTGTCTATGGCTATGTCTCCAACTATTTTTCCATAGTTTTAAAGCTTCAGACTTTACATTATGTTCTCTCATCCTTCTGAGTTTATATTTATGTGGGTAAGAAACAAGAATCTAGCTCTATTCTACTACATGTAGATCCGCAGTTTTCCCAGCATCACTTAATGAAGAAGCCGTCTTTTCTCTGATTTATGGGAGGGTTTACTTCTGGGTCTTCTATTTTATTGCATTCATCAATATATCTATTTTGTGCTAATTCCATATTATTTTCTAACTGTGCCTCTGAAGTATTTGAAATTAGATGCATGATACCCCTATCTTTGATCTTTCTGCCCAGAGTTACTTTGATTCTGTCCTAGTTAGATATATAAGGTGTCAGTTTAACAATTGAAGCCTGAGCTCTGGGCACATCTGTGAAGAATAAGTAGTTGAGGAAAACTCCTAAGCAATCCTGCAGGAGATTATTTGATTGGTGTGGGAAGACCCAACCCATAGTGGGTGGGACCGTTCTCTGAACAGGTAGATAAGATGAGAGGAGGTAGTTCAGTGAAGTTTGACATTCTTCAACATACTTTGGACAGATTTGCTGTCTGGCAAATGAGGTTTGCTCTTCTCTCATTAATCCCTCTGAATATAATATGGCCAGTTCCCTCAGTGTTGGTGTGAGCTCTTCTGAAAAGCTGGATGAAAAAATAACAGAACAATTGTAAACCAGCAAAAATGCCTTGTTTCCCTAAGCTGTTTTGTCATGAATTTATTTGCAATACTGCACACAAACTACAATAGAATTGCATAGGAATTTTAGGATTATGGTTTCTATTTCTGAGAAGAAAGTCATTAGAATTTTAGTGGGGATAGTAGTGAATCTGTAGATTGTTTTAAATAATACAACCACATTCACAATAGAAAAGTTACTGGTTTGTGTTTTGCATTTGCATTCTGCTGCTTTGATTGAAAGTAAGTTTTGGAGCTAAGAGTTTTCTGGTATAGTCATTGGGGTCTTATAAGACTAGGATCATGCTGACTGCAAGTAGGTGAAATTTGACTGCAGGGTCCTGTAACCAGCATGCTTACCTCACAATCCTGATGGGTATCAGAGTGGGATCAGCAAGATTAAGTCAGGTTGGGTCAAGAGGGGATCTTGGAAAAGCCGAAAAACCAAGTCAAGCTTATTATGAAACCCAGTCCCTTATATACTGTGAAACAGGGTGAAGTCTGTACATTGCTCAGAGTGATGACATCAATAGTGACAAGGTGCAGGTGCAAAGTCCACAACAGGTGGGACCACCACCAACAATACAACCCTGCCAATCCTTAGACATGTTAATAGGCCTTAATGGCCCCGTACAGGATGCAGAAAGAACAGGTCCAGGAGCATGGCGACACAATTATAATGATAAAGCTCTGCACCCTCCCATGCTTTAGGTATGCTAATCAATGTCTAGATGGATTCCAAAGAACAGGAAGGAATATGCAAAAAACACCTCTGCCCTTGAACCCAATTCCAGACAGGACAAGATCCATCCCTGCCCCTTGCTGGAAGGCAAACCGGAGTCAGCCTACCACTATACTGATACCGGCATAGGCTAACTAAGCTGGCATAGGAGGCACACTGCAAGTAAGACCGCAAGGGATGCCCTCGGCATCCATCTACAAGAAATGGAGGTCTCGGACTTGAGTGTTCCCTACATTTGACTTCTTCTTTTCTTGTTTTTTTATCTTTTGCTTCTTTCCCTTGCCTTACTGCTCAGCCGGAACTTCGAGCTATACTGAATATGAGTGGAGACAGTGACACTTTTTGTCTCAATCCAGATTTTAAAAGGGAGGCTTTTGATATTCCCATATGCATTATAATAATGTCTATAGGTTTGTCATATTTAGCCTGCATTTTGTCAAGGCACCTTTCTTCTATTGTTAATTTATTCATAGATTTTATCAACTTTGTCAAAAGGTTTTTCATGTCTATTTAGTTGAACATATGACTTCTAAACCTACGTATTTATGTGCTGTATTATGTTTAGTGATTTGTGTATGTCAAACTAAAGCTATAGCAGAAACATCATCCACATGGTCCTGGTTTCAGAGGCATCAAAGATGCAAACCAAGCCTCCATGAAGGATGTGAATGTGACTTAGACCACCTCCAACTTCTGCCAGCCATTCATGCCTTTTCCACCATGAAGGACTGACTGTATCTCCTCTCTGGAACAGTAAGTTTAATAAATCTCTTTTTTCCCCCTTAAATTGGTTGAGTCTCAGTGGTATCTCACAGCAACAAAGAAGAGTAACTGGTGCATCTTCTCAATATATTGTTTTTTATTAATATACCACAGCCTTTATCTCTTCTGACTGATTTTGCTTGAAGCTTGCTATGTTAAATATTGGAATAGCTCTGCTATCATGGTTCGAAATGTGTCCCCCAGAGTCTCATGTGTTTGGCAAGGTCATGGCACCTTGAGAGGTGGAGCCTTGCTGGAGGAAGGCAGTCATAAGGGGTGGGCCTTGAGGTGGATTAGTCCCACCCTACCTCCAGGAGAAGTCAGCCTTTGCTGCAAGCAGTCTTGCAGCTCTCAGCTTCCAAGATGTCTGCGGTGACTTAGCCTCCTCCAGCTTTTGCCAGCCAGCCATGCAGCCTTTGCTTTGAGAGACCTCCCCTCTGGAACCGTAAGCTGAATAAACCTCCCTTTCTCCCTTAAGTTGATTGACTTTGAGTATTCTCTCACAGCAATAATTAAGAGTAACCTTTACATCTGCTTATCTCTTTGTTGCTTTTTTGTTTCCATTTGTTTAGTTCTGTCCTTTGACTATCAGTCTACAGGCATCTTCACCAGTGAGGTATGCTTCTTGAAGACAATAAGTAGTTGGATCTTGCTTCTTAATCTAAGCAGTTGTAATGGTTACTCTTAACTATTGCTGTGAGAAAGCACCCAAAGTCAAGCAACTTAAAGGAGAAAGGGAGATTTATCCAGCTTATGGTTCTAGAGGGGAAATGCAGTCTCTCAAAGCAGAGGTGGCATGGCTGACTGACCAAAGCTGGAGGAGGCTAAGTCACCGCAGACATCTTGGAAGCTGAGAGCTGCAGACTGCTTGCAGCAAAGGCAGACTTCTCCTGCAGGTAGTGTGGGACTAATCCACCTCAAGGCCCACCCCTTATGACTGCCTTCTTCCAGCAAAACTCCACCTCTCAAGGTGCCATGATGTTGCCAAACACATGAGACTGTGGGGGGACACATTTTAAAACAACAGGTTTGCCAGGGTTTTTTAATTGTAGTAAGAAAATTTTCCCTTAGGATAATTGTTGACCAACTTTTACCAACTCATGTAATTCTATTGGTTGTTTTTCTGATTTGTTGGATCATTGTTCATTCTTTTCTTTGTCACATTATTATTTTAGGCTTGGTGGTGTGTTGAGTTTATGTGATTGATTACTTTCCAGTTTTATTTTGTTTCATGAAATGCATTCTTTTCTATTCTCATAATTGAGATTTTTCTCTATCTTCTGTGTTCAAAAGGATTCCTTTTAATGTCTTCTGCAATGATGGTTCAGGAATCATAACTTGTCTTGAAATGTGCTTATTTCTCTATTAAATTTAAAAGATAATTTTGTTGGATAAAGCAATCTTGGTCATCGGTTCTTTATATTCAGGTTTTGGTAGTCACTATTTCATGCTTCCTTGTTTGGGGGTCTCTTCTAAGATGTTTAATATGATATTTGCCTTTGTAAGTCATTTGATGATTTTCTCTAACAAATTTAATAACTGTTTGTTTTATACTTTTGTCACTGTGATAAGTAGTATTAACTGTCAATCTGACTCCTAAGAATCAGGCCTTCAAGCATATCTGAAAGATTTTCAGATTAAGACAGATCTCTAGGCAGACTTGTGAAGGATTGTCACCATTACATTAATTGATAGAGGAAAACTCAGCCAGCTGAGTGTGAGACTATTCCCTAGACAGAGGACTTATAACTGTGAAAGAACGAGGAACACTGAACACAAGCAAGTATAATCCATTCCCTCTTTATTTCTTGACTGTTGATTTGTTCCTGTTACTGTGATTTCTTTGTCTTGATAGACCATAACTGGGAATTGTGAGCTGATGAAACCCTGTCCCCTAAGTGTGCTTGAATAATGAAACTAAAGTATCTTAATTATAATATGCCATAAAGATTGTTTTCTCTGGACATGTTCATTGGGGATCTAATTGCCTCTGGAGTTTGTTTCCATTTCTTTCTCTAGATCTGGGAAATTTCTGTAGTAATTCATTAGTTAGATTTTCAGCTTATATCTCAGTTCCTTCTACCCAGTGGCTTCTTAATTTTGATCTCTTGATCACATATACATGTAGACGGGCATGTTAATACTCTTCTTTATTAATATCTGGATGTGGTGTTTTCTTGGCCTTGTCTTCCATCCTTACTGTATCTTCTTCTGCTTAGTTTACAATGGTGCTTTCTACTGTGTGTCCTGCTTAACTCATTGAGTTTATCTTTTCCAACATTTGTTTTTCTCTTTCTGTTTTCTTCCTGAATTTCTTCCTCAGGTCCTAATTTCTTTTCTTACCTTATTCATTTCCTTGTTTCTATCCTTCTTAATTCATTGGTAATTTTTAAAATAAGCTATTAAATTCTTTCAGTTTGTCTGAATGTTGCTGACAAATTCATTACCAAATAGTTTAAGAAACAAGGGACTTTATTCCTAATTATGATTTTCCATTAGAGTTCATAGTGTTCATACCAACATCAGGAGCCAAGAGAAGTGGTCACGCCACATCCATAAGAATTGCTGATAAAAGGGCAAATCTTCCTGGCCAGACTACAAGTCTACCAACATGTGATGAGCACTGAACCAGCTGCCTCTATCTTATCCACCTGCTCAGTGATGCCCATGGGCTGGGGCTTCCCACATGAACTAGATATTGTTCTGTAGACTTGCCGAGGGTTTGTCTTATCAGTTCTTCACATATGAGCCCAAAGCTCAATTTTCTATTGCCAAGTTAACATTTATATATCTTACTGATACAATTCTTTATCTGATTTTTCCCCATTTCAGTATCATTGAGTTCCATAATTGAGGATTTGTAGCTCTTTAAAGGAGTCTTTACCTTCATTTCCTATGTTCTTGTGATGTCATCTATGTATCTGTTGGGATGGATTTCTTACCTGGTTTTATTTGGTAGTCTTCTTAAGTGGGTGTTCCTTACTCAAGGGCTTAATCTCATGCAACACTCAGAGAAGAGAAAGTAAACCATTGGGACACCAAGAATGCCAAATAAAAACAAATGTAGATATATATTTTAAATCCTTAAATTCAACAGAGTGACTATCACCAATGACTATAGAGAAGGAAATTTAGAAATAATAAAGAATAAGCTATGAAGTTAGAAATTACTTAAGGTAAAATAAATAATATTTGAATGAAATATAAAAAGGGGTCAGAAGAAATGGGAAATTAATGAAGATTCTAAGCTAAGTAAAAGAAACAAACAGAACATGAGAGAAGATTATTAGAAAAAAGAAAAGAGAAAGACTTGAAAAACTATAAATAAAGATAAGTATGCTAGCAAAATTACTTAAATATGAAGGAATAAGACTCTATAAGGAGCTTTAAAATTAAATAAGAGTAAAAGGAATATAATAAAAGGGGCCAAAAATGGAAGACACAAGAAGCAAAAGAAAAAACCTACAAAGTAAAAAACAAAACAGAAAAACTAGAAACAACTTATTTGAGCAGTTATTTCTGAGTTTTCTAATATTGAAGCCTTCAGGTAGAAGGGTAGAGATCAGATGAGGTAAAGATTCTTTTGATCCAACCTTTGGCTGGTATTGTGCTAAAAGTTAGTTGCTCAATGGTGCTGAAATCGCTTCAGTGTTAGAGTACATTCACTCGCCTTGATCTTTGCAGCCTGTGGACAGGCAGGTTCTCACTCCAGAGATGCCCCAGTGTGACACCTTGGAGTGTAGATATCTAAGCCAAGAAGTGTTTCCTGACTGTACTGGATGTGAGAGAGGCAGGTAGAAATCTGAGATCTGTTAAGGGAGGACCTGCTTCAGTCTTTCTAACTCCGTTTTGTTTTAAATGTCCTGTGGGAGGGAGGAAGCTGTGGACATGAAATTTTGAATTCTCAGTTCTTGGAATAGAGACCACAAGGTTCCTTATAAAGTTCCAACAACCTGCTGACCTGTACCTCAGGGATACATACCAAAATGCACCTGTTGACTATAGATTCATTACACAGGAGATACCACCAAACTCTGGCTGAATTCAAGACTTGTGGGAACTAAGGAGCTTGGCTAGAAGTAGAATTCTTTGAAGTTTCTATTTTCCCTCCCTCAACACTAGGAAGCCCACTGCCGGTGCTTTGTGTTGCTTACTCTCCTTCGAGAGAGTCAACCTTCTGTTTCTGCACATTTTGTATCTGTCAAGTCAACCCTCCTGATTTCCCAAGCTTTTCTACTCTTTCTTTGGTTCTTACCCTAGTTCTTTTCATTCAACAGGTCACATAGAGGTAGCTTCTAGTCCATTACCTTACCCCAGAAGTCCAAGGGTCACTGAAATCTACCCAGTCAAGTTAACTTGCTGCTTATCTATTTCCAGACCTCAGACAGGATTTTCAGACTTGCCTAAAATCCTCTTCATCCATAAAATATCGATTGCTGGGGTTGCTCTCTCCTGCAGCATCTTGTCTTTCTCTATCTGCATCACACAATTGTTGCCTCCACTGCCACCTTGGCAAATTACTAGTTTTAGACACATACTTGGACCAATTGCTAATCCAGAAGAAAAACTGGTGCCTTCATGTTCCATTTTTGTAATATGAAAGAAACTGTATCATGGTAAGTACATAGCATATATTCAAGGTCTATTATGTCTTGTAGATATGGAATGAAATTTATTTTCTTTTCAAAAATCCAAATATACAATTTTTCCTAAATAATCCTTTCTTTCGTGAATTTTTGAAGCAAATGTTTCATATGTTTGATTGCTATCTATCTTTAAATGGATCATTTCTGCCAATCATGAAAGAGTTTGTCTGGCATTTGCCAGGATCACAAACATTAACTAACAATAATTTGAGGAATGGTGATGTAGCTTAGTGGTGGAACGTTTGACAGTATGCCTGAAGTTCTGGGTATAATTACTAGCACTGAAAAAGAATTTCCTATTTCCTATCCCATCTGAGAGGACAAAAGATGTATTCATTCCTCTTTTACAAAGTAGTTTTTACCTTCAAATCAACTTTTTGATGCTGCAGATAAATGTTTGACTCAATTTGACAAAAATTTCCCCCAAGTTCTTTGGCATTAGCACTGAAATTTCAGTAAGGTTAAGAAACTAGATTGTGGGCTTGTGATATAGCTTACTGGATAAGGTACTTGAGTACGAACCTGTGACTTGAGTGTAATTTCCAGAAGTCCACATGGTAGAAAGAGGAAACTTGACTTCCTTTTTTTTATTTTAATACATTTTTTATTATTATTTCAGCTCATACAAACTTAATAGGTACACCAGTTCCCTCCCTCCCTCCTCCTCCCCCCGAAACTCCCTGCTCTCCCTCCCCTCACCCCTCCTGCCCCATCCCCCCGTGCCTCCCGCCCCAATTCCCAGAGTCCTTTCTTGTGCATGCCTGACTCTCCTCTGGGCCCTCCTCTCCGATGACGTACAAGGACCCAGTGGCATTTCCCTGAACCCTTTCCTGTGTTCCCCTTAAGCATAGGAACACTACTGTGGTTGTCAATCCCTTGCCTCCAAGGATCTTGGTGCCTTTAGCAGATGCTAGACTTTGTGAGGTCAATAGTGTGTTGGACATTGTGCCGGGCATGCAATATCCAATTATGATTGCTTCGGCCCTAACTTGTGTGGAGTATCTTGCAAATCATTGCTCCTCCCATCCTTTTGCTCTTACACTCTTACCGCCCCCTCTTCCGCAAATGTCTCTGAGCTTCAGGATGGGGAGAGATTAGTCTGGCCTAGTTCTAGGTGGTTGATATAGAGTCTCTGAAGTTCTGGATAGTTCATTGATTTTCTTTTGCAGTTTCGTTGCTCCTGTAATGCCCTTCACTCCATCCTGCTGGGTACTGTATGTCACCCCCTGGCCAGAGACAGAAAGCTGTTAAACTGCAGTCTTATTATAAGAGCACATTCAAGGGTAGATGTAATACTTATACCCAAAAGTGGAATCCCAGGGTCATATGGCATTAGGCAATGGGTGGGGTCAATCACCCATTTGCAAAATGGTTACTTTTTAATCTGCCGGACTATATGCCCGAAACTTGACTTCCTAAATCACTCCAACTTCATAGGTGTGACTTGCATGTGCATGTGCATTCTCTCTCTCTCTCTCTCTCCTTTCATAAGTAAATAAATAAAATATATTTTAAAAAGAAACTAGAAGACATGGACTAGTTCTAACATGGTCTTTGCATCTAGTGATGTGGTTTTACCTATATACTTGCTCGGATCTTCTTTGTATCTATGTGATGTTTCATAGATTTTTCTCTTCGTTACAAGGTCTTGTGCCTTTCTAGTTAAATCTATTCTTAGACCTATGATGCTTTTGTAGTTAATGTGAATGGACTCCCTCTGATTTGGAGAATTTAGCATTTGCTCCTTAATGAATTGTACTTAAGTGCACTACACAATTATCCCTTCCTATTGACATATTGTAGCCTCTTTGTGTCTTTTACAATGTCTAATTTGTCTCTGTGTTAGTAAACCCAGTGATGCCAAGCACATGAATTAAGTGAGCGGTAATTCCCAAACCTCCTTTCCAATCTTGTCTGTGATCTACACATTAAATTTCCAGCTGCCTGCTAGATACTTGCACATCTGTCTTCTTCTGGGACCTTAAATTCAGCGAATTTCAACATAAATCCAAGAACATCTCTTCTTTTCTCTCCTTTATCGCATCTACTGACTCAAGTCCTAAAAATACTGCTTCTGTGTGATTTTCTTTCATTTCCACTTAAATTGCTGTCAAAGTTCTCTTTCCAAGAAGTATTTCCTCCTCCTCCTATTCCTAACTTCAATGGTTGGTTCCCCCACTGCAACATGTAAGTCCTGCCTCTCCAGTGCAACCCATTTTTCCCCAATTGCCTGTAAGGAAAGGCTGAGATGGGATCTAAGTGTGTATGACTTACTAGAAAGGAGATGTTTTCAGAAAAGAGTAGGATGGAGAAGGAAAGAGCTATCCAAGGATTGGGGGGGGGGTCAGCTGGAGTTCAGCTTCAATTCAGCTCCTGAGAGCTCTGCAGCCTTATAGGGCCCCCAGTTCATCCCACCTTGAAGTGAAGGACACTGCTGGATTGAAGACTGAAGATGGAGTATTAGCTTTCTGCTGAAATATCTGCCACTCAGCAGAGGGCAGGCCTCAGAAAAGAGGCTCAGCTAGGATTATGTAAGAAGCCAACATTCAGTGCAGAAGAAGGAAGAAAGTCTGACTGAAGATGAAGCTCTAGACAGAATCACGACAACACCTATTGGATGAAAATCCTGTCACTCAAAGCCATTCAATAATTTCCTAATGCCCCCTTGTCCCTCCATTATTCCATCCCTTTCCAGGAATCCTTTCTTTACCTCACTCAACCTTCTAAGGCCTAGTCAATCTTCCTTGTTGTCCCATATGTCCTGTTCCGTGTACATACTCTATAGTCTCAACCCAGAATTTATTAATCTTTAGTTTCCTATGGTAGTCTAGAAGTTTGCTCTGATGTGACATTAATCTTCTCCCAGCTCAAGGTCATTTTCAGTTTGTTCTGCTATTTGTAACAAATAGAATGAACATCTACTTACCAAAAGCCTATAATGACTTTGGTATAAAAACACTTAATCATTCTTTTGGCTTTTGCTTAGTACCTGACATAAAAGCCAAAAAATGTTTGTCTGAATGATGTTGAGTCAAATAAATTATAAAAGGTAGAAAAAACATTTTTTCCTGTCTATCCCATCTGACACAGAAACAAAGGCTTAAGCCTGACTGGCCAGATTTCTTTGTTTTCTCCTCTTCTCTGCTGAGATTCTACTGAGCTTTCCATGTAAGTGTTTTATGCACTTTGCCTAAGGTTACTGGTACTCAAATATCACAATTTGGTTTATTCTCATCTATTCTGTTTCAGCCTTTTATCTCATTTATTAGAGGTGATTGAGAAAAGTGAAGTTTCATCTTCTGGTTTTAGCTTTGCTCTTATTCTTTCAATATGTGAAGATGATTTTATCTCTGAAAGGTTATGATCCACATAGTCTTTGATACCTATTATCTTCATAAAAACTGGACCCATTCATAAAATAAATAGCTGAGAGCATTATTTCAGACATGTTACAGTTCTTGGGCTGAGTCTTGGGAACTCAGAGGTTCCATCAAGACCAAGTCTTACACATGTCTAAAATTGACTAATGGTTTTCCAAAGTCAACGTGTCAAATTGCAGAGCTATCAATATGACTTGCAGACTTTAGTTGATGGCTCAACTTTAATCACTTTAAAAACACTGCTTCCATTGTAGAAAACTATTTCTATCTTTGTGTTCTAGAATAATGCTTCCAGAGTCTTGGAAAACATGCCAATACTCTTGTACCTTGTCCCATCTCATTCAACTGATCACTGCCAATATTTCAGGTCTTGTACTATGGAAAGCTTCCTAGTCTTGTCTCCCAAATACCCTTAGACCCTGGTGTTCTATTTCTCTTATTTGCATATCTAAAGGATTCCCTGCTTGGTTTCACCATGATGAGTTGTATTTTCTGCTTCTCAATAAGAAATCTAAAGTTAGAGCTCCCTCGCTTTGTTGTACTTTCTTTCTTGCTCCAGTCTAATGTTTTCTCAATAGCATTTTTATTCTCTAGCATGTGAAGGATTTACTCAATGTATACTTTTTAAATTTTTTTTATTATTTATTCAATTGTGCACATGTATGTGTGTGTGTATGTGTGTGTGTGTGTGTATGCGTGTATGTGTGTGTAGAAGCATGGACAAATTCGGGAACCACCATGGACCGCCTCCTCCTTGTTTACTCTGCCCCGGCATTCACAGGCTCCGCCCTACCAGGACCAGAAATGCAGGCCACCCCCACTTCCACCTGGCGTCTATATGTGGGGTCTAGGATCCGAACTCAGGACCTTCCACCTGCAAGGCAGAGGCTTAACCCCTGAGCCACCTCTCCAGCCCCTCAATGTATATTCTTGACCAGTTACTATCACTTGCATAACATCTCCTAAATAAAAAAGGATGAAACGAAACTTTCAGATACTTAACAGGGTCATGTGACCTGGCAGAAGATGGTCCTAAGTAAACCCAGTTCCAGGTGAACCCTTAGGAAGCCTTTCAGTCTATCTAGAGGTGATTTCCAAACCCACAGGAGCAAGTAAACCCATGCCAAGGTAAGCCATAGGGTAGGTGGACTTCAGGGTTACTAAAGGGATGAGACGCTACAGAGAGGAAGAGCAGATAAAGAGCTGGTAAGGCCCCATGCCAACCTTGGTTCATGAGGCCGACTGCTGACCTAATCATTCGAGGACAGACCACTCTACAAATCCTGGAAGAAAATAAAAACTAGAAAATGGTGGGCTGAACATTGACTCCATAGGCTTAGGAATGATAGAGAAATGTCCAGCTAATCCGTGGATATTCCAACAGTGCTATAGAGGGGAGAGATAGAGACAGAAAAAAATTTTTAAATAATGGATTTTTTTTTACCATTTTGAGAGAACAAAAACTACCAATTGAAAAACCCCAATTAACTCTGAGTATCTTTTAAAAAAAATAAGGGACTACAACTTAACTCTTCAATGCTCAAACAAAGCAAGACAAAGAGAAAATGTTAAAGAAGCCAAAAAAAGGGGGTAAAGACACATCATCTATCATTTCCTAAAAAAGAACAATGGTAAGAGTTACTTCCAGCCTCTTCACCAGAAGCAAGGCAAGCCAGAAGACAATGCTATGACATCCACGAAGTGCTGAGAGGAAAAAGCTGTCACCGTGAATTACACATCTCACAAAAATATCCTTCAAAGATGAAGGCAAACTAAAAATATTTCAAGATGAACAGATGCTAAAGAGGACCAACCACCATCAGATTTGTGTACAAGATATGTTCAAAAGAAACTGTAGGAAATGATGTTGGGGGAGCAGCAGGAACAGCCTAGGAAGAAAGAGCTATGGGAAAGAGAAATCTGGGAGTGACAGCCGTGACACAAGCAAAGGTCCCTTAGACGTGGGAGCCAAGAGGAATGGAAATAATATTCACTGGCGATCAGAGGTCTGCTTTAGGAATAGTCAGGGAGAAAACAGATGAGCCCACAACTTCTTTTGTACTAAAAGGTGGAGACTATGCAGAGGGTGATGTGGATGAATCAAAAAGACTCAAAAGCCAGCTGGGAGGCCACTGAATAAACTCAAGCAGCAAAATGAGTAATGACTGCCATTGATTATAATCTAAAGTGTGAACTTACAAACCATGAGCTCACTGATACAAATGAATGAATGATCAGGAACATTTGCTTGGTTCCCGTAAAATACATGTTAATTATGAAGGAAAAAAGAGGAATTTCACTATAAAGAAATCTAGTCAGTACCACCACAACCAACTGGAAGACAGCAGCATCACCAGCAAAAGAAGATGCTTTAATAATGCATGTGATCTAATGACTGACTTCCAATTCTGTTGGATTAAGCCAGTGAAGGATAGTGCCCAGCCCTTTGTCACCTCATTTCCCAGGGACTCTTAAAGAGTGCTAGGAGAATGAGCAAAGCATAAAGTAGCATAACTTTCCCCTTTGGCATGAGATCAAATCCATGTTAAATTCCTTGACACTTAAAACAGATAAAAGTTTAAATCAAAATTAAGGTATAATGTATTTTAAAAATTGATAGCTGCTTAGCCACAGAAATATAGATTTACTAAGTTATCTATCATCTGTTCTAACCTCATAAAAAAGCACTATAAATGGAAACATTTGAGCAGGGTTTTTATTTCTCCTCAAGTAGATATCCCAGTATTGGTTACCAGATGGTCATGATAACAACCACGAAACTTCATTACTGCTGAAAATGCTGGGCCCGGCAAAACCTTACTCACAGAGGTTTGAGTTTCTTTGAAGATATACTGATAATACGAATTGAATTTCTTAAGCATACCCTGCCCTGATTTTATTCTCATTGGTATTTCCACGCATGAGAAAGAAAAGATTTTACTTTCCCATTGCAATCCATACATATTAAGTCAGTTTAATTTTTCCATAGCAGTGGATTTTTTAACTAACATGGAAAGTCATCTGAATTTCTGTATTGAAATGTCTTTGATGAGCTCTTTTGAGAATGGAGAGCTAATATTTGACTTCGAAATCATTAGCCTGTGGCCATATTTTTTAATCCTGTCTTAAAACAGTAATATTACATTTTTAACTTTTTGAACTGGCCTTGCACACACTCCAAAGAGTGAACAAATCCTGGCTGTAAACTGGCTGGATTATCACAGAATAAAGATGCCAGTGTAAACAGGACTGTGCCTGTGTGGAGCAGAGCAGAGGCCCCTGCCCCACCTGCAGCTCCTGCCCCCTTCCACCATACGGATACCTTCTGCCTTCAGAAGTGATGAACAGATTTGCCTGCTGTTAGTTTTGCATGTATTAGGAATAGTGAGTGTGCGAGAACATGTTCCATTCTAACATTATGCACAGATTTTCCCACTTTTAGATTTTATGTGTATAGTTATCCTATGATCTGGATAACATTTTTACTTAGTATTTTTTACTCAATATTATCTTTCATAGCAATACACTTTTTAATCTTACATTGAAACTATTATATTTTATATGATGAAATATAATCAAATGTTACACTGAATTAAATTTTCTAATGTATTAATGTACTAACCATTACAAAGTCATTGCCCTAGCTATAAAAGCCCCAGCCCAAAAAGGGCCAGCGTCTCTTAACAGAATGTAGCACAACTATAGGAAAATCTGCTAAATTAGGATTTTAATTAGCATAGTAAAAGTCTTCAGATTTGACCCCATATAAACAACCTGCATATACACTGAGAACTTCTTTTCCTTTGTCAGTCATTCTTTCGAAAGATTACTGTAGACACAGCTGATGATTCTTTTCCAACTCTGTGTATCTCCTTGCTCTTTGGTGTGAGATTTGAAATGGGCTGTCTGTCTAAGGTTGCACATCTGTGTGTCACTGGATCAGCATCACACTCTATTGGTCCCTCCCTTTCATTAGCCTGTCACAGATACTATGGAGTTTTACAGATTACAGGTTTGCCTACAGCTACAGTCAGCTCTCTTACCCAGTAATTGGATAGACTGATCTGTCTTGGCTCAGCAAGTGTGCAGTACTGTATGCAAAAGCAGCCCTGAATTGAAACAGCTTTGCCAGGTCAGGATAAGCGGAGCTCTGGAGCTCCGTGGGGACGCTTAGGAGATTACCTCTAAAAGGCACATCTTGCCCTGCTTTTTCTGTCTTTCATTAATTGAATTTCACAGCTTATAGGTTCATGCCCTCTGTCACTCTCTAAAGTGACCATTCAGAAAACTGACATTGAAGGCAATTTCTGAACAGTAAACTTCAAAATGTGGACTTTGTTAAAAACTCATGTTTTCTAGCTTTCTCTATCTAGTACAAACAGAATAGGAAGGCTTTAGATTCTGATATTAGGCTTTCCAGAGATAATGTTACTATAAAACAATAAGAAATTGATTCCACGAACAGAGAGATCTTTGATTTGAAAATCTCTAAGATGCACAATTAATTTGTACTTAGCACACTCATTGTACCTTACAGCTTAACTCTGGAGTGCTCTGAGTAATAAATCTATGTACAGTGTGGGTAAGCTTATGACACCATGAAATCTACACTTTTTCACTTCATAAATTTGCTGCTCTGTTGGCTCCAATATAAGATTTGCTTAGGCCGTCTTATCTTTCAAAGGAAGGAAAATTTCAAGTAGTAAACAGAAACTGTCACATAAAACTTTCCATTTCTAGCCCCGGAGCCATGGGGAGCATGAAAGTCCCTCAACACTTCTTACACAGCACTTTAGGTGGTTCCAACCAGTGTCACTGATACTGAAATCTAAATGCAATTGCTGCCTTTGCAAGCCAGCCAGGCTGCTAGAAGCTGCCTTCGGTTACTCTGCTGGCCCCAAAAAGGGGCTAGTGTCTCTTACAAGGTCAAGTATTGTTAAAAAAAGAAACAAAAGGGTTTGAAAAAGGAGACTTTAGAGTGATGTCCTCCCCATCCTCGGCACCTCCTTATTCTGTAAAGCAGGCTAGCTTCAAATTTGTCATCCTCCTGCCTCAGCCTCCCAAGCATTGGAATGACATGATGTGCTACCGTACCTACCCTGAAAAATAGTTATTTTTAAGCACATCAAAGCTGATTTAACCACCTCCAGTTCTCCCACCAGTTTCTCATCTTTCACCACCTCCAGAGGAAGCTTGGCGGAAGAGGAACAGGACTGGTTTTGTTCTCAGCAGGCGTGGGGAAGATTTGTGAGCGGTTGCTCTATGGTCCTGTCCCCATAAACAGCACTCTGAGTTTGGACCTTGCATGGCCACTTGTGGATCAGCTTTGTGTGAATGTTTTCAATCACCTACATAATGGGAATGTCTGTATAAGTCAGCTTTCCAACACTGGGATAAAGTACTGGGAAAATCCAGATAGAGGAAAGAGTTCTTTAGCTTATAGTTTCAGAGGTCTCAGTCCAAGGTTACTCGTTCCATTGTGACAGACGAGCCAGCCCACCTCATAGAACAGAGAACCAGAGCACATGAGCAAGAAAAAAGGTCAGTCCCCTTAAAAGACCCTGTTGATCTACTTCTTTCAACTGGTCTCCACCTCTCAAAAGCTTGTTCGGCCACAGACTCACCTCAGTTCTCCTAATGCCCCTCTCAACAGCACCAGCAACTGAGGATATGAGCTGCAGGGCTTTTGGGGTCCAAACCAAAAGAATGCTTCTCTCCTCATAAGACTGTGAGATTGGGCGAGCATCACATATGTTTAGCATTTTGTTAGCACTAGCGAATGTTAGCTCTGTGACTACATTTAGAACACCAGGTTGTTGGACCCAGAACACTTACTATAACTCTACTTCCTCTTCCTTTCCCACTGTGCCACGGGGTCAGTCTGCATAGCACAGGCTTTCTCATGGAAGAGAGGGCATGGGGATGACTGAGCTCCAGTGAGAGAAGGAAACAGCAGGAGGGCTTGCTAGTTTGGATGCCTCTCCACTCCATTTCTCCCCTTCCATCAAAATGCAAAACATTACAAGCCCTTAGGAGACTGACAAAAAGCGGGATCTCAAGAAGAACTGCATGAAATACAGCCTTCCCTACACCCACCCAAGGATGCCTGCCTTGGACAGTTCTTTTAAAAGCATACAAAGTCATTATTAATCTGGTGGCCTCTTTGCTATTACAGCTCTAACACAAGTTTTAGAGTGCCAAGACTCACATTTGGAACACTTGTGCTTCCAGTAAAACAAAGGCGAAGTGCTCGCTGAATTAAAGCCTGGCTTAGCCCTCCACCTTCACATCTCCCGGGAAGCTCACTCCCAAACTGTTAGTCTTCCAGTGCTGTTGACTCTTCTCTGAGATGTGTGTGTGTACCCCTCCTTTCTCCTGGACTTCAGTTTTGTTAACATTGCAAACAAGGTGATGTTGAGGAGGGCACTTTACTATCTTCTCGAATGAATATCGTGTTTTCCAATTGGAAGCACCCCACATGTGGCACTAAGCATGACAGTGCACCGTTCCCTTCCTGTTAGTTCTTAGTCTTGTTTCATTCTGCCTGGGGGGCGGTCCACCTGCACACCGGACTCCTGCAAAGATGCTCCCCTCCGTTTGCAGGGAATGGACTTGCTGATCCAGTATCTCTTCTCAACTTAGAGTACAAGCTGGTCTAGGGCCGGTGTAAATCAGTGGAGATTAGTGCCTTGGAAGCCAATAAATGAAACTCCTCCCACTGCTTAATTATTTTATGACTCAGAACTCATTCCTGTTAGCAACTATTCATGTCGTGAGGAAGAGAATGGGGCTGGTGAGGTGGCTCAGGGAAAGATAAAGAAAGGCACCTGCACACAAAGGTGATAAACTGAGTTTGATTCCCCGGCCCATATGGTAGAGGAAAAAACTGATTTTAACAAAAGTTGTCCTTTGACCTACACACACACACACACACACACACACACACACACACACACACACACTGTGACACGAACATGCTCCTTTCCTTCCTTCCTCAAGTAAATAATTTTTTTAAGAAAAGGAATAGAATTAATGAAGTTATACCTTTAAATGAGTGAAGATGACCTCATTGTGAATTGGGTGAAGAGATGTGAACACCTACTCAGGCCTCACTGAAGGTGTGCAGGAATCCACGCAGGGCCCACTCTTTCTCTCCAGCTTCTTCATCAAAATTTGCCATGAAACAAAATTGTCAATGGATGAGATATTGTTCAGTTTGACGATGGGGTTAGCTCATAACTTCAAGAGCATCCAACCCTCGGCAGCCATGAGCTGTCCACTGGAATAACGGAAAGAAAATGCAGAGACCTCGCAGGGCACCTCGTAGAGCACTCATTGTGCCTGTGTCCATGTCGCCGCCTTCCAAGGCCGTGCACATTAGGACAGCGTCACCAGTGTTACATCCTCTGGATCAACAGCCAAACCTGGGCTCCGCTCTCTAAGGCCAATCCTTCTGTCTTCAGTTTTTTTCTTTAATTTTGGTTTTTGAAAATTTCATGTAAGTATATAATGTATTTTAAGCTATTTTGTGTGTGTGTGCATGTGCGCATGCATGCGTGCACATGTGTGTGTGTGTGTGTGTGTGAGACAGAGTACAGAGGACCAAGAGTGACTCTTGAAATCATCCTGGATTGCTCTACCTCCTTTTCGCTTCACTCTGTAGTTTCCCAGGCTCTGCCTTCTAGGGTCAGGTGTGCAAGCCTCCACCCAGTGTTTTTACCTGGGGTCTGGGAACAGAACTCAGGTACTTCTGCTTTGAAACAAAAGGTGGATCCTGAACCATCTCTCTAGCACATGTACAATGCATCTTGATTACCTTCTCCGATCCTTACCAACCCACATCTTATCCCCTTTCTGGATTCAGGACTTTAGTTTACCAGGGTCCACTATGTGACTACTGAATTGGAGATATTCATTGGAACCTGGTGGGGTTACCAGAGTTGTGGGTACACAATTTAAGGCAATGACTACCCTGTCTTCGAATGTATCAGTAGTAAACTGTTCATTAGTGTGGATTGGCCCTGATCCTCCAATATAATGCCTGGCTACTGATGGACCTTACTCCTTGCAGCTCTGGTGCAGTCCTCTGCAGCTGCTGTGAGTTGTACTTGCAATGTCTTGCCTAGAAAACAGCATTTCATAGCTCTTGCCCTTATCTCCCAGGTTCTACATTCTCCCCTGCCCCATATGCACCCTCCTCCCTGAGCCTTAGAAATGATGGCATAAATGTCTTGATCAGAGTTGAAAACTTACACTTGTTCTCAGAACTTTGACTATCCATGAGTCTGCATTCACTGCCACTGAATGGAAAGGGGGACTTCTCCAGGTTGCTGAGAGTAGCAATGGCCTCTGCGTACAAACACGAACATCTAGAAAGCTGCTTGACACTATATCAATTTAACTACATAATAGATAAAACACCCCAGATCCTACAAGTTCTTCTGCCATGGGTTTATAGTACTAGGCCTGGATTCCTTCCTTCCTGTGGAGCAGGCATCCAATCTAAACAGAAAGCTGTTGATCACTCTCCCAATAACTGCCACTATTGCGCAAGTGAGTATCTGCCCCACAGGCTTAGATTTCACAGGGTTCATAGCTGGGTTAGACATTGATGATTTTTCTCCCCCAACAGGATGCATAACTGGGACTATAAAAGCTGGCCAGCATGGAGGAAACTTCCAATTTACTTCTTGCTTGATTTCTTTAGATCATGAAACCAAAGCATGTGGCATCTTTAGCAATAGTTTTTCCATCTTATTGTAGTGGGCAACCAAGAAATATGACAAGAGCCTATATTATCTTATGGACTTGGGAGCATCTTTGACCAGCAACTCATAAGAAGATATCCCACCCCTGGGTTTTTGTTTAATAAGTCACAGCTTGTAGGAATAGTTTTTAAGCCATGAAAGGTATTTTTCTGCAAATTCTCTTCTTTTTAATAAATTATATATTTTTAATTTGATCACAATAGTGATTAAATAGTGGTAGATCAAATAGATAGTAGGCTTGCCTATGGGTTTTTCATGTTCCTTTCCTTTTGTGAACTCCCTGTGCTTCTGATCTCTTCTAACTCCCACTTCTCACCTTCTTAAAGCTTTCCACCCAGTCCACCCCCTCGCTGAGCGTATTCCTCACTCAGGTTATCTTTCTTGTTTTCCATCTTCAGTCACAGTTACAGGGGCTGGAGAGATGACTGGGTGAGTGAAGTGCTTGCCATGCAAGCACAAAGAAAGCTGACCCTAGCAGCACACATTTGTACTTCAGAGTTCTGGGGGGCTAAGCATTCATAGTTACGTGGATCCCCTGGAACCCAGTGATCAGCCAGTCCAGCTAATTAATGATCTCCATGTTCAGTTAAAATCTTGTCTCGAATAATAATAATAATGTGAAGAGTTTACAGGAAGATACCAGCCATTGACTCCTGGCCTCCACAGATATCGTCACACACATACATGAACATCCACATGAACATGTACATAGTCATAAGCCCTTCCCTCACACACACTAAAATAAGATAAAAGTTACAATATCCCAGTGCTGTGTGTGAAAGATTCAAACTGCCCTCAAACCAGTGTAAATCGATGCCCAATGATTTAAGAATGGCAGAGGACTCTGTCAGCTACAACACCAAAAATGCAAATTTGAAGACAGATTTAGGTATACTGACTACCCAAACCCAATGTAAAAACGGACTTAAGCTTCAGTGTATTCCTGACAATGACAAACCAAGACCATAACCCACTTCTCTAAAATGAATAATTTTAAAATGTTCCATTAAAATCCAGGAATAAAACCCCTGAAATGTCATAACCAGCAACATGTAGAAAGCCATTATCTGAAGTGAAGGCAACTACATAGTGCTATTTTAATGGTGCATTGCAGGGAAGCTGTGATTGTGTCTTCCCCAGTATTTTATTAGAATGTCAGTTCAATTGAATTACATCCCGTGGGAAAGATTAGCATGGATTTTAGTATGGATGTGTGAAAGTGTTGCTGTGTCCTGGCCAACTTTTGAAAGGAGCGTGCTAATGAGAGTGGAAATGGAATGTGAGAATCTCTGGTCCAAGAATTCTGCATTGGGTCTCCCCTCCCTCCAGTCTGAATCCTGCTGAATTTGTTTGCAGCTGGTGCAAACCCAACCCAAATCCCAAGGATCTGGACACCAAGCTCATATCAGGTGAAGGGAGAGAATCAAAGGGAGTTGGAACAGAGAAATGCTTATCAGAGGGTCCTCAGCTAGAGACAAAGAGGACCTGGGGAGTACATGCTTGCAATCCCACCATGTGGGAGGTGGAGGCAGGAACTTCAGGAGGAATTAGTTCAAGGCCAGTCTAGGCTACAGGATTACTTGAGAAGGGGTGAGGGGAGAAGTATGGAACCATATAACTAACAGCAATATATTTAGCTACTTTTTAAATTCCCACAAGGAAACTTTGAGGTCAGGCTCACCTATGGCAAAACCCACAGTTTCCTGAAAAAACAGAAGCATAAAGTAGGCTTGCTTGACTAGCAGATGAGAGGCAGAGCAAGCCCCCAGGTCTCCCCAGGCCTCTCCAGGCCCCTTGTTTTCATATTATCATGGTGGTTTCTAGACATGCTGAATCACTTTGTTTCATTCTTTCTTTCTCCTTTTTTTATGGGGTAATCCAAAAAAGGGGGAAAAATGACAACCCAGCCAGGTGAAAAGAAGATCCAGTAAAAGAAATGGATAAACTTGAAATATATAAACACCCCCTCCCCTGCCTTCCAACCAACAGGACAACCTAGCAGAGGCCACACTCCTGAGCAAGACTCCCTAGCTGCTCTCAGCAGGAACTTTCCAGCTTCTGCAAGGGCTTTTAGTTCTTGGTGCTTGCAGAAGTTATCACTGGCTTTGCAGTTTAAAATTAAAATCCCATCAGGAAACTCCACTCTGTGTGAATCGAGGAACGAAGTGATCCTTGGGGGTGCTTTCGTAATTAAAGAAGAGGTCCACCAGCTATCAGATATGGTCTAATCTCGTACTCTCCCTCTCCCCTGCTCCCTCTCTCCAGACTCCTGGAAAGGTTGATTCCAGGCACACTAGGGATGGGATAGGAGTTGTTGGGTCGGGAGAGAAACATATCCTCATAGAAGAAATCCAAGGTATTATAGTTCCAACTACTAAAGCAAAACTACAACCTCTCAAAACACCCTCATATGCATACCTGATCTGTTCTCTCCCTGGTGTACAGTCCAGGAGTGAAATAAAAGAGACCTCCCTTCTGAGCTCTCAAAGCATCAGGGCCCCTCTAGGCATCGCCAAAGGTCCAGTAATTCCTAAACCTTCCCAGTGTGCTCCTGGGAGCAGGAGTGCCCAGGCAGCCCCGTGATGCTGTCTGTGGGTGAGGTCACGGCTATCGAACCAAAAGTTGCCAGCTGCAGGTGCTAGTGGAGAGAGCACAGGCAATTCATGCCAGGGATATTTGTGCCCACTTTGGTGGCTTGCTTTTCCTGGTATCTGTGTGATGTCCCTGGCTGTTTTCTAACAATTAATGCCACTTTCAGACCCTCTCCTCCTTTCCTCCTTTCCTTGGGACTCTTTTCTGAGTTCAGGGCTCCAAAGACCCGAGGGCCGCTTCTCTCTAGTTACCAGCACTCCTAGAACTAGGTTGGACTACAGTGCTACTCCTCCCCTTTCTCCTTTCTCCCATTTCCCCACCTCCTGCATCCACCTTCTCCTCTCCCCTCTCCTAGCTTCCCTTTCCTCTGTCTTCTCTGTCCTCCCACTCCCCTCCCCCACCCACTTCCCCGCCCCACTTCCTTCTAATTTGGAACTCTTGGGGACCCTGTCCTTTGCGCCTAGCCCAGGGTCTTCCTCTGGGGTCTGCACGCCCCTACTCAGGTTGGGACCCTGGTCCCTCTCTGCCTGGGCAGCCGGTCCCGGCTCCAGCCCGCCGGCCGGCGCACCGCCCGGGCCCGCCCTTCCTTCGCGGGGTCACCCCAGGACAGAGCTTGCTCCCCTCCTCCAGGACGCCTCCGGTGCCAGCGCCGGGCAGGCTGGGCCTCTCGCGGAAGCTGGCCTTCCCCAGACCCGAGTCCGCGGTGAACTTCCAGCGGGGACCCTGCGAGGGCTCCCGGCTCTGAATCAGCCGCGAGGCTCTTCTGGCTGGGCTGCCCGCCCGACGCCCCCCAGCTCCGCCCAGGCCGTGGAGCAGCCTGCAGCGTCCCGCCCCAGGCAAGTTAGCTGCAGTCCCCCAATGGGCACCGACCACTCTGGCCCCCATCACCAGTAGAACATGTGCAGAGCTCTCCAGTCTATGCAACTCACCCACCAGAAACATTAGTTTTGGCATTTAATACTTTATATAAATGGAATCATAGACTGCATTCTTTTATTATTTTTTATTTTTTGAGGCAGGGTCTCATGTAGCCTAGACTGGTCTCCAACCCACAAGTTGTCCAAACTGGCCTGAACTCTTGACCCTCAGGCCTCCCCCTCCCAAGGGCTGGGATTCCGCAGCATGGAAAGTGAGCTCACCTTTACAGCTAGCAGCATGGAAAGTGAGCTCACCTTTACAGCTAACGTTGTGTTTCTTGTGTCCTCCCTGGCTTTGCCTGTGGTCGGGTTCATTGGCTGTTACTGCTCAGGTAATTCTCCGTATGAATATAATATAACCTGTTCTCTCTTGGTGAAGATTCTTTAGCTTCCAGTTTTGTGGCTCTTGCAGGAAGTACTGGAGTGGGTACTCTAATATAGACTTTTTGACATTTGCATTTCTAAGATGAATAACTAGGAATGGAGTTCCTGGCCATGTTAAAGCTTTGTTCAGATTTCCCAGTGTCCAAAAAGATTTTTAAAAAGCTGTCATTTGCCTCTTACTAGCAGGGAAAGGGAATTCCAGTGTTCATGCCTGTGCACTGGAGTGGACCCTGAACATCTCAGCTGAGCAGTCTGCATCAGGAGTTCTAGCATATTTAGAGAAGCTGAGACCTGGAAAGTGCCGTATAAAGGGAAACTGAGTGGAAGAGGGCTTTTAAATGGGCTGATCAGAAAAGGTCCAGAGAGGGGTGACAAGCAGGAACCAGGGCTGAAGGCAGTTCAGGCCTTGAAGATGCTCCAACCCCCTCTGCTTTTCATTTTTTCATTTTTCACCTCCCAGTTCCCCAGGCTCCCAGGAGAACTAGGCTGCCAATTCCAAAGTATCCAGGTTAGCTGTGAGGTTAACAAAGAAGGGAAAACCCCGAGAAAGCCCCTGGCAGGAGCACTTACTGTCCTGACCTCTGAACTCCAGATGCACCTCCCCCAGGTATTTCCCCACTCAATTGCATAATTAGGGCTCCTTTAGTTTATGCCCCTTGCCCCCACATCTTGCCAAGAACTTACCACTTAAAAAACTGCTATCTTATCACTGTAAGGGCAGTCCAAGAAACACACTGGGACAGCCAAGGTCAAAGGACAAAGATCAAAGGAAATAGTGGCAGTCCACAACTCCCTCCCGGCACTGTGCCCAGGACTTTTACTTCCACAGTCTCCCTGCAGGGGGCACAGTCAGCTCCAGGTGACAGACTAGGAAAGCAAGACCCAAGGGCAGATGCTAGCTGACCTAAGGCCAAGAAGCAATTGGGGAACTTTATATACAAATACAGAAATTGTCTATGATTGAAATTCAAAGTCTCAGACCAAACTATTGTATAAGCAGAACCTGAGATTACAAGTCCTGTAGGCTAGTTAAGGTAATATACACCTAAAATTAGGCCTAAAACAGGAAAATCATGGGTCCCCAGCCTGGGATACACAGCAAGTTCTAGGCCAACGTGGGCTACATATTGAGATTGTGCCAGTAAATAAATAAGTAAATAAATACATGCAAGAAAAGATGAACAAGAATGTGGTCCTATGTGGGCTGACTTACCCCACCAGGGGCAGGAATGGCATCAGAGTAAGTCTCACTTTAAAGCAAAGAAAGACGCTTCTGAACCCACGGTGGGCCAGCGCAGGCAGTCAACAAACCCCTCGGTGTCAAGGGCTTGATGAACCAGCCAGCAGCCGCGTGGTCTATCAGGTCGGCTCACTTTTTCATCACAGGAAATAGCCAGAATCGCCATCCAGAACACTACTGACTGCAGCCCCCAAACTTGCACGAGATTCCTTAAAGTACAGAAAGAACCACCTGAAAAGCTAGTTGAAACTCGGTTGATTTGGCTTTGCTCTGTGCTAACAATTCAGTAGGGTTGGCAGTGGGGGGAGGAGGGATGATTAGCATTTCTGATAACCAGGTGCAGATGTTGCCTTGCTGCTTATCTGGGGACCACCTGTCCTGTAGCCTCATTTCAAAGTATGGTCCCTGCCACACATGACCATCTATATTGGATCCCCTACTTTAAAAGTGTTTTCCAGGCAATATGTCACCCCAAATATGGGTCTAGGAAGGGGCATATGAGAACTTGCGGAAGATAACTTGGATATATATATCTATGGATATTTCTTGGTGACCCCAAGGATTCCATCCAACTGAAATGAAAATCAGGAGCACTGGATGTTTGAAACACAGAGGCACGTGCTTCATCCTCTGTATGCCAACTACTGTTGTACCATAGGCATCTCCAGCAACCCTCTTCGGTTGAAAGACCAAGAACATTGAACGTAAAAACTGGCTTCAACTCATTTACAGGAGCTGATCTGAGCCCATCTCATTCCAACTGGCATTAAATTGACTCAAGCTAGGAGTGCTCACAACATGGAAACCAATCAAGACCACAAAGCAGAGGTAGTTCTTAAATCTTTTATTACAGCTTCTCTTCTCCCTACCCTTAAAAACTGTTCCAAAAAGGGTGAGCAAACTCGTAGTTAATAAGACAATAAGTTCCTACATGTCTAATACATACGGTGTGTAGCACTACACTGGATCTTTTCCTGGTTTTCTTTTATTCTCAAAATAATCTACTGAAATATTTTTAGCACGAAACTAGAATAAATAGTTTGAGAGTTGGACATAATGATGACAGCTGTAATCCAGCCCTCACCTTAAATTAGCTAATTTGCCCAAATTCACTTCGCAATCAGTGGTAGCACATGCTTCCCAATCCTTATCTTACCTATAAAGTATTGGCTCTTTTTATCACTGTATTCCTGCTTATTTGCAGTTTACAAGAATATCAAGTCAAAGAAGCATTTTTAATGAAACCATGTTTTTCAGTTATGGTTCTGCAGACTGCATCTGCCCACCACTGATATGGGAATAGGTAACATTACTAACTCATGAAAAATACTAATGATAAGCTATTGCATGGCAAAGCAAGGGACATGTTTTTATTAAAATAGTTATTTTTCAAGGCAAATTTTATCTAGTGAAGAGTTTGGTATCATTTTACATTTTTCAGATTTATTTTATACCTGGTATAATGGGAGGGCAACTACAGTCTCCTGGCTGCTTTTGCAATCATCTGCCCTTTGTTTGAGTTTCAGTACAGGAAGGAAATGCAGCCACACCCATATGTGGAAGGGAATTGCTAAGAAATCCCTGGAAAGGGTTTTGGAGAGCCAGGGATCTTTGGGTCATTTTGAGGAATGTTAATCTAATTGAAGTTTGACATCAGGACCCCTGCAGGGACACAATAGTTTTTAAATCTCCAGTCTCTCATTTCCAATTTTTTGAATTAGATTGCCATAGAATTTAACCAATCAAAAATTATCATATGGCTATTCTATATCACAATATAAGGTAAGCAAAATACATTTTGCTGCATTTGAAATCTGTTGTTCTTTGCCAATCTTTTAATCCTTGATCTCTGCCACTGATTCACTGGTTTCCCAAGTCCCAACAATGACTTATTCTGTCAGAGCATGTTTATTAAGCAGCTCCTGCATGCCAGGCAAATGCTGGAAGCTGGGGAAATGGTGTGGAAACACCTGCCTAAAAGCCTTTGTAGAGTTTGCAGTTTGGTAGAAGAGACAGGCCGCCCTAAGCTCAGGTGTAGGAAAGCAGCTGGAATAGAAGAGAGATGGAGGGGTCTTCTGCAGACAGGGTCATCTTTCCTGAGGAAGAGCCAACAAAGACCTGAGGATTCCTAGAAGTGAATTCCACAGATCCAGGACAGAAATTGGAACCTCAGACAGCAAGGTTGAAAAAAATATGAGAACTCTAGGATAAGTCAAGGATGCGAGTCATTCTTCTGAAAAGAGAAAGAAGACAGATTTTAATGAAAAGGTATGTGTTAGCAAGCCCATTGATTGTGAAGGCTTTAATATACCCTTGCCATGATCCACAGGGAACTAGCTCCAAGAACGTAGTAGGTACTTTACACCTCACATGGTGTTGAATTCAAATATCCTATGTGTTTTCCTATATACATATATGCATGATAACATTTGATTTGTAAATTTGGCCTAGTGAGAATTTTAAAAAAAAGTAATAAAATAGAATGGTTGCAGTAGTGTTCTCTAATAAAGCTATTAGCATTACTTCTTGTACTTGGGGGCCATTATTAAGTAAAATAACGAAATTTGGTCACAGGCACTATGACACTGATACCACGACAGTCAATAGGGCAACAGGACAACAACTAATGGGAGGGTGGCATATACAGTGTGGAAATACTGAGCACAGGGATGTTTTGTGTCCCAGCCAGGACAACTAAAGGCCAGATTTCACCAGCAGCTCAGAATGGCCGCAATTTTAAAAATATGAATTGATCATTTTCTACTTAATATTTTCAGACCAAAGTTTACCTGGGCATAGATGAAATGGCAAAGGTAAAAAAAAAAACCCTGGTAGGGTTATTACTGTAGTTTAGGCCAGATTAGGTGAAACAATGAGTGGGGTGAGATGAAGACATATACACAGTTACATAGATCAGAAGATAAAACCCAAGGCCAGGCCGAATATAAGGAGAAAAAGAGATGCATTGTAGAAGATGCCAACATCTACCCAACATTCTCAGACTCAACAAAGCTCTGATGTCACAGCAAAGTAGAAGTTAGATTAGGTTCAACCAGGATTAGTAGAGAAATACAGACAAACTATTGCCTAATGGTGACAAAGAAACGCCATTGCTGATCTATCTCTGTTTTCTCTCACTTTAAGCACCGAAAGTCTGAGATTCAAGACTGTCCTCTCTGACATTTTTGGATCCTCTAACTATAATCTGGCTTCTAGAGCATTCTGAATTCCCAGGTCCCCAGGATGACTATGTCAGTATTGGCCACATAGGAACCTTCCAGGCAGCAAGTAGAGGAAAGAATGTGCTCAATGAGCCCAGCGAAGATGCAAGGAATGCTGGGAAATGTAACCTCCATTCTGGCCAGCCATTTGTATAGCTAGAAAGTATTGCTATAGTATAAATACAAAGTGTCCTCCATAGTTTTAAGTGGTGTTTGGTGGCCAAGTACTGATGCTATTTTTAGAGGTTTTGCTAGCCTTTAAGAGGTGGGTCTAGCTGAAAGAGCTGAGTTACTGGTGTGTTTGTGGGAGAGGACAAACAAAGGACTCCTCTGTCATATGCTTATGCCATCAGGGTTTTTCTGGCCAACCAAGCATGTAATGCCAAAAAAAACAATGGTTTAGAAACTCTGAGAATGAGATTAAAAAATAAATCCTTGCTTTTTTGTTTCTGATAGCTGTTTCATCATTATGACAAGAAAACCATCCAAATAACAAAAGGAAGAAGAGATTGGGGGTGGAGGGGCAATCTCATGTCTGTAAAGGCAAAGGTGGACATGGTGCTGTACTTTTGAGTTGTTCACAACAGTTTGAGAACAGTGACTTCTCTATTGGGGACTCTCCATTTTCTTCATCCATCAAGTAAAAGGGTTCCTACCAGGCCTTTTACTATTCCTCCCAATTCTAGAGTGATGGATTCTACCTATACTTCCATGCATTTAGAAATTCTATAACTGTTCACTCTTCCTAAACATTGGTTGGATTTGACTTGTTATGTATGATAATTAATTGTCAATGACAACTTCATTGGACCTGAAGTGCCTGAGAGACAAATATTGGATGAGTCTGTGAAGATGTCTCCAAGACAGGTTTAGTTGAGGATGGAAGACCTTGAATCGTAGGTGGCATCACAGGCCAGGAAAAGAACAGAGCGAGCTGAGACCCAATGTCCATCACTCTCTGTTTCCGACAAATACAGGCGACCAGCTGTCTCATATCCTGTCCCCATGACTTCTCCTCCATGACACACCATATTCTTAAACCATGAGCCCAAACAAGCTTTTCCTTCCTTAAGTTGCTCCCTGTCAGGATGTGGTCACAACAATGAAAGAAGAGTAATTAATAAATTATTTTTACATTAATTGAAATCATTAGATAGCAATGCTTTTGATAGTTCTCACATATTTAATTCATGTATTTTGAGGAAAATCAAATTTTTGTGGGGTATTTGTGAGAGTGGTTGGTACACACATATGGAGGTCTGAGGTTAACGATGAGTATCTTCCTCAACTGCTTTTCTACATTAATCTTTAAGAAATAGTCTCTTACTGAACCTGGAATTCACTAACCTGGCTGGACTGGCTGAGCAGCAAATCCTAGGGATACACTCATCTCTGCCTCCTAGCACTGAGATTTTAGGTGTACACTGCCATGCCTAGCTGTGACATGAGTGCCAGGGCTCTCAACTCTAATTCTTGTGCTCTTTACCAACTGAGACATCTCCCACCCCCTTCAATTAAATAGTAACTCAATAAAATGAAATATTTTCCATTGTTCGAATTAACCATGGAATCTGAAACCATTAGAATTTTAAAGCATAGCTTCTTTGAAGAAAATATAAAAATTAAACCCCCTTCGATTAAAAATAATTGATTCTTAATGATAAATATTGGTGCCAGTGAAAAGCCATTCACAGCTATGGCAGTCACCAGCAATCCATGCTAGCAGAGGTCATCTGGGCAGAGGGAGGAGCTGAGCAATCTGGTCTTTGTTGCCAAAGCATCACCTTTCAGTGTTGTTTGGTTAATGACAGTGTTTCAGTATTACTTCTGGAAGTGATGGTTGAATGAGTTTAATTCACAATAGTATTAGCTACCAAGAGAAAAAGAATTGGACTTAGAACTTAGTCGACTTACAGTACAAAATGAACAACTTAAACTGAAAGTCTTGACTTATACCAACTGTCTTCCTCAGTTGAATCATTTCTCATCGTATTTCTAAATCCAGATAGCGTTAGGAAAAAGAAAATGCCAAGTGGTATATTTGACTCTAATTCCATTTTCTATTGGATGAATTGAATTTATATCTAGGTACTATGATAGTATCTATTTCATTTAATTTATAAAACTTCCCTGATTTGACCGCGCGCTCTAGGACCCCAGGTCAGCCCACAGGGACCCGGCTCCGACTCCCACCATCCAGCCGGAGCCGCGCGGGGGCCAAGGGATGAGGAGGACCTCCCCCTGCGCCCGGGCCCGCCCCAGCTGCCATCAGGTTAAATAGCTCCACGCCAACGCGCCCATCCTCCCTCTTTCGCCCCACCCCGCTCCGCCCATCGGGACACGTGTGCGGTCCACCCGGGCCTCACCCCGCGCCCTAGGTAAGTCCCCGTTCGGGCCCCGCCCACCAGTACCCCAGGCCAAATAATTCAGTTTAGTGAAATTGAGAGATCTTAAGAGTTAAAATGACAATGCCAAAGTCAAAGTGCAAATCCATGAGAAGCAACACTCAAGTAAACAAATTTCCCACTGAAGAAATTAATCCCATAATGTTAGACTCCAACCAGAACAAACGCGGAAAAAGGCCAAGAAAGCCTGACCCAGAATAACGACTTTCAAAATATGATCATTACCATGTTCAATACTATGAAAGAGGAAATCCGGGAGGAATTACATAATCGAATCAATCGCTTTGAAGAGGAACACAACAGACATCTGGAGGAGTTGAGAAAAACAGTGCAAGAAACAAAAAGTGGCATAGAGCAGTTAAAACAAACTCAAGCAGAGTTTAAAACTGAGCTAAAAGATAAGTTATCTTCAACCCAGAAGGCCACAGAGAGTCTTATCAACAGAACTAATGAAGCAGAAAACAGAATTTCAGACCTTGAAGATAAAGTGGGAGTACTAACCAGCTCAATGGAAGAGGTTGTTAAAGCCAAAAAGATACTTGAGAGAAATATCCAAGAGATATGGGACACCCTGAAGAAGCCTAACATGCGTATTCATGGAATACCAGAGCAAGAATCTCAAAATACCACCCCTGAGGAAATTTTTCAAACGATCATCAAGGAAAACTTTCCTCATCTAAAAAAAGAGAGGCCCATTCATATACAAGAGGCATTCCGCACCCCAAACAGATACGACCAAAATAGAAGCACACCGCGGCAAATAATAGTTAAAACACTCCACATTCAAGATAAAGAACTGGTGCTGAGAGCTTCAAGGGAGAAAAAACAAGTCACTTTTAAAGGCAAACCTATTAAAATAACAAATGACTTCTCAGTCGAAACAGTAAAAGCAAGAAGAGCTTGGAGAGACATACTTCAAGTATTGAATGAGCAAAAATGTCAACCCAGGCTGATTTACCCTGCAAAACTATCAGTCATGATCGAGGGAGAAAGAAAAATTTTCCAGCACAAAGACAACTTTAAGGGATACATGGCCACCAAATCAGGCCTTCAAAAACTGCTAGAAATGATACTCAAGCGTGAAGAAAAAAACAGGCATATCCAGGAGAACAGAAGGCAAATATAACACCATTAAAAGCGAAGCAATATACTTATAAAAGCTACTAAACATAATAAATGTCTGGAATTAACAATAGTTTCTCCATTATAACACTAAATGTTAATGGACTTAATTCACCGATCAAGAGACACAGATTACAAACTTGGATTAAAAATCACAATCCATCAATCTGTTGCCTGCAGGAAACCCATCTCACCACAAAAGATAGGCACGCTCTAAAAATAAAAGGCTGGTCAACAATTCTACAAGCAAATGGAAGCAGAAAACAGGCAGGGGTAGCCATTATGCTATCAGACAAAGTGGATTTCAAACCAAAAAAAATTATAAGAGACACGGATGGATACTACATTTTAGTCACAGGTACAATTCACCAGGAAGATTTCACAATACTGAACATATATGCACCCAACACGGGCCCCTCCACATTCATTAAGAAAACCCTACAGCGTCTAAAGCAAGAAATCAACCCCCAGACGATAATTCTTGGGGACTTCAACACCGCCCTCTCTACATGGGATAGATCAACAGGTCAAAAGCTTAACAGAAACACTTTGGAACTTAATCAAACCCTGAAAGAAATGGACCTCACAGATCTCTATCGAACTTTTCACCCACGCACCAAAGAATACACATTTTTCTCAGCAGCACACGGAACTTTCTCCAAAATAGATCACATATTGGGCCACAAAATGAATCTACACATATACAAGAAAGTTGAAATTCTAACCTGTGCCCTATCAGACCACCACGGCCTAAAGCTGGACATCGACAACACATCAAACAAGAGAAAATACACTAACTCCTGGAAACTTAACACTATGATGCTGAATAAGAACTGGATTCAGGAAGAAATTAAAAAGGAAATTCAAGATTTCCTGAAAGTGAATGATAACGAAAATACAACTTACCAAAATCTCTGGGACACAATGAAAGCTGTTCTAAGAGGTAAGTTCATAGCTCTTAATGCCCACGTCAAAAAATTGGAAACATCAGAAATAAACAACTTAACAATGCAGCTTAAAGCTTTAGAGAAACTAGAGCAATCTGATCCCAAAAGCAGTAGAAGAGAAGAGATTAGCAAAATAAGGGGAGAAATATCTGAAATCGAGACTAAGAAAACGATAGAAAAAATCAACCAATCAAAAAGCTGGTTCTTTGAAAAAATCAACAAGATTGATACACCCCTAGCTAAACTAACCAAAAGCAAGAGAGAGAAAACCCAAATTAACAAAATTAGAAATGAACATGGAGTTATCACTACTGATACCCAAGAAATCCAGAGAATTATAACATCATATTTCAAAAACTTATACTCTGTGAAGTTTGACAAAACAAAAGAGATGGATGAATTTCTAAGTAAATACAACTTACCTAAATTGAATCAGGAAGTTGTGAATTATTTAAATAGTCCTATAACATATAAGGAAATTGAGGAAGTAATCTCGAATCGTCCCATCAAAATATGTCCTAGACCAGATGGATACAGCACAGAGTTCTACCAGACATTTAAGGAGTTAATAACACCAGTACACCTTAAACTGTTCCATCAAATAGCAAAGGAAGGAACACTACCAAATTCCTTCTATGCAGCTAATATCGTTTTAATCCCAAAACCTAATAAAGATTCACTTAAAAAAGAAAACTATAGGCCGATCTCCCTGATGAACACAGACGCAAAGATTCTCAACAAAGTCTTAGCAAATCGGATTCAAAAACATATTAAAAAGATCATTCATGGGGACCAAGTAGGCTTCATCCCTGGCACACAAGGTTGGTTCAACATACGCAAATCAATAAATGTAATTCATCATGTAAACCAGTCCAAAGTCCAAGACCACATGATACTCTCGATAGATGCAGAAAAAGCTTTTGACAAGATCCAACAGCCTTTTATGATCAAAACGCTAGAGACAGTAGGATGGAAGGAACCTTTATCAATATAATAAAAGCTGTATACAACAAGCCCACAGCAAGGATTATGCTCAATGGGGAACAATTGGAAGCATTCCCACTTCGATCAGGAACTAGACAAGGCTGTCCACTCTCACCACTTCTATTCAATATTGTACTTGAAGTCTTAGCTGAAGCCATAAGACAAGAAAGGGACATAAGAGGGATTCAAATCGGCAAGGAAGAAGTCAAGCTATCCCTATTTGCAGATGACATGATCTTATAACTGAGGGATCCCAAAAACTCCACCAGGAAGCTCCTGGAACTAATTGAGAAGTTCAGCAGGGTGGCAGGATACAAAATAAATGTGCAAAAATCAGAGGCCTTCCTATATGCCCAGAATGAAAGAAGTGAAAAAGCCTTGAGAGAAACCATGCCATTTACTATAACCCCTAAAAAAATGAAATACCTTGGTATAAACCTAACCGGGAGGTAAAAGACCTTTACAATGAAAACTTTAAAACCCTAAAGAAAGAAATTGCAGAAGACACCAGAAGGTGGAAAGACCTCCCTTGTTCCTGGATTGGCAGAATCAACATTGTAAAAATGACCATCCTACCAAAGGCAATGTACAGATTCACTGCTATACCAATCAAAATACCAAAGCAATTCTTCAAAGAAGTTGACCAAACAATCTCAAAGTTCATATGGAGGCACAAAAGACCCAGGATAGCAAAAACAATCCTGAGTAACAAAAACACAGCTGGAGGTATTACCATACCAAACCTAAGTCTATACTACAAATCCATAGTTATAGAGACAGCCTGGTACTGGCTCCAAAATAGACACACAGATCAATGGATAAGGATTGAAGACCCAGATATAAGCCCACAAAGTAACAGCCATTTGGTCTTTGACAAAGGGGCCCAAAGAATCCAATGGAAAAAGAACAGCATCTTCAACAAATGGTGCTGGCAAAACTGGATCTCCACATGCAGAAGATTAAAGCTGGACCCGTACTTGTCACCATGTACAAGACTTAATTCCAAATGGATCAAGGACCTTGATATCAGGCCAGAGACTATAAAAACCATAGTTCAAAGGATAGGGAACTCCCTCGAGCTGATTGGGCTAGGCCAACACTTCCTAAACAGACATCCAATGGCACAATCACTGCTACCAACTCTCAACAGTTGGGATTTTGTGAAATTAAAGAGCTTCTGTTCAGATAAAGAGATTGTCACACGAGCTCAAAGGCAACCCACAGAATGGGAGAAAATCTTCACTAACCACATATCTGACAGAGCTCTACTGTCCAGAGTGCACAAAGAACTTAGAAAATTAAACTCCAAGGAAAACACTGGCCCAATTAAAAAATGGGCCCTGGAACTTCAAAGAAACTTTACCAGGGATGAAATTAAAATGTCTAACAATTATCTTAAAAAATGCTCCACTTCCTTCGCCATCAGGGAAATGCAAATCAAAACTTCCCTGAGATATCATCTCACCCTGGTCAGGATGGCAAAAATCCACAATACAAACAATGACAAATGCTGGAGAGGATGTGGAGAGAGGGGAACTCTCCTACATTGTTGGTGGGAATGCAGGCTCATACAGCCACTCTGGCGAGCCGTCTGGAGATTCTTAAAGAAATTAAAGATTGAAATGCCGTATGACCCTGCTATCCCACTTTTGGGAATAACCTCCCATGCAGCAGAGGTTCACCTCGATAGCACAAGCTCGACCATGTTCATAGCAGCACTGTTTACAATAGCAAAGTCATGGAATCAACCTAAATGTCCAACAGTTGATGAGTGGATAAGGAAACTGTGGTACATCTATACAATGGAGTACTACTCAGCCATCAAAAATGATGAATTACTGGAATTTGCTGGGAAATGGATGTCATTAGAAAGAATTATATTAAGTGAAGTATCCCAAACCCAGAAAATTAATCGCCGTATGTACTCCCTAATAGGTGGCTCCTAGTACCAAACTCACCCAGCCCACATTGAGACACTCAAAAGTAAACCTATGTAACACAGTAATTGCAAGGATTATGAACAAGAGAGATGGGTTAGGAGGGCCACACCAGAAACAAGGAGAGAGGAGACCATGTTACAGCAGAGAAAATAGGCCTCCATCAAGGTCTGCAAGGGGTGACATACAGTGCCCAGCAGAATGGAGTGAAGGGAATTGCAGGAGCAGCAAAACTGCAAAAGAAAATCAACAAACCACAATCCAGAACTTCAGAGACTCTATATCAATCACATAGAACTAGGACAGCCTAATCTCTCCCCATCCTGGAGCTCAGGGACATTTGCGGAAGAGGGGGCGGTAAGATTGTAAGAGCGAAAGGATGGGAGGAGCAACGATTTGCAAGATTCTCAACAATAGTTGGGGCCAAAGCAATCATAATGGGACTTTGCATGCCCTGCCCAATGTCCAGCGCACTGTTGCCCTCATAAAGTCTAGCATCTGTTAAGGGCACCGAGACCCCTGGAGGCAAGGGATTGACAGCCATAGTAGTGATCTTATGCTTAAGGGGAAAAAGAGAAAGGGCTTATGGAAATGCCACTGGGTCCTTATATGTCATCGGAGAGGAGGACCCAGAGGAGAGTTAGGCGTACACAATAAAGGACTCTCTGGGAATTGGGGGGGAGGCACTGGGGGAAGGGGAGGGGGAGGAAGGGGGAGGGAGGGAACTGGTAAAAAATTTTAAAATGTATAATTAAATTTTTAATAAAAAAAAAAATTTCAGTGAGACTAATAAAAAAAAAAAAAAAAAAACTTCCCTGATTTGTCTGACTGGTGTCTGAACTCAGATCCTTTTGTTTGTGAGACAAAGGCTTTAATCTCCCTATCCAACTAGCTTTCTTTTTAGTTCTCCTTCTGGGGCTGCTACTCCTCTGTTTTCACCTCTTCCCCCTTCTTTTTCTCTACCATATCTGCCTCTTCTTCCTCCTACTCTTAGTACAGCTTAAGAACTGCAGGTATAACATAAGATTCTATCTGCTTTCCATCAGTGATTAGCTAATTTTGTTAAAGATTTCTTACACATTAAGAATATTTAAAAAATTACTTTGAATATACATGTTTTATGAAATCACTGCTTATTTTCAGACAAATTCTTGGCTTAATTAATTCATGTAATAAACTTAGCAAACATGGTTTCCTGGAGTTAGGTATCAAATATACATGAGTACAAAATTGAACTGAGTACACTGGTCTGCACTTGTAATCTCAGTAGTTAGGCAGCAGAGACAAGAGAACCTTGAGCTCAAAGACAGCCTGGGCTATATAATGAGATCCTGTTTCAAAAATCCAAAACTATAAACGAGAAAGGAAGAGGCAGAATAAGAGGAAGAGGAAGAAGAGGCTAAGGAGTCATAGTCTTTGCCTCACAAACAAAAGGATCTAGTTCAGATCCCCAGATTCCATGTAAAAATGTGAATAAGGTGGTGGCCTTTAATTCTAGCCATGGAAGGGAGAGAGCTTGGGACAACCCAGAGCAAAGTAAAAAAGAGGTAGAACCTAAAAATCCAGGATGATTCTTGATGTTATCCTTGGGCCTCCTTTGACACACACACTCTCTTATACACACACACAGCTAGCGAAAAATATTTTCTAAAATTGATCTTTCGTTATTGATTTTCACGCCCACATATTTGTGTCCACAAATATGTATAGGTGATGTCTAGTAGTCATTCTAGTTCTGTATGCTGGCTGGTACTTTTAAGGTGCTTTAGTTTCAAAGCATATTGCTGCAGCAAAATACCTGATCTAAGCATGTAGGTCCATGTGACTCATGGGTGTGGAGGTTCAAAGTTGTCGGATGCCATCTTTAATCATTCTCCACTTTATATATATCCAGTTTGCTCCCAAGGATATCCTATGTCTGCTTCTAGTGTGCTTGAGTAGCAGGCAAGTGCCTCACATGTCCAACTTCTGCATGGATTTTGGAGATCTGAATTCCAGTCTCTTGTGTGGTAAATACTTTATCCATTGTGTGGTGAATACTTTATCACTGAGTCATCTCTCCAGTCTCCATTGCTTTCCAACTTAAAGTGCAGGCACAGAGTTCCCAGCATATATATGTGTGTGTGTACATGTGTATTATTGTGTGTATGAATACATAAATACAGATGTAAGTATCACACCTACTTTTCTGGTGGAACTATTTGCCCTGCAAAAAAGTATGGTTTATAATCACTTTGTCACTTTTTAAATAACTTTTACAATGAAATATTTTACTTATGTTTTAAATATAAGCCATTCTTAATTAACCTTCCTGTAACGTAGTCAATGTAGCAGCCAATGGCACCATAAAGCCCAGTCTATCAACTTTTCAGACATGAGCTAAACTGGCTCATTCAGACTTGGGCAGAGATGAGAGACTCAACTCATTCCAGTTTTCCAGTTGCCTAGAAGTTTCAATAAGGCACAATGACTGTCTATGGAGGCTCATAATAAAGCACTTAAATTCAGGGCTTCAAATGCATGTGCTGCCAGTCACGTGTCTTCCGAGGCCTTCAGACTGAAAACCCACAGCTGTGTTTATGCAGCAATTTAGAATCCCTATTACATATGCAAGCAACTGGGTTCCATGCTCAATCACAATTCATTCATTCTGCTGTTTTTGTACTAAAGAAACAATCTGAGAACTCTATGGCATTATGGCTGTCCCTTCGAAATCACAGAATCAGAGACTAAAGATGATCATCTCACAAAACTCACACATCTTTTCCATTCCCTACTAAGTAAAGTTCACAGTTAAAATTCCAGATATATGCAGTTAAGGTGTGATGTTCAACAAACATTTATTAAAATAAGAAAACATGGTACCATCAAAGAAGAAATTAAAGCACAAATTAACACTCATACCTAAAGAATCTTGAAGACTTGCAGACAGTGTTTAGAATCAGACTTGCATATGGTAGTGTGTGTGCATGCATATGCATGTACATATGCACATGTGTGTTCATGTTTCTGTGTATATATATCTATTACAGAGGCCATCACTACCGTACTGAATTTGTTTATAAATATTAGTAAATTCCGAAGCACTTATCTTTTGGGGTGTTCCAGGTCTGCCCAAATATATTATTTATGATTTACAAAACAATGATTTATGAAGTATTTGTTTACTCCAAGATCCACAACTGACCCTAGAAAATGTATAAGCAGCTCATTACATCTATTAGACACATTTTGAGAAGTTATCTAGGAACTGACAAGTTTACAACTAGAAAACTAATCTCACAAACTATAAACCCAATAGTGAAGTAGATTGTGTTTATAGATCTGAGTTATTGTTCCTGTATTATTCTTGCTTATTGATTATGTGTGCATGAACTGATGGGGACTGTGCCAGCTGCTTCTGAGGAAAATATGTTACTCTGAAACATTCACACACATTTTAAGAGGTGCTATCAAAGCAGAACTTTTATAATTGTACTGGACTATAACATGGGCTGTTTCCAATATACTCAAACTGATTGATTGGAATGTGAAGTTTCTCCTGGAAACAGCCACTTGCGTACTGGGTTCTCAGAAAGCACAGAAGAGCAAATTGTTCACCTCATGCATAGCTCTCTCACAATGCTTCTTTTCACTTTCTCTTCTCAGGGTTTGGGGGTGGGGAGAATCATCAGTCCTCCTTTCCTTTACATTGTATCGACCGATACTTTACCACCAGAATCTCTGGTCCTTGTGAGCCCACGTTGCAGAGGTGATAGGGAAGGATCTGGGACAGGAACAGAGGCTCGGGGCAAGAAGGTGAGCAGAAACAAAGGGAGCTTTTGCTTCCTTTTGTGAGCAGCTGCAGAGGAAAATTGTTGTGGGATTAATGAAAGAAACACAGAAATCCAGCAGAATGTTACCTTCTTATACATTTCTGTCTCCAGAAACTACATAGATAGCAGATAGGTGGGAGATTGATGTATAATGACAATAGATGGATAATAGATAGAGATGATAGATAGATAGATAGATAGATAGATAGATAGATAGATAGATAGATAGACAATAGATGGATAGATATATAGATACATGATAGACACATGGATGATAGATGTTAGGTAGGTAGATAGATAGATGGATAGGTAGATAGATAGATAGATGATAGATAGATAGGTAGATAGATAGATATACTATAGACACAAAGAAAGATAGATGGAAGCTTTCGCAGTGATAAAAGACAAAGAAATGCCAGTAATTAGACACAGATTTTGAAGTTATGGCTCAGTAGTTGAAGTGCTTGCTATACAGGCAAAAAGGCCAGAGTTCTGATCCTCAGATCCCACTAAAAATGCTGGGTGGGAATGGCATTACCAGGTGGACATATAGTTACAATGCTACAAGGTAGATTCTGGAAAGCTGGTTAGTCAAACTAGTCCTATAAGAGAACTCTGGTTTTAATTAGAGTCTAAACTTCAAAAAAAAAAAATGAAGTAGAAGAGTAACCAATGATGATTCTCAATATCAGTCTCTTACCGCAGGTGCAGAGGTACATGCATATATGCACCACCTACATGTAGACACACACATATGCACATATCCCAAATACACAGACACATGGAAATGGAAAAAAGCAAAGTCGAGCTACACAGATCAGAATTCTTATTCACTTTTTGCAAGCTGTTTGATGTGAGAAGTTTATTTAGACCCCACTGGGCCTCAGTTTCTCCTCAGAACAAATAGAGGTAATAATACTTAATGAACAGGTAGTAGAAAAGATTACACAGATAATTCATGTACAGATTATCTAAGTTCTTAACATTACTTCCTGACATTGTGCTTCGGATGTGGTGGGTCATATCCCTAGCCTTCCTAGAACGTATAGGCCTGTGTCCACAGACGGCAGTGATTTGTACATTGTTCAGAATATAAGAGACTCTTAAAAATTTTGGCTACCATTATTTTGGTGTCACATGTTTTGAAGACTGCAGGGATCTTCTGAAGGAACAGTTCTGACTTAATTAGACACTTAGTTTCCTTGAGGGTCTCCTCAGGTAATGTGATAAAGCAGTTAGAGATGAACCAGTGCCTCTCAGATGCCACTGTGCCTAGAAATCCCTGAGGATGCCACTGGAATGCAGATTCTAGCTCAGCAGATGTGGGGCAAGGCCCAGGTTCCACAGACAGAAAGCAACCAGAATGAGACCACTGGTCCTGCCAACCCGGGTACCACGCCGGTGAGCACTCATGTGGCTGCCTCCTGGGAGGTGGACTAAAGGAGGGATGTATCCCAGATATTCATATTCTCTCTCTCTCTCTGTCTTTCTCTTACATCTCTTTCTTGACTAATTTTTTTTTGTTTTTGACTCTAGAAAGTAGCTTGTCATGACCTGTAAAGGAAGTGTGCGTGTATTACATGTATGTATAATAATACATGCATGTATGTGAATATGTACATGTGTGTGCATGTAACTGTGTGATCAACTAGACCTAAGCTGTTATCTCCAGTCATCAAATTGAAAGCTGACCTTGAGCAAGTTGCTTAGAGATTTCATTATCCACATAAAATAGAAAAATAATAATATTTCTGGATTGTAGTGCCACTTAAGTGATGCAGTGTACTGTACTTAGCACAAGTTCCATGTGCACATTGTGGTGGCCACACACAGTCATCTATTCAAATTATCATCATGACCACCATCATTAAGAGCAAGGAAAGGCAGTGTGTTACAGTACAACTCCACTTCAGCAGCCACAGTGTGTCTCCCACACTACTGTGTGTCAGAATCAGCTGGAAGCTTAGCATTCACAGACTTCTGGCTCTGCTCCAAGTTCTGTAAACTTGGGTAGGTTCCAACATTCCGCATTTCTATCAGGTTCACAGGTGATGGACGTGGCTGGTTTAGGGAAAACCTATTGCAAACCTTAATCTACAGTTACTTCATGAAACAACAGGACTGAGAGATGAGGAATTCCCAGTAGTGAATTTTCCACACTAATGGAGTGACTTTAGAAAGGACACTTCCTATCCTTAATCAACTTTCAGTTCACACGTTTCTAAAAGAGCTCATTTTTATTATCTCTGTGAGCAGCAATTCTTGACTATAATTCAACTATCCTTTCTGATGGAAGTCATTTTGTAATTTATGTATCTTGATTTCTGATGGGATAACTTATGAACTTAAAATCAATCTGGGTGGGATTTCCAGAATGCGTTTCCAGTGGAATCACCATAGTTTGCTGAAGAGATGGTAGTCAACTTATACAGCAGCATGTGCTCCCTATGAACTTTATCTCCCTAACATTGTGCTTGCCAGATAGATGAATTGCAAAATGGGGTGAGCATAGACTGGACTCCAAAGACCCACCAGCCTCAAAGTGTTGTGTGGGTTTCTGGTGAAAGTCGTCCTGGTGGATGTTTCTCAACACAGATGAGGCTTCTGTCTTCAGCTGTGTTTTAGTCTTCCTCAAATCTTTGTGTGAGCCAAAATATATCACACTAAAATTCTTTGTGGATGTTTAGATACTTATAAAACCACTTGTCAGTCATACTTAAGAATGAGTAGGGATGCTGGAAAAGGTGGGCTAGGGTAGACTTTCAAGTTCCTGCCAGCTGGAACCCCATGATCCTTGGAAAGATTTCCTATTATGTGGCTGTGGTGTAAGATCCAGAGTAGAGGCATGGGGGGGGGGGATGATTTAGCTTTTTTGGGTTTTGCTGCCAGGATGGAAAGAGATTAATTCTAAGTCTCATCACCTTTTACTTCTACCCAAGACCTTTCAAACTATTCTTAAATTGCCACTCAGCTGTTCAAAAGTATGCGGGACTAGATGACCCCACTTGACAAGAACTGTAGCTGCAATATGAGTGAGAGGACCCACAAAATCACACAGGCCAATCCTGAGGTTTAGCTTCAGGGTTTCCCAGGGGGTTCTCATTTCATGTATGCTCCCAGAGAATAAAACGATCACATTTTGGGCCCACAGGGCTGGCACATGTTGTAATAAGACTCCTCCATCTATTCAGTAATCATTCAAACTGCAGAGCAAAATTCTCTTATTTTTTATTAATTTTTTATTTTCCTACTTTTACTAGCATATTGAATACTCATCCCTGCTTTCCTCCATTCCTCCCTCCCTCCCATCTCTTTCCTTCCCTTCATCAATCCTTCCCACTCCCTCTCACCCTCCTACTTGTATGTTTCTCTGGACTCTAGAGTTCACTTTGGCTTTTCTACTCTTTTAAGCAGCTACTTACAAAAAGGCTGTTAAAAATAAATAAAAGGTAGAATAGCATGATATTGTATATCTATTTGACTATATTCATTGTTTAACTAAATGTACTTGCAGGCTCAATGCTAATCACATTATACACATGCATGTACACAAGTCATACATTAAACAAACTTAATTGTTCATTTGCTATTGCCAAGGGTTTAACTCTTAGTGCACTGTGGGGACATGTTTTAAAGAGAAAGAGCTAGAAGGGAAACTGAAAGCTAAGTCTCTTTTTCCTCCCCTCCTCTCTGCTACACCTGTGCTCTTGTGGTAAGGACTCCTGTGATGATGTATCGGTTGCTTTGGAGAATTGTCTGACTGACCTGGGATAGGATGGCCCTTCCTTTGCTATTCTAAATGATCTGTACCTGTCTGAGGCCATGCATCTGGAGGAAACACTTTGCTAATGTATCATGGGTCATCAGACAGGCAAATCAACCATTTTCCACTAATTATCATCACCCCTTGGCCAACCTTTACTGGCTGAGCCAGGTCATCCTTGCTCGCAAATTTTTTTTGTACTAGAAACAGCAGTAAATACAAATCACTTTGGTGTCATGTACAATTTGAGAAAACAACCCTTCTCTAAGTCCATTGAGACTGACTGTATAGCTTATCTGCTCGTGTAATCTAAAAAAATGATGAATTGTTTCTATATTGTGATGTCTGTGTTGTGTAACAGAGTACCATGTGTGAGTGAGGTGGGAGAGAGTACGGAATCTCAAATTCAAATACAGCAGCTGTGTCCAGGCTTCCTTAAAACAGTGATGACATACTCAGACAGGTTCTTGTGGCACTGGTATTTCTTGGATCATTACCTTTCGTTGCTGTATTTTAGGTGCTAATCACCAAATAAAGCACTATAGGTAGGTGCTTCTTTTTTTGTTACAACATTTGTAGATTCATTCACTCGTGTGGACATTTCCTTACCTAAAACATTGTGCTTCAGAACACTGGATTATTTTATTTTCCTTGATGTTGAAGAAACATTAAGGATGTTTAATCAGATTGCTTTGAGATAAAAGTGCACAAAGGAATGTTCGCGATTAGTAAGCACCACAGATTTCTCTATTTTGCCTCCCCAAGGTGCTAAAACGAGCCAGTCAACTTTCCTTAATCTAGGAAGTCACACGGAGAAGTAGAACATCCATATTATCTGACAGTGCAAGTTAACAGAAGCTCTCAGCTGGGAAGGCTGTGCCTTCAGGGATGTCCAGCAGATCTGGAGGCCAGAAGGAACACGGGAGTGGGATCTGCTAGCATCCGGTGGAGAGTGGTTAGCCCAGTGCTCCTTGCCTTCCTAAGACAGGACATCATCTCAAGCACAGCCAGTCAGGACACCACTATACTAGAGCTGGATTTTGTTCTGAATACAAAGGACATCAATAAAACAGAGGAAGGAATAATCATTGTGATTCTTCAAATATGAGAAGATCACAACCCCAGCAAAGACACTCGGTCCCCGACAAGAGGGTACTTACCTTCAGATTCTGTGTCTCTCCAAGAAATACAAATGCATGAAGCACTTCACCAGGTAAATCAGGGGCACATGTTTATCTGTCCCCACAAATTATTTGTGATTCCCAATGCTATGAAGCAACCAACACCCCAAGGTTTATTTTCCTTTCTGAGTAGCGTGCACTGGACTGGGGTACTGTGGCCTTGGGTTTTGTGAGCTCATCCCATCCTCTGGTCGCTTACTGCACTGTGGAACACACCCTGAAACAGGGTGGCCATCTACAGCACGTTCTTCTAAGTAATTGGAGCACTGGCGGGGCCTCATAATAAAGAGCACTATGTGTTTATCATTCGAGCATATGTCTCCTTTCTCAGGACATGATCTGGTGTGTACTCTTGCTGTTTACTTCTGTTGCCTGCTGTATTAGCCCATCCTTTCTCACTTACTTCTCTTCTTCCTGTTGTACACAATGCAGTCTTTGCTTCACATGCTAAATTATTTTGCCGAAGCATCTCTTCCTTCAAAAAGGCCTTCCTTAATCGCTCAGACTAAAGCATCCTCACTGCTGCTTTCATGCACTCCTCTCCGTGTCTTTATGTCCAGCTCCACTTACATATTTAGATTGCACATTCAATCTTTCTGCTTATATAACTCTCTGTTCTGTTTTTGAGACAGGATCTCACTCCTCTCAAGTTTGGCCTGGAACTTTCTATGTAGATCAGGCTGGCCATGATCTCCGGCAGTACTGCCTCAACCTCTCAAGGATTAAATATGGTTTTCAACATCTTTCCATTTCATTTCACTGAAAGCGTCACTGAGGGAAAGATGGATGTATTGTATTCATCATAATCTTTCCAAACTGGCACCTGGTCAGACAGAATTGTTGTCGGGATGAGATACAAGGCTGCCCACTGATGCATCACTTTCTATGGCCACGGTTTCCTTCTACTGTATGTGATAAGACGCACACGTCCTGCCACTGTTGTTCTTCTACACACAGATATGCTCTGTAGCTTCACTTAAGTCTATTTTCCTGCGTATGTTAGGATGTAAGTTCCAATCTGTCAGATGTGACATGGTTTTGCATAGACCAGGTGGCAATTCACTGCACACTGCCCTAGGCCAATCTTGACTCAGAAGAGTTCTTTTTACGGAATGGTGATTTTTGGCTGATCAAAGAATCAGACACAGTTGGAAGTCCTTGGAAGATGCTCAATTCCAAGAAGAGAGCAAAAGGGATTCGCTATGCTTTGTATGTGGTCTCTTCCCAAATGTTCATGAATGAGAAGCCTGGTCACCATCGTGGAAGTTGGTACCAACTTCGAGAAGTGGAGGGCAGTGGGAAACAATTGGGTCTTTAAAAACAGAGAATGTCTTGTTGGTCCAAAACAGGATGTTTTGAGAACCAGGCTGCTGACCAAGGTGCTGGAGGCCTGTGGTGAGTTCAAAGTCATCTTGAACTACTAGTGAGAGAGAGACATGGAAGGAGGGAGAGAGAGAGAGAAAGAGAGAGAGACAGAGAGAGGGAGAGAGAGAGAGAGAGAAAGAGAATATTTAAATCTGTCTTGGCGAATGCTCACTTCTGTGTGTACTCCTGCCAGTGATGTTATCTGCCATGGGGTTTCAAAAGAGCCCCATGCTCCTAAATCTCTAAGATTGTGAGCTAAGAAAATCTCTGTAAAGTACTTATTCTCACATGTTTTGTGAACACAAAGTGAATTAGAAGAAGGCTGTTCTCCAACCTTTTAAAAAAAACTGGTTTGGCTTGTGCTTCTCACCATAGCCAAATACATGAGTAGAGTCATTTCTCCTACTCTTGAAACTGGATTGAATTGAACACACATGTGATTCAATTTGACCCATGGAATTTTAGAAAATGTGGCAAACAGAGACTTGAGAAGTGCTTGTGCTTTGGCTCTTGTTCTCCTGCTGGTCTTTGTATCCTAGGATCACATGTAGAAGCCCTGGTGGCCAGAAGGAGAATGAGAAACTCTTAGAAGTGACCCATACCAGCTGAAGGCCCAGCACCACCTGGCCTGAGGTATGTGATCTGTTGAGTCCCTGCCCAGCGGGCCCAGTGTCATGTGATAATGATTTTTGCTTGTCTACTAATTTAGGAGGATGGTTTGCTACATGAAAAAGGTAAGGATAGAATCACAAACAGCTTGCTACTCTCTAGATGCTCTAGGTGGTATGACGCATAGTTGTAAAGAGTGATTGTGACAGTGCTTGTCCAATTCTTAAGTCTATTAAGATCTGTCAGAGTACATTTCTGCCCCAAAGACCCAAAGATGGGGAATCACTGTATTTTAACACAATTTCCACTTAAGAAATTTATGTAACAAATTAGCACACCAGAAGTTCTGAAAACCCATAAAGCGAAGCAAACCTATTTTTAGAAAATGAATGCTAATTACCTCTGGGTGTCATGGTTTTGTTATCGGAGTCTCTGCTGAAACCATCCTCTAAGCAGAAGGCCACAAGGCTGGTCAGAGCTGGGAGACTGTGGTCTTAGCTTAAAGCACAGATTCTCCAAACCTCATTGCCTTTAGCAAGAGTCACTTGGTAAACAAGAGATACCACTCCCGCTTGGGTCCTCTAGGTAGTTTTGTCATCCCGGATGGAAATCCAGATGCTGAGCCGTCATCTCGTGCATGGGTTAGGCCAACCCTGCAGAGAAAAAAACATCTTTTTCATGCAAATGTTTTCTGAGTTACTGCTCTGGGGAGTGCTGAGGACACATTAGTGACCAAGTCCTTGTCCTCTAATGTAGTCAGAGTGTAGACAGGTCATGGTATGACTCTTTAGTAACCCACTAAACTCTGGAGTAGGCTTGCATTCTAGAGGAAACACTAGATAGTATTTTCCCAGCTGGTAATAAAGACTGAAGCCAAGCAGAGCCAAGGGCACAACAGCACTGCTCTAGCTTGCCCCAGGGTCCTAGGGTTGCTTAAGTTGAGGAAACGTGCTGCAGTCCCCAGGTGTGTGATTCAGTGGGTCATGAGAAGTATGGTTGAGGGTTTCCACGTCAAATATAATTTCAGAGTTGGGAGATGGCTCAGTTGGCATCGCGCACTCCTGGAAGGCATGAGGACATGAGTTTGACCCCCAGGACCTACATAAAAACCATGGTGACAGCTGCACTTGTAATCCCAATGCTAGGAAGACAGAAACAGCCAGCGTAGCCTAGTCAGCAAACCCTAGGCCAGCGAAAGACCGGCTCACAGCAGGGTGGACTGCTCCTGCGGAATGGCACCCCCAGTTGACCTTTGGTTTCCACACACAGGTGCTCCTGTGTACACACACACACACACACACACACACACACACACACACACACAGAACCTGTGTTTGAAGGTTTCATGTTCAATTGGAAGGGCTATGAGAGACCTCTCTAAAGTGAAGGAGAAAGCCATTTGAAGATCTAGGAAGAGAGTTTAATGACAAGTACAATGACCCTGAGGCACAATTGTACTAGTGATAGATTAATAGTGAAGACTGATTTTTCCTCTCGCTACCGTTATGGTAGCAAACCATGGAGCTTGCTGCCTCCATGGTGTGAGGAGTGAGGGACCGTGTTCAATAGATTGTGACATGTAGATCCACTGGAGTGTAGCTTTGTCAGACATGTTCCCATGAGGCTTAATGCTCACATTACAAATGCCTAAAATGGTTTTGAAAAAAGAAAAAAAAAAACTGCTCATGCACATGCTCTGGCCAAGCTTGGTTGGATTTAATAAAGCGGGGTCACTTGAACTCACAAGACCCCTAAATCCTTGCTGCAGATGCCCCTTACTTCCCATGTGAAGGCACAGTGTGACTTTTCCCACATTCTCGGCTTTCCCCAGGTGAGACCACAGGATGTTTTTAAAGGTCTACTTTGGAGGAAAGTTTTTACACCTTCTGCCTCATTAGGTCCTCTAGATTTGATCTCACACCCCAGGAAGGGCAGGATCTCCATGCTCACAGCACAGAGAAGCCAACCCACAGCAGCCACTGACTTACTGTTCTCTTCATATGGTCTTTCTTGTAATGGTTGAAGTTCTAGAGAGCATGGGGCACCCGTGGAGCAGGGCCCTGGGAGCCAGCAAGGTCTTCCCACTAGTCTCAAGAGCACTCAGCCTCGCTTTATGCATTTGAGTCATCAAACAATGGGCCTTTCTGAAGCAAGTTCATTTTTAAGAAAGGGAAAGCTAACTTCTGATCTCTAGAGATTCAGATTTTCTGAATCTCTTCCTTTCTTTCTTTTTTTATTATTATTTATTCAATTGTGCGTGTGTGTGTATGTATGTGCACGCGCATGTGTGTATGTGTGTGTGTAGAACCACGGATGAATCGGGAACCACCATGGACGCCTCCACCTCCTTCTGCCCTGGGATTCACAGGCTCTGCCCTACCAGGATCAGAAGCTTCCGCCTGGCGTCTATACGTGGGATCTGGGATCCGAACTCAGGACCTTCTGCCTGCAAGGCAGAGGCTTAACCCCTGAGCCACCTCTCCAGCCCCTCTTCCTTTCTGTTTACATATTTGAAAGACAGAACAAGAGTAAGAGCAACCAAGTTGATGGGGGAATATACATGCCACGGCACACGTATGAGGTCCGAGAACAACTTTGAAAAGTCAGTTCTCTCCTTCCGGCATGTGAGCTCTGGGGACTGAACTCAGATCCCTTGACTTTCCCACAGGCACCTTTTCTTACTGAACTATCGTACTGTCCCTGTTCAATAATTTTAAGTAAATCTGCATAGCAATATTTCTCCATATTATATGAAAACACAAACAGAATTAACCATAGGAACTCGTCGAGGTTAAGGACCAGTCTGGGGATTCAGGGGTGCTCTCCAGGGCTGACCAGTGCTTCCTCTGACCTTCGTAGCCACAAAGCCTCTGGACACAGAGTAAGGAGCTGCCCACAGGCATGGAGACGCTTCCCAGAAGGGACAGTTTTATGTCAATCAAGCAAACAGTTTGAGTCAGCAACACTTTTATTTAATGATTGATCTGAGATGCAGGGTTATAGAAAATTAGCATACAGAAGATGTCTGCTTTGGTTCCAGGAATCTTTCAGGCTGCCCATGAAAAAGATATCACCTAACATGTTCTAGATGAATTCAAAGATGTTTCATGACTTGAATATTACTTTCTGACACTGATTAAAAGTAAGTAAAAGTAGAGCTGGAGAGGTGGCTCAGGGGTTAAGCCTCCGCCTTGCAGGCGGAAGGTCCCGAGTTCGGATCCCAGATCCCACGTATAGACGCCAGACGGAAGCGGGGGCGGCCTGCGCTTCTGGTCCTGGTAGGGCGGAGCCTGTGAATCCCAGGGCAGAAGGAGGTGGAGGCGTCCATGGTGGTTCACGAATTCGTCCGTGGTTCTACACATACACAGACACACACATACACACACAGACACACGCGCACGCGCACATACACAGTTGAATAATAAAAAAAAAAAGCATCTTTAAAAAAAAAAAAAGTAAGTAAAAGTAGTGGTCAATCCAAGCTATAGCCTATCTACCTAGGAACAAGAAAAACTTCTTTCCTTCGATTTACATATCAAATGCAAACTCTTAAGAATCATCAGGAAAACACACTGCCATGACTAGTGGAACTTGGGCATATTTCATTGTGAATCCATACATAAAGAATAATAGCATATCTTGCTTGAAAAAAACATCAAATTCCCAATGAGTCAGACATGCATAAGGAATAGCTTAGGAACCTGGACTTCCCATTTGGTTTAGCCTAAGTACTACCCCAACCCCCAACACACACTTCTGGAAATGCACTTGGCAACTTTAGGTCTTTTACTTTCATGTGTATATATATATGTATCTCCAAATAATGCACTTGGTAACCCCAGACTCCTATCTGCATCAGGCTACATGTACAACTCTCTCTAAACAATGGGATAAAATCAGACTCACTGTGGAAGGGTATATGCACAATAGGAAAAATGATTAGATGACCTGATCTGTCAATCAAAACAGAGACCCACCTAAGCTGCACCCAGTAGCAAGCAGCCCCTCCTTCCTTCAGACCTGCTGCTCCCTTGCAGCATATCCTGACTTTACTATTGCTTTGTTTTGAATAATAAAAGTTTTCTTTGCTACTTTTACAGATCTGTGTGGGCTTTTATTTCATTCTTGAATAGAATAACCTGGAAGCACTTTGTCCTGATTGTGACTACCAGTAATACGAAGCTCATGTGTTTAGTTAAAGAACACCATAATATTGTAATGTGGTGCCACTAGCCTGAAATCCAGCTTCTGTAGACAGAGGCAGGAGGATCACCAGCAGTCTAAAGCTTGCTTAGGCTGCAAAGTGAGAACCTTTGTTGAGTAGGAAAGGAAAGGAGCTAGTAAGTGATTCTTCTGCAGGGACGCATGAGGCCACGAATTCAATCTTGGAACAATGCAAAAAGCTAGGCTTTGTGCATGCTTGTGATTCTAGCACTAGGAGGCAGACAGATGGAGCACTGGGGCTCACTGGGCCAATGTAGCTTAGTTGTTGGGCATCTGATCAATGGTCATTGTGAGACCCTGCCTGTCATGATTTGAAATGTGTCCCCCACAGTCTCATGTGTTTGGGAAAGTCATGGTACCTTTGAAAGGTGGAGCCTGCTGGAGGAAGATAGTCACAGTGGGTGGCTTGAGGTGGATTAGTTCCACTCTAACGTCCAGTAGAAGTTAGCTCTTGCAGTTTTGCAGCTCTCAGCTTCCAAGATGCTTGCAGTGACTTAGCCTGCCTCCAGATTCAGCTGACAGCCATGATGTATCTACCATGAAAGACTTTATCTCCTCTCTGGAACCATAATCTTAATAAATCTCGCTTTCTCCCTTAAATTGCCTGAATTTGGGTGTTCTCTCACAACAACAGAAAAGACTAACCAGTATACTGCCTCAAAAGAGGTAGACAGCATTTCTAAAGATGACACCTGAAGCTGTTCTCTGACCTCCAAATGCATGAATAAATGTGTATGCATATCTGCACACACACACACACACACACACACACACACACACACACACACACACCACATACACACATGCATTAGAAAGAAAGAAGAATGGAAGGAGAGTAGGAGGGAAAGGAAAGAAAGAAGTAGGGAATACTACATATTAAATAAAGACACTTTAATCTTGCTCTACTGCCTGCGTAGAAGTGAAATTTGGAGTACTAACTGGGACTCATTTGTCCCACTGTTGACTTTACACAAGTAGGCAGGAAAACCAAAGGTATGCACATAATCACAAGTCTTGCTGGGATTCATGCACTGCAGGCCCAGCACTTGGAGAATCCTGGATGATCCTAGTTTCTCCTCAATTGGAAACCCATCCCAGACCTTCTAGAAACTGTAGGTTAGAAAAAGACATTGCAGGCTGGAGAAATGGTTCAAGGGTTAAGCTTCTGCCTCACAAGCAGAAGGTCCAGGGTCATGATCCTGGATCCTATGTAAAAGCACCAGCCAAAAATGGCTGTGGTCTGCATTTACAGCCCTGGAAAGCAGAGCCTGCGAAACTCCAGAGTAAAGCAAAAAGGAGGTAGCACAATCCACAAGCCCTTTCATACACACAGACACACAGGTGCAAAATTTAAATTTAAAAAAAGAAAAAGACATTACACCAAGGAGTTCTGTAGCCAGCAGGAAAGATTTCAGGGAAAATGTCGTGAGAAGCACTTCCTAAGAGTGGAAGGTCAGAGAGATAATTCAGCAGTATGGAACCAGTTGCAAATCCAGCAACTTGAGTTAAATCCTGGGAACCTGACATGGTGGAAGGAGAGAACAGACTCTACCTCTTACCCGTGTACCGTGGTATTCTCTCTCTCTCTCTCTGTATCACACACACACACATATGCACACACAAATCATAGAACTTTTTAAGAAACAATGGAATTGTTCCCTTTAAAACCCACCTCAGGTCAACACAGGAGTCTGTCTCACAGGTATCAGTCTACAATCTGAATTGGGGTGTATGCTCTCGTCTGTGCCAAAGAAAACAGGTCTCTTCTTTTTCAGAGAATTTCAAGCTGTCAGTTGGCACATGAGGGAAAGCTTTGGATTATTTTTCTCCCTGTTCTAGCTCTAGAGTAGAGCTGGAAGCAGGCAGTTGCATTGCTGCAAATATTCATAAATATTTACTGAAGTTTTCAAAAGCTATACATTTCTTTTCCCAAAACAATAGTGGTTGACCACATGTATCTGCCACCTACTGTGTGCCAGGCACCATCTCTTACCTGTGAGCGTAAGGACTGAACCCAGGACAAGAGTTATAGGTAGAATTATTTCATACACATTTTTTCTGTTTCTATTTGCATATATGTGTGTGTTAAGTACATGCATGTGTGTATGTATGTTTATACGTGCATGTGTGGTGATGTGTACATGTGTGCATGCAGATGCACAATGTTCAAATCAGGAATCGCCCCAACCACTCTTCCACCTTATTCTTTTGATACAGGATTTCTAATCAAACTCAGAGCTGATAGAGCTAATGTGGTTGGTTATCTTATTTCCGGAATTCCGTGTTTATACCTTCTGTGACTGGAATTATATAGGGAGGCAGTCATATCCACCCAGCCTGGTGGATCTGGAGATTCAAACTCTGGGGCAAGCACTCTAATTGCAGAGCCATCTCCCTGGCTCAGTTGTTTCTTCCACTTTTTACAGGTGAAATAACTGGAGACACTAAGGAATACACCCGAATCATACAATGAGAAACAACCACATCCCTGACTCAATGCATCAGTGTGTTGTCTGTATGGATCTCAGAGGAAGGCTCTGCTTAATTCTTCACAAAAGGAGACTCAGGCCTGCTTGGCCTAGCTCTTGATGTGTTTTCTCCAAATGTATTCTTTCTCTTTCGAGATAGACACACATGACTTAGCACTGTGCAGGTCAGAGGACAACTTTCAGAAATTGGTTCTCTTCCTCTACCTCTGAGAGCCTTTCTGTGCCATCCTGGAAGAACCACAGCACATGAAATTAATTTCATGAGAACCTGCATTGCCCTCAACTTGAGACTCTCATTTAAATTGACAACGGCAAGTAAATTTTAATTATTGCCATTCTAACTAGACCCATTGAGGGATATTAAAGATCCAAGCATTGTCCATAATCATAAGAACCACAGCATATTATGCCTGTCATTGTATTTAGAGAATTTCCCCTCCTCTGGCAGCCACTAAATGCCAATAGTTTCTCAGTGATGGCTGGGGCCTTGCAACTCCCCCCCCATGACAGAGTGTTTATGATGACCCCATCTTAGCACCTTCCTTTTTTATACAGGCTTCACTGTGTGGCTTAGCTCCATGCAACTGCAAAGGGAGCCTGTGAATTCATGGCTGCCTCACACAATTTTGAATACTGATTACACAATTTTGAATACTGAACACTTGAATACTGAGGGCTTCATTCTTGCAATACTAGATACTATTCTATTTAGATTCATTAGATTTGAATACTTTAAGTATTCAATGTACTGAAGTCAGAAGATGCTAATTCACCATCCTCTAACTGCTCATAATTAGACTGGCACCTCAGAAAGGAACATTAATAAAACAGCAACCTATACAATCACTTATTCTACTGTCACATATTGTAATATACAGTTATTATGAACTAGTACTAATAAAATAACTTGAAGTTGACATATGGCCAGTAATTCCACTCTGAAGTATGTGCCCAAGAGGATATGAGTCTGTGTATCCATAAAAAATGTTTTGAACATTTAAAGTATTTTTATATGGCAGATTAGAGAATGGAAATTATATAGTAGTATTTTTTCTAATCCACACAATAAAGTGAATTTATCTTAGATACATGAAGTTGAGCAAAATGAATCAAATGTAAGAAAGAATACACTGAATGACGACTTTTATACAAAGTTCAAAGTCTGGTGAAAGTAACCAATGGTGACAGAGGTCAAGAGTGGCTATATCCAAATGGGTGGCATTGCTGGCAGAGAAATGACAGAGTTTCTGCAATGCTGAGAATATTTTCTATCTCATTCATATTGTGATTACATAGTGGCACAAAAATATGACAACTTATCAAATTGAACATTTAGGACCTATCTGTTTTATTGTATATAGGATGCAAATCAGTAAAAGTCACCTCTCTGACTTTTTTTGAAGCCTAGCACTTTGCTTTCTCCACACCTACCTACGCTGATACAACCAGGTCTAATTCTTTATTTTCACAGCATCTATGTAGAGAACAGATGATTTGTGCTAAGATGGAGTTTAGCCTAGTGACAGATATATTAAGATAATACTAAATACTAAAAATGCAGTGACTAAGCTTTCATGTTTCAGTGACTTAACACAAAAGTTGATTCTTCAATCACTGACACGTTTCCACACAGTGAGTAAAGGACTTGGTTTCCTTCCAGCTGTGGCTTATTGGTCAGTGCCCAGGGGCTGCAAGATCACCTACCTTTCAGTTGGAAAACAGAGTAAGAGAATGTGACTGGGAAATCTTCTAGCCAGTGGCACACACAGTTTGCTTTGCTTTGGGGCCTCATCTGATTGTTGATGCATACGAGCTATGTGAATGTGAAGCATGTAGGGCTCTCTTTTGCATTCCGGTAGAAAGGCTGGTTCAGCCTCCACCCTCTGCCACCAGTATCTGGGCCTGATCTTAAGCACACTAACTTACCTTCCTATGTCTTAGCTCCCCCATCTGGATAAATGAGCTCTACAGCATTGTTTCAGAGTTCTCAAGTGAAGTGCTTAGGACAGTACCTAGAACTTCTGTTTAATAAACAATGGGTGCTATAAACAGTCATGTGCAGTGTCTGAGCCCTGGAAACGTGGGTCTTTTCCTCCAGTAAAAGTTCAAGTGCTCTCTTACGTGCTTATGCAAAGGGTACAAACTCAGGAGAGCCCAGCATTTTGTAGACTGGCACTTAGTCATTCAGTTGTTCCACTTAAAATGCTAAGAAATAATTTTAACTCTACCTTTATGTTTTATAAGGGAAATATGACAGGACATGGAACATGTGCACGAGCAGAGGATGTGCACACAACATTCATGACTCCCCCTCTTATCCATTGTTCCATCCGAATGTGAAATTTGTCCCATGAACATGGAATGCAGAGGACCTACATGAGTGAGATTTTAGCAAAGTCAAGGGGGGAACCAGGCACATATGTTCTATCTATGACTAAGGAAGTGGGGACACTGCCAGCCTCTGTCTAATCAGAACAAGGTCTGAACTCAGAAAGAGACTCCAACGGAGGATGCCTTCATGCCCTTTTTCTTACTTGGTGCCACTTTCCCCACATTCACTGACTGCTACCCTGAAAATGGCCACACAGAAGGAGAGGGAAAGATAGGGTGGCCCACAGCCCCTTTGCCTTCCAGGTCTCTCACACAGTGGTGTGCCAAAGGTAGAGCATTGGCACGTAGAATGGACACTTATCACGAAGTGAAATAAAGATTGCTTTGTTCTGTGTTTGTACTGTCTGTTAGGACAAACACATGCATGCATGTGAGCTACAAAATAGGAACAGCGTGACTTACTCTTAGAATTGCATTTCAAACTGACATTGTAGTATATAAAGATGTAAACTTTGTGTAAATAACTTTAAACATTTATTTTTCTTCATTTAAAAATATGGGGGCTGGGGAGATGGCTCAGGGGTTAAAACCTTTGCCTCATAAGTGAAAAGACTTGAGATTTGATCCCCAGATCCCAAGTAAAAATGCCCAAGTGGATATAGGAGGGGGCCTGTAACTCAGACCCTGGAAGGCAGAGCCTAGGAGACCCAAAGCAATAAGGTGGAAGAGTAATCCAGGGTGATTCTGGATTAATAACCCTTGGCCCTCCAAAGGCACACACACTTAGCCCTGCAACACATACATACTCCTACCCATATGCAAAACATAAAAACACAGTAGGACTGCTGCATCCACTAGCTCACTGCAGTGAAACTTGTCCTTACTAGACCTGCATAATGACAGACATACCAACATGCCCCCATGGCGGACAGGCAGAGGGAGGAAGGGATAGGCTGGACTGATGAAGGGAAAGGCAAGAGTGGGAGGGAGGAGGAATGGAGAGAAGCAGGAATAAGTATTCCCTTGTAAAACTAGAAAAATAAAAAAATAAACACAAGCACACAAACATACAAGTGAGCAGAGAATAGATATTTAATAGCAAATAAAATGTCAGGATAATTCTAAAGATTGAATGTAGAAAAAAGGAGATGGCTTTTTATTTTGTATTTTGTATTTTTTTTGGAATAAGGGCCTCATGTTTTCATTTTGTACCGGGCCTTACAATCATCACAGGCAGCTCCATCTTCCCCTTTCTCTGCTTGGTTCACTCAGCTTCCTTAGGTAGACAGTCCTACCCCGACCTCTCTTCTCGTTTTAGGAGATTTTTCCCTCCCTCCTTTCCTTATGTCACCTGGCCGTTTACACACCAGTTCTCTACTTCCTGAGGTTCTGACTCTGCAGTCAACCAACCACAGGTTGAAACCACTTGAAAAACCTGTATGGATACAGAACATGCACACTTTCTTTTCTTTAATGCAGTGAACTACCCGATTACATACCATTTTAATCTAGGTATGCGTGAAAGGACAAGAAGGGTATGTGTAAGCTACATGAAAACACTGTGCCATTTTGCATATGGGATTTGACTATCTACATGTAGCCTGGGGAGAGAATCTGGAGCAACAACTCAGGTATACAAAAGAATTAGTCTCTTTTATTTTTCTTTGAGTAAGACTTTAATATTTCATTTATTTACTTGAGAGAGGAGGAATTCATGAATCATAGTGTGTGTGTGAAAACCAGAGGACGATGTTCAGAAATTGGTTCTCTCCTTCTGCTACAAGGGCTGTGAGGAGGGAATTTTGATCACTGGGTTCAAATACAGGTGCCCTTACCCACAAAACCATCCTGCTGGCCCTATTTTCCACTTCCTCATTAGACTTCTACCCTACAACTTTGAAACCATCACTTTCCCCAGAGGGAAAGAAGTAGATTCCTCATGGGGTGGAGTAAAATTTACATTCTTATTCAGCTGTGATGGGTCAGAATCTCCTGGACTGTCACAGCAAAAGTGGGTTCTAAAGACTAACCACAAACACACAGGTTTGGACTCCCCAGGGCTAGGTCATGTGACTGCAATGCTAGATGAAGAATGTGAATGTCATTCTTCAGTGACATGTCAACATACACTAGCTTCTGTCCCCAGAATGACATTCTTCTACTTCCCTTCTTCCCTCAGAAAATCTGGTTGGAGCTTGATGGACTACCTTGCTGTGAGTGCTTTAATCTTGGGCTGTCCCCACACATGTATCTCCAGCTTCTGGTGGTAGGTTCTTCATCACGTTATTTTAATACCTAGAGTAGTCTAACGTGCGCATTACTTCTCTATCTGGAGTCCAGCACCCTGTGAGCACAGCAGGGCAGGAGCAGGATTTAGACACATGAGGCCGTCACTTCCCCGTGAAATTTCAGGGTTGTCCCAAAACACAATAATCAGGAGGAAAGATTTTAATGTGATCTTTAGAAAATCCATATGAACATAGTAACCATTGATAATGAGCAATAGCTCAAGGCATTAAATAAAGTCTGTTTCCACATGTTTACACCTCTGGCTTTGCTTTGATTTGAATCCATCCTGTTAGCACTTTGTTTCCATCACTTTCCCACCCTGCAGTGCTTCCTTAACTGTATATATGAAAAGCATAGGTCCTGGTAAGAAGGGCTATAAAGGTCGACTATGACCACCAGGTTTACAGACAGCTTCCATACACCTTCAAGTCAGACTGGCGCACATCACCACATGCTCTCAGGTTAGAATAATGTCTTCTGCCTTTTCATAAGGTGCCGGATGGCATTCCCCATTATACCTCTTGTGTGAAAACAGACGACTGTCATGTGCCTCTGGTAACCCTTCACCACCGTACAGCTCTCCCAGGACCTGCTCAAATGGAAACCGACCAGCTCTTGTTGTTTCAGCAGCGTGGTTATATAACACCGCTACAACCAGCCCTACTGATCGTTAAGCCGTGTGACTTATTTAATGCTTTAATTGACTCTTTATTTCAAAAGGTTCCAGACAAAATAACATCAGAAAAGCAACGTCGGTGGAACAAAGAGAGCAATCAGTTTTATACTTCATTTTCTGTATGTTTCCTTCTTAAGAAACAATTTAGGGGAGAAAAAAAAAAGATCCGAGTTCTATGCAGTAGAAAAAGTAACTAGATGTTCCATAGGCTCTGGTCTCATGGAGGGCTTAGAGAGTGAAGACCTGCACCCCACCTTCTTTCTCACAGAGCTGTCAACAGAACTGGGGGGCGGAGTTTGGAAAAGAAGCCCAGCTGTGAACCGCCCTGGCTACCTACGCCAGGCTTTTCCTGTGGCCACCAGGGGGCTGCCTGCCTGTAGCAGGGGTGTCGAAGCCATAGCTTTCCGAAGCAGCCAAAACATCCCGGGGCAGCTTTGGAGCCAAGCCCAGGAACTTCCCCGCAAAAACAACTCACCGCTCTGGAGCCACCAGTTTCCGCGGTGCCCTCGCTCTCGTTCAGGGACTAAAGCGCAGATGTCTTGCGAAGGACCTCTGGGAATCTGAGTCCGCGCAGCGCCAAGAGAGGCTCCTTCCTCACCCTACAGTCTTGAGGTTTGCAGCCTGGTCTCCCCAAGCGCGCTGAACCCCCGATGCACCCTGGCGGGGCAGTTTAGGACTCACGACCTTCGTTAATGCTGCGGACAGAGGTGCCAGCCTCCATTCCTGTGAACGGCTCTCAAGAATCGCCGGCAGACAATCTAGACAACTCTCTAATAAGTAATCTAGACATTGCACCCTCTGTTAAGGATCGAAGTCGTCGGGGCTCAGTATACTGCAATGACAAATAAATGTGTGTAGTGAACGCATTTTAGCATGGTTCAGAAGAGATATGTGTGCTGTCGTCAAAGTAGCTTTGTCGCAACCGTAACTTCCCACTGGCTGCGTGTTCGCTGAGAGGTCGGCGTTTTTCCAGAGGCGCAGCGGGAAAAGCGCCTGGGTCATCGGAGCGGACGCGAGGCGCTCACCTCGTTTTCTCCCCACCTGAGCTCGGCCTTCGGGACCTGAGGTAGGGGACAGCTCAGATCCGTGCCTGAGCCACCACCGATCTACCCAGGGTATAGATTATTTTTCTCTCCCGGCGTTACTTGTGTATTTCCAGGGCAAAGAAAATATCGGGGGCATTCCTTGAACCGGGCCCTGTGGTGCCAACCCCGAAAGTACTCCTCTCAACATGCGAATCATGGGGGCGGGGGTATGTCCCCTTAAGGGCAGGAGAGGCCTTTCCCAACTTCCTTGCCCATGGCCTTGAGGGGACCGCGGGCAGCCAGGAGGACCCGGGAGGAGCCCGAACCCCATGTGGTCCCACGCGCTCCACAAGTGGTTTGGGGGCGGAAGGAGGCGCGCGGCGACACGGGCCATGCCCGTCGCGCGAGCACGAGAGGGCAGGATCATGGACGTGTCCCTCACCCCCCTGTCACTCATCTCGGGATCCTGCCTGGTCTCCGTCCTGAGGAATGACGCTCCTACTCGAACCTTCGCGCGCCGGCAGTCGGGTGGGTGGACGCACGGCCACCAGCCCCTTGGCAACGTCACCCCAGGCTGGTGCGCCAGGCGCCGGGCACGGCGGGGTCGGAGGCGGCGGACACCCGCACCTGGGAGGCAGGTGCGCAGGCGGCGGACCGGGGGTGGCGCGTGTCCGGGGTGCTCCGAGCGGCGGTCAGCGAGTCGGTGCGGGCGGTAGCGGGGTGCGGCGAGGTGCGCGGCCAGGAGGCCATTTCCTCGCTGCGCCCCTGGCGGAGTCAGGGTGGCCTGCGCCTGCCGCGGCCGCCACTACCGCTGCGAGGGTCGGACCGCGGAGAGGACCGGCGGATAACCAGGTCACGGGTTCGCACCCCGGCGAGGAGTGGGAGCCCCGGGCCCCAAGTAAGGTAGCGCGCAGGGACCCCGGGGAGGTGGGGACTCGGGACCGGGTCCCTCTCGTCGCCTCCGCCGATCTCGGCGGTGTGGCCGCCAGGGTGCGGCGGCCGAGGCCGGGGCTTCGGCTTGGGGAGTTGACATTTCGCGGAGTCGCACGACGGCGTGCCGGCCGCGCTGCCCGGGACCCCGCCGAGGGGGCGGAGGAGGGTGGAGACTGTGGGGCTCGGCCGAGGAAGGCGCCCAGCGTCGGGCGGGCGGCCGGCGGTGACGCGGCGGGATTAAGTTTGCATGAATAATGTGAGTGCGAAGGCCACGGGCCGCCGGTGCCCGCAGCCGCCTTCCGGAGCGCGCGACCCGGCGACTCCAGCGCACGGTAACGTGGCGAGGCGGCGCGGGGGGCGGGGCGGAGGGCGGCAGGTCCCCCTGTCCAGAGGGCGCGCGGAAGGGTTCGGCGTCCCCGCCTCGGTACCTGTCACCGCGGACTACTGCGTCCCGGCTCTGTCCGGGTCCCGCACCGCGGGGCTGGAGCCGCGGCCACGCCGCCCCGCCAAACCCCTGCCGGCTCAGTGACAGGCTCCTTGGGAAATGGAGTTTGGCATCTTCGGTGCCTAACCGAGTGGAAGTTTCCATGAGAAGGAAGTTGTGGGACACGGGGGTTCCAAAAAGACTGGCAGGCTCGAGAGAGAGAGATTTAAAGGGTTTGCGGGTCGGCTGTGTCCCCTAGTTACCTCCCTCCTGCCCAGGGACTCCAAGGTTTGGAAAGAAATTCTCCCCAGTGCTGGCATGCGCTGTCACCGGTGCCTGGCGACTTTGCCTCTCCCCGCCTCCGCGGGCTCGCTCCTTGCCGAGTTGCGCTCCTTCTGTGGGCTGCTTTTGACGCAGCATCCTTTGGGGTCGCTTGGGTTGTGTGGATCGCACTTGTGCGGCACCCCCAGCCCTGGGAAGGTGCCCTTCGAGCTTTTTTTTTTTTTCCTGGTGGATTTCGCCCTTCCCAGAGGCAGTTGTCATTTTGGAGGAGGATTTCCCGTGAACACATTGGGATTATCATTGCAGCTTATTCTTAAGCCTTCTGATTTAAGAAGCTAAGAGTGTGAGATTGTTTTCATTTTTGAATTAAATACTAAATGAGTAATTTGTCCCAGATGGGAAAATCTTAGGAAGGTCTAGAAGCAGTGGCAAAGAGTCAAAGAAAGAAAGGACTGAACAGCAAAATTCAGTCTCCATTCCTCCACTGTCCATGGGCATGAAGAATTTGGGAGGATTCAAAGGCTGTATCTAATCTGCAAATATATTGGGAGTAAATGTTTCCTCGCAGTATGCAGTCAATCTTGGGTACTAGTTAGTGAGTTTGGAGGACATAAAGCATCCCTTGTACAACGAAAACACAGCAGTCTTGATAATGCTGAATGTATTAGGTAATATTGACCTGTTGGGCAATATCTTTAAGTGGCTTGACCTTACTTTGGCTTTTATATACTGTAATGGTATGCTGCCTGCCCTGTACTGAACAGGAATAAAAACTTCATTTTAGTGAAAATGTTCCATGATTCATTCTGAATATTCTCATGACTGATCTCCCTAATTCACTTCTGCTTATTATTTCTCATTCTGATAGAAGTCATGCGCTAGGAGCCATTAATGGAGGTGTTTGAGTGGGAAGTCTTGAGCTGCAGATCACTTTAGGATGTTTTCATGCCTGCTGGTAGTGTTTTATTGGTGCCTACCAGAAAATCAGAACTAAGTGTTTTGTTTGGGATATTTTATGTGAAGAGATTGCTGTTTGTATATTAAATAGGTAGAATGTTGTTTTAATGAATTCCAAAGCTATATTATGTACTGGAAGTGACAACTAAAAATAATTTGGTACTATTTTATGAGTGAAAATAAACAATGCTGAACTTAGCTCCAGACTTGATCTTTTTTGTGAATTCCTATTGGCATTGCAATGTGAAAGTATAATTTCCCTGAATCTGAGGGATTGTTACACAAAGAAACTAGCATTAAAACATTTAGCAAATATTTCTCCCCTTTCAGCCTCTTTGTGGTAACTTCTCCTATAACTAAATATGCATTGCAGCTTCCTTTTAATCCAGCATCCTTGAGAAATGGCGACTTGTTAAAAATCTCCTAAAAAGCAGCAAAAGTCAAAGATCTGTGTGTGTGTGTGTGTGTGTGTGTGTGTGTGTGTGTGTGTGTAGCAGCAGCAGCAGCAGCAGCAGTAGTAGTAGTAGTAGTTTGAAATATGCTTGAAGCCTCCAATGAGCTCATTTGTTTCTTTTTTTAGTACACTCATTGTTTTGATGGAAATCAGAGTAAAGTTGGTTAGTTTCTTTAATTCTTTCTCAGTATTACATGTCATCTTCTTAGAAAAGGCCTTCTGCGACCACTTGTGCAAAAGCAACCTCTCATTCTCTCTCAGAAAGATGTCTCTAGAGTTGGTGTCATTTTCCTTCCTCAGTTCTAGTTGTAATCTGAATTGTTCTTTTGATCTGATACTTGTCAGTTTTCTTGAGACTGTCTGCAGTACGGAATCTAGGAGGATTGGTTTGTTCACTCGTGTTTTCCCAACATCTAGAACAGATTTTGGCCCATAGTAGGAGCTGGGTAAATCTTTGTTGCACAAATTAATGGTTGTGCCCAAACATTGTGTTCCCCCAAATGCCTGACTAAGTACTGCAAGCCAGGGCCAGCTAGGCATGTGAAATCTAAAGTGAGTTTATAAGCGCACGTGCATGTGCATACATACACACACACATACACACACACACACAACATGAGTTGGGTTAATCTTTGTATCTTTTGTTCTCCCCTCTCATTGGTCTATCACTTGCTGTCATCCTTTCTGACAACAGTTGAGTCCTGTCATAGTTTGACACAGTTGTCAACTGATGGTTGAGGGTTTGAGCTCTGGGCACATTTGTGGAGAATTAGTGGTTAGGTTAAGCCTAGAGCAAACCTGCAGGAGATAGTCTAGCTGATGGGAAAGGCCCAGCCTATGGTGGGTGGACTAGACCCTGAACAGGTGAATAAAATACTGAGAGCTGGTTGAAGAAGTTGGTATCTTTGTGTATACTTGGACAGACATGCTGGTCTGGCAAGTAAGGATTGTCCGTCTCTCAGCCATTATGTGGTGATGGTGTGACCAGTTCCCTCGGCCCTGGTATTGGTGCGTGCTCTCCTGTCAAGCTGGACTAAGAGCTGTAACTGGTAATCATAAGAGACAATAAATCCCTTGTTCCCTTAAGCTGTCTGATGGTGATTTATCAGGAATCATGCAAGCAAACTGTAACAACTATTCTGTATAGAGGCAATGTCATGTTATTTCTCAGTTCTTTCTGTTGGTCTTAGCCATGGATGCAAGAGTATTCTCAGCATTGAATGTGTCACACATGTCCTCTGGGATACTTGAAGATATTGGCCTTCAGCTCCCTGAATTTAGACAGGATCTTTCTTGGTTCCGGAAGCATTGTCAAGACTAAGAGTGAAATTCCAGACACTGGACATTGCTGGGTGAGAGCAATGACTTCTCAGGTTTGACAGGTCTTGGTAGGGTGTCTGGTCTTGGCAGCCCTTAGAAAGAGATCATGAACGGACAGTGGTAGAGTTTAGGTTGCTGGTGGGTAGTTAGGGAGAAATAGGAGTGTCAGCACAATGTAGACAAGTCTCAGGTAACAGATTTCAATAGAAATTTACTAACTTCCTGTTGGAAGTCAGCTTGACTCTTCTCTCTCTCTCTCTCTCTCTGTCTCTCTTTCTCTCTCTCTCCCCCTCCCTTCTTCTTTTCCCTACTTTTATGAGAATATTCTTATTCAGATGATTGTGAGAGTTTCCAGGTAAACAGTGTGTGATATCTCAAGGGTCATCTTCAAATAATAATTATTTTTGGCATCTCTTGCTAAATGACAGGAAGAGGAAATTTCAATTGATGACTGTGGCAATGTATTTTTTGTTCCCAGAGAATCACTTTTCAACTGATGTTAATAAAATGTCCTGCAAAATAATGAAATAGTTAAAGGTAGGAAGAAAAAGTTAAATATCTTGAAATGTCTTATGGAAGAAAGAAGATAATTGCACAAAAATCCCAAATGCTTACTGTTTTAGAGTATTTAATTTAGCTCAAAGTTCTGTAGTAGCTGTATTAACCATAGGCACAGAGAGAGAGAGAGAGAGAGAGAGAGAGAGAGAGAGAGAGAGAGAGACATAAAACATGGGTTAGATATTATATGTGGTATTGGCTGTGCTGCCTGGCAACTAATATATGTTTGTATGAAATTCCACGGTCATTTTTTCAATTTTATGTGGTCATGTCTTTGACCGACCTTCAAAAGGAAAAATACGCAGAGGAATAATGAAGAAAAGCAAATTTCTTTCTGGGGTTGAGCTCCTGCATCGCTGGTACAGAGCCTGGCCATGGGATTCAGTGCCAAATGAATTCACAAAACTGCGGAACGAATGACTGGCATGTTTTCTAAGCTAACTTTCTCAGATAGCCAGGGTGTCAGCTAGGTTTTTGACTACAGCAGTCAAAGAGAGTGGGTAGCAGGTACTTGGAAATAATTCTACAGCAGCAGACTTCCTAAGCAAATACATTGTGAGGCCTAGATACTTTGTGATTAAGTCTGTGTAGTTCTATTCTGCAGAACTATTTCATCTCTGCTCAATCTCTAAACTTCAGTGAGAGGTTGTGTGTGGCTTCACCTGTTCCAGACACTCAATGCCTAGAAAAGACCTTAGCACCCGGGAAAATGCTGGAAGGAGCACTGAGAGGGTGAGGGTGACACTTTTCTTTGCCCCTTGGTGTGGGTATGAATGCTATCTTCCAACCTGTTTTGCCCAGAGTGAATGTCTGCAGGCTGGATTGCATCAACAGTCAGATCAACCGATTGTTTAGCTTGTGATCCTGTTGAAGATGGTTGAGCAATGCGTGGCAAGTTAACTCCTTGTTTATTTAAAGTCATTTCCATGCTTTGATTCAATTTCTTGTTCAGTCTGCAGATATTTGTGTTCCTGCCATGTAGCTGACCTTGCTAGCCATTGCGCAGTTCAGTTGTAGCATAAGAGATGATATGTGTAGATTAAGATGCTGCAGTACCTTCCACTGCCATAAAATGGATGTGCCTGTTGGTATTGCTCCCATGATCCCTTGACCAGAAAAAAAGTGACTTTACTTCCATGGGCTACTTTTCTTGGTATTTCTTCTGCCTAAATACAACATAGACTCCAATAGGATTTACCCACTATAACCAAGTACTGTGGAGTTGAATGCATTTAGACCAGCACATTTATTGTTAAGAATGTCTATGCTCCAATGGAAGTTCCTAAATTTGTCAGTCCATTGTCGCACTTAAGCATGTGCCACATCCAAAATATTGAGTCACAGCCATGTCCTTCCATATCTTCCTTTTAGGAATCCAGCCAACAGAGCACTAGAAGAGCGACCACATTTTATGCTAATGTTCTTTGGTCCCTGCTGTCCTAATTTCAGGGGATGTTATTGGAGACTCTGTGTGCTGGAAGCTTTGCTTGGACAGTACCATCTTACTGAGTGAGAAAATGAGATCCGAGTCCAACACAGCTGTCTTTTCCAAATCTTAAGTCAGAAGGGCCTGGATCAGAACTCAGGAACCTCAACTGTAACCAGCCAAGGCTTTTCAGCCACAACAGTCAAATCTCTCTCAAGACACTCACTGGAAATATTTCCATTGGCTGCAGATGTGTGACACAGTAGATATGCACAATATGCATGCAGAATAGGTAGATGCCTACAACTCCAGGATAACCTCAATTGGCCAGGAAATATAACCTTGAACTATCCTTCTGGACAAGGATTACCAAAACTTAATGATATTTACATAGATTTATTCTAAGGACAGAAAACAAACAAACAACCAAAAAAGAACAGAGAAAGAAAGAAAATAGAAAAGAAAAGGAAAGAAAAACAATGTGTGGTTAGAGAGACATTTCTGGCTTACATATCTGAATTTTGTTTTATATTCTTCATCTTTATTTTCCTCCAGTTTTTGTTTTTCCTAATCCAACTTCACAAACAGCTGGTGAGATTTTCTGTATCACATATGTGCATATGTGTGTTTGTGTATGTAGAGTGGACAGTAAGTGGGGTGCATATTAGGAATGATTAGGAAAAAATTGTTCAAACTAAAGCATTCATCCAGGTTCTTAGGACCAAAAGAGGGTTTGGGGTACTTTTGCTCTCTTCCATGATTGGGAATCTAAGGGAATCACTGGAGCCGTGAGTAGTACGTTGGTGGAGGTAGAGGCACTGACAAAAGAGAGCAGGCGGACAGCAGGTCTGTCATCTCTGGGAATGCAGGCTTTCCAGGGCTTGGGCGTCTGTGATGAGCAGAATTGCACGGCCGCTGGTGGCTTTAGAGGCGACATTCAGAAAGCCTCTGAGTGCTGTAGTTCCTGCTACATGTGTTGCTCTTGGCCTCTGGGATGGTCAGGCAAACCATCCTCCCTTACTCTCTGCTTCTCTGAGGATTGGCTTCCTAGGGTTTAGCAGCAGATGTTCTGGAAGAAATGTCTGGAAATGGTGCCCAGGAGACTTCTGGGTTTGGTCACCTTTTCACATTTCTCTTGTGTACCTCAGGGGCTCACCAATTTATATATCCACACATGTGATAAGTATGTGTCATGTCCTCAGGCAGAGTGACAGAGGCACTGTGATTCCTGCCATGTTGACATTCCTTCTGCTCTGTGTCTGCGACTATTTGTGCCTTACTGTTTTTTCCAGCTATGTCTGGAAAATCCTGAGCTTAACCACTGAATGCAGGTGTCCGAGTCTATTTTGATACTACTAGTGTGTGTTACAAATGGCCAAGAGTGGGAAAAGCAGGTAGCTAAACTTATGCTTGCCATATTTTGCTGAGTCTTAGTGAGTGTGTGCACGGACGTACATGTGTGCACATAAATGCACGACATCAGATAATTAATGTTCCCTGCTAGAGGCTGAGAGGAACAATTCCTTGCATTTTTTAAAATCAAACTCATTCATTTTAGTTTCTTACTGCATTTTACAAGTGATAACCAAAGGACCAATGGTTCACCCCTCGAGGAGAATTTTGCTTTCTGACCAAAAAAGAAAAAAACTAGCTAAAGAAACTAGCTGTTTGTATTCAGCACTGCTTAATACCACTCTTGAAGTTGATTACAATGTGTTAAAGTTCTGGGCTTGTTTAAATACATGTGCCAACTTGACAGAGTTGAGCTCTGGTTATATCTGTGAGAAATTAGTAGTTAATACAAGCCCTGAGCAAGCCTGCAGCTTCAAGAGAGTATCTAATTGATCCAGGAAAATCCAGTCTATGGTGTGTGAGACCATTCCCAGGGCAGGGATAAGACAGAGGAAGCTGGTTCAGTAAGTTGGCATACTTGGGCACACGTGGACAGATATTTTGTCTAGAAGTGAGGTTTGTTCTTCTTGCAGCAATTTCTGTGGATATGGTGTGACCAGTTTCCCCAACTCCTGGTGTTTGTATGAACTCTCCTGCCAAGCTAGATTATGAATTGTAACAGAGAATTATGAGCAGGAATAGAACCCCTTACACTCCAAAGTTGTTTAGTCATGAATTTATCTGAAACATGCGGACAAACTGCAGCATCATCTATATCTCCTCCCACTTGATTTCTAGTGTTTAAATTATTAATTTACATAAACCACAGAGTGGTCTATTTTTGCCATTTCTCTTTGCTTTTCAAATTTCATGCAAGATTTGCTTCAGTTCTGCTACACTTCTAATGCCTGGAGATAGAAATGAATGGGAGTTACCTGGGAATGTGGCTACAACACGGGAATGTGTAGGGATGTGTACTCTTGTCTCATTTTCTTTTAAAAAGAAGGAACATGGAGAACTTTACACACAAAAAATATTTTTTAATTAAGCTATTATGGGGGGCGAATCCACTGATTTTTTCCATTGTGTAGTACATACAAACATTTTACAGCATACCTTATACTCCTGAGGCCTATAGGAGAAAGCCCTATCTATTATTTTGTTGTTACTTTGCTCATAAGCAATGTGGTTTGTAAACACAAGGGGAAGGGATGCTCTGGGGTATACACCGCATGAGTTCTTTCACTGTTATCTAATGATGTTTTCAAGATGAGTGTAGCAGTGCACATATCTATTATTGTAGCACTTGGAAGGCCATAGCAAAACATGAGTTCTAAGCAGCCTGAGTTATATAGGAAAATAACAAGACCTTATTTCAAAAGAAAATGAAAGGAGAAGGCAGAGGTGAGGGAGAGGGGAAGGAAGAGTAAAGGAGGGACGGAAAGGATGCTCAGATTTATCATAAGTGAAGTTTCCACAAAATCAGCCTTTAAAACTACCCCCCTGGATCCATCCATCCGCCCACCCATCCATCAATCTGTCCATCCATCCCAAATGGATTAGGCATCTCTGGGTACCAGGCATGATGGTAGGTACAAAGACACCATGACAAGCATAAAGGATTTTGCTGAAGAGATGTGCAGAGTCTTCTGGGACCATCTCCAGGAGGTGACTCAGTGTGAAGCAGTGTGACTCAGTAGCAGGCAATATTAGCATTTGGGGCCAGATCAATGTCGATGATTGAGGACTGTCCTGTGCTCTGTAGGTTTATCAGTATTGCCTGCTTCTGCCTGTCAATGCCAACAACAGCACTCGTTGTGACAGCCAAACCTGTTTCTAGAACTTGTGCACTGGGAAGTACAGTCGACCCAGTAAGAAGCACTGGTGGGAGTAAGCCGGGCTGTGTGGTGCTAGTATGAGAATTCATGTCCCAGCTTCGCCTGACTTCATGCGTGGCTCAGGTTCTTCCTCTCAAATGCGTGAACATTGAGTGACGTGTGTCCTGGGTGACAGCTAATGTTCCTAAGCTATCCAAGTGGTTGTAATATTACTGCTGGACAAGCAATGGCACTGTGGGTAAGCTCTGCAATGTCCTCAGCACCACGTACAGCGGAAGCATGTAACGGGGGAGGAGAGGGCTCTAGGCAGAAAGGACAGGACATAAGAGCATGAAGGCAGTGAATAAAAAAACACAAAACATTCTGGGGCTTGTGAGGAGCCAGTGCATGCATAAAGACAAGAAGGGAGACGGCTCAGACAAGTAAGTGCCAAATGCAGAGGTCTTTCTGAGCCCACCCAAGACAATGGACTTGACCCCTGCTCCAGGTCCTGGAGTGTTCTCCAGAGCATATTTTTGCTCTGGAACCTTCTTTGGGATGTGAAAGAGTCTGGAGCTGAAGAGATCTGTGAATTGGTGATGGTTGTGTGAGCCATGCTTCTCTGGGTCCTCAGGAACAAGCTCCACTTTCTGCAGTGCATGCCAAGAGGTTCTCAGATGAATTCTGATAATAGTTTTGAAGAGCTATCTTGTAAGTTGAAAACAGATTACATGTTAGGTTTTCTTTAACATGCTTCCAGTGGAAGCTTAGAGACCACCTTTCTAACTTTTTGCATTGTAAGATCCCAGAGGATGTTGCTTCCACACACCTGTGGTTCTGTGTCTTACAAAGACATGGCTACTTCTATACAACTTTTGATGTTGTGTTAAGGTGTTGATATTCCAACCAACGGGAATGTTAATGATCAACATTAGAGACTGATGAAGAAAATGAATGAATGAGAGGTTGGCATCATAGAAATGCTTCCTAATTGTTGCAGTTCACCTGCATGGTTGCTGATAAATGACCATCAAATGGCTTAAGGGAACAAGGGGCTTATTTTCTCTTACAATAGTACAGTTATAGTCTGTCCAGCTTGATGGGAGCGCATACACCAACACTAGGCTAAGGGAACTGGCCATATCATCTCTACATAATGGTGAGAGAGGGACAATCCTTACTTGCCAGACCAGCATGTCTGGCCAAGTATACACAAGGATGCCAACTTCCTCAACTGGCTCTCAGTATCTTATTTATCTGCTCAGAGTTTAGTCCCACCCACTGCAGGCTAGGCTTCCCCATCAGCTAGACAATCTCCTGCAGGTTTGCTCTGGCCTTAACCTAACCACTAATTCTCCAGAAATTGCCCAGAATTCAAACCCTCAGCAGTCAAGTTGACACCTGTGCCTAACTATGACACTAATTATGAGTAAAAGTAATTTAAATGAATCCATTGATTTAATTTCCTTAGTCATAAAATGACAATTCTAGGTAATTAGATCATCTTGGTTATCTTTAGCTCACAACTGGCAAACACTTTCTGTAAATAACCATATAGTAAACATTTTAAACTTTTGAAGGTTACATCTTCTGTTGGAGACACTCACCTCTGCAATTAGTGGGATACAGTCCCAGAGAGCAGGCAGGCACATGGACACACTGCACAGGAACACATCACCAGGCAGGTGTTTTCCTAAGGCTCACACACTCCTGACAGCCCGGCACTGCCCTAGGGAAGCTTCTGTGTGTTGTACAAGCTGCTTCTTTCTTTCTGATCATCACGTCAATTAGTAAAAAGGAACTAGTAGATTTTGTTTCAATGCTATATTTTGTTTTTCTTAATAAATTAAAAACATGAGCATGTGATAATATGCAAGTGTTAGATATGTATTTGAATTCTGGGGTTCTTTTAAACAACATAAGCATGTTAATTAATAGAGATGCCAGGGGTCAGAGAGGCCAGAGAAGATTATGATTAATTGTATAGAGGAGTCAGATTCATTTTCCTGCAATAATCCTTAAGAGTGTTAGACCATTCAAAAGCAGAATTGCATTCTAGTTTGTCTAAAAAAATATTTATTTCTCTAGTATTTATTCTAGCATTTAATGCATCATCACTTACTAAATGGGTCACTTCTCTTCTATTCAGAAAGGGCACTTGCTTTTTTTCTTCCCAGTCATAAATACCCTTTCAACAGTTACAGCTAGACCAGTGAAATACAACCTCTAAGAACTAAGACCTGTGTAGGGCACGGATAATGAATGTGGGGTGAGGAACAAGAAAAAGAAGCCCTTTCTTTCTCACTGTAAATATGTGTATTACATTTCTGAAAACCTCATCTCTTACCTTTTTCTAAAATATCTTATTCCAAGGAATAAGAAGAAAGCTGGGCGTGTTGCTCAGTGGTACAGCATTTGACTAGCATACACAGGTCACTGAGTTCCATCTCCAACACAATAAAACATTTTATTTATGCACATGCACACATGTACATGAGTAAGTGAGTGTGTGTGTGTGTGTGTGTGTGTGTGTGTGTGTGTGTGTGTGTACACTTTGTGCCCCTGTGGAGGACCAAGGATGGCTTCAGGAATCATCCTTGATTGTTTCTACCTCCTTTTCGTTTCACTCTGGGATTTCCCAGGGTCCACCCACCAGGGCTAGAAGTGCAGGCCACTGCCCTTTTCCACCCGGAGTTTTTACATATGACCTGGGATCAAACTCAAGACCTTCTGTTTGGAAGTAGAGTCTTTACCCCTAAGCGATCTTAAAACATTTTAAAAAATAATAAAAGAAAAAGAAGTAAGGAGACACAAAGGATGTATTCACTCTGGATTACTAAGAAACAATTAGTATAAAAAGTATCCTTCTAGGTATGGAAGACACTGTAGGGATTGGAGTTCAGATCCCAAAACACTACAGTATGTGACTTACATCTAAACTCAAGTCCTTGTGCTTGCAGTCCACAGAGTCATCTCTCCAATTCTAGAGCATATGCTGTGGCCAAATGTAGACATGAAAGGACTTCAGGGATTGAACTCAAGTTTCCAGATTTGCATGAGGTCACCTCACCTGGTGAGCCTTCTTGTCAGCCCTCCCTGGATATTTTTGAAAACTAAGCATTTCACCATGAAGACTTAATTCTGACAATGTGTTTTAGGCACAGATCCAGCTAATTCATGGGCTTCCAATTTAGTGTAGAAATGATCCTTTCAATGCCCATTCTTCCTGCTGGGTCAGGGAATCCAGATCCCAGTGATAATGGGAGGAAAAACTGCTTCCTTTACTGGCGTAATGTATAGTAGGTGGATGGAAGGGGGGGTCCTTTTTCTTGGACTGACTGTCAGCTAAGACACCGGGAACAGAGAGACCAGGGAGTGGAGTGCAGGAAGAAGGAGTGGATATCCTCATGAGCATTGAAGGCAGACCAAGTGAAATGCTACCTCATAGTTACAGTGCCTCTGGAAGTTGGCTTTCTGCTTCAAACTTCAGTAGCAGATGGTAGTGAGGATCACATTAGTATGGTGAATTTCTGAGCTCTCAGAGGCTGAGAAAGAATTACCTAAATCTTTACTCTTAGAAACATTTGGATCTTGACATAATTCCTACCCTATAATTCCATGCCTTATAGTGTAATGTGTGTTTATGGATGGGTTCAGTAGAGTTGTCTTCTATATCTTGGGAGGGGTTCCAAGCCTTCCACAGAGACTGAAATCTGCACATGTCCAGTCCTCTTATATGAAATGGTAAGGTTGAAAGTATAACTCCATGGTACATAAAGCATGTGTGCAGCCTGAATTTGATCTTCAGTGCCCACCACCAGAAAGAAAGAAAGAAAGAAAGAAAGAAAGAAAGAAAGAAAGAAAGAAAGAGAGAGAGAGAGAGAGAGAGAGAGAGAGAGAGAGAGAAAGAAAGAAAGAAAGAAAGAAAGAAAGAAAGAAAGAAAGAAAGAAAGAAAGAAAGGAAGAAAGAAAGAAGAGGGAAGGAGGAAAAGAGAGGGAAGGAGGAAAAGAGAGAGGGAGGGAGGAGAAAAAAGACTGTGAAGTATTTGCACCTAATTTCATAAGACTCCTTTCCTGTTTAATTTGAACCAAGGTTGAGGGCTGGGGCTGTAGCTCTATAGTAGACTACTTGCCTAGCAGGCTTGAATCCTTGGGTTTCAGTCCCCAGCCAGCAAAACAGAAACATATATGGAATCAAGACACCTTTTCTCTGATTCTGTCCTGCTGACACATGCCACTCCCACATCCATATCGTGTCCCTCACCTTCTGTCTACAGGCAATGTTACCTGTTTAAGCTCCTTACTGTTAAGATTCCTTCAGTCTTTAGTTGCAAAGCTCCTGTTTGTCACCTAGGCATTTCTTTGCTAGATTTGAAGTTCCAAGAGGGCAGGACAGCATGTTAAACAAGTTCAGGGTTGTCTGGTAGGCACACCCAGCAGGCAGGTGCTGAGTAATGTTTTCCTGACGTTTTGGACAACCACATGTGGGCTGTTTTCATATAATTAGGATGAATCTAATTTTAAAATGAGCACCCCAGTGTCCTCAGATGACCCTACATATACACTTACAAAGCCTCCTGTCCTACATTATAAATGAGGGAGGAGGCTGCCCTAAAGAAACACTTGGCTGTTCTTTTCTCTTAAAAAAAAAAGAAAAGCAAGACTGGGACAGAAGACCTCTCTATCTGGGGCTGGAGACAACTCAAAACCCCAAACTGTGCATTCTCTACCAAGCTAATACCTAGCAGGCTGCACATTCCAGTGAACTATGAAGAGACCTGTAGTATCTTAAATGAACAGTCCCCAATGTTGGTAGCCGTGCTTCTCAACTGTGACGGCAAGGACTTCCTTAGGTGATAAGTTCAAGTCACTGCTGAGACCAGTGAGGAGCCCTTCTGCCACAGAGCAATGAAGGCGACTTTCCCAGATCCTCACTTCTTTGTGCGCTTGGCCCCACTCAAGATGTTTAGTGGCTCAGAATTCCCATTACACAGAAGCTGTGTGATTGGGCTTCACCCACAGGGGTTTTACAATTTGTGTCTTTGCATTGTTTTCCAGTGTTTAAAATAACCATTGTATGTGACTGTTTTGTGATCATTCCCGGGGGCCCCCTCGGAGTTGTGGCAGATCCAGTTCCTCACCACCCATCTCCCCTCTGCCATCGTATACCCTCTCCTCCTTCTTCACCATGTCCTGTTACTTATTAGAGTTCTTGTAATGATTTGACTGGAGGGGTCTGAGTGACTAATAGGGATTACGCTTGTGCTCCCTACTCATTTGAGCTTGCTGTCCTTGAGCAAAAGATGTGGTTTTGTTTATTCTCTGGATGGGAGGGAATGGAATGTGCCTGGAGTTGTGCTTCTGAAACTCTGGAAGAAGTAAGGTCACAGTTTGCAGCTTAGAGGATGTGTCCACCGTCCTGCCCCCCAAGCCTTCAAGACGTTCAGTGGATGCTCTTAAGGAGCAAAACCTGCAGAGGGGGTGCCCTTTGTTCATTCAGCTAAAGACTCCTGTAAGCTATCACCGGCATTCCCCATACTCGATCCTGAAAGAGAGGCTTCAAGTGCAAATTTTCACCAATGTGAGAGCAAGCCGTGAACCAGGGAGAGCGGCAAGGAACCAGTTACCACCATGAGCTCTGGATGCTCTGGGGTAGGACCCAACCCAGCAAGCAAGAAGCAGGACTGCCTCGTCTCTTGAGGCAGTTTAATGTCAGCCTTTGACATTTTGGGAATGCCACTTGGGCAGGCGAAAACAAGCCTTGCCTGAGGGACAGGTCAGGATGGCAGCTGTTGGCAGTCAGGAGACAAGATAGTGGACACATAGCCTCGCTCACACCAGCCTCTCTGTCACTGGCACCTGCCCATGTGAGGTGACCTTGACCCTCACATCCCCTGAAGCTCACTGGCCTTCTCTGCCCTCTGGCTCGGTTCTCTCAAGCTACAGACTGCCTTCCTCTGGAACAAGAGAGCCGACCCCAGCAGGAGCTGTTTTGGACCCTGTTGAAGCAGGAGCCTCACCAGATCTCTCTTGCTGCCTCTCAGCCTCCATCTCGCCTCACTCCCCCTGACTTTAAGGATCAAGGGACTTGGAGGAGTACATTCCCATTTAGAAGCGTCTGTCCCTGTCTTTACCGTGTCCTTCATCCCCCTGAGACAAGGTTTGTCAGTCTCGGCACTGACATTATGGGGAAGAGAACTGCTCAGTGTGTAGACAACCCTGTGCGTGACAGGATGCTAGGCCTTCTCTCAGTAGCTGCCATTGATTTTGGCTCACACACATCCACCTCACTTACACTAAATAATGCATCTTAGACAGGGGCAGCTGTGCCTCCTGAGATGAACCTTCTCTACTCAAAACTGCCGTCTTAAGTCTTAGTTCAGTACCTGAGCATCTCCCTCTGGCAAATTAACAGCTTCTCATGGAATTGATAGCTACTGATTCGTGACCCTGGTCTTCAGGCGGGGATAAAGGCAGTTATGAAGCCTGGGAAACTGGACTATTTTCTGAAGTTGACTCGGACACTGTCCACCCCATCCACTCGTAGCCCACTGCACTTGCACCTGGAACTATCTTCTCTCCCTTCCTAGACTTTCTTTGGGATGTCACATTCTGCACCCGCTTCCTTGTTGAAGACCTCTGCTCAAGCCAGTGAAGCAAATACTGATATGTAAATCCGTTCTTTAAGAGGATGACTACAATTGTGGTCATCCTCTTACTCTTTTGAGGCCAGACATTTACCCAACAGGTGTGCGCCTTTTGGGTTACCATGATACATTTTTCACCACTCCAGAATATCTGCACCGTGATGACATACAAGACGGTCCTGCCAAAGCTAAGACAGTTTTGATTTTTATCAGTGTACACTACACATCCCCCCTCCAAACTGAGAAAATCGAAACCCCAGAAGCCCAGTATTGGCCCAGGAAAACCCCACAGCTACTGGGACTGGGAATTCAAAGTCACTCTTGGACAAGCATACTTCTGAGTGTGGTTCATCCTGAGGAGGCAGTTTCACTGATAGCCAGTTCCCTGGCAGAAATGATCTCCAGTGTCTTACTGCTCGCTCTGTCAACATCATCTGTTGCGAGCTTGTATGGAAGCCACTGCTGCCTTGTGTCATCCACAGCCATCTGCAGTTGTAGGCAGTGTTGACTCTGCAGCCATCAGCAGCGATGTCACCTTTTGGCGGGGGTAAAAGTCACAGATGAGAGGCTTATAAAGAAGGAAGCCTCAGTATCCCGAGAGCTTGAGGGAAGGAAGCCGCCTTCTCTTTTGCTGAATGCAAGATGATACCTACCACACCATCTTGAATCCCGGGGAATGCTTATCCGCAGGGTGTTTTCATGCCCCTCCATTTGGCAGCATGGGCTGCCAGGTGGCACGTGACCTCTGCAGTGGCTTCCATGTCGCCGAGTCTTCCGAGCTGAAGTCTACCCTCTCCATCCTCAGCCTCAGTGTGTTGTCCACACACCAACAGAGCCCACGCTACCTTCCATGGTCAAAAAGGCAGAATCTGGGCCCCTTACTCAGACCTGCTGCATCACAATCTGCATCCGACGAGACCCCAGGGGCTCCCAGTACACATGAGAACTTAAGATTAGTTAAGTCTCCTACTAATCAAATATAAAACACATAAGTATGGACAATAGGTTAAAGGGCTAATGGAATGACCATATCGTGTCTTGACTATCCATCTTAGATTTTGCCAACTTATGAGTGGTCTATAAGCAAATAGGGTGAGTTACACTATAAGGAATTCTTAAATAAAAAGCTACAATAGAAAATAATAGATTATAACATGTGCATTAACAATGTGAACACGCACACACTTCGGAATGAATGCCTCGGGTCAGCTGCATTAAAGAGTATTATTTAAACTTCATAACTCAAAATGAATGTTAAAGAAATTCAGACAAGACCTCCACCTTGTTCATTTGGGAGTGCACAGCAAGACCTTTTTCTGGAGATGGGGCTCCTGCAGAAAAAAAGGGGAACACAGATCCTCTTGAAGCCCTGTTCAGGAGGATGAGCCTGGACCCCCAAGAGCCAGATTCCAACCATGTGTGGAAAAAACTCATCCAGGACTGAGGCCCAGGTGCTTGGCCCAGAAGGGTGCTAAGCTGAGATGTGGTTCCTGGGAAGCACTGCCAATCTCACAGGCAGGATTTGTGCCAGCTGTGAGGTGTCTTTCAAAGGCCGGATGCAGAGAAGGCATCTCCCCAACCCTCCAGTTTCCTGTTGCTCTGTCAGGACTGACTTTTCCCTGACCTGGGATTGTCATGGAAAGACTCTTCACTCTAGCAGTTTCTCAGAAAGATGCAAAGGAGTTAATTAAAGTAGTATTCCATTAAACATGACTTTAAATATGTTTTTAAGGAAAATGGATGTTTTCTTCAATATCTTCTGTAGTTAGGATGGTCACATACAGATTTTTTTAGTGTATGATTCTATTTTAATATTTTATTTAAAATTGAGAGGGGAGAGAGAGAAAGAGTGCACATGTACTGTAACACATATGGAAGTCAGAAGTTGGTTCTCTCTCTTCCCACCATGTAGGTTTCTAAAAATTGAACTCAGGTTAGCAGATTTGCAAGCAGGTATTTGACCTACTGAGCCATCTCATTGGCCCACAATCTTTGTTTAATTACTTATTTGAAAAGAAAACAACCTGATGATATCAAATTCTTTAAGGTTGCTGTATGTTTTTTGTTTTCTATGAGACTTTCTCATGAAGTGAGAAATGAGTTCATTTTTCACTAGCAGATGCACAATTTGAAGATGTGAGCTTATTGATTTTTAAGAAGCTGCCCTGTAGTAATTGATACATATGATTAGAATGCATGGATTTTTTAAAAATTGCTCTGTTATTGCCTTTTTGTTGTGTTTTGTTTTTGAGACAATGTTTACCTATGTAACCCTGGCTGGCTGGGATCTTGTTATGTGTGCTGGTTGGCCTACCTCCTGAGTGCTGGGATTCTAGGTGTGAGCTACCATCCCTGGCCAACATTTGTAAACTTCTGACATGTAGTGTATACATTAAAGAAACATATTTGTAAATCAATATAGAAAAGAAAACAAATGGGGCTATTATAAATTATAATTTGTTTTTTATTTTTAAAAAGAATGAGTCACACTTCTCTAATATTTTATTTGATCTTTTTGTGGAAAATAAAACATCAACTTGAATACTATTGATTTGTAACTACTTATAGTTGTCATAAAGTATCTTTGGCATTTTTAGCTTATCTGGAAAAAAGTTCTGACTTCCTGTGTTGGATCCTGCCCTCTTATTGTGTGATGGTTCCAATAGGATGGGGTAAAAACATGACCAGTTATGGAGACCCAGGCTAACAGCACATTTGTTTTCAGAACATGGACTATAGGAAACCACATAACAACACATAGGTTATCTTTGTGATTTATCATAGTTGTGATGGTCTTTTAATTTAAAAGCATAGCCTGTATCATTCTGTGAGCTGCAGAGTACGTGTTCTTCAAGACAGTAAGAAGAGCAGTTTTCAACACATGCGGATCTGGCACAAGTCTTTGCATTCAAATCTGCTCTAGCCACCTGTCAATGTTTGAGATTTGAACTTGGCTCTGTGCTTTAGTCCCATGATGTTTGAGGTTTAGATTTGACCTTGTGCCTGTAGAATCACCATGTGTGCAAGTACACATGCACAAAAATTTCATGGTCTGTAGAGGTCTGATACATCAAAAATCATTTTAATAAAATGATTGCAAGAACTGCATATCTGAATCCATATAACTAATTTTTAATTGTTTTTTCTAACATAAGAGACCGGAACAAAAATAAGAGCCATTAATCCTACAAATCTGGTAGTTTCATTGTAAAGGGTAAGATAGAAAATAGTTCCTAGCCAGCTCAGGGTGGTTTGGATGATTGTTAGAGCTAATCCACTGATGCTCTGAAAAGTATCCAGATCCCTGTGCTTACTCATGCAGAGTGTAGTGACTGATTAGTAATGTCAGCTCTGGGGAGTCTATGCCCATATCTAACAAAGACTAAAATTTCAAGATACCTTGTGATTATTTTTTGTCTTTTAAAACAAAGCTATTCTTTTTTGTAAAGATCTGACCACTTTTATTCAACAGTAAGTGTTGTGAATCAAGACTACAAATGAGTGGAACTAATCCCAGTATCACAGCTAAACTCATAGGAAATAAAGCATGGACTGTTAACGTTTCTTTTGGCTTTGAGTACTGAGACTGGTATATATATACAGAGAGAGTTAATAGCACTGAAAAAGTTGAAATGTCAAAATTGTTAAATGTTAAATTATAAAATTAAGGAACATATAATCTATTATATTTGAAAGTTCCAGAACCACATTTATTTGTATAATTTATCACATGGGCTTCAATATCCATATGTGTGTATAGAAACATGTATTTATGTACGTTTGCATTTATGTGGGTGCACATGTATGCGAAGACAAACATGCAAGTGCATGCTTGAATGTGGAGCCCCAAGATTGATAACAAAAACCTCTATCACTTTTTCATCTTATTCTATTGAAGAAGGGTTTCTAATCAACTCAGAGTTCATTGACAGGATTTGTTTACTAGCCAACTTTTTCTAGGGCTCCTTGACGTCCAACTTCCCCGCCTGAAGATGGATGGTGGCTAGTCATACCTACCTGGCATTTTAGGTAGGATCAGGGGATCTGAACTCTAGTCTTCTGGAAGCAAATTCTTTAACTTCTGAACCATCTCCCCAGTCTAATAGTCTGTTTTTCAGTTTGTAGTGTTCCTTGGCTCAGAAAGTTTTGGTCAGTTTCTTTACAAAACAACAGAATAGAAGTAGACAATTTGTGAGAAGCTGAGGCAGATGGGAAACATGGACAAGTTCCTGATGCATCTACCAAGTTAGGAAGAGAAAATTTCCCTAGGAGGCAACCCAGTATAAAACTGCAGTCTGAAAGTTTCTGAAGTCTTCACTTCCTATTTCATCGAGAAGAACTGGGTCTTCTGTCAATCAGTTTGATTGGCCTCCCTTGAAATGCAAACGTACATAAATACATGTTTCTATACACACATATGGACATTGAAGCCCATGTGATAAATTATACAAATATGGTCAACACCCAGTGTCTCAGACTCCAGGCGACAAAGGCTGGTGTGTTCCTGACCATGGAGAGGGACGACGTCCACGCGTAAATGAACTAGGCTGCCCCACTTCAGGACAGTGACCCACCTTTGTGTTCCTCCCTCAGGAGGAGTGACTCCTCTCAATGTCTCTTGGGTAGTGCCGCTTCCTGTAGCCAGAGCCATTTGGTCGCATGCTGATTTGTGTGTGGGGTTGCATCTGAAGCCTAAAGAGTCCCTCAGGGATTATGACTTCCAAAGGGCAGACGGGACAAGGGCTTCCCCATAGGAAGCTCATCTCTGAGTTTGATAATAATCTCTTTATGGCCCCACGCACACTCTATTTTTTCAAAGCACAGGCAATTATGTTACTGCAGCATGAAGTAAGTTTAAAAATGAAGTGTGGTGCTTGGGGAATTTGTAGTCTACTTACAAGTGTACTTAGTTTGGGCAGAGTCTGCTGGTGGACAGAATGCCTTCTGGGACCCCAGAAGCCCTGCTTTCAAGCTACACTTAGCTACCGTCACAAATCACTCTGTCTCTAATGAAAACTACCCTGGAAGGTAGCACTGCCCATGAGGTCACAATGCCACTGCTGAGGACACAGACAGAACCATCTGTTTCATGCTATGGTCTCTGAAAGAGTGACTGATACTTGAAATCGATTGGGTATCTCTAAGACATGGTTACTACAGACCACGTCTACACAGGTGTGCAGAACCGGACAAGTCTAGCTATTGACTTTTGGCCTACATTATAGATAGTGAGGATGGTCTTTTTTAAGTCCAACAGCTCATCTCCTTTTTTTCCTGTATGAATGTTCCTTCTTCAGATGCATCCTGCCATTCACCTCAAGACAGCTTTCCATTCCCATCACCTGCAAACATCCTCACACTCTATGCTTTAGGTCTGTGCTTGTAAACAGTGTACCAGAATTATGTGTGCTTATGCAAAGTGGCGAATGTTGTCTTTGAAATGAACATGTTTCTTTAATTGATTCGGGAGGGTGTGTTGAGCGACACCAAGCAGGTGTCTGAGCCAGGGAAGAGGAAGGTCTGAGTAAAGAATGGAGTGTCTGCAGTGACTCATCCTAGGATAGCTTCACCATGAGAGGCAGGAGCTTTTCAAATCTGCACGCAGCTTTGAGTGAGCAAAGGGAAGGGGGTTGACCTGTTGAAGATTAATTCGTCAGCAATGCTTCCCATAGTGGGAGGTCTTTAAGTGGAGACCTTCACAGCCTACTCTCCCCCTCCAGGTGTGAGTGCTGTCTGTAACGATCCAAGTACAGAGCCCTTTTCATTCCCAGCTGAAACCCAGGCACATTCCTGGACCGCATCAATGAGAGGTGAATATTGTTGACACGTGTCCCCTTTGACCTGCATGAATTTTACCCATCATCAGTCTTTCTTAGAGATCAAAGAGATTTAAAAAGCAGGCATTGGATAGATGCTTTGCCAGTCCTGATTCTTGGACTCTTCAGAACAGCTGTTGAGAACAGGATTGCCCCTGTTTAAAGAGGAAGTGATGGAGCGGCAGTAACTTTGGGGATTTACTAAGCACTCACAACCACTCATCAGAGAAGAGTCCATAGTGGAGGGGCAGGCCATGTGAAGCTTAGAACTTGAACTTCACCTCATTGCCAAGAATCAAACCCAGTTCTAATAGGAACTATATCTGTGACTCTCTGCAGCTACTTCCTCACATATGATAGTTTTAGTAATGAGGATTAAAGGAGTTGACATATGCAAAGTATTTGGCATGGCCCCTGGCCTTATTTAGTAGTCACCTTGGAAGAGTTTATTAAGTGCATGATGAGAGTGCAAATGCCATGTAGATACTCCCAGCAAGGATTCTTCAGCCCAACCGTCTCTCAGTAACTTCCTGTCTTTCTGTATTGTGTATGCTCCACCTTCTCCAGTGGTCCTATGTATTATCTAGCTTGTGGAATTTTGTTTAACATGTAGTTTTTGTCCTAACCAAAGCAGTGAGTCCCAAAACTGCCACAATGCCCAGTGGGGCACTGTAGGTTTGAAAAGAAGCAATCTGGCTTTTCTAATGTGGTACTTCCTAAAACTGCCACATGTGAGAGTGTCATACCACTTGCTAACCTGTTGTAGATACAAGTTGTCAGTTTCATTCCAGACTTACTGATCAGAAACTGGGGCCCAGATCCAGAAATCAGCATTTAACACACTATCCCCGTGGCTTTCATGCAGTTCACATTTACAAATCACTGCCTCAGTGGAATTTAAAACTATAGTTGGCGCATGGGCACCTGCACTGCTTATCAGTTGTAACACAACGGATGCCAGGAGGTCTCTTAGAATTTGCACCTGCACCTACTGCGATGTGTGGCTTAAATCCTCCTTCAAATCTTCCTGCTGTGGAATCACTATCCTTGTCCCTTAAGATCTCTTTGCTCAACCTCTAAACAGAGCATTTTGGTTTTCCCCTCAAGGTCTGTGAGCTGGGGTCTTTGAAAGGCATGTCACCTGTGTCTTCATGTTGACCCTCATAATAGTTTTAAGATAGCTTGATGCAGAAATCAGGCAATTACTGGCAGATCTCCACCTGTAGCCTGTTGCTAATTCTCAAAAACAGCCTAAGTACATGATCATCAAACTTAATTCAATTTCCTGTTGTCGACCTACCTATCTCCAGTGACCCAAGAAGAAATAATGAAATGTGCTTTGCTTAGAAAGTAGTAAGAGTTGAAAAACCAATCCTTACGAAGAGAGCAGCTGTGGGCATCCCTTTAAAGTTTCTCTTTGCTTCTTCTCTTCTCTCAATCTAGACTTTCCTCACCTAGGAGAAAATGGCCTAGAAAGCAAAGAGACTCAAAAAACCCTCAGACCAAAGGCATAGTCCTATATTAAAAATATTCCTACAGAAAATGAAAGGAACTGGAAATCATTATATTTAGTGAAATAAATCAGACTCAGAAAGACAAATATCATATGCTTTCTTTAATATGTAGAACCTAGTTTTAAGTTAGTGTAGGTACATGTTCTGGGTATGTGTGTGCATCCGGATGCATGCTTGTGTATGAGTATGCAAGCACACGTATGTACTCTGTACGCATGTGTATACCCACATGTGTGCATATATGTGCATGTGTGTGCATGTACGAGTGTGTGTATTTGAGTGATGAAAGTAGAATGAGAAGGAAGAAAGCAATCTTAAGGAGTGGGGAGAAGAAGAGGGTAATGGAATACATGTGGTAAGAAAGGGACTTCTGGGGAGAAAAACCAGGCCAGAGAACAGAGCGGGAGGGTTGAGGAGCGAGGAAAGCAATTAGGGAAGGGGATGAATAAGCACAAAACATATGAAAATGCCACAATGAAACTCATCACTTTGTATGTTAACTTAAAAACATCAATAACTGCTGTGATAATTAAAATGAAATTCCACATACTTAAGAATTGAATGAAACTTGTAGAAATTAAACAACCCTTCCCTGCCTGGCTGGAGCACATGTCCACCTTTCCATGGGAGCCTTCCCTCAGGTTTTGTTTCCCTGCTCTGTTGGATTGCTACTGTGGCTATCTGGGACTACACAAAAGTTGATGTTTCAAAAATAAGAAAAGCGCATGTGCGGCTCCATCCTGAACCACCCATAGGGGCCTCACAATCAGTGCCCCCGAGGGAACAATCACATCAGCACACTTCACCCTGCCCTGCAGACAACTTACTCTGCAAGAAGATTGTCAGCTATGCAAGGGGCCTGAACACAAAGCCAATTGTCTCCTCCCACTCACTCTGCCAGTCTTGGCAAAGTCAAGTCCTGGACTTGTTGAAGAAGGTGATTCATCTCTGCATGGAAAGAAAGCCAAAGCTCAATGATACAAAGGCTTTCTTTCTTCACATTCTTAATTCCTGAGGACCTCAGAGTCACTTTGTGTAATGCAAACAATTATCAGCTTCCAGATTTGATAGACAGTTGACTAATAATGACACGGAACACTAGACCTTTTCAAGGGAGGCCAATCAAACTGATTGACAGAAGACCCAGTTTTCAAGGGAGATTTCAAGGGAGGCCTTTTGGTTTTGAGTACTGAGACTGGTATATATATATATATAGAGAGAGAGAGTTAATAGTACTGAAAAAGTTGAAATGTCAAAATTGTTAAATGTTAAATTATAAAATTAAGGAACATAATCTTATATTTTGAAAGTTCCAGAACCATAGTATATTTATTTGATAATTTATACATGGGCTTCAATGTCCATATGTGTGTATAGAAACATGTATTTAGTACGTTTGCATTTCAAGGGAGGCCAATCAAACGATTGACAGAAGACCCAGTTCTTCTCGATGAAATAGGAAGTGAAGACTTCAGAAACTTTCAGACTGCAGTTTTATACTGGGTTGCCTCCTAGGGAAATTTCTCTTCCTAACTTGGTAGATGCATCAGGAACGTGCCATGTTTCCCATCTGCCTCAGCTTTCACAAATTGTCTACTTCTATTCTGTTGTTTTGTAAGAAACTGACCAAAACTTTCTGAGCCAAGGAACACTACAAACTGAAAAACAGACTTAGACTGGGGAGATGTGTCAGAAGTTAAAGAATGGTTCCAGAAGACTAGAGTTCAGATCCCCTGATCCTACCTAAAATGCCAGGTAGGTATGACTAGCCACCATCCATCTTCAGGCGGGGAAGTTGGACGTCAAGGAGCCCTAGAAAAAGTTGGCTAGTAAACAAATCCGTCAATGAACTCTGAGTTGATTAGAAACCCTTCTTCAATAGAATAAGATGAAAAAGTGATAGAGGTTTTTGTTATCAATCTTGGGGTCCACATTCAAGCATGCACTTGCAGTTTGTCTTCGCATACATGTGCACCCACATAAATGCAAACGTACATAAATACAGTTTTCTATACACACTATGGATATTGAAGCCCATGTGATAAATTATACAAATAAATGTGGTTCTGGAACTTTCAAATATAATAGATATATGTTCCTTAATTTTATAATTTAACATTTAACAATTTTGACATTTCAACTTTTTCAGTGCTATTAACTCTCTGTATATATATACCAGTCTCAGTACTCAAGCCAAAAGAAACGTTAACAGTCCATGCTTTATTTCCTAGAGTTTAGCTGTGATACTGGGATTAGTTCCACTCATTTGTAGTCTTGATTCACAACACTTACTGTTGATAAATGTGGTCAGATCTTTACAAAAAAGAATAGCTTTGTTTAAAAGACAAAAAATAATCACAAGGTATCTTGAAATTTTGTCTTTGTTAGATATGGGCATAGACTCCCCAGAGCTGACATTAATAATCAGTCACTACACTTGCATGAGTAAGCACAGGGATCTGGATACTTTTCAGAGCATCAGTGGATTAGCTCTAACAACATCAAACCACCCTGAGCTGCGTAGAACTATTTTCTATCTTACCCTTACAATGAAACTACCAGATTTGTAGGATTAATGGCTCTTATTTTTGTTCCGGTCTCTTATGTTAGAAAAAACAATTAAAAATTAGTTATATGGATTCAGATATGCAGTTCTTGCAATCATTTTATTAAAATGATTTTTGATGTATCAGACCTCTACAGACCATGAAATTTTGTGCATGTGTACTTGCACACATGGGGATTCTACAGGCACAAGGTCAAATCTAAACCTCAACAATCATGGGACTAAAGCACAGAGCCAAGTCAAATCTCAAACATTGACAGGTGGCTAGAGCAGATTTGAATGCAAAGACTTGTGCCAGATCCGCATGTGTTGAAAACTGCTCTTCTTACTGTCTGAAGAACACGTACTCTGCAGCTCACAGAATGATACAGCTATGCTTTTAAATTAAAAGACCATCACAACTATGAAAATCACAAAGATAACCTATGGTTGTATGTGGTTTCCTATAGTCCATGTTCTGAAAACAAATGTGCTGTTAGCCTGGGTCTCCATAACTGGTATGTTTTTACCCCATCCTATTGGAACCATAACCACAATAAGAGGGCAGGATCCAACACAGGAAGTCAGAACTTTTTAGATAAGCTAAAAATGCCAAAGATACTTTATGACAACTATAAGTAGTTACAATCAATAGTATTCAAGTTGATGTTTTATTTTCCACAAAAAGATCAAATAAAATATTAGAGAAGTGTGACTCATTCTTTTTAAAATAAAAAAACAAATTATAATTTATAATAGCCCCATTTGTTTTTTTCTATTGATACAAATATGTTTCTTTAATGTATACACTACATGTCAGAAGTTTACAATGTTGGCCAGGGATGGTAGCTACACCTAGAATCCCAGCACTCAGGAGGTAGGCCAACCAGCACACATAACAAGATCCCAGCCAGCCAGGGTACATAGGTAAACATTGTCTCAAAAACAAACACAAAAAAAAAGGCAAACAGAGCAATTTTAAAAAATCCATGCATTCTAATCATATGTATCAATTACTACAGGGCAGCTTCTTAAAAATCAATAAGCTCACATCTTCAAATTGTGCATGCTAGTGAAAAATGAATCATTTCTCACTTCATGTAGAAAGTCTCATAGAAAACAAAAAACATACAGCAACCTTAAAGAATGATATCATCAGGTTGTTTTCTTTTCAAAAGTAATTAAACAAAGATTGTGGGCCAATGAGATGGCTCAGTAGGTCAAATACCTGCTTGCAAATTGCTAACCTGAGTTCAATTTTAGAAACCTACATGGTGGGAAGAGAGAGAACCAACTTCTGACTTCCATATGTGTTACAGTACATGTGCACTCTTTCTCTCTCCCCTCTCAATTTTAAATAAAATATTAAAAATAAATCATACACTAAAAAAATCTGTATGGACCATCTAACTACAGAGATATTGAAGAAAACATCCATTTTCCTAAAAACATATTTAAAGTCATGTTTAATGGAATACTACTTTAATAACTCCTTTGCATCTTTCTGAGAAACTGCTAGAGTGAGAGTCTTTCCATGAACAATCCCAGGTCAGGAAAAGTCAGTCCTGACAGAGCAACAGGAAACTGGAGGGTTGGGGAGATGCCTTCTCTGCATCCGGCCTTTGAAAGACACCTCACAGCTGGCACAAATCCTGCCTGTGAGATTGGCAGTGCTTCCCAGGAACCACATCTCAGCTTAGCACCCTTCTGGGCCAAGCACCTGGGCCCAGTCCTGGATGAGTTTTTTCCACACATGGTTGGAATCTGGCTCTGGGGGTCCAGGGTCATCCTCTGACAGGGCTTCAAGAGGATCTGTGTTCCCCTTTTTTTCTGCAGGAGCCCCATCTCCAGAAAAAGGTCTTGCGTGCACTCCCAAATGAACAAGGTGGGGTCTTGTCTGAATTTCTTTAACATTCATTTTGAGTTATGAAGTTTAAATAATATCTTATGCAGCTGACCCGAGGCATTCATTCCGAAGTGTGTGCGTGTTCACATTGGTAATGCACATGTTATATTATTTTCTATTGTAGCTTTTTATTTAAGAATTCCTTATAGTGTAACTCACCCTATTTGCTTATAGACCACTCATAAGTTGGCAAAATCTAAGATGGATAGTCAAGACACGATATGGTCATTCCATTAGCCCTTTAACCTATTGGTCCATACTTATGTGTTTATATTTGATTAGTAGGAGACTTAACTAATCTTAAGTTCTCTGTGTAACTGGGAGCCCCTGGGGTCTCGTCGGATGCAGATTGTGATGCAGCAGGTTGAGTAAGGGGCCCAGATTCTGCCTTTTTGACCATGGAAGTAGCGTGGGCTCTGTTGGTGTGTGGACAACACACTGAGGCTGAGGATGGAGAGGGTAGACTTCAGCTCGGAAGACTCGGGCGACATGGAAGCCACTGCAAGTCACGTGCCACCTGGCAGCCCATGCTGCCAAATGGAGGGGCATGAAAAACACCTGCGGATAAGCATTCCCCGGGATTACAAGTGGTGGTGGGTATCATCTTGCATTCAGCAAAAGAGAAGGCGGCTTCCTTCCTCAAGCTCTCGGGATACTGAGGCTTCCTTCTTTATAAGCCTCTCATCTTGTGACTTTTACCCCCGCCAAAAGGTGACATCGCTGCTGATGGCTGCAGAGTCAACACTGCCTACAACTGCAGAGGCTGTGGATGACACAGGCAGCAGTGGCGTCCT